>CM061065.1:539373-1139373 GCA_030762895.1 Sophora flavescens
GCTATTATAGGGGGGGAGGTGCCTGGCTATTATATATATTAGATATTATATATATAGTAGTAGTAGTAGTTGTTGTAGTTGTAGTTGTTATCTCGATGACAGTTAACTCCAACCACCGCTTAGATCGACCTTGGTCGGTGCACGTGATGCCTGATCTGGCTCGGTCGTTGCAGAAAGGAACCAAGGGAACGAAGGAATGGTGCACCGGGCACGGGTCCCCGGGTGTACAAGGTGCCGGATCTGGCTCGGTCGGTGCAGAAAGGAACCAAGGGATCGAGGGAATGGTGCACCGGGAACGGGTCCCCGGGTGCACCAGATTCATGGTTTGGCTCGGTGTGGTGCACCAGATTCCTGACATGACTCTGTGGTGCACCAGATTCCTGATTTGGCTCGGTGTGGTGCACCAGATTCATGACTTGGCGCGGTCTAGAGCACCGGTCTGGTGCACCTGATTCATGGTTTGGCTCTGTCTGGTGCACCAGATTCATGACTTGATCCGGTGTGGTGCACCAGATTCATGATTTGGCTCGGTGTGCTACAAAGGGCAGGGACGTAGTCAACGCGAGATGATGACTCGCGCTTACTAGGAATTCCTCGTTGAAGACCAACAATTGGAATGATCTATCCCCATCACGATGAAATTTTAAAGATTTCCCGGGCCTGTCGGCCAAGGCTATAGACTCGTTGAATACATCAGTGTAACACGCGTGCGGCTCAGAACATCTAAGGGCATCACAGACCTGTTATTGCCTCAAACTTCCGTGGCCTGAGCGGCCATAGCCCTCTAAGAAGTTGGCCGTGGAGGGTTACCTCCACATAGCTAGTTAGCAGGCTGAGGTCTTGTTCGTTAACGGAATTAACCAGACAAATCGTTCCACTAACTAAGAACGGTCATGCACCACCACCCATAGAATCAAGAAAGAGCTCTCAGTCTGTCAATCCTTACTATGTCTGGACCTGGTAAGTTTCCCCGTGTTGAGTCAAATTAAGCCGCAGGCTCCACTCCTGGTGGTGCCCTTCCGTCAATTCCTTTAAGTTTCAGTCTTGCGACCATACTTCCCCCGGAACCCAAAGACTTTGATTTCTCATAAGGTGCCAGCGGAGTCCTAAAAGCAACATCCGCCGATCCCTGGTCGGCATCATTTATGGTTGAGACTAGGACGGTATCTGATCGTCTTCGAGCCCCCAACTTTTGTTCTTGATTAATGAAAACATCCTTGGCAAATGCTTTCGCAGTTGGTCGTCTTTCATAAATCCAAGAATTTCGCCTCTGACTATGAAATACGAATGCCCCCGACTGTCCCAGTTAATCATTACTCCGATCCCGAAGGCCAACACAATAGGATCAGAATCCAGAGCGTAGGCTTGCTTTGAGCACTCTAATTTCTTCAAAGTAACAGCACCGGAGACACGACTCGGTCAGTTAAGACCAGGAGCGCATCGCCGGCAGAAGGGACGAGTCGACCGGTGCACACCGGAGGCAGACCGATCGACCCAACCGGTGCACACCGGAGGCGGACCGATCGACCCAACCCAAGGTCCAACTACGAGCTTTTTAACTGCAACAACTTAAATATACGCTATTGGAGCTGGAATTACCGCGACTGCTGGCACCAGACTTGCCCTCCAATGGATCCTCGTTAAGGGATTTGGATTGTACTCATTCCAATTACCAGACTCAATGAGCCCGATATTGTTATTTATTGTCACTACCTCCCTGTGTCAGAATTGGGTAATTTGCGCGCCTGCTTCTTTCCTTGGATGTGGTAGCCGTTTCTCAGGCTCCCTCTTCGGAATCGAACGCTAATTCTCCGTCACCCGTCACCACCATGGTAGGCCACTATCCTATCATCGAAAGTTGATAGGGCAGAAATTTGAATGATGCGTCGCCAGCACAAGGGTCGTGCGATCGGACGAGTTATCATGAATCATCAAAGCAACAGGCAGAGCCTGCGTCGACCTTTTATCTAATAAATGCATCCCTTCCAGAAGTCGGGGTTTGTTGCACGTATTATTTCTAGAATTACTACGGTTATTCGAGTATTAGATACCATCAAACAAACTATAATTGATTTAATGAGTCGTTCACAGTTTCACAGTCTGAATTAGTTCATACTTACACATGCATGGCTTAATCTTTGAGACAAGCATATGACTACTGGTAGGATCAACCAGGTAGCATCCACCAACAACTATGCCCGATGTGCAAGTGTTGTCACCGCAAGCGGAAAAGCAACCTAGGCACCACGGCAAGCGTCGTTCATGGCAAACGATAATTCCAAGGGACTCGACGGGGCACAATCAAGAGCCCACGTTAGTCACATGCACCGCATCCAAGAGAACAGTAGATACCAATGACCACGTGAGCTGTACAACACACAACACAAGCGAAACACTAGTACTACTTTCAAATCAACTAAACCTCGTAAAAGAAGCCTAGATGGACCGAGTCTTACAAGGCACATGAATACCGTCAAATGGGTAGGCAACACATGAACCACAACACACTCCAAGGCCACCGCGACACAAGGCGAAGCTGACATGGATTTATGTCTGACCGTTCGATGACCACGAGCACGGAGCCAGCCAGCACAAACATCCTGACCACCACTCACACGCCATCACGTTTGTAAGACCCAATACAACCGAACGAACCACGCCCCGCAAGCCAACATTTTTAAATCGGAAGCCAACATTTTTAAATCGGTTGACCAACAACATCGCAAGGATCCTTTCCAATGATCCTTCAGCCGATCTAGTGTTGGACACCCCTTCCAAGGTCACTTCGGGACGAACACCCATCTCTTGGTGCTTCAGCTCCACCACGGAAGGCATCAACCAACACCACGTCCATCCACAACCAAGGTCGGGGAGCCGCGCACCCACAGCCTCACCACACCATCGAGTACCCCACGAAATTGATAAATATCGAAAGCCAACAAAAACTAAAAACATCGCGAGGATCCTTTCCAATGCGCCTTCAGCCGATCTGGTGTTGGACACCCCTTCCAAGGCCATTTCAGGACGAACACTCGTCTCTTGGTGCTTCGACTCCGCCCCGGAAGGCATCACCTAACACCACGTCCATCAACAACCAAGGTCGAGGAGCCATGCACCCACAACCTCGCCACACCATCGAGTACCCCACAAAATTGATAAATATCGAAAGCCAACATTTTTTAAAAACCAAAAACATCGCGAGGATACCTTGCGATGCCCCTGCAGTCGATCTGGTGTTGGGCACCCCTAACAAGGCCACTTGAGGAAGATCACCTGTCTCTTAGTGCTTCGGCTCTGCCCCGAAAGGCATCACCTAACCCCACTTCCATCCACAACCAAGGTCGAGGAGTCGGGCACCCACAGCCTCGCCACACCATCGATAACCTCACAAAATTGATAAATTAATATTGAAAGCCAACATTTTTAAAAACCAACAACATCGCGAGGATCCTTTTCGATGCGCCTTCAGCCGATCTGGTGTTTGAGCACCCCTTACAAGGCCACTTCAGGACGATCACCCGTCTCTTGGTGCTTCGGGTCCGCCCCGGAAGGCATCACCTAACACCACAACCATCCACAACCAAGGTCGAGGAGCCGCGCACCCACAGCCTTGCCACACCATCGAGTACCCCACCACAAAATTGATAAATATCGAAAGCCAACCTTTTTAAAAACCAGCAACATCGCGAGGATCCTTTCCGATGCGCCTTCAGCCGATCTAGTGTTTGAGAACCCCTTCACAAGGCAACTTCAGGACGATCACCCATCTCTTGGTGCTTCGGCTCCGCCCCGGAAGGCATCACCTAACACCACATCCATCGATAACCAAGGTCGAGGAGCTGCACGCCCACAGCCTCGCCACACCGTCGAGTACCCCACGAAATTGATAAATATCTAAAGCCAACATTTTTAAAAACTAACTTGACAAAATTTTGAAAGCCAACATTTTTAAAATGGGTGCCACCCAAATTGCGAGGATCCTTTACGATGGGCCTTCAACCAGTTTGGTGTTAGGGACCTCCACCTTGGTCACATCTGGAAGATCACGCATCCCTTCGTGTTACGGATCCGCCCCAAAGGGCATAACCTAACACAACGTCCATCCACAACCAAGGTCGAGGAGCCACACCCATGAATCCTCAACACACCATGGAAAATCCCCACAAAAACGGTTCAATCCGATGCCCACATTTTTCCCCGCGCCCGCCTCCCGGGCCCATCTCTCGGGCACGCCCGGGCCCACGGAGTTGGTAGGTCGGAAGATGACCTGATCGAGTCACCTACCATGCCGTGGGCAAGGTCGATGTGCAATGCAGGGGATCATTGCACGGGAGTTGGGGGGGGGGGGTGGACCATGGTGCACCAGGCTTGGCACCAGGTCAGGGTCAGGCTGGCACCTCTCCGCCCCTATAATAGCATAATACGCAAAGACCCATTTTCCAGCACAATACATCCTTTTTGCTGGGGAGACATACTCTTTTTTTCCAAGCTAGAGGTCGAATTTTGGCCTATTTTTTGCAGGAATGCTTATAAAAATGGGTTCTAGGGGACGAAAAATTTACTGAATTTTTCACCATACCATTTTGTTTTTATAAATTTTCAAAGTGGAAAACCGAAACAATTCCCAAAAAATGGAAAATGGGTCTAGCCATCGAATTTTGAGCTGATTTTTTTGCAGGCACACTACTTATAATATTCCCAAGGTGTCAACAAAGTTTCGTGGCATTTCATGATGGTTATGATTTTTTATGATTTTTCAACCGAAATTAGGGATATGCGACAGTTCGACGACAAGGAACCTAGGTTACAAATTGAATTCTGACCAGAATTTTTCCCGTCGGTGCTCGGTACATCTGCGACGTGTGCCGAGCACGGTGGTCATGCACGAGTCATGGGTGATGCAATGTAACACTTTCAACCTCGATGCACGAGTCACATCTCGTAATAAGTCCTCTCTAATTGCAATTCAATTTGCATTCTTCCTGTGGGCCACCAACTCACCTCTCTATTGTTGAATTTTTCTTCATTCTAATTAACCACCTCCTTCCAATGGCTTCCCAGTCAGGTTACGTGTCCAGCCCAATTCAAAATGAACAATTAGCAATGGCCCCACATAAGTAGCAAGTTATCTCCCTATTGTCCATGGACTGTAGCTTAGAAAATTATAATGAACTTGCTTCTTTATGTTCAGTTTTTGTAAAAGCCCAATATCCAATTAGTGCAAATATTTATTATTTCCTACAAACACAAACAAGTAAAAATATTTATTATATTAACTCTAAAAATATAAAATAAAGTAAAAAGCAAAAAACATTATTAAAAGCTCAACTAGCTAAACATAGGGACAAAACTCAATCAATTAGCACAATTAGGAGCAAAAACCCACTCAATAAGTACACAAAAATCACATAATCTTATGGGTTATCAATGATGTTGTTATTATAATTATGATATGTTATGTGTAGATGCCATGATTGAATGAATTGACATGAATTGGTTGTTGGTTGTTCGTTGTGAACATTAGTGATAAACGATGTTTAACCTATGATGAAATGTTAATGATAAAAGGGAGGTTTCTCCCATTTGATTAATAAGACATGAACATTAATGATAATGTGGGGATCTTTGCCTAGAGGTTTAGAAAGACCCTAGGGAATGATTTGTGAGAGTTTGAGAGAAGCTAATTAAAGGATTAATTCCCCTAAAAATGTTATAAGCCATAAAGATTAAGACTAAGTGAAAAGATCAATGCTAATGGACTTAGTAATGCCAATAGGTTAATCTGTGTTTTACCCCAGGGAAATTGCCAAAGGTTTACGACCCTTGCTTCCCAGAAACAGTGCGTCCTGCTTTTGAGCATGGCCGTGCTTAATAAGGAGCACGCCTGTTCTCCATCATAAACCCAAAAAAGGACATGCTCTTTGAGCACGACCGTGCTTAACACTTAGCAAGATCGTGGTTGACTTAAGGGACAACACGACTATGCTGGAAGGGGAGCGCGCCCGTGCTCCCTTGCCTAGAACAGAAAACAGAAAACAGTTTAAGAGAAGGGTTGTTAACCCAAATGTTTACAAGATTTAATAAGATACCAACGGAACATGAAGACCAAAAGACAAGAGAAAAGATGTTGTACTTGGTAGCCTGATAAGCCTCTGGCTTATCTAGTTTTAAGACTAGATAAACTAGGGTTTATGTGCCAATTTATTCGAGTTTACTCTCGTTTTCGCCCAAATTTGCCTTGTTTTGTTCCTAAGTTGGACGTTGACTCGTTTTGCGTCTTTTGTGTAGTTTTTAGGTTATTTTGGAGAGAATTACGCTTGTGGTTGCTTGTGTTGTTTTCAGGTCCATAAGTGAGGCTCTAAGAATTAAGGAAAGTCAACAAATAGTGGAGATTGCCATTATGGGGATTCTCGCCCCGCGAGAGGAGGCTCGCCCCGCTATAATTTGAAGGTCTGGGAAGACAGAGACCATCACGGCCTAGCCGTGATTGACATCACGGGCCGTGACAGGAAAGTTCGCGTCGCGAGACGTCCTTCGCGTCGCGATTGTGGAACTCCAGGAAAGTACCAGAATCGAGAGACCATCACGGCCCGGTAGTGATGTATATCACTGGCCGTGACCTAAAAGCCATACAAGTCGAGAGACCATCACGGCCTAGCCGTGATGTATATCACGGTCGTGACCTAAAATCCACACAAGGCGAGAGAACATCACGGCCGGCCGTGATTGACATCACGGGCGTGACAAGAAGACTCGCGTCGCGAGACATCCTTCGCGTCGCGAATGTTCAAATCTCAGAAGTGCGCCAGAAGCAGAAGCCGTCACGGCCTGGCCGTGATGGCCATCACGGCCGTGACGCGTGGCCTCCTTATAAATAGAGCAGATCAGAACAGAATAAAAACCTTTTGGATCAGAATTTGCAGAGATCTTTTGTAACCCTTATTCTGGGATTTCTTCTTCTCTTCTTTTCTTTTAATTCATAGGCTTAGGATGAATTCCGATTGTACGTGCGTTGTTGTTACGGACATGAGGAACTAATCCTCTTGTCTAGGGGATCGATGAAGCCACCCATGGCGGCATAGTGTTCATGTAATGTAATTCTCTCTCCTTTAATTCAATTATGATTTTCCAATTCTGTTTTCATTGTGTCGATTATATGCTAGCGTGATCGACTAGTTAAGCGTGTTGAGGCCTAGCGGCGATTCGCGTTTTAGAACTTGAATTGGGAACATCGGTCGAGTATTGCACGAGAGTGAGTATGAGATCGATGCAACCTATAGGGAACAAGAATTAATAGAATTCGAGATTAGGGTTAAGAGACATAGCAAGTAATTAATTCAAATCATCGAATACGTCCTAATGAGCACGGAAGTGGATTTAGGAGAATTTAGGGGTCCCGGTTGACATTAAAATTGAATTTAGGGAGGAGAATATCATCACTTGGGTACTTTGCATGATTGGGTAGGTGGATTCGAAACCTTAGATGCTTTTAAATTTCTGAATTCATTCACCTTAGCTTTAATCGATTTCTTAATTGAATTGCAATCTTAATCTCTCTCACAACAATTTTCTTCGCTTAACTGAACCTATTGAATTTCTTACGAAATTAGTCGAATTGGTAACCCAATCCTTGTGTTCGACCTCGGTAGAATCTTACCGTGTTTTTATTACTTGCGACGACCCGGTACACTTGCCTTGTTTTTAGGAAATTCGGCTGTTTGGTTAAGCTGACTTTTAGTCTTATTTTCTTTTATTGAATTGCCATTATTTTTCTCTGTTTCTTTGATTCCACTTGGTCTTTGCCTGTTTTTGTATGCGAGGTACTCTTCTACAAGAGGACGTGCTATTCGATTCAGAGATCACCAGGACCGAGAGGCAATTAAGAAAAGAGGCCAGAGAAAGGAAGAGGTTGGAAGCAATTAAAATAGAGGGCATGGCTGAAGAAAATCCTCCTCCTCCTCCTCGTTACAAGCCTCTCTTTGAGTACGATCTACCAAGCTTGGTGGATTGTGACTCTTCTATTGTGAGAGGCAACTTGAACACAGACTCCTTCAGAGTTGAAGCATGTGTCACATTCCAGCTCCGGGAGAATCAGTTTGATGGGAGTGGAAAGCAAGACCCGCATAGACACATCACTCGCTTCCTTGAGGCGTGTGACTTACAGAAGACAAGAGGAGTCTCACAGGATGAGTTTCGCTTGCGACTTTTCCCTCTCTCTCTTAGGGATGTCGCTCGCGATTGGGTTGACAGCTTGGATAGGAACAAAGATCGTAACTTGGGAGCAAATGGCACAGAAGTTCCTAACCAAATACTTTCCTCCTCAGAAGGCGGCACAAGCAAGAATAGCCGTCACTTCATTCAGGCAAACGGAGGATGAAACATACAATGAAGCATGGGAGAGGTACAATGGTTTGTTGAGAAGATGTCCCTCTGCGTTCTTTGACCCGATTTCCAAAGTGCAACATTTCTTTAATGGGTTGAGAGGACGCTATCAGATGAACTGTGATGCCGCAGCTGGCGGTTCTTTTGTATATTTATCAGCTGAGGACGGATGGGCACTGTTAGAGAAGATGTCATATAATGATTACAACCGTGGTAGGGAGACCTCGAGTGGAATCAGTTCTGGGACAATGGAAGCCATTTTAGAGCAAAACAGACTTTTGAAGATGCAAAATGAGGCTTTGTCTGGGAACAAGAGGGTTAATGCTATACACGAGGGAATGCCTCCAGGTTGTGCAAATTGCAATGGAAATCATGACACTCAGAATTGCCCGCTAAATTTCCCTCAAGAACATGTGGACTCTTGCCACAACTTCTATGACACTGTACCCCAGAACAATTATCAGAGGAACAATCAGAATCAGAATAGGGGCTACATGAGAAGAGACCATCCGGGATTTGCTTGGAGTGATGTTAATGGTGGTCTAGCCGGTCAACAACACCCTCAACAGAATTGGCAACAACCTCAACAGGGTCTGAGACCGAACATTGGAATTCAGCAATAATACTCAGCAGGTCCTCCCGGGACTAATCAGTGCAAATAATGAGATAGTGGAAGACAACCGTGGGAGTTGGCTTTTGAGAAAATGAGTGCAGCAGTGGAGAAATTGTCAATTAACACGAACACTGCCATTGACAAGTTGGCCACTCATACAGGTTCAGCAATTCAGAATCTCGAGACACAAATAGCACAGCTCGCGAAGCAATTGAATGAGCGTCTGCCGGGCACTCTTCCAGGTGACACCGAGAACAACCCCAAGGGACAATGCAATGTCATATCTACTAGAAGCGGAAGGGTGTTAGGACCTAGCAGGGGTACCACTAATTCTCAGGGATGACAAGGGCCCCAGAACAACCTCATGTTGAGGAAGAGCAAACTGAAAAAGAAGGGTAGGCAAGTGACAAGGGACCGGATCAAGCGGGAAGGCTAAAACATGTGGATGAAGAGTTCCTAAGGAAGAAGTGGGTTGAACCCCAAGACCTCCCGCCCTACATGAAGGTTCCGTATCCGGAAAGATTGAAGAAGCCTCAACAGGATAAGCAATTCAATAAGTTCCTTGATGTCTTCCGAAAACTTCAGATTAACATTCCATTTGCGGAAGCCTTGGAACAAATGCCATCATATGCTCGGTTTATGAAGGAACTTCTCACTAAGAAGCGGAGGATTGTGGATGAAGAAACGGTTGCTTTGACCGAGGAGTGTAGTGCCATTCTTCAACGGAAACTGCCTCCGAAGTTGAAGGATCCCGGTTCCTTCCGATACCATGCACCATTGGGGGAATTACCTTCGGAAAGGCATTATGTGATCTAGGGGCAAGCATCAACTTGATGCCCTCTCGATGATGAAGAGGCTAGGGATCAAAGAAGTAAAGGATACGCGAATGTCACTCCAACTGCCGATCGTTCTATCAAATATCCCTATGGAGTAGTTGAAGACTTGCTCGTGAAAGTTGACAAGTTCATATTCCCAGTGGACTTTGTGGTGCTCGATATGGATGAAGACGCCGAGATCCCTCTCATATTGGGTAGGCCCTTCTTGGCCACCGGGGTGCCTTGATAGATGTGCGGAGAGGGAAACTCACTTTAAGGGTAAATGATGATGAGGTGGTCTTCAATGTCTTTGAAGCGATTAAGCACCCGAAGAGAAGTCAGGTGTGTATCGAGTGGATGTGGTGGACCCAACTGAAAAGGTAAAGGTAACTCGAAAAGACCATGATCCTTCACTTGCAACAGATATCGGTGGAATCTCATGAGGAAGACAGTGAGGAAAAAGGCCCTTCGGGGATGAAGTCTACCTTGAGTGGCTACGAGACATGGAACCCATATCGAGTCTCCCAAGGGAAGAATGTGCAAGGAAAGAACTCAGCAGCAAGGGAATGAAAAAGAAGGGTAAAGCACCAAGGGTGAAAGGTAGTACAACCGTGGTGGTCAAGAAAGACAACAAGTTGATCCAAAAAAAAGACCATCGCGGAGTGGAGAGTGCGTGCAGATTATAGAAGGATGCTGGACTTGAATGAGCTGTCCGGGAACAGCTTGCGAGTATATAAAAGTGCACAAACCTACAAAGAACAGGCCAAGGAATGGAATGGCAAGCGGGGATCTTCCTCCGGATTAACCCTTAGGGGTGACTTGAGTCAGGCTCGGGACGTTAAACAAGCGCTACTTGGGAGGCAACCCAAGCTAGGTACCCTCTCCTTTCCTCACTCTTATTTTTGTTTTTGTTTTTGTGTGTGTTTTGTTTTTGTTGTCACTCTTGAATAATTTGAGAAGATCAAGAGTTGTTGTATGAATGTCGTGTCGGCAAGCTTGTTGGATGTTAATTGAATTGAGCATGATTGATTGCATGAATTACTTGATCATTGATGATTTCCCCCTAGGGTCTGAAAATAGAAAAGTTGATCCCCACTTAAAAAATTGAAAATTGAACTTTGAGATTTATTATGATTACTTGATTTATGATAAGTTTGGGGTGAGGAGGTGCACACACTAGGAATCGTATCTCGGTCAAACAATTTGCAAAATGTCCAGGTGAGGAATTTGAGCCTCCAACTCTGTTTTTTGAATGTGAGAATCACTGTTAAGTTGCACTTTCCCGAATTTGCTTGAATCTCTATATGGTTTGCATGATTATGTGTTGCATCAAATGATTTAGGCAATTTTCTTTGAATTAACTACTTGGCCTGAAATGAACCATCCCTAATGCATGTTCCCTAGTTAGCCAAATTGAGCCCAAAATTGACCTATTGTTTCTTGATGACCCTACATTACGAACCAAAATCTGAAAAACCATGTTGACCCAATCTTAGGATTAGGAGAGCATGGAAATGAGCAAGAGAAAGGTTGTGAGAAACTAAGTTTGGGGTGGCTACAAGGTGTGTGTCATATTGGGATGAGAAAAAGAAAATAAAGGTTGACCCAAGGCAAAAAGAAAAAGAAAAGAAAAGAAGAAAACAAAAAAAAATTGCCAAAAGAAAAGGGGCAAAACCTTTAAAAGACCTTTTGATGTTGCATGCATGTTTTCGTGGGAACTATGTTTGAGATGAAAATCAAATTCATGGGAAGTGCTCTTGATAAGTGAAATTGAGTGAAAAAGTTGAAAGCCTAGACAAACTTGAGCGAACGAGTGAAATACTAAATGCCCTTGTGAGGAAGGCAATTGTTTGAAATAGGTGATCTTCCTTTGTGTGTATCTTTGAGCCTCAACTTAGAGTAATGATGGCATGAATGATAATTTCTCAATTGTTTAAAGTGGATGAATGTGGGGACTACATTGATGAAAAAAGGGGGGAATCAAAGAAGAAAAACTGTTTTGTAAAGTCGCATGAAATTTGTGCGAAATTGATTAGATCTTTAAGCTTGCCAAGTCTTGAGTCGTTTTTGAGTTTTAAGCTTGCTTGGGGACAAGCAAGGTTTAAGTTTAGGGTATTTTGATAAGCCTCTGGCTTATCTAGTTTTAAGACTAGATAAACTAGGGTTTATGTGCCAATTTATTCGAGTTTACTCTCGTTTTACCCAAATTTGCCTTGTTTTGTTCCTAAGTTGGACGTTGACTCGTTTTGCGTCTTTTGTGTAGTTTTTAGGTTATTTTGGAGAGAATTACGCTTGTGGTTGCTTGTGTTGTTTTCAGGTCCATAAGTGAGGCTCTAAGAATTAAGGAAAGTCAACAAATAGTGGAGATTGCCATTATGGGGATTCTCGCCCCGCGAGAGGAGGCTCGCCCGCTATAATTTGAAGGTCTGGGAAGACAGAGACCATCACGGACTAGCCGTGATTGACATCACGGGCCGTGACAGGAAAGTTCGCGTCGCGAGACGTCCTTCGCGTCGCGAGTGTGTGAACACCGGGACGGTACCCGAATCAGAGACCCTCACGGCCCAGCCGTGAGGTTTATCACGGCCGTGACCGAAATGCCATACAAGTCGAGAGACCATCACGGCCTAGCCGTGATGTATATCACGGCCGTGACCTAAAAATCCACACAAGGCGAGAGAACATCACGGCCTGGCCGTGATTGACATCACGGGCGTGACAAGAAGACTCGCGTCGCGAGACATCCTTCGCGTCGCGAATGTTCAAATCTCGAGAGTGCGCCAGGAAGCGTGGAAGCCGTCACGGCCTGGCCGTGATGGCCATCACGGCACGTGACGCGTGGCCTCCTTATAAATAGAGCAGATCGAAACGAGAATAAAAACCTTTTTGGATCGGAATTTGCAGAGATCTTTTGTAACCCTTATTCAGGATTTCTTCTTCTCTTCTTTTCTTTTTAATTCATAGGCTTAGGATGAATTCCGATTGTACGTGCGTTGTTGTTACGGACATGAGGAACTAATCCTCTTGTCTAGGGGATCGATGAAGCCACCCATGGCGGCATAGTGTTCATGTAATGTAATTCTCTCTCCTTTAATTCAATTATGATTTTCCAATTCTGTTTTCATTGTGTCGATTATATGCTAGCGTGATCGACTAGTTAAGCGTGTTGAGGCCTAGCGGCGATTCGCGTTTTAGAACTTGAATTGGGAACATCGGTCAGTATTGCACGAGAGTGAGTAGGAGATCGATGCAACCTATAGGGAACAAGAATTAATAGAATTCGAGATTAGGGTTAAGAGACATAGCAAGTAATTAATTCAAATCATCGAATACGTCCTAATGAGCACGGAAGTGGATTTAGGAGAATTTAGGGGTCCCGGTTGACATTAAAATTGAATTTAGGGAGGAGAATATCATCACTTGGGTACTTTGCATGATTGGGTAGGTGGATTCGAAACCTTAGATGCTTTTAAATTTCTGAATTCATTCACCTTAGCTTTAATCGATTTCTTAATTGAATTGCAATCTTAATCTCTCTCACAACAATTTTCTTCGCTTAACTGAACCTATTGAATTTCTTACGAAATTAGTCGAATTGGTAACCCAATCCTTGTGTTCGACCTCGGTAGAATCTTACCGTGTTTTTATTACTTGCGACGACCCGGTACACTTGCCGGAGTCACAACATAGCCTAATGACCTAGGGGGCCTTGATGCATGATGGTCGAGGTGTTAATCTCTGGTACAGAACGGCCAGAGTGATTAAAAGACTTAACGATGAACGTTAAACGATAATCCTCGATAGCCTAGTGGTCAAGGTGATGATGGTGATAAAACTTGGGTAGCCTATGGGACCAAGTGGAGGTGGTGATTGTGATGGTGTGTTGTTTGACATGCATTCACGAATTGGAGATAGTAATGGGGATGGTACAACATAGGGGAGGTTGTCCGTGAGTATGACGATATGGCCGTCTGTGGGACCCGGCACGCCCGCGGTGACGCATCCGAGAGTAAGGTACGTCGGCTATCCAAGGGGTCCAACCAAGGTAAGTTGGATTGCCCCAGGGTTGGTGCCAATGGCCAATGTGGATATTTAACTCTGAAGTTGACATTCTGAGATAGATTGGATCCAAGTGCACAGTAGAGAAGTGGAGTAGAATTGCATTGCACAGCACACACATTATGTGATGATGATCGTTATGATATTATTGTTTGATATTACATGCCTGTTATGTATGCTCGTCTTGCTAACTGCTTCCTTGCCATTATATTCATGTTAATGTTTCTTACTCCCATGTTCTATGTTTTGTGTTGCATGTATATCTCTTTGTGCAGAGGATGGTTATCAGCCCGTTAAGGAATGACTCCGAGGAGCCGCTACTTTCTTTAGGCTTTCCAATTTTTCAGTAGTCATTTAGTTAGTGGTTTCAGTTGTATCCGAGGATTTTTTATTCCGGATTTTGGTTATACCAGCTCTGTATGTGACATCGGGGTTGGGTTTGCGTTTATGTTATGTTTCTTTTGAACCTTATGATATGTTTTTATCTTTGCATTTTGAACATGTTGCAATGCGGCAACCTCTGTCTGTTGTTTAATTCCTTTATTAAATGCAATACCTTTTTATAAATGTTTATCTTTATCTTTTATATGATTTTATATGTATGCGGGGTAGAAGGTGTCACATTTAGTGGTATCAAAGTAGTTAGGCCCTGTCCGGATTTGGTATGAATCTGGTGTGTGCTCTTGCTTGAATTGTCTATACTTGTTATAGACGATGATGCTATGTGTTAGAAGCTATATCTTTTACTGCTTTAAGTTCCTTGTGTTTAACAAGTTGTCTTGGGCGTTTACAGGAACTTATGGCAGGAAGAGGAGGCAGGAACGACCAAGCTGTCGCTAATGCTTTGGCACTTCTTGCCAATACGATAGATCAGAACCAGAATGCCAACAATGACGGGGGACCAGCTTAGATCCAGGGTCTCGACAAGTTCCAGCTGAACAATCCACCGTCCTTCAGAGAAGCTTACGATCCTGAGGGTACCCTATTGTGGTTGAGGGAGATAGAGAAGATATTCAGAGCTATGGGAACCAATGACCAGCAGAAGGTCATATTTGGAACGTCTATGCTGACAGAAGAAGCGGAGCACTGGTGGGAGAACTATAGCCAGCACATACAGGCTGCAGGTAATGTGGTTACATGGGACGTCTTCAAAGATGGATTTCTAGAGAAGTACTTTCCAGCCGACATCCACGACAGGAAAAAGATAGAGTTTTTGGTGCCGAAGCAGGGTAACAGGTCGGTAGGAGATTATGAAGCTAAGTTCGAGGAGCTCGCCCGTTACTATACTTTGTATCAGTATACGAAGGACGACCGCTCTAAGTGCTTCAAGTTTGAGGATGGTCTGCGCCCTGAGATCAAGTAGGCTATTAGCTACCAAAAGATCAGAGTGTTCCCAGTTCTCGTGAACAAATACAGGATCTATGAGGAAGCTTGCAAGTTTGGAGGATCAGCCTCCAAGGGATCAGACAGTCAGGGAAACAGGAAGAGTGATCTTGGGAACAAGTGGAAGTCGCATCTCGCCCCAGCTGGCCCGAACTTCAAGCGTGATGGCAAGAAGCCCCAACCTTCTTCAAACAGGTCCAGAGAGTGGGATTCTTCTACACCTAGACCCCTTCGATGCGGCAAGTGTGGACAGAGTCACTACGGCAATTAGTGCAAGGAGAAGGACATCATCTGTTTCAAGTGTGGCAAGTATGGCCATATCAGCTGGGATTACGGAGGAGCCAAGTCATAGCCACAGAGTGCTGCCAAGGGTTAGAAGCCTCAAGCCAACCGACTGAAGACCACGGGGAGAGTCTTTACTCTCAGTGGAGTCGAACCCTCCGAATCTGAAGATTTGATCCATGGTATGTGCCTCATTGATGGAACTCCTTTGATTGTATTGTTTGATTCGGGTGCGACTCATTCCTTCGTATCTCATGAATGTGTTAAAAAACTTAAATTGTCTGTGACTTTCCTTGATCATGATTTGATTGTTGCTACACCCACAAACAAACCAATTCTTACTTCTCATGCATGCAAGAACTATCATATTACCATTGATGGTAGAAATTTTGTTGTTGATATTGTATGCTTACCCTTAAAGGACCTTGATGTTATTCTTGGCATGGATTGGTTATCTTCCAACTACATCCTTTTGAATTGTTTTGATAAAACCATCGTTTTTGGAACGCCAGTGGAGTTTAAGGATCCGAACTTCCTTTCTGCCAACCAAGTGAGAGCTTCGATAAAAGACGAAGCCCAAGTGTACATGATGCTAGCGTCCCTGGAATTAGAGAGCCCTCCTAACGTTGGAAGCGTGCCTATTGTGCGAGAATTTCCTGAAGTTTTCCCAGGGGATGTTTATAACTTACCCCCATAGAGAGATGTTGAGTTTACCATAGACTTGGTACCTGGCACCGGGCCTATATCCATAGCACCCAATAGAATGTCTCCTGTAGAGCTGGCAGAGTTGAAGAAATAGATAGAGGATCTGATGCAGAAGCAATTCATCAGGCCTATCGTATCCCCATGGGGAGCGCCAGTGTTGTTGGTGAAGAAGAATGATGGTAGTATGAGCTTGTGTGTCGACTATCGGCAGCTCAATGATCAGCCTCTGGCTCGACTAGTTTTTGACTAGTAAAGACCATGGTTTTATTCGAGTTTAATCTCGTTTTCTCCCAAATTTGGATGTATTTGTCCTCAATCAACATTTTGAGTCTGTAAAGTATTTTTAGGTTAATTTAGTTGATTTGGAGTCGAATAAAGCACTTACTGCTACCTCTTGTTTTCAGGTCAATAAAGAGAAGCAATTCTGGAGTTATTCGCCCCGCGAGAGGCTACTCGCCTCGCGAGCCTGAAGCCTTGCTGTGCCAGAAATGCCATCCTCTCTGTCTCGCCCCGCGAGAAATCCAACCTGAAGGATAGAGACCATCACGGCCTAGCCGTTATGAAGGTCACGACCATGACAAATGAGCATCCAAAGTCAGAAGTGATCACGGCCTGCCCGTGATAGGCATCACGGCTGTGACAAACCAGAATATGAAGTCTTGCCTAGCGAACTGCTCTCTCGCCTCGCGAGAACCCAATTTGAACTCGCGCCATAATTAATATTCGCGTCGCGAGAGCACGTTCGCCTCGCGAGCGCACGTTGATCCTGGGTTTATAAATTGCTGTTTAGGGCAGATTAGAGGGGAGATCCAGACTTTTGATTATAGTACGGCTGCGAATTAGGTTTAGTATTTTGTGTTTCTTTTGTAATGGAGAACTAGTCTCCTTGATTGATCTACTGTAACCGGTTCGCACTGCCACTTGAGGTTCTGTAATTCCTGAACTCATTGCTATTCTCTTTCAATATTTGTTTTGTATGTTCTGTTTGCTTAATTCAGGATTGTATATAATTAGTATTGATTTGTTTCGATGATTGTGTGTTCCTATACTTAATCATGTTTGCTTAATTCGCATGTTTTCAATTCGTGTTTGCTTAATTCATGAAGGGCTTAATCTGTTTGCTTAATTCGGAATTAGGAACATATGTCTCGTAGCGTCGGTTTCGCTTGTTAATTGATGTTACAATCGAAAAGAGTATAGAATCCGCTTAGGGTTTGGAATTGTATGAACCAATGATAGTGGGAAACCGAGAACAGTAGGTTGATCGTTTAGCTTATTTGGTAATTATTTAGTTTGCATAGTTTTTCTGCTTTGTTTTCTTAATTTAATTTAAAAAAAATCCCCCCCCCCCCCCCCCCCCCAAATCTGACTTTTTCTGTTAAGAACAACCCAAGAGTCCTTGTGAGACGATACTCGAGTTGTCGCACCCTAACTACATATTTTTACAAACTGCTCGCTTTTTGACGCTTGCGCGACAGCGTGTCAAAATTGGCGTCGTTGCCGGGGACTCTTGTTGTTATTAACAGAAAATAATAATAATAAAAAAAAACATTTTGCTGAATTGGTCTGGTTGTGAATCCACCCATGGATAATTATATGCAAGGTTACATGCCTAATGTTAATTATGAACCGCCATGCATATATTATCCTGACTTTTCTGGTTTAATGCACTGGTTGCCAAGGTTTAGTGGTCTTGCAGGTGAGAATCCGCAGGAGCATCTGAAGGAATTCCAGATTGTTTGTTCTACAATGCTGAGACCTGAAGGAATAACAGAAGACCACATCAAGATGAGAGCCTTCCATTTCTCACTTGAAAGCACTGCGAAGGATTGGTTGTATTGTCTTGAGTCGAATTTCGTCTCAACCTGGATTGATTTGAACAAAGTCTTCCAAGAGAGATACTTTCCTGCCTTCAGAGCTGCATCAATCAGGCGAGAGATATTTGGTATTAGACAAGTTAATGAATCACCTCAAGCATATACATCCAATATTTACAATCAAGGCAACAATCAGAACAGGCACAACATTCCTAACCCTTCCACTGATGAGTACCACCCCAGCTGGGGAAACCATCCAAACCCTTGGTATGGGGACTTACCCACGCAACAACAACTGATGTTGCTGCTGACACCACCACAGAACTCTCCCCAAGTGACCACCTCAGCACCTTCCGGACCTTCACTAGAGCACATGTTCAAGCAAATGACTTCACAAATGACTGCACAAATAACTTCACAAATGACTGCACAAATAACTGCACAAATGAATGCACAAAATCTCCAGTTTCAGCAGCAATTTGGATAGTTACAGCAGCGAACTGATGCTAGCATTCACAATTTGCAGACACAGATTGGACATCTCTCCACTTCAATGAATGCCATGCAACAAGCCCAAGGATCAGAACCCTTGACTAAGGAAATTGAGAGGAAGAGGCATATGGAGGACATCCATTCCGCCATGCTAGAGGATGATGAAGAAATTATGGAATTAGATGATTCCATTGGCTCCTACGCATGTGCCAATTGTGATGGGAGAAATACTTGTGTGGTGCGTGCTGAGGTTACTGCATATATAGAAGGTGATGAATCTGGTAATGCAGTGGATGGGAATTGTGCAGAAGATGAAGCAGCACCAGAGACCCTCTCTACCTATTTGGCACCTCCCCCTGTGGAGCCACCAGCGATGGAGTTCAAGCCTCTGGATTTTGCACCCTTGGATATGAAGACACTATGGCCAGTCCAAGAGGTTGAACCCCACTTTTATTGGGAGGACTTTGTTGACAAGGTTGACAAGGAGGTCATCTCTGACCCAAGAGGGAGTGAGAAGTCCGCCGCACTTGGCGAGGTCACCAAAATTGTCAAGTGTCCACTCCCATACTTATGCTTCATGCCATGGGATCGGGGAGGATCATATTGCAATTTGAGCATTTCGTGGCAGCTGTATCACAGACAGTGGGATCCCGGTGGAACCGCCTCCATGAGTTTCTCTAATCCCTCTTCTTATTAATTTTCTTTTCCTTGCTTTGTTTTTGTGTTGTTTTCTTTTAGCTCCTGAATAATTTGAGAAGATCAAGAGCTTGTGTGTTGAGTCTTGTGTCGGTAAGCTTGACTGGATTTTAATTGAATTTGCATAGATGATTGCATGATATGTGTTGACTGTTGATGATTTTCCCCCTAGGTTTTGAAAAATTGAAAACTGCTCCCCATGTGAAAAATTGAAAATTGAACTTTGAGATATTTTGTTGTGATTGCATGATTTATGATAAGTTTGGGGTGAATGGATGCACACACTAGGGATAGAATCTCGGTCAAACAATTTACGAAAATGTCCAGGTGAGGATTTGAGCCTCCAACATGTTTTTGACTGTGTGAATCACTTTTGAGCTGCACTTTCCCGAATTTGCTTGAATCTCTTCATGGTTTGCATGCTTATGTGATTGCATCAAATGATTTAGGCAATTTTCTTTGAATTAGCTACCTGGCCTTAATTGAACCACTCCCTAATGCATGTTCCCTAGTTAGCCCCTTTGAGCCTAATTAGCCTATTGCTTCTTGATAACCCTATGTTACAAGCCAAAAATCTGAAAAACCATGTTAACCCGATCTTAGGATTAGGAGAGCATGGAAGCTTAGCAAGAGAAGGGTTGCAAGAAACTAAGTTTGGGGTGGCTACAAGGATATGATGTGTTAGTTTGGGATTGAGAAAAAGAAAAAAAAAAAAAGTTGGAGCCAAAGGCCAAAAGAAAAAGAAAAAAAAAGTGCAAAAATGTCAAAAAGGATATTAAAAGAAAAATGTTGTAGTCACCCAAGGCAAAAATAAAAATGGAAAAAGGAACTTGAGTAGGAATTCAACGTGATAAAATGTTCATGCTCTCTTAGTTCCTAGGGACTTAAGCCTAGTACCTTTGTATATCCTACCCTTAGCCAGGCCCCATTACAACCTTAAAAGACCTTTTGATGTTGCATGCATATTTTTCGTGGGAACCATTTTGAGATGAAAATCAAATTCATGGGAAGTGCTCTTAAAAGTGAAATTGAGTGAAATGTTGATAGCCTAGACAAAAATTGAGAGATTGAGTGAAACACTAAACCCCTTTGTGAGGAAGGCAATTGTTTGAAATTGGTGATCTCCCTTTTGTGTGTAACTTGGATCCCTTGCTTAGATTACTGATTACTTGAATGGTGGAATTCTCAATTTTTAAAGTAAATGAATGTGGGGATTGCATTGTTGAAAAGGGAGGAAACATTGCAGAGAGATTGTTTTGTTGAAATTGCTTGAAATTTGTGCGAATTTGATTGAACCTTTGAGCTTGCCAAGTTTGAGTCCTTTTTGAGTTTTAGTTTGCTTCGGGACAAGCAAAGTTTAAGTTTGGGGTACTCAACAAGGTGACCATTAAGAATCGGTATCCCCTTCCTAGGATTGATGATCTCATGGACTAGTTGATAGGCGTTTGCATCTTTTATAAGATAGATTTTAGGTCAGGGTACCATTAGATTCTGGTTAAGTTTGAGAACATCCCGAAGACAGCGTTTAGGATGCGCTATGGTCACTATAAGTACATAGTCATGCCCTTCGGCGTGACTAATGCTCATGTTGTGTTCATGGACTACATGAACAAGACCTTTCACCCTTACTTGCATAAGTTTGTGGTGGTTTTCATAGATGACCCTTAAGGAAAAGCAGTTGTATGCTAAGTTTTCTAAGTGTGAGTTTTGGTTAGAGGAAGTGAACTTCTTGGGACATGTCATCTCTAAGGGTGGCATAGCCGTGGATCCGGCGAAGGTAGAGACGGTGCTCCAGTGGGAAGCGCCATAGTCAGTGACCGGGATTAGGAGTTTCGTGGGTTTAGCCGGGTACTATAGGAGGTTCATAGAAGGCTTTTCTAAGTTAGCTTTACCCTTGACCCGTCTCACCAAAAAGTGACAGTTGTTTGTGTGGGACTCTAAATGTGAGGAAAGTTTCCAAACCCTTAAGGATAGGTTAATGTCAGCACCACTTTTGGTTTTGCTCGATCCTAGTAAACCTTTTGCAGTGTATTGTGATGCATCGAAGCAAGGTTTAGGTGGAGTGTTGATGCAAGATGGTAAGGTAGTAGCTTACGCTTCTAGGTAGTTGAAAACCCATGAGAAGAACTACCCTACCCATGACCTAGAGTTGGGAGCTGTGGTGTTTGCCTTAAAGATCTGGAGGCATTACCTTTATAGAGCTAAGTTTGAGGTCTTTAGTGATCATAAGAGTTTGAAGTATCTCTTTGATCATAAGGAGTTGAATATGTGGCAGCGTAGGTGGATGGAGTTTTTAAAGGATTATGAGTTTGAGTTGACCTATCACCCTGGAAAGGCCAATGTCGTAGCCGATGCCTTGAGTAGGAAAACCTTGTACGTCTCCGCTTTAATGGTTAGGGACATGGATATAATTGAGGAGTTTAGAGACCTTAGTTTAGCTTGGGAAGTTACCCCTAAGAGCATTAGGCTTGGAACCTTGAAGGTTATCAACAGTTTGATGGATCAGATTAGAGAGGGTCAAAAGCTAGATAAGTTTCTCTTAAACCAAAGAGAGTTGCTCGCTCAAGGTAGAGACCTTAGTTTTAAGGATGGAAGTGATGGAGTCTTGAGGCTTAAAGATAGAGTTTACATACCAGATGTACCTGAGCTTAGGAAGTTGATCCTCGAGGAAGGACATAGGAGTGGTTTAAGTGTTCACCCAGGTGCCACTAAGATGTATCAGGATCGTAAGAGGATATTTTGGTGGCCTAGGATGAAGATGGATGTAGCCGAGTTTGTGTATGCTTGCTTAGTGTGCCGAAAGGCTAAGATAGAACACCAAAAGCCATCAGGAAAGTTGCAACCTTTGAGTATCCAAGAATAGAAATGGGATAGTATCTTCATGGACTTTGTGTCTAGACTCCCTAGGACTCCAGCTGGTTATGAAGCTATATGGGTTGTTGTGGAAAGATTCACCAAGTCTGCCCATTTCATCCCTATGAACATGGAATACCCTTTGGAAAAGTTGATCCGGTTGTACATCAAAGAGATAGATAGGCTTCATGGTGTACCTTCTAGCATAGTTTTTGATAGAGAACCGAGGTTTACCTCTAGGTTTTGGAACAATTTTTAAGAGGCCTTAGCAACGAAGCTTAGGCTTAGTTCAGCTTATCACCCACAGACTGATGGTCAATCCGATAGAACCATCCAGTCCTTAGAGGACTTGCTTAGAGATTGCGTGATAGAACGGTCAGGTAGTTGGGACAAGTTTTTGCCCCTAATAGAGTATACCTACAACAACATCTTGCATTCCAGTATTGGAATGGCACCTTATGAGGCTCTTTATGGGAGGAGATGTAGGACACCCTTGTGTTGGAGTGAACCTGGTGACAATGTGGTGTTAGGACCTGAGATAGTGCAAGAAACAACAGAAAAGGTGAGGATGATTCAGGAAAATATGAAGGTGGCACAGAGTAGTCAAAAGAACTACCATGAGAAAAAGACGAAGATGCTCAAATTCCAGGAAGGCGGCCATGCATTATTGAGAGTTATCCCGACAACTGGGGTTGGTAGAGTGATGAAAGCTAAGAAACTTACTCCCAAGTTCATCGGCCCTTATCAAATTGTTAAAAGAGTCGGTAAAGTTGCTTGCCAAATAGCCTTGCCACCTTTCTTGTCCAGACTCCATAATGTCTTTCATGTGTCACAACTTAGAAAATACATTCATGATCTGAGTCATGTTATCGTACCCAATACTATACAGTTGAAAGAGAACTTGACTTTTGAGGTACTACCCCTTCGTGTTGAGGATCGTAGGGTGAAGCAGCTGAGTGGCAAGGAAATTCCTTTGGTTAAAGTCGTTTCGAGTGGGGCGACTGAGGAGAGTGCTACTTGGGAACTTGAAAGCAAGATGATGGAGGTTTACCCACACCACTTCCTTCAAGGTACATCGACATCCCAAGGATGAAATTTTTATAAGGGGGGTGGAATTGTAACACCCCGTTTTTCCTTAAACGCTTGTTGTATGCTTGTTTGGTTGTTAAGTCCTTAGGACTTAGTCTAGAGTTGTTGGTTAAGGGATAAGTGGGGGTTTTAGCCTTAAAATCCCTTTCTGGTACGTGAGCACGCCCGTGCTCATTGACCAACACGCACGTTCTTAAGATGCAAGCGTCTCGCTGACGCTGATGTGAGCATGCCCGTGCTCAATAGGGAGCATGACCGTGCTTAGCAGTCAGACGTGTCTCGTTGACGTTAAGTTGAGCACGCCCGTGCTCAACAGTAAGCACGACTGTTCTCGGACCTGGGTCTTTATATAGACATCTGTTTGTGAGGGTTACGAGTTACAACCCTCAAATTGGCACTTTAGGCAACCCCAAGTGTGACAATAGCCTTTCTCTTCCCTTTTCCTAGAATCCAATTATTCTTGGCATTCTTGCTCCTTGGGAGAGGCGATTAGCCGCTAGTGCCAGTTAATGTAAGGTAAATGTCTTTCTCTTTTGTGTTTGCTTTTCAAATATTTTGATTGGGAAACTTATTGGTTAACTGTTCTATGTTGACCGAGGTTTGAGACGATTCATCGAGCCAATCGAGGGAACCGGTTTGAACGACATTGTTTAAGAGAGGAATCTTCATACCAGGTATGGGGAGAAGGGACAATATGAATATGTAGGCATAGGGGTAGCGTAAGACGAAGGGTTCCCATGACTCTTTATGTTTGATAACATGACTAGAAGTATATGTTTAATAATAATATGTTTATGTGAATTGATGTCTTGGCATGATAACATGACTTATGTGTTATGATATGTTTATTTGGATCATTGATGATGATGTTTATGAATCGTGTTTTTGATCGTTTCTTGATATGTTTGTGGTCGTGTTCATTGATGATATCCTCATCTACTCAAGGAGTCCTGAAGAACATCTGGGACAAGTCCTACAGATCTTACGCGAGAAGGAACTCTATGCAAAACTCTCTAAGTGTGAGTTTTGGCTTGAAGAAGTGAAGTTCTTGGGGTACGTGATTTCCAAAGAAGGGATTGCCATAGATCCTACCAAGGTGGAAGCATTGCTTTCTTGGGAAAGACCGAAAATAGTAACTGAAATTATAAGTTTTTTCGGTTTGGCAGGATACTACCGGAGATTTATTGAAGGTTTTTCCAAGATTGTTGCACCGTTGACTCAACTTACATGGAAGGATCAACCTTTTGTGTGGATGACGGAATGTGAAGAAAGCTTTCAAACGATAAAGGAACGTTTAACAACTTCACCAGTGTTAATACTTGCCGAACCTAATGAACCTTACGAGGTGTACTGCGATGCTTCATATCAAGGTCTAGGTTGTGTATTGATGCAACACCGGAAGGTCATAGCGTATGTGTCTCATCAATTGAAGACTCATGAGAGGAATTATCCGACGCACGATCTTGAACTAGCTGTGGTGGTCTTCGCATTAAAAATATGGAGACATCATCTGTATGGAGCTAAATTTGATGTTTTCAACGATCACAAAAGTTTGAAGTATTTGTTTGATCAGAAAGAACTCAACATGAGACAGAGGAGGTGGATGGAATTTTTGAAGGACTATGACTTCGCGTTACAGTATCATCCTAGAAAGGCAAACATTGTAGCAGATGCCTTAAGTCGGAAGGCCATACATGTCTCATGAATGATGGTGAAAGAATTAGAGTTGCTCGAGAAGTTTCGCGATCTCAATTTGATGATAGAAGTAAGTCTGAAAAGGGTCAGTGTTGGAATGATTAAAATCTCAAGAAGATTAATGGAGGAGATCAAAGTGCAACAAGCTATCGATGTGTTTCTTCAAGAGAAGAAAGAACTCATGGAGAAAGGAAAGGCCCCAAAATTCAGTTTGGGATCAGGCAACATCTTGAGGTGTAGTGGACGAGTCTGTGTACCTGATAATACCGAAATGAAGAAGATGATTCTCAAAGAATCACACAAGAGTAAACTGAGTATTCATCCCGGATCAACCAAGATGTAACAAGATCTCAAGCAGAGATTTTTGTGGCCAGGCATGAAGAAGCAAGTGGCGGAATATGTGGCGTCTTTCCTAACTTATCAAAAGGCAAAAGTAGAACATGAATGACCCGGCGTAATGTTACAATCTATGGATGTACCCAAATGGAAGTGGGGGAGTATATCCACGGATTTTGTGGTAGGCTTTCCAAGGACTTCCAAAGGTTTCAACTCGATTTGGGTGATCGTCGACAGACTGACGAAGTCGACACACTTCTTATCCGTCAAGGCTAATTATTCGGTGGAAAGGCTAACTGAGGTGTATATCAGGGAGGTGATTAGACTACATGGAGTGCCTTCTAGTATTGTTTCCGATCGAGACCCGAAGTTTACTTCGCGTTTCTGGAAAAGCTTAAAAAGAGCACTAGGAACCAGATTAAGACTAAGTTCGGCTTATCATCCGTAAACCGATGGACAGACATAAAGAACAATACAGACGCTAGAATATTTGATAAGGGCATGTGTTTTGGATAATCGTGGAAGTTTGGATGATCTCTTACTTCTTATCGAGTTCACGTATAACAACAGTTTTCATTCGAGTATAGGAATGGCACCCTATGAGGCTCTATATGGAAGGAAGTGTCAAACACCGCTGTGTTGGTATCAAGATGCAGAAAGCATAATTTTAGGGCCTGAAATTATGCAAAAAACAATGGAAAAGGTGAAACAGATCCGTGAGAAGATGAAGTCTTCACAGAGCAGACAAAAGAGCTACGCCGTTCGGAGAAGACGACCTCTTGAATTTCAAGAAGGCGAGCATGTATTTCTAAGAGTCAGGCCCACTACTGGGGTAGGTAGGTTATAAAATTCAGAAAACTCACTCCAAAATTTATTGGACCTTACCAGATTCTTCGTCTCATCGATCCAGTAGCCTATCAAATTTCTTTACCAACTTTTCTTTCAAATATCCACGATGTCTTTCATGTCTCGTAATTGAAAAAGTATGTCCCCGACCCGTCACATGTAATTGAACCTGATGTCATACAGCTAAGAGAAAACATGTCGTTTAAGACTCTACCTGTACGAATCGAGGATAGGAGGATTAAACTACTCAGAGCAAAGCAGATTCCTTTGGTTAAGGTTATTTGGGACGAATCAATTGGAGAAGCAACCTGGGAAGTAGAGGATACGATGAGATTACAGTACCCTGATTTATTTTCAGGTACGTAATTTCGAGGACGATTTTTTTTAGTGGGGTAGTAACTTAACGCCCCGATTTTTCGTTTGCTCTATAATCTATACTTATGCATGTCTAAGAATAATTAATATTCTAATTTTGAGTAAATTATTTTAATAAATCTAAATTATTTTCATAATGAATTTTATAGTAGGAAACTACTATTAAAATTCCGTTAGACGTTTCAGACAATCCCGGTCTGAGTTTTCACTGTCAGTTAAACTGTACTGACCCGAAAAATGAATTTTGATTAGCAAAATAAAATTTTTATTTTCCAAACCAATTTTAATAATCTCCATGATTTTAAAAATTTTATTTCAATATAAAAATTTTTTGGATGGAAAATTTATGAAAGAAAATACGATCGATTTTCATTGATAGGAAACAAATGGAACCGGGACGAGCAAAATTAAATAAAATAAGATTTCATGCATATTTTGAATAGACTTGATTTGAGATGAATAGTGACTATATTCACTATTTAACATCATTTCCTTACTCAAGTAAGTATTTCTTTTACTTTAACAAGAAAACCTATTATTTTAAGATAAAAGAATTAAGTTTTTATTTAAAAAAATAAAAATTTAAAAATCCCTCACTTACTCACCAAGGCAGCAACGCCCCCTCTCCCCCATTTCTCTTCTATAAATACTTCTTCCTCACACCCTTGTTTCACTTTGCTATCTTCTTCTTCAAAGCAACTCACACGTTCACTTCCTATTTTCACCATTATCATACTTATAAGCTTCCAAGATCTTCATCATCTTACTCTTGAGAAGATTCAAAACTTGCTCATCCTCATCATCATCAATATCACCAAGGGTATAATCTTCTTATTCTACTATTTATCTTTCCAAAAACCTAATTTTTACTTACATGCATGTTAATGATTTTGTGTTACAAGTTGATTTTATTATGATGCATGTTCATAAAACCAATTAATTTGAGTTTAACCTTACCATTACCATCATCTACTACACTTGCATGTTTCAAAAAGATTTTCTAAGGCCAACTTTGATGTGGTGGCCGAAACCCTAGGAGGAAGAACATGGTGTTTTTGTTCAAAATCTTCACATGCATGTTAGTGATTCAAGTTGCATGTTTATGAACTTGACTTAAAATCTTCAAGAAAACTCTTTTTAGAATGAAACCAATTTTTATCAACTCATACTCATCT
Source organism: Sophora flavescens (assembly GCA_030762895.1). Taxonomy (NCBI): domain Eukaryota; kingdom Viridiplantae; phylum Streptophyta; class Magnoliopsida; order Fabales; family Fabaceae; genus Sophora; species Sophora flavescens. The sequence goes on from CM061065.1 coordinate 566,987, forward strand.
TCACTTTTATTTTGATGAATTGTAAAATCTATCCAACCCTATTTTTATTAAATGGCCGAAACCACTAAGGGTAGGAAAATGGAAGATTTTGTTGAAAATCTCACATGCATGACTTAAATCTATGGATGCATGCATTTTTTTAAAAAACCATGAACTGCATCAAAAATATGTTTTCTTTCCTATGTTTGTTGATATGGCCGACATTCTAATTATGTGAGTTAAGGAAGCCTAGTTTTAATTTTTGAAAAGATGTATGTTTTGACTTAATTACCTGCATGTGATTCACAAGTTGAGAATGACTTTATTTTAAAATTTTGAAAGAAAACTCCTTTGATCATCATTTGATTTCATGTATTTTGTTGGAAAATTGAAGAGATTTTGAGTTATATTTATTTTATGAAGAACACTTGCTTTAATCTTTATTTTATATACATGCATGTGTTCATAAGGTTGAGAAATTAAATTTTCTAACCTGTATTTTGAGTAGGCCGAAAATCACTTTTACAAGAAGTTATAATATTAAAATTTAATCCTAAGTTTTGAACCTTTATTTTATCTCTATAATGCTTGAGGATCATAAATCCAAAAGCTTGTAAAAATTCAAAAATTTTATCATATTTTATTAGTCATGGCCGAGACATGCATAATAGATTTAGGGTGATTGTATAAAAATTTTAACTTACATAAATACTTGGTTTTGCTTAGATTCGTAATCGTGACCGTAGTCCGAGTCCGTTCTCTTGAAACTACGAGATAACTACACTTCTTTTACCTTTCGCTTTAAGGTAAGGGGAGAAAGCTTGAGGGATAATTATGTTATGATAACTATATGCCTTGTGTGCTTGTATGATGTGTTTGATAGATATGGTTCTTGCTGTGACTGATTTGGTTGGATTTTTGAGTTCATGTTGTGATTGATGATGTACTTGATGCTTATATGCCTTAATTTATGATTTATGAATATATACATGATGCCTATATATATGTTGAAGTTATGTTGTGATTGTTGTATGGAAGCCTAACCACTGGTTATAGCTCAAATAATGAAGATAAAAGCTTTAAGAAAATATTGACAAAGAGAATTAAAAAAAAAAAGAGGTTTCTTTTAACAAGGTTTTGATTGAAAGGAAAGTTAAGAAAATTTTGATGATTGGTGAAAACTTTAGAAAAATCAAATTAATTTTTATAAATAAAGTTTAAATAAAAAAATTTAAATGATTTTATACAAAATGAAAATTAATTTTTGTGAAGATGTTTGAATAAAATCAAAGTTTACTTTGGAACTTGAAAGGAATTTATTTGGAAAATTTTCAAATGCTTTAAGAAATAGAAGATTTGAAAATAAAATAGTTTTATGGAAATAGAAATGGATTTTCCAAAACTTAAGTTTTAAACAAAAGAATTTCAAAGAAATGTTTTTATTCAAAAAGATTTTATTCAAAAAGAAATGTCCGATAACTTGGATAAGTTAAGAAAAAATTTTGGTTTTCGTATTTGTTTTTCACTAAACAAAAAAAAAGATGAAAAGTGAACCTAGTAACCGAGACGTCAGGGGTACTAGAGTTTTGGCACGTGGATCCATGATCCGTATCACAATGCTATGGACTGTGTGTCCTATATATGATCTGGTGGACTGTGTGTCCTATACAAGTTGCTGACGACTGTGTGTCATATATATGTTGCTGTGGACTATGTGTCCTATATGCGTTGTTGTGGACTATGTGTCCTACAAACGTTGTGATAAACGTGGAAAACAAAGTAAAAAGGGTAGAGACTATTTTTTTACAACTACAAAGCTCTAGACTAGTGCACGAGTCTAGGGCTGTTTGATTGAACACTCGGACTTTAACATCCCGTGTTGATAAATAAAAGCTTTAAGACACTTAAAAGAAAAGTCGCGAAAATAAAAGGTTTTACATGCATTGTTGGTTTTTTTGGCAGACGTGCCGATTATTCCGAATATCTTAGTAAAGGACGTATTCGAGACGGTGTTATTCCAGATATCTTCATGAATAAGGTATTCGAGACGGTGTTATTCCGAATATCTTGGTGCATGAGGTATTCGAGACGGTGTACCTTTGTGGCAAATGAGCTTTATCAGCTCACTGTTTTTCAAAAACTGCATGGTGTTGGGGTTTTCAGAGATTAGGATAGAATGATGAAATATAGAAGTGCCATGTTTTCAAAAACGACAATGATTGGTGATTTACATGATTATTTTGTGAGAATTTATACGTTGAATATGAATATTTGTATATACTTGTTCCTCTGTGTTTGGGCATTTAGTCGTCATTGTAACACCCTAGTTTTTACACCTATGATTAATTATTTTATTTAGATGTTTAAGTTTATTTTGTTATGTGGTTTAGTTTGAGTAATTAAATTACTCTTTTCAAATTATTTTATTGGGTGCGTTAGCACTGACTTGTTTCAGTGAATGCACGTTTACTAGACAATAATTTATGTTATTGTCACTATTATACCAGTACAGAAAAATATTTTAAATAATATGATTAAGAGAAAAGTATTTTCATATTCTCATTCTATTTAATTTTAGAGTTGAAAATATTTTGGTTTGACATTAATCAGAGATTTAATTTTGGACTGAGTATTTTCTTAGTTGATCAGTTCAATTATTAATCCTTACTCCAACTTGAATTTCGAAAACATATATTTATCAATCTTTATTTTTAGAATCCAAAAAGTAAAAACATGTTTATTTTAGGCCTAATATTTATCACTCATTTTATACCTATCACTAAGTAATTTGTTTAAAAACGCATTTTCTCTCTTTTCTCTATCTTTTTCTCGACGCTACCTCTCTCTTTCTCCCTTTTCTTCTCTGCTGCTTCTCTTTCTTTCTTTCTTTCTTTCTTTCTTTCTTTCTTTCTTCTTTCTCTTTTCTTCTTCTTCCTTCCACCCTAACTCCATCTTCTTCTCCCTTGCCGTTCCAAACCGCATGTCGCCACCCTTCTCCGATCATGTACAGCTGCGAGCGCGTCGTCCGGTCTGGAGTGAGAAGATTACGCGAGTTTTGTCTTCTCCATGTCGCGCAGCCACCGCGAGCACCGCTGTAACTCGTCGTTGGTCGCCGTTCCGCCGTGTCTGGTAGGGAGGGAACGACCTTGCATCGTCGTCCGGTTCGTCGTCAGGCCGTTGCATGGAGTGGGAGAGACGATCGCGTGTTCTGGCCCCTGTTCTCCTCCGTTCGCTGCTGCTCCGCCGTGCCGGACCTCCCAGACAGCCACCACATCATCTTTTTCTTCCTTGGGTGAGTCAAAACCCTCTCTTGTGTCTCAGACCCAAAACCCCCAAATGGATTTTTGAAAACCCTAACCCTAACCCTTTGATTTCAGATTTTAATCTTGAAATTTAAGGTTGTTTTATGAAATTGGGACTGTGAATTTGTGTTTCCCTAAACCAATTTCATTATTCTGAGTTTTCCCCAAATCGTATTTAGGAGCACTAAAACCCCAATTTGATTTGATTCAAATTTGGGTATGTTTTGTGAAATTAATTATGATTTAGTGTAATTAGGACTCTTAATGGATGATTTCCAAAGTTCTTTTCCATGATCTTTTAATCAAAACAAAGTTTCCTTAAAGGGTATTGCGAAGCGTGAGCTTCAAACATGATTTTCTTTAAAAATAACCTTGTTTGGTAATTAGATTAAGTGTTTAGATAAAGTTAGAATGTGTGTTTGATTATGTATAATTGATTTCTTGATTTCTGGTTGTTGCGCGTTGTTGGATTTACTCTATGAGACGTTTGGACATGGCTATGCTTGCTTGATGGAGTAGATATGAGCTAACGTGAGCATTAGGACGAGGATCCTTTACTTATCTTCAAAGGTAAGGGGGGCTTGCCTGATGGATTTTTCTCAATAACCATTTGCTTGTTGTGTAGTCTGTATAATTTATGTGGTTGTGGTTATCTGTTTATGTGGTTTATGTTGTGTTGTATATCTGAGTATCAGTGTCTGCTCTGTTTTAAATTATTTGATTATTATGATTATTTGATATAACATGATATGTTGATGCGCATGAATAATTGTGAGATTATTTGGTGAAGCGTAACCTTCACTTTGGTTGTGATTGGCTTTTTGGCCAAATGTGAATGGAAATGGGAGTTTAACTCCAATCCTTGAAATTTAAATGACTTTAATATCCTTAAGTGAGAAGATGAATGTTAAATCCATAAAGGAAAATTGATTTGGTTTTGAACAATTATTTCAGAACTTTGATTTTGATTAAGGTTTTAGAAATGGATTGAGAACTATTTTAATCGTATATTATATTTTGATTTACCAATGTTATACTTTAGAAACCGAAGAAATAAGTGTTTAAGGAAAAATGAAGATAAGAAGAAAGTGTTATTCTTCCAAAGTTGTTTTTACAGTGTTTTAAACCGTCTTAAAGTGTTCAGCTTATTCCAAAATGACTTCGATTAAATTGTGATTCACTTACACCATCCCTAAATATGGTTATATTATCTGGGTTTCTTTTTCCAGAACTTGTGTAGAAATCAATTAGAAGCTTTCTGTCAAGTTTTAAAACTTTTGAGTGAAATGTTATTCAAGACCTTAATTTGGTATTTTTAATCCCTTAACATGAGTAATGGGACTCAAGAGAGTGAAAGATTTGAGAAAAAGGAGTCGTACTTGTGAAAATGCGGGGTTTAGGTCCTAAATTCAGTGAAATGGGACAAAACCACCTTTTATGTATTTCAAGTGTTTTGAGAGATTTGATGACAATATGCCTTTATTTGAATTTATCTTCAAATGGTTTGGTTTTGGTCAAGGAGTATTGATTTTTAACCCAAAAGGATTTTAGTCGTCGTGACTAATATTTTAAGTTAAATGAAAAACCTAAGTCGAGGATGGCTTAGTGAAGACAAAGACTTAATGATTATGACTCATGGTGGAGCAAGACCATATGTCATAAAGTAAGGACGATTCACTCATCCTTACATCCATAATACTTAATGACCAAGAGTATTTTGAGGTTGCTTGCTCGACAAGTAATCCTATTCAAGAATGGACTTAAAGAGGTAAAATTGAGTTGGTGACGAATGACCAACCTTCATAATGTACTATAGCGTTGAAACATAGATAGTCCAACGAGGGGTGATTCCCAAGAGGTTGGTATTGTCTGCTTTGCCTCTAGAATGGCTTTCGGTTTCCGTAAGGAACCACGAAATTTATCCGGTGGATAAATATGAATGAAATGGCTTTTGGTCTCCGTAAGGAACCACGAAATTTATCCGATGGATAAATATGAATGAAATGGCTTTTGGTCTCCGTAAGGAACCACGAAATTTATCCGGTGGATAAATATGAACGCACACACCATTAACGGAATTATTACCTAAACACATAGTTGTTACTATGTTTTGTAAGACCTTTGTGCCTAGGAAGTTGAGCCGACATGCATGTGCGCATGAGGACGTGCTAGTGACGATCTTAAATGGTCTTGGGGGTGTTCAGGGTAGGAGGGTCACAAATGGCCAGTTGGTGATTCTTCTTGGTCGTGGCGTTCCATGCAATACACTGACATCAACGACTAGACGCTAGCCGGTCACAATTATTGAGAGTGTTTCACAATCCATTATAGTACCACTATGTGGCTGTTACTATCGAACGCACAAGATGCCTTATATTGGCAGTTGTGAAACATGTACTCTAATCACTCCTTCCGAATGTTCTCTTAGCTCCGGAGTTAGGGTCAAATCTCCCTTGAGGCTGTGTAGGTATGGGACTATGCAGTTTCAATCAGTTATCTCTATTCTCGAGTCTCTGTGAACTAATAGTGTCCAGTCATGCTTAATGAGATTGTGGTTACACTGATTTGTGTACTGTTGACTATATGTGCATGTGTTATCTGTTACTTGTATATACTGGACTGTTTGACTTAAATATATGTTTACATGGATATGAATATATGTTATGTGGTGTCGCGCATTTAGTTATTGTGTTAAAACCATATATTGGCATCTCACCCTTACACACACATTTCAGGTTTCTTCTAGTTCGATATTGTACCCTGGGTACTTTAACACAGATGGTGCAGAGGAGTCTTTCTAAGTTACTCAGAAACTTAGATGTAGTTGCTTGATGAGGTATTACTTGCGGAATAACTTTTAGAACGACCAGCTTAGGATTGAGACTTGGATTATTTTGATGGTATGTATGAGTTTGGCTCAGAGAGCCTTTATTTTAAAAGGGAATGTCTATAGCTCGGAGAGCATATCTTTTGAATGAAAATCTAAGCTATTTCTTTTGGTTTTGTAAAGCTTATGGCTATAGCTATTATTTTTATGTATTGATGCCTGATTGAATTTGGTGTAACTAGAATTCTGGAGTGAAAATGTAAATATTTTAACAGGTGTTATTTTACTCTGGGATGTCCGAATTACAGAGGAGACTCTGTCGAAATTTTTGTAAAACTACTATCTTGTATTTAAGTATATCCTTTAAATTAAATAGGCTTGTCATGCTATGATAGTAAGTTGTGTGTCGATCAATTAAGGCTTAGGTATGGAGTCGTGACAACAAAAATTTTACACCCAATTTCAGACACTTATGTACTTATATAAGTTATTTTCCGAAAGCACCAGCAAATTATATTCTAATTTTATTTGAGCACGTGTTTAGTAGGTAATGCCCAAGGGGGGTGTTACAGTCATAATTCATCCATATAATGGTATCTCACCCTTACATTTTTATTGTTTTCTTCTTGTTATATGTATATATGCTATATACCTGAGAATAGATGGATACGACCTTGATACAGTTGGCACACTCCTGGTCCCGGGCTCTTCTGTTTGAGAACATTGATGACCATGTTGCATGGGCCTTTGCTCCAGGCTCATCTCGTGCAGTGACGTATACGAGACCTGTTTGTTGCGTAGAGGGTTCAGAGGAAGCATCTATGAGACGTGTGCATACTGTTGAGACTGACCATATCCAACTGCCACCTATGGAGCTTTATCTACAGAATCTGTCCAACCTGGGCCTCTTGGATCTCGAGATTCCTCAAGTACAGCCTCCGTCGGAAGAAGCTCCAGCTTCCCCGATCGAGGAGGATCTTGAGGAATTAATCGAGGAAGATCCTGAGGAGCTGATGGAGGAGGATCCTGTAGAACTAATGGAGGAGGAGCCCCCGTTCCAACCTCTTGGAGATGATGATGATGTCGACGCTCCCCGTGAGGGAGTAGAGATGGAGGTGGCTTCACCAGCTACACCTCCTTGGGGCGGGGATGACTACCATGGTCTCCCTAATGGGCATCTTTAGTTTGGCCAGATCTTAGGAAGTTTTTATTTTAAGGTAGATTGATATGAACAATGTATTTTGAAACTAATGTTTAGTTATGACTCTTTAACCTTATCTCTAACTCTAAACTGGAAATCATGTAGTAGATCTTATGAATTATCACTCTGTGAATTTCTGTCATGAAGCCTGACTATATAAAGGTTTAAGAATTAGTGAACTTGATGTAATTTTTAGGATTCTGTCTTTACTTTGTGTATGTTGTTTATGTTTTAAATTGTTTAAGAAAATAAATATCATTTTTAGAAAAGAGTTTTTAAAAACCTTAAGTTTTCCGAAAGAAAGTTGACATCTTGCTAATAGTGATTAATCAATTTTAAATAAAGTTGTTAATGTGATACTCGGGTAAGGGTGCCACACAATACGGCAACCTCTGCCCATTGTTTAATTCCTTTAATAAATGCAGTACCTTTTTATAAATGTTTATCTTTATCTTTTATATGCTTTTATACGTATGCGGGGTAGAGGGAGTCACACTAAGTGCATCTAGCTCTACATGCTCTAATTGCAATATTATGTAAAAAGGGGTAGAAAAACTGAAAACCACTCTCTCTAAATGCCATATTAGGACAACAAAAAAGAGTATATGATAAAGGTGGAATAGGTTACCAACCAGCAAATTTGTATCTAAGAAACTCTTTGTTGCATCTAAGACCTGTACTAGTCCTTTAGTTAAATGTTTCTACTGTGCAAGAACATGACACACTACTTCTACATGCTATTTTAGAAATGTAACACCCCGTTTTTTATAAATAAGCTTAATGTATTTATATATCCTATATATATGTTTGCATATGTTTGTTTTTAATGTCTAAGTTCATGTTTGGGGAAGTTTAGCTTTAGAAAGGTTCAACCCTTTTAGAGTCATAGTAACATGTTTCACCGTTTTGGCCATATATTGAGTTCTAGATGTCCGATCGAGGTGAAATTTATGGCGTTGGAAATATAAGAGAATTATCTACAAGTCTTATTGTATGTGTTTTGGCCAATTCGATTGTTTATCTTGTCTAGTAGTTCAATATTTGAGCGCCCCATGCTTAGGAATTGAGCACCGTCGTACTCTGGTCTCAGAGTCTATAAATAGAGCAGTTCCGTGAGGGTTGCAACCCAAACCTTCTTTTTAACACTTTGGGAAATCCTAGTGCGACAGAAATCTCTTCCCTTTCCCTACCTTGAACCCCTTGAAGTTTTTACAGTTTGTGAGTCCGTTTGGGAGAGAAGTTATGCGTGTTTGCATCGTTTAAGGTAACGTAGTTATCCCTCCTTAATCTCATTTTTCCTTCTTTTGAATTGGTAATTTGTTATCCCCACATTTAAATTTGATTACCGAATCACCCAGCTAGCCGAGGAGTTACTAGCCGAGGATAATATTAGCCGATGCAGATAGGAGCATAACCGGCTGAAGTTGGGTTTGGCCTCAGAAATTATGCTCTTATGAGTGTTGATTGTCGAGGACGTTAATGTCAACAATGATGTTAAGATGTTAAAAGATGATACAAATGATAAATGAGATTTAAGAGATGTTTCTCCCAGTTGTTCATAAGACATGAATATAGTATGAGAGGCAAGGTATGTTATAGGGCTTAGTTAAAGACCCTAGGATTGATTAGTGAGTGTTCTAGGAACATTAATAACGAAGCTGTGATTAAAGGATTAATCCCCCTTAATGATAAGACATGAAGAACAGTTAAGAATAATGAAGATAATGTTCAATGGATTAGTAAAATCCAATAGGTTGAATCTATGAACTTCCCCAAGGATTTGGCAAGGGTCTGTGACCCTTCTGCCCATATCGGTACGACCACGCTCCATTGAGAACGACTGTGCTTAACAAGGAGCATGCCCGTGCTCCAGTTTGAATCCCAAGAAAGGGCGTGCTGCTTAAGCATGCCCGTGCTCAACGATCCAAGACGACCGTGCTTGATGATCACTTCCAAGACACCCGTCTTTGAAGGTTGAGCACGACCGTGTGCTCGCTTTGTCTGACTGTGAACGCAGAAAGCTGGACAGGGGTGGTTCACCCCAGTTGTCCCAATTAATAATAAAAGAAGACACCAAACAAAGTGAAGACAAGTTAGACAACTTAAAGATTTAATGTACCTTGGTGGCCTAGTGTCCGCCCCAAGTGATGAGATGTTGTACCTTGGTAGCCTAGTGCCCGCTCCAAGTGATATGATGTTGTACCTTGGCAGCCTAGTGTCCTCTCTAAGGGGGCCTTGATGTTTTATGGTCAAGGTGTTGAGGCTTTGTTTCTTTTTGGATAGAGTGTTGAGGCTCTGGTGCTTTTAGGCCAGAGTGTTGATGGGGAGGTCGTCCGAGAGTAAGGTGATCTGGTCGTCCACGGGATTCGTCCGAAAGGGGATCATGTATTCACCGTGGTGGCGCATCTGAGAGTAAGGTACGTCGGCTATACAAGGGGTCCACCCATGGTTTGGTGGTCTGGCCCGGCGTTGGTACTTCTATGGCCATTGTGGAAATGTAACTCCGAAGTTATACACCTGGGTGTAGATGGATCCACATGCATTCGGAGTAATATTTCACATTGCATTATATGATTGATGATTATATTATTATACTGTGATGTGTTGTTGTGTTGGTATGATGACTATGTTATAAATGCTATGTTGCTATGTTTCTATGTGTTGTACATTCATCTTGCCAACTATCCTGTTGCGGTTATGTTTATATATTTATGCCTCTTACTCCCCGTCTTTTGTTATTGCTTTGCATGTACCCTTTTTGTGTTATGCAGAGGACGGTGAGCAGCTTGCTGAGGTATGACTCTAGGGAGCCGCTTCCAGTAGTTAGTTTATGTTTAGTTTAGTTTAGTTTGTTATCTGATTTGTTTATCCTATTTGTTTATCCTATTTGTTGAACTTGTTCGTGTGGAACTTTTCTACCCATGAACCTTTTTATAAAGGAGGTATGTTATTTTATTTTATTTTATTTTATATCTATTATATTTTATTTATTGCTTATATATCATGCGGGGTAGTTGGGTTTCACATTTAGTGGTATCAGAGCAGTTCGGCCCTGTCCGGACGTGGTATGAGTCTTTTGCTAGTCTTCTGTGTATTTTGTTTGAATTATCTATATTAATTATAGATAATGATGCTTAGTATTAATAACCTTTAGTTCTTCCTGCTTGGTTAGTACCTCCGACTCCAAAGACTTAACCCAAGGTATGTGCCTAATTGGTGAAAGTTTAACCAATCAATGTGATTGAAATTTCGAGGATGGAATTTTTATAAGGGGGTGGAATTGTAACACCCCGTTTTTCATAAATAAGCTTAATACATTTATAAATGTAATATATATGTTTGCATATGTTTGTTTTTAATGTCTAAGTTCATGTTTGGGGAAGTTTAGCCTTAGAAAGGTTCAACCCTTTTAGAGTCATAGTAACCTATTTCACCGTTTTAGTCACATCTTGGGTTCTAGATGTTCGATCGAGGTGATCTTTATGGTGTTGGATAGTAAAGAGAATTATCTACAAGTCTTAACATATGTGTTTTGGCCAATTTTATCGTTTAGGTTGTCTCGTAGTGCAATCTTTGAGTGCCCCGTGCTCAGGAATTGAGCACGGCCGTGCTCAACAGGGAGCAAGGACGTGCTCAGGTCTCAAAGTCTATAAATAGAGCAGTTCCATGAGGGTTGCGACCCAAACCATCTTTTTTGTACTTTGGGCAATCCTAGTGCGACAAAAACCTCTTCGATTTTCCTTCACTTGAACCCCTTGAAGTTCTTAGAGTTTGAGTCCGTTTGGGAGAGAAGTTACACGTGTTAGCATCGTTTAAGATAACGTAGTTATCCCTCCTTGATCTCCTTTTCCCTTCTTTTGAATTGGCGATTAATTGATTGTTCTCTTCTCTTCTTGTTTGGCCAAGGCTTGAGGAACTCGTCGAGCCGCTCGAGGGAACGTATCTAGTTTGTCAACGTTATCGTTTTGGGAATCTTCATACCAGGTATGGGGAGAAGGGCTAGTATAAACATGTGACTATGGGGTAGCATAAGATGGGGGTTAACCCATGACCCATTTTGCATGCTAATTGTCTAACTGTTGTTATATGTTATTGTATGATGTTATCTGCTCATGATGATATGCTTTCAATTGATGATAGTATGCCTATGTTTGTATGATGTTATTGATGTGATGTATGCGATGATAATGATGTTGTTTTGATGATGAGACTGTTATAATGATGATGAAGATGATGTTGTGCTCTTATGAATGTTGATTGTTGAGGACGTTAATGCTAACAATGGTATTAAGGTGTTAAAAGATGATAGCAATGATAAATGAGACTTAAGGGATGTTTCTCCCAGTTGTTCATAAGACATGAATATAGTATGAGAGGCAAGGTTATGTTTATATGGCTTAGTTAAAGATCCTAGGATTGATTAGTGAGTGTTAGAGGAACATTAATAAGGAAGTTGTGATTAAAAGATTAATTCCCCTTAATGATAAGACATGAAGAACAGTTAAGAATAATGAAGCTAATGTCCAATGGATTAGTAAAATCCAATAGGTTGAATCTATGAATTGTCCCAAGTATTTAGCAAAGGGTCTGTGACCCTTCTGCCCAGATCGGTACGGTCACACTCCATTGAGCACGACCGTGTTTAACAAGGAGCATGTCTGTGCTCCAGTTTGAATCCCAGGAAAAGGTGTGCTGCTTAAGCACACCCGTGCTCAACAGTTAGCATGACCGTGCTTGACTATGAGCTCAGCACGCCCGTGCTGAAGGTTGAGGACAACCGTGCTCGCCTGTACTGACCAGAACACAAAAAGCTGGACATGGGTGATTCACCCCAATTGTCCCTTGAGACACCCCGTTGTGTTATTAGATTAAATCCTTATTAATAAATTTCTTAATCGTACGTTTAACGTGAAAACACGTAAAGATTAAAACTTAATTAATAATCATATAACATCAGAAAATTTAAAACACACCATACCATAACTATATTACGAACACACACATATGTTTTATGCACATAATACAAAACACTGTTGAGGGTATCCTCACAGTAGAATCACTTATAGGTTTATACTTAGACAAACTTATTTAGAGGAAAATATAAAACGTCTTGTAAGACTCGCTGGCCCTAAAACACTAAACTACATTGCCAGAATCCATAGCTCTCCTCCCACATCCGGTTCATACGGAGTTCCATCTAACTCCTCCGCAACTGGTTCCTCCATTGGGCCTTCTCGTATGATCACGTCAATAATACAATACAACAGACAACATATAGGGGATAAGAAGATGTTCTATCATCAAAAAGCGAAAAAGAATCATAGCATAAAATATAATAACTGTCAATCACACACATCACACATAACTAGCAATCATCCTCAAATTACGATATCACCTTATACGCTCAACTCATGTAATTCAACCTTTATACTAATATGGACATCTATACTCCTGTCACACTAGTCAGTAGTCCAAAACTATTTGGGGTCAAAACTCGGTGCGCCCCTATTCCTTTATCTCTCATAGGAAATAGTGCATAAGCACAGTATGCGTCACTATTTCCCCCATTAGAAATAGTACATAAGCACATAATAAATAATAACTCGGTGCGCCCCTATTCCCTTACCTCTCATAGGGAATAGTGCATAAGCACAAGATGCGTCACTATTTACCTCGTTGAAAATAGTACATAAGCACAAAACATATAGTAATTCAATGCGCCACTATTCCCTAATATCTAATAGAAAATAGTGCATAAGTACGATATGTGTCACTATATCCCTAATTGGAAATAGCACATAAGCATAAAAGACCTTATAATTTGGTGCGCCACTATTCCCTAATCTCTAATAGGAAATAGTGCATAAGCACGATATGCGTCACTATTTCCCCTTAAAATAGCACATAAGCATAGAAGACATTTTTACTCTAACTCCGATGGGATAATCATAACAACACGTCCAAGACTAAAAGATTATATTTATCAATGCATCTATATGAATCTCACTACCTCTCATCAATAACAACCTAGTGCCTCAAGCTCTCATCATAGCCTCCACTTGCATTCTATGTCACATCTCATCCATTAGATAATTTAATTAAACTAAACACCTCTAAGTCAATTCATTCTCTCACACAAACAATTATCTCCCGAATAACATATATCCTTGCTTAAAATCAACTAAGTATAATAATAAACCGGACAGACCATGCATAACCCATAAATCAACAGAATATTCAAATATCTCAATATCATATAAAGCAATTTATCACAACCAACCCATAATAATCAAATCAAATAAATAACAAAGTCAGACTCTGTCACGGCCTGGCCGTGATAGCCATCACGACAGTGACAGACATCAAATGCAAGAATTCTACAAAACAGAACCTGTCACGGCCTGGCCATGACAACCATCACTATCGTGATAAACAACAAACATCCTCAATATCATAAATATTCAAACACCAAAATAATACATCACATGCATATGAAATACCTCAACCAACATACCACAGTAAATTCAATAACATAAAGTCAGACATCCTCAATATCATATAATCAACCTAATGCCGATAAACCTACAATCCCCAAATCACCATTGGTTTTACAGAAAAGGTTTCCAATGTGATTTTGGTCTTGTCAATTACTCGACTACTAGTAGGGTTTAGGTCGCCCTAAACAATTATTATAGAATATACTACTTATCGATTTCGACGACAGAGTGATCCTTTCCCCCACCTAGGTTATCACTGGAATTCCGAATTCGTCTTTCCTTGTTATCATGCCACCGCTTAACATTTTCTCCTTCAACCAAACAACATAACTATAAGTAATCAATAAAATCCAACTATGCCTACTTTATGCTAGGTTCGGCCATACAATTCAAATGAGAGTTAGAATCATTTTCTCATTCTAATATTTTGGATACTAGTTACTTAGGTCTTAGATAGCTTAGATAAATTATCATAACTTAGAAATATGAACCAAATATTTCAATCCAATTTTATTAAGTTTCGGCCTTTCATCATAACATAGGCTAGAGAATTTCTTTTGATTCAAGCTTTTAGATTTAGATTACATAGATACTTAATAGTATTAATCAATCATTAGAATTCATAAATTCAACAAAACCAATAAACTCCTAAACTCTACATTTTCGGCCAACACCATAAAATTATGATAGAGCTCTTTGTTGAAGTTAAGCTTTTAGATTAAGATCATATAGGTATTAAAGAGCATGAAACAATTGTTAGCTTTCAAAAATGGCACAAAAACATCAACTCAGTTTTCCTTCATAGTTTTGACCAAGAATAGTTTTTAGGGATGGAAAATGTTTTTGATTACATGCTCTTGGATAATGAAAGTAGTGATCATAACTAGATCATAGAAATTGGTTTCAAATTTTTAGGATTTTTCTACAATTTTCTAGAATTATTTAAAGTTCTAGATCTAAGAAAATAAAAACCATGAACTAGGTAGATTAAGATCATAGAAATGGAAGAGATGATTATTGATGAAGAACAATGATCAAGGAGGAAGAGATTACCTTAAGAGAAGAAAATGAAGAAGATGAAGATAAGTGGGGAAGGGGAGGGTTGCGGCCTTGGGATCCTTTTATAGGCTAAATCTTATGGCTTGTTTGGTTGTTAGATGTTGGATTAATAGCTTTTGTGATTATTTAATTAATACAAGCTTAACCATAGTTAATAATTAACTTAACTAGGGTTACTTTGCAAACTAGGGTTAAAATTCATGTGGCTCGTATTCTTTGAGTGGTGTGGCTGCCCCTTGTCCACACAAATTAACCATGGTTCCTTAACCATGGTTAAAATCTAACTCAACGTCGGCTAGGTTAAGCGTAGGGGTATTTTGGTCATTTCACGTGAAAATTCCCGATTATTCAAATTTAAGGCCGGACTCCTTGCCCTCTCTGCTACACTAACTTCCTAATACCTCGGCTCCATAATTGACTCCGTCGTTTACCCGACTTATCCCCGGACTTAGGTTTTTACGTGATTTTTTAACAATTCGAATAAAATAATATTAATTTCATTACTAACACATTTTTTTGAAATTTGGAAAATACTCCAGAACACAATATAAAACCTAATGGTATCGTTCAGGAGTTGAATTTAGGGTTTATGCTCATTAAAAACTTACTGTCAGTAAAACGCAGATCGGGCTCCGTCTGAATTTTCAACCCAAAATTTCACCGTAGCCTTCTGCCATAAGAAAGAGTATGAATATGATTTTATTTTATTTAAAATCACTTTCTAACTCTCAGATTTAAAATATAAATAATTATATTTTAACCAGTTAAATAGTGTAATTAAAAATAAGGCTGTTACATCCCTAATAATAATAAGAAGACACCAAACAAAGTGAAGACAAGTTAGACAACTTAAAGATTATAATGTACCTTGGTGGCCTAGTGTCCGCCCCAAGTGATGAGATGTTTGATGTCGTGCGATCCGGCAAGTGTACCGGATTCGTCGCCAAGTAATAAAAAGATATCGATCCCACAGAGACCGTGATCTCAAATCACAACTAAATATCAAATCGATAAAACTGGACTGTATAAAAAAAGAATTTTGAAAAGTTTTTGATTTTTGAAATAAGAGATAACTTAGAAAATCAGATAAGGAATGCAATCAAGTAAAACAAAAAGTAAATCAATTTTTGGTTTTTCAGATCTAAAGGGATTCCTAGGAATTGGGATACCAACACGATTGTTTATGTTACTAAATTGACTATCCCTTGTTAATTATCGAAATTGCTTTGAAGGCGAATTTATCCTCAAATAGTTAATGCTCCCTCTCGGGTTACAAAAACCGTGCCCAATTAAACCAACCCCTACTCTCGTGGTAGTTGAATTTAGATTGAACCCTTTACGCTTTGTGACAATTCATTGACCCTTGAAGGACCGCTTCTAACTCTCATGATTTAAGTCCTAAGTCTGATTCTATAGATCCGATACCTAAGTTCACCGCTAGGTTCCTCCTTAGAATATCTACGACACGCAAACAAGTGGCCACCGAATTTACGAGTAATTAAAACAATAGAAATCTGATCTAAAGCAAAATCGAATTAACAAGAAATCGAAATCAATTCATAACGTAAAAACAGATCTGGGGCATAGCCCCAATCCTTAGAAATAAAGCTACTACTCAATCATTGCCATGGTGATGACAAGCTTGGTTAACAACAACATGAAATAAAACCTAAGAGAAGAGAAGAATAAGAATAAGAAGAAGAAGAAGAAGAAGAGAGATCCTAAAAATTTGCCTAAGAGTAGAAACCAAAAGTGTCCCTTCATCTCTGCCTTGATGCCATATCCAAGTAATGCGCGTCACAGCCGTGATGGCCATCACGGCCAGGCCGTGACAGATTCTGCCTTGGGCGCTGCTTTACTAAGTGGTCTGTCACGGCCGTGATGGGTATCACGGCCTGGCCGTGACAGATTCTGCCTTGAAGGGGTCTGGCTCAGTTGACATGTCACAGCCGTGATGGGCATCACGGCCTGACCGTGACAGATTCTGACTTTTCCATTCCGACTTTTCAGCTTCACTTGATCATGGCCGTGATGGGCATCACGGCTAGGCCGTGATCAGCTCTGTTTGCCTCATTTTCTTGCCTTCCAAGCTCCATCTTCATGCCAGCTTCAACACGACTGATCCTGAGCAATTTAGTCCTCGATTCCTGCACACAAGCACCACAAAACCACCTCACTCGTTCCAAGGTAAAATTATCAAATAATCAAATAAAATAAGCCTAAGCTATATGAAAATGCATGGAAAATGTCATGGAAATATGAGGTGAAATCACACTCATCAATGTTGTACCTTGGTAGCCTAGTGTCCGCTCCAAGTGATATGATGTTGTACCTGGGCAGCCTAGTGTCCGCTCCAAGGGGGCGTTGATGCTTAATGGTCAAGGAGTTGAGGCTCTGTTGCTTTTTGGATAGTGTTGAGGCTCTGGTGATTTTTGGATAGAGTGTTGAGGGGGAGGTCGTCCAAGTGTAAGGCGATCTGGCCATCCGCGGGATTCGTCCGAAAGGGGATCATGTATACACCGTGGTGGCGCATCTGAGAGTAAGGTGCGTCGGCTATCCAAGGGGTCCTCCCATGGTTTGGTGGTATGGCCCGACGTTGGTGTTTATATGGCCAATGTGGAAATGTAACTCCGAAGTCGCACGTCTGGTGTTGATGGATCCACCTGCAGTTGGAGTAATGCTTCGCATTGCATTATATGATTGATGATTATATTGTTATACTGTGATGTGTTGTTGTGTTAGTATGATGACTATGTTATAAATGATATGTTGCTATGTTTCTATGTGTTGTATGTTCATCTTGCAAACTATCATGTTGCGGTTATGCTTATATATTTATGGTTCTTACTCCCCGTCTTTTGTTGTTGCTTTGCATGTACACTTTTCGTGTTATGCAGAGGACGATGAGCAACTTGCTGAGGAGTGACTCTGATGAGCCGCTTCTAGTAGTTAGTTTATGTTTAGTTTAGTTTGTTATCCGAGTTGTTTATCTGATTGGTTATACCAGCTATGTAATGTGACATCGGGGTTGGGTTTCGTTTATATGTTTATGTTATGTTTTCTTTATAAACATATTTTAGTTTTCCACGTTTGTTGAACTTATTCATGTGGGACCTTTCTACCCATGAACCTTTTTATAAAGGACGTATGTTATTTTATTTTATATGTATTATATGCCTTTTATTTCTTATATAACATGCGGGGTAGTTGGGTGTCACATTTAGTGGTATCAGAGCAGTTCGACCTTGTCCGGACGTGGTATGAGTCTGTTCCGAGTCTTCTGTGTGTTTTGTTTGAATTATCTATATTAATTATAGATAATGATGCTTAGTATTAAGAACCTTTAGTTCTTCCTTCTTGGTTAGTGCCTTCGAATCCAAGGACTTAACCAAAGGTATGTGCCTAATTGGTGAAAGTTTAACCAATCAAGGTGATTGAAATTTCGAGGACGAAATTTTTATAAGGGGGTGGAATTGTAACACCTCGTTTTTCATAAATAAGCTTATAACATTTATATATGTTATATATATGTTTGAATATGTTTGTTTTTAATGTCTAAGTTCAAATTTGGGGAAGTTTAGCCTTAGAAAGGTTCAACCCTTTTAGAGTCATCGTAACCTGTTTCACCGTTTTGGCCATATCTTGAGTTCTAGATGTCCGATCGAGGTGACCTTTGTGGCGTTGGAAATCGAAGATAATTATCTACAAGTCTTATTATATTTGTTTGTTCCAATTCAATCGTTTAGGTTTTCTAGTGGTGCAATCTTTGAGCGCCCTATGCTCAGGAATTGAGCACGGTCGTGCTCAACAGGGAGCAAGGCTGTGCTCAGGTCTCAAAGTCTATAAATAGAGCAGTTCCATGAGGGTTGCGACCCAAACCCTCCTTTTGGCACTTTGGGCAATCCTAGTGCTACAGAAACCTCTTCCCTTTCCATTCCCTTGAACCCCTTGAAGTTCTTAGAGTTTGTGAGTTCGTTTGGGAGAGAAGTTACGCGTGTTAACATCATTTAAGGTAACGTAGTTATCCCTCCTTAATATCCTTTTCCCTTATTTTGAATTTGGGATTAATTGATTGTTCTCTTCTCTTCTTGTTTGGCCAGGCTTGAGGAACTCGTCGAGCCGCTTGAGGGAACGTGTCTAGTTTGTCAACGTTATCATTTTGGGAATCTTCATACCTGGTATGGGAAGAAAGGCTAGTATAAACATGTAGGCTATGGGGTAGCATAAGATGAGGGTTACCCATGATCCGCTTTGCATGCTAATTGTCTAATTATTGTTATAAGTTATTGTATGATATTATCTGCTCATGATGATATGCTTTCAATTGATGATAGTATGCCTATGTATGTCTGATGTTATTGAAGTGATGTATGCCTTGATAATGATGTTATTTTGATGATAAGACTGTTATGATAATGATGATGATGACGTTGTGCTCTTATGAGTGTTGATTGTTGAGGACGTTAATGCCAACAATGATGTTAAGATGTTAATAGATGATAGCAATGATAAATGATACTTAAGGGATGTTCCTCCCAGTTGTTCATAAGACATGAATATAGTATGAGAAGCAAGGTTATGTTCATAGGGCTTAGTTAAAGATCCTATGATTGATTAGTGAGTGTTCTAGGAACATTAATAACGAAGCTATGATTAAAAGATTAATTCTCCTTAATGATAAGACATGAAGAATTGTTAAGAATAATGAAGCTAATGAATGGATTAGTAAAATCCAATAGGTTGAATCTATGAACTGTCCCAAGGATTTGGCAAAGGGTCTGTGACCCTTCTACCCAGATCTGTACGGCCACACTCCATTGAGCATGACCGTGTTTAACAAGGAGCATGTCTATGCTCCAGTTTGAATCCCAGGAAAAGGTGCTGATAAGCCTCTGGCTCATCTAGTTTTATAACTAGTAAGACCATGGTTTTTGTACTAATTATTCGAGTTTAATCTCGTTTTCACCCAAATTTGGATTTAATTGTCCTCAAGTAACATTTTGAGTCTTTTAAGTAGTTTTAGGATATTTTAGTTAATTTTGAGTCAAATAAAGCATTCACTGCTATTTCATATTTTCAGGTTAATAAGAAGAGCAAAAAGGGAAGGACACTTGAAGCAGAAGCCATCACGCCCAGGCCGTGACACTGGTCACGGCCGTGATGAGCTACCCATGAAGACCAGAAAGCATCACGGCCCATCCGTGAAACCCATCACGGGCGTGATGAGAAGTCCCTGAAGACAGAAAGCATCACGGCCCAACCGTGATACCCATCACGGGCGTGATGAGAAGACCCTGAAAGTCAGAATTGATCACGACCTAGTCGTGATGGAGGTCACGGCCATGTCAGATCAGCACCCATGGAAAGAATTGATCACGGTCGTGACAGACCATAATTTGAATGCGCGCCCTTGGCAGAATTGATCACGGCCTGGCCGTGATGGCCATCACGGCCGTGACGCGCGCTTGATCTATAAAAAGGCATCAGGACAGACAGAAGACACACAGAATTTTCACTGTTTACAATTATTTTTCTAGGGTTTTGTTATGTTTGTGATGGAGAACTAATCACCAGGGATTAGTCTGCTGTAATCGGTTTCCGCCGATACTTGAGGTTCCATAATTCCCGATCAAACTGCTTTTCTCTTTCAATACTATGCTATATGCCTTGTTTGCTTAATTCAAGTTGTATAGAATAAGTATTGATTAATTTCGATGATTCTATGTTCCTGTAAAAGAGATTAGAATCCTCCTAGGGCATGGAATTTATGTGAATCAATGATAGTTTGGAAACCGAAAACAGTAGATTAATCGTTTTAGCTTATTGATAATCACGTAATTGCATTATTTTCTAAATTCAATCATTCAATTTCAACCCCACCCCCCCCCCACCAAATCGATTTATAGGTTGATAACAATCCAAGATTCCTTGAGAGACGATACTCGAGTTGTCGCGCCCTCACTACAGTTTTTTTAATCACTCATTTTTGACCCGTGTGCGACAGTGGATCAAAAATTGGCGCCGTTGCCGGGGACTCTTGTTGTTATTAACAGATTTGTTGATACATTTAGTTCTGGCTACTAGATCTTGTTGTTATGATTTGTTTGATTTTGATCCTTAAATTGAGAGAACTTTGCTCACACGTCGTAGAGCAATTCAGGCTAGCACTAGTTCACCAACCAGTAGTGATTCTGATTCTGCACTTGCTTTTGATAACATGGCTGATCAAAGAACACTAAGATAGCTTGCTGCTCCTGATGTTAATTACAATGGTTTGTGTATTGAATATGCTGATGTCGTTGCTCCTTTTGAATTGAAATCTGGTTTAATACACTTGTTGCCAAGGTTTAGTGGTCTTGCAGGTGAGGATCCGCATAAACATCTGAAAGAATTCCAGGTTGTTTGCTCTACACCCTTGAGGTCTGAAGGAATAACAGAATACCATATCAAGCTGAGAGCCTTCCCATTCTCACTGCTGCGAAGGATTAGTTGTATTATCTTGAGCCGAATTCCGTTACAACCTGGAATGCTTTCAAGAAAGTCTTCCTAGAGAGATACTTCCCTGCCTCCAGAGCTGCATCAATCAGAAAAGAGATATGTGGCATTAGACAAGGCAATGAATCACTGGCCGAGTACTGGGAGAGATTTAAGAAGTTGGTGTCCAGTTGTCCTCAGCATCAGATTTCCGAGCAACTGCTTATTCAGTACTTCTATGAGGGATTGCTACCAATGGATAGAAACATTTTGGATGCTGCTAGTGGGGGAGCACTTGTTGATAAGACTCCAGCTGCTGCCAAGTCATTGATTGAGAACATGTCACTCAACTCCCAACAGTTCACAACCAGGAACAACTCTGTCGAAACAAGGGGTGTGAATGAGATCCATGTTTCTTCTTCCAACAAGGCCCTTGAAACCAGACTTGATGAGCTCACTTCTTTAGTGAAATAGTTGGCAGTGGATAAAATTCAAACTGCAAGGTTGTGTGGTATTTGTACTTCTCCTGAACACCTAACCGATACATGTCCCATTCTGAAAGATGAGTCGGTCACCGATTTGCCTCAAGCTTATGCAGCCAATCTTTACAATCAAGGCAACAATCAGAACAGGTACAACATTCCTGACCTTTCCACTAATAAGTACCACCCCAACTGGAGAAACCATCCAAACCTTCGGTATGGAAACTCATCCGCACAACAGCAACAACTGATGTTACCGCTGGCACCACCACAGAACTCTCCCCAAGTAACCACCTCTGCACCTTCTGGACCTTCACTAGAGGACCTTGTCAAGCAAATGGCTGCAAACAATCTCCAGTTTCAGCAGCGAACGGATTCTAGTATTCATGCTTTGCAGACACAGATTGGACAGCTTGCCACTTCGATGAATGCCATGCAGCAAGCTCAAGGATCGAACCAACTACCCACACAAACAGTAGTGAATCCTAATGCCCCTAATCCTAACGTGAGTGAAATTTCTTTGAGATCTGTAAAGGTTGTAGAGCCAGCCCCTGAAAAAAAATAAAGAAACTGTTGAGGTAACACCTGAACCTTCTGCTGTTATTGAGGCTGAAAAAGAGTATGTGCCACCAATCCCCTTCCCAAAAAGAGTACTGAAAAATAAAAAGGTTGATGGGGAAGACAAAGAGAGAGAGATTCTGGATGTATTCAGAAAAGTGGCGGTAAACATTCCGCTTCTGGATGTGATTAAGCAGGTTCCGAAATACGCAAAGTTTCTGAAGGATTTGTGCACAAACAAGAGGAGGTTGAAGGGAAATGAGAGAGTCAATTTGGGGCGAAATGTTTCAGCCCTTATTCAACCTAAACCTGCACCTGAGAAGGTTACCGTCTCAGCCCTCAATCGGCAATGCCACAGAAATGCAAGGATCCGGGAACTTTTGCCATTCCATGTACCATTGGGGATAGTAAATTCGACAATTGCATGTTGGATTTAGGAGCCTCTATCAATGTTATGCCTACTTCTGTCTTCAACAATCTTGATCTTGGCCTCTTGGAGCATACAGGTCTCACTATTCAGTTGACAAACAGGACAAATGCTCGTCCCATTGGAGTAGTAGAAGATGTGCTTGTTCAAGTTAATGACCTGATTTTCCCTGTTGATTTTTACATTCTGGACATGGCAGGAGAAACGAATTCAAGCAGATCATCAATCATTCTAGGCAGACCGTTCATGAAAACGGCGAAAACAAAGATTGATGTTGACGATGGAACCATGTCCATGGAATTTGCTGACATTGTTGCAAAATTCAACATTTTTGATGCTATGAAGCATCCCTTGGAAGAGCACTCTATTTTTCAAATAGAGTTGCTCTCTGAAATTGTTGATGACACTTATTATGATTTGGTTGCAGCTTCTGATTTTCCATCTGTTTCTGGTTTGGATGATGTATACTCATGTGCTGATTATACTCACACTGACCCTTGTGCTGTTTGTGCTGAGATTGATGCTGCCTTGCAGGATGACAGTGTAGATGAAGTTGTTTATTCAGCTGAAGTTCTTGACAGCACGGCTGCCCCAAACATACCATCTATTGAGCAGCCGCCCTCCTTAGAGCTTAAGTCATTTCCTGAAAATCTGAAATATGCTTATTTGTAGAGGAATGAAAAACTTCCGGTTATAATTTCCTCTAACCTTGATTTTGACCAAGAAACTAATCTCTTGGAGGTTTTGAAGAAGCATAAGAAGGCGATTGGGTGGACCTTGGCCGACATCCCAGGTATTAGCCCGTCCAGGTGTATGCATAGGATTCTGTTGGAGGACGGAGCTAAAACGGTTAGGCAGCCCCAAAGGTGGCTTAACCCCTTGATTCTTGATGTTGTGAAGAAGGAGGTAACAAAACTCTTGCATGCAGGTATCATATATCCTATCTCTGACAGTAATTGGGTGGGCCTGGTGCAAGTTGTACCTAAGAAATCTGGACTCACAGTGGTAAAAAATGAAAACAATGAACTTGTTCCCACTAGAGTTTAGAATAGCTGGAGAGTCTGTATTGATTATAGGAGGTTGAACCAGGCTACTAGAAAGGATCACTTTCCTTTGTCGTTCATCGATCAGATGCTTGAACGACTAGCTGGTAAATCACACTACTGTTTTCTTGATGGTTTTTCAGGTTACTTTCAGATCCACATTGCACCAGAGGATCAAGAAAAGACAACCTTTACGTGCCCCTTCGGTACATTTGCTTACAGGAGGATGTCATTTGGTCTTTGCAATGCCCCTGGCACATTCCAGAGATGCATGATTAGTATTTTTACTGAATATATTGAGAATTGCATGGAAGTGTTCATGGATGATTTTACTGTTTATGGTTCCTCGTTTGATGCATGCTTGAGTAGTTTGAATCTGGTTTTGGAAAGATGCATTGAAACTGACCTAGTTTTGAATTATGAAAAATGCCATTTTATGGTTGAACAGGGAATTGTTTTGGGGCATATTATTTCTAAAAAGGGTATTTCAGTAGATCCTGCTAAGATTGAGGTGATTTCTACACTGCCTTACCCATCTTGAGTTCGCGAAATTCGCTCTTTTCTTGGTCATGCAGGTTTTTACAGGCGCTTCATAAAGGATTTTAGCAGGATAGCTCTTCGTCTGTCAAACTTGTTGAAGAATGATGTCATTTTCAACTTTGATGACAACTTCAAAAAGGCGTTTGATTTCTTGAAGAAAGCCTTGACCTCGACCCCCATCATCTAGCCCCCTGACAGGACCCTCCCTTTTGAGATTATGTGTGATGCCTCTAACTATGCCGTGGGGACGGTCCTTGTACAAAGGGTGGACAAGATTGCCCATGTCATCTATTATGCTTCTAGAAATTTAGATTCTGCACAGGCTAATTACACTACCACTGAAAAGGAACTTCTAGCCATTGTTTTTGCTCTTGATAAATTCAGATCATATTTGCTAGGTTCCAAGGTTGTTGTTTTCACTGACCATGCAGATCTAAAGTACTTGTTGAAGAAACCAGAAGCAAAACCGAGATTGATTCGGTGGATGTTGTTGCTCCAAGAGTTTAGTGTGGAGAGTAAAGATAAAAGTGGAGCTGAGAATTTAGTGGCTGATCACTTGAGCAGAATAGAGAGGGATGAAGATCCTTCTCCCATTCAGGATGACTTTCCTGATGAGCAGCTTTTACAGTTACATGGGGTAACTCCTTGGTTTGCTGATATTGTTAATTATCTTGTTGCTGGTGTTTTTCCGACAGGTGCAACTAGGTCACAAATTCACAAACTCAAGAGTGATGCCAAATATTATGTTTGGGATGATCCATATCTTTGGAAATTTGGAAGTGATCAGGTAATCAGGAGATGTGTCCCGACTATGAGATTGAATCTATTTTGCATTTTTCTCATGCTTCTCAAGTAGAGGGACATTTTGGGCCACAAAGGACTGCAAGAAAAATCCTAGATTCAGGTTTTTATTGGACCACTATTTTTAAAGATGCTTATGAGATTTACCGGACTTACAAAGAGTGTCAGATAGCAGGTACAACCATCACTCGTAAGAGTGAAATGCCTCAGCAACCTATGCTTTTCTGTTAGGTGTTTGATGTGTGGGGAATTGACTTTATGGGTCCTTTCCCTGCATCTTTTGGTTTTCTCTATATTCTGCTTGTTGTTGATTATGTTTCAAAGTGGGTGGAAGCTATCCCCACTAGGACTAATGATTCTAGAATTGTTTCAAACTTTGTCAGGTCCAATATCTTTTGCAGGTTCGGAATACCTCGTGCTATCATAAGTGACCAAGGCACTCATTTCTGTAACTGCACCATGGAAGCTTTACTCTGAAAGTATGGAGTTGAGCACAGGGTCTCCACTGCATATCATCCCCAAACTAATGGGCAGGCTGAGATCTCCAACAGAGAGATCAAACAGATCTTAGAGAAAGTGGTGCAGCCAAATACGAAGGACTGGATCCGCCGTCTAGAAGACGCACTTTAGGCTCAAAGAACAACTTTCAAGACACCAATAGGGATGTCTCCCTATAGACTTGTGTTTGGTAAGGCATGTCATCTGCCTGTAGAAGTTGATCACCGTGCTTATTGGGCGGTCAAAAGTTGTAACTTGGAAATTCAAAAAGCAGGCATTGAAAGAAAACTCCAATTACAGCAGCTTGAAGAGCTTAGGCTGGAAGCGTATGAAAGCTCTCGAATTTATAAGGAGAAAACTAAGCACTTCCATGATAAGATGATTTCTAGGAAGGAATTCTCTGTGGGCCAACAAGTTTTATTGTTTAACTCCCGCCTGAAAGTGATGGTTGGGAAGCTTCGATCCAAGTGGATTGGCCCATTTATTGTTACTAATGTTTTCCCTCATGGTGAGATAGAAATAAAAAGTGCAGGTATCAACAAGGCTTTTAAGGTTAATGGGCAGCGCTTGAAGCTATTCCATGAGAGCTCGATGCCTGAAGATGCAACCGTAGAAGAGCTTTCCTTGGAAGCGCCCACCTACACTACAACTTGATCAGGGAGCACCTTCTCCTTTCCCTCACTCCTATTTTATATTTATGTTCTTTCATTGAGGACAATGTATGTCTTAAGTGTGGGGGAGGGAACCATTTGTTTTGTTTTCCTTGTTTGTGTTGCTTTGTGTCGTATGTGTGTGAGTCTTATGTAGGCAAGCTTGAATGAGTTTTGTTAAAATTAGCATAGATGGATTGCATGATATATGTTGACTATTGATGATTTCCCCCTAGGTTTTGAAAATCGAAAATTTGATCCCCATGCGAAAAATTGAAAATTGAACTTTGAGAAATTTTATTGTGATAGCTTGATTTATGACAAGTTTGGGGTGAAGGGTTGCACACACTAGGGGTTGTATCTCGGTCAAACAATTTGAAAAAATGTCCAGGTGAGGAATTTGAGCCTCCAACATTGTTTTTTTTAATTGTGTGAATCACTTTTAAGTTGCACTTTCCCGGATTTGCTTGAAGCTCTTCATGGTTTGCATGTTTATGTGTTGCATCAGATGATTTAGGCAATTTTCTTTGAAAAAGCTACTTGGCCTAAATTGAACCAATCCCTAATGCATGTTCCCTAGTTAGCCACATTGAGCCTAATAAGCCTATCGTTTCTTGATGACCTTATGTTATAAGCCAAAAATCTGGAAAAACCATGTTAACCCAATCTTAGGATTAGGAGAGCATGGATGCTTAGCAAGACAAGGGTTGCAAGAAGCTAAGTTTGGGGTGGCTACAAGGATATGATGTGTTGTTTTGGATTGAGAAAAATAAAAATAAAAAAATAAAATAGAGGTTGGAGCCAAAGGCAAAAAGAAAAAAAGAAGAAAAGAACAAAAATGTCAAAAAAAGGGTATAAGAAGAAAAAGGCTGTAGTCACCCAAGGCAAAAAGAAAAATGGAAAAAGGAATTTGAGTGGTAATTCAATGTGTCAAAATGCTCATGCTCTCTTAGTTCCTAGGGACTTATGCCTAGTACCTTTGAATAATCCTACCCTTAGCCAGGCCTCATTACAACCCTTGAAAGACCTTTTGATGTTGCATGCATGTTTTCGTGGGAACTATTTTGAGACGAAAATCAAATTCATGGGAAGTTCTCTTAAAATGTGAAATTGAGTGAAAAGTTGATAGCCTAGACAAATTGAGCGAATGAGTGAAATATTAAATGCCCTTGTGAGGAAGGCGATTGTTTGAAATTGGTGATCTCCCTTTTATGTGTAACTTGGATCCTCAACTCAGATTACTGATTGCATGAATGATGGAATTCTCAATTATTTAAAGTAAATGAATGTGGGGGTTGCATTACACTGTTACAAGGGGGGAAAACATTGAAGAAAAGTTGTTTTGTTGAAATTGCATGAAATTTGTGCGAAATTGATGGGATCCTTTAAGCTTGCCAAGTTTGAGTCTTTTTGAGTTTTAGTTTGCTTGGGGACAAGCAAAGTTTAAGTCTGGGGTATTTTGATAAGCCTCTGGCTCATCTAGTTTTATAACTAGTAAGACCATGGTTTTTGTACTAATTATTCGAGTTTAATCTCGTTTTCCGCCAAATTTGGATTCAATTGTCCTCAAGCAACATTTTGAGTCTCTTAAGTAGTTTTAGGATATTTTAGTTAATTTTGAGTCAAATAAAGCATTCACTGCTATTTCATATTTTCAGGTTAATAAGAAGAGCAAAAAGGGAAGGACACTTGAAGCAGAAGCCATCACGCCCAGGCCGTGACACTGGTCACGGCCGTGATGAGCTACCCATGAAGACCAGAAAGCATCACGGCCCAGCCGTGATACCCATCACGGGCGTGATGAGAAGTCCCTGAAGACAGAAAGCATCACGGCCCAGCCGTGATACCCATCACGGGCGTGATGAGAAGACCCTGAAAGTCAGAATTGATCACGGCCTAGTCGTGATGGAGGTCACGGCTGTGACAGATCAGCACCCATGGACAGAATTGATCACGGCCTGGCCGTGATTGGCATCACGGCCGTGACAGACCATAATTTGAATGCGCGCCCTTGGCAGAATTGATCACGGCCTGGCCGTGATGGCCATCACGGCCGTGACGCGCGCCTGATCTATAAAAAGGCATCAGGCATCCCCCTCTTTTGTTGTTGCTTTGCATGTTCCCTTTTTGTGTTATGTAGAGGATGGTGAGCAGCTTGCTGAGGAATGACTCTGAGGAGCCGCTTCTAGTAGTTAGTTTATGTTTAGTTTAGTTTGTTATCCGAGTTGTTTATCAGATTGGTTATGCCAGATCTGTAATGTGACATCAGGGTTGGGTTTCGTTTATATGTTGATGTTATGTTTTCTTGATAAACATGTTTTGGTTTTCGGCTTTTGTTGAACTTGTTCATGTGAGACCTTTCTACCCATGAACCTTTTTATAAAGGATGTAAGTTATTTTATTTTATATGTATTATGTGCCTTTTATTGCTTATATACATGCGGGGTAGTTGGGTGTCACAAGAAATCCTTCAAGGATGAGTGTCAAACAAATATGGGTTCCTAAGGGAACTTGCGTCATGACTAACACCAAAGGACCCAACAAAACTTGGGTACCTATGACAAATGGTTAAAATATGTTTTGTAGGTGTGTTTGAAGGCCAAAAGCTCAAGCTCAAATCTGATCTGATCCGGTTAAATATGGTTTGGATCGATTCGGTTAATTCAGTTTTTAACCGTGCATCATTGCTTATTTGTATTACCTTAAATAACATATTATAAGTATCATATAATCTAATTTAAAAAAATTATCATAATCTACCTAAGCACCTATTACATTAAAAAACAATGGCTAAAACAGTCATGCTCAAATCATAATTTAAAAAAATGGCTTAAACAATCAATCTCAAATCCTAATTCTCAAATCCAAAAAAAAAAAAAATAGTGTCTCAAACAGCCATTATTGTAGGCCACCTCAAGCACACCTAACTACATGAAGCCATTGATCTCTCGCATTGAAGGCTTATTGAGAAGTTGTATTCCTTTCTTCAATCTTCAATTGAACTTTAAATATGATAAAATTCTGATGCAGCAACAGACACAACAACACACCACCACCATAAACCAGAAAATGTGAAAATTCAATTCAGTACAATTCCAGGTTTAGTTGAAAAACAAACACTTGGATTTGTTACGTAAAATCTCAAATTACCTATTGGTTGGAAGAAAAACAAGAAATGAAAGATGGATTGTGAACCCTTTCAACCGACCATAAATAAGTTTTGAAATGGCATGCTTTTGAAGCCAGAACAACATATGACCATCAGTGAAATGAGTGAATCTTTGAATAACCAGAAATGAGAGACAAATTTGAAACAAACACATGAGAAATTTTGAAACAAACCAGAAGCATCAGAACTAACAAATCTGAAACAAAGTAACAAACTCACTCAGAAATTTGAGTCACAAATTTGAAACAAAATATAATAGAGCACTCACCTGAACAGGGAGGAGTGCGAGTATGGAGGAAACAAAGACACTCCAACGTCGGCGAGAAGGTGATTCGATGAGGCGGCAACCAGAGACGGAGCGTGAGGTGGCGGTGACCAGGGATAGAGCGCAAGGGAGACGAACACGGTTTAACCACTAGGACTCAAGACGGCGAGCAGGGAGACGAACACACTAGGCGACGACCAACAGCGAAGCGCAAGGCGGTAGAGAGCAAAAGGATGATGACGACGACCAGAGGGGAGGGAGAGTCGTCAAGGTTAGGTTAGGGTGGAAGGGTCCAACCGTCCATGGGACTAATGTTAGCAAATGAACAAACGTCAAACAAAACGGAAGAGGAGGACACTCAGGACAGATCAAAACACATACAAATATAAATGGTCGGTTCAGTTCGGTTCCTTAAGATAAAACCGAACCGATCGGTTCTCTGAAAAATCAATCCAAAAAAATCCAATTAAATTCGGTTCCCATCGGTTTTCGGTTATTTTGGATCGGTTTTGAGATTTTTTTTGGATCGGTTTGGATATGAACACCCCTAATATTTAGATAATGGCTGCTCTAAACACATGACTGGACACATCACAAAACTCACTTCCTTTACTTCCAAACATGGTGGAAATGTAACATATGGTGACAACAACAAAGGCAGAATACTTGGTGTTGGCACTATTGGAAAAAGTCCAGCAACTCACAAAGGGTATAAAGTAGACTTTAACTGAAACATGTGTATGATTCAATCTAGACATGATAAGAACATGAAGTTGATTGGAAATAGAGTAAATAACATCTATATGCTAGATCTAGAAAATTTATCTTCTAATGATGCATGTTGCTTACTTTCAAAAGAAGAAGAATATTGGCTATGGCATAGGAGAATAGCTCATATTCACATGGATCACTTGAACAAATTGATTTCCGAAGAACTTGTAATTGGTTTACCTAAGAAAAAGTTTATGAAAGATGGTTTATGTGATCCTTGTCAAAAAGCAAAACAAGTGAAAACTTATTTCAAAGCTAAAAACATTGCTTCAACTAGTAGACCTTTACAATTGTTGCATATGGATCTTTTGGGTCCTTCTAGAACAAAAGGTTTTGGTGGAAATCTTTATGCTCTTGTGATTGTTGATGATTTCTCTAGATATACTTGAACATATTTCTTAGCACATAAAAATGAAGCCTTTTCTGCTTTAAAGAAAATGGCTAAGCTTGTACAAAATGACAAAGACATGAAAATTGTATCTATAAGGAGTGATCATGGAAGTGAATTCAAAAATGAGGAATTTGACAATTTCTGTGATGAACATGGTATACAACATAACTTTTCAGTGTAACAGCCTGATTTTTAATTACGTTGTTTAGCCGGTTCAAATATAATTAGTTATATTTTAATCTGAGTTCAATAAAATGATTTTACATAAAATAAAATCATATTCGTACTTTACTTTATGGAAGAGAGTTACAGTGAAATTTTGGATTGAAAATTCAAACGGAACCCGGTCTACGTTTTCACTGATAGTAAGATTTTACTAAACAGAAACCCTAATTTCGACTTGTGAACGAAACCATTAGGTTTTATATTTTTTCTCGAACAATTTTCCAACTTTCGAAAAAATTCGTTAGAACTGAAATTAATATTATTTTATTCATGCGTAACCGTTAAGAAAACGCATAAAATCTAAGTCGAGGGATAAGTCGGGTAAACAAAGGAATCGATTATGGAGCTGAGGTAATGGAGGTAATTAATGTAGCCGAGGGGATAGGGGGACAAGCATTAAATGCTTGTAATCATTAATTTTCAAGTGAAATGATCAAAATGCCCCTAAGCTTAACCTAACCGACGTTGAGTTAAATTCTAACCATGGTTAAGTAACCATGGTTAATTCTTGTGGACAAGAAACAACCACACCTCTCATTTAATGTGAACCACGTGATTTTAATCATGGTTAGCAAAGTAACCCTAGTTAAGTCAATTATTAACCATAGTTAACTATTATATTAATTAAATAATCATAAAACCCATTAATTTAGAGCATAAGAACCAAACAAAGCCTAAGACTTCCCCTATAAATACTCCCCAAGGCCGCAACCCCCTCCCCATATTTCTCACTTCATCTCTTTAATTTCTTCTTCATTTTTCTTCAAAAAATCCATTGTTGATATAAGAGCTCCATTGAAGAAGTTGCCAAGATCATCATCTTTTCTTCATCTTCTTCACACTCTTAAGGTAATAGGATCATCCATGATCATCTCATCTCATCTCAAGATCTTAATCTTCCTATTTCATGATTTTATATTCTTAGATCTAGAACTTTGAATAATTCTAGAAAATTGTAGAAAAATCATAAAAATGTGAAACCAATTTCTATGATCTAGTTATGTCTTCTACTTTCATTATCCAAGAGCATGTAATCAAAAACATTTTCCTTCCCTATGTTTGATAATTTTGTTCAATTTTTAAAGTCTAATACTTGATTAAAGCTCACTATTACTTGTATGATTTAAATCCAAGAGCTTAAGTCCAACTAAATTTTCTAGCCAAATTTTTTCATGAAGGCCGAAACCCTAGAGAAAGAGAAATGGATGATTTTTGTTCAATATTAAACTTATGACAATTTATCTTGTATAATTAATACTCTAGGACCATTTATCTAAGAGATTAAGATTATTTGAAAAATCCTAGCCAATTTCACTATACATGACCGAAACCCTAACCTATTTGGTTAGAGGATTTTGTTTCATATTTTTGAATTATAGCAATTTATCTATGTTAGCTAATACCTTAGGAACTAATATCCAAAAGATTAGAATGAGAAAATGATCCTAGCCCTAATTTGAATTGAAAGGCTGAACCTAGCTATTCTAGGATTAAGGGTGATTTTGTTAATTAATTATAGTTATGTTGTTTGGTTGAAGGAGAAACTATTAAACTGTGGTGTGATAACGAGGATCATCGAAGTCGGAATTCCGGTGATAACTCATGTGGGGGAAGAACCATTCCATTGTCGGAAATCGATAAGTAGTATATTATATAATAATTGTGTAGGGCGACCTAAACCCTACTAGTCATTGAGTAATCGACAAGACCAAAATCACATTGGAAACCTTTTCTGTAAAACCAATGGTGATTCGGGGGTTGTAGGTTTATTCACATTAAGTTGATTTTAAGTATTGGATGATGACTAACTTTAAGTTATTGAATTTACTGTGATATGCTGGTTGAGGTATTCCACCTGCATGTGACGCATTATTTTTGGTGTTTGAATATTTTCTGATATTGTGTTATGCATGATCTGCCTGGTTTTTAATATTGTGCATAGTGAATTTTAAGCAAAGATATATATTGTTCGAGAGATAATTGTTGGTTTGGGTATGAGGATAATTGTGACTTAGAGGTGCCAAACCTAAATGAATTATTTTAAAGAGGAAGTGTGACATAGAATATGTGTTAAGGCTTTGAAGGAAGGTTAAGGCACTAGGATGTTATTAATGTGGGATGGTGAGATTCATGTGTTTGTGTTGTTGTTCACAACCATATATTTGGAACATACGAGGTCAAGAGTTCTCGCTAGACCGTTCCACCTTAGAAATAGGTTGTGCAGCTATAGTGTCGTTGAATTTCATTGAGCACCCTTGAGAGTGGAAGGGGTGTGCACCAGGATCATCGTGTAGCTATAGTGTCATTGCTTTGCATAAGCATTCTCACCATGGAAGAGAATTGTGCACCAGGAATTTGGAATTTGTTGCTTGAACAAACTGACTAACATTCCCAACGAGGGCGTGAATAAATTGATGGTGGTCACGTCAGTATAAAATTTTAGTTGTATGAGATTAGGGTAGAGGATGATACATTAATTTGAACTGAATGCGAGAGGACGAGATGTGGTTTTCAGCAATGTAGTTTAGTGTCTAGGGCCAGTGAGTCTTATAAGACGTTTTGTTTTCCGCTATT
This sequence comes from Sophora flavescens, assembly GCA_030762895.1. Taxonomy (NCBI): domain Eukaryota; kingdom Viridiplantae; phylum Streptophyta; class Magnoliopsida; order Fabales; family Fabaceae; genus Sophora; species Sophora flavescens. Next base: position 600,720 of record CM061065.1, read on the forward strand.
AATAGTTTTTTTCCGCTAACGTTAAGAGCACGATTAAATAATTAATTAACAAGGTTTTAATTTAAGGGGCACTACGGGGTGTCTCTTTTGGTATCATAGCAGTTCAATTCTAATCGGACTGTGAGACCTAGGTTGTTGTTACTGGCCATGTCTAGTTGAATCCATATCGGATTTTGACTATGCTTAGAAGTTGGGTAGTATGTTCAAACTTGATGCGATAACTAACATTATTAGTATGGTATAAACGAAAATTCTGAACCTTAGAACCATTCTTTCTTGTCTTTTGGTTGAAAACAAGGTATTTATAGAAAATGAGCAGTGATAATCGATTATAGGAACAACATAATCGATTATCTACTTTCTTTTTTCTCAGTTTACTGTTTCAGAAGCCCAATAATTGAATATTACCATGCAATAATCGATTATATTGGCTTAATAATCAATTATCCTGATGAAATAATCGATTATGTGCTGTCTGATTATCATTTTACTGTTATAGAAAACCAATAATCGATTATGACCATGAAATAATCGATTATATTGCTTCAAAATTCAAATTTTAGTTGTTTTAATCATCTCTAATCAATACTAAACCTCCAAATAATTCTTATAAATTCAACTTAATTCTAGAAGAAGGTTTCTCATTTTATGGTATGGCATATAATATTTGTATACATTCCTATGTAGTATTATATGTCATACTGGTGAGAGCGGATGATTCCTTAAACAGGATCATGGCTCAAGAAAGAGAACATAATACCAATAGTGGTGATAGGATTCCCGAGAGAATTATTGGAGGTAGCAATAGTGAGGCTAATCATACCGGTGGTGGAGGAGTGCCATCCGAGACTCGCAATATCATGGAAGTTATGGCTGTTGTCTTGTTACTGCAAACATAGCAAAATACAGAGATGCTGTGAATGAACAAAGAACAACAAGAACTGCAGAATCAAAGAAGAGCCGTTGAAACTGAAGATGCATGTATAATGACATTCCTGGAAGAGAAGCCACCACGATTCCGAGGAGATTATGACTGATCAGCCTCTGGCTCGACTAGTTTTTAACTAGTAAGACCATAGATTATGACAAATTTGGGTGTAATTGTCCTCAAGCAACATTTTGAGTCTCTTAAGTATTTTTAGGTTAATTTAGTTGATTTTGAGTCAAATAAAGCACTTACTGTTATTTCTTGTTTTCAGGTTAATAAAGAGAAGCAATTATGGAATTATTCGCCCCGCGAGAGGATGCTCGCCTCGCGAGCCTGAAGCCTTACTGTGCCAGAAATGTCATTCTCTCTGTCTCGCCTCACGAATCACCTCCTTGACTCACGAGAAATCCAAACCCTGAAGGACAGAGACCATCACGGCCTAGCCGTGATGAAGGTCACGACTGTGGCAGATTGGAATTTGAAGTCTCGCCTCGCGAATCATCAACTCGCCTCGCGAGAGAGCCAATTAATGAAGATATGATTCATAAGATTCTCCTCGCGAGAGGCTACTCGCCTCGCGAGCGTGCGGAACCCAGAATCTGTATTTATAGTCTGTTTTAGGGCAGAACAAAGGAGCTGACTTTTACTTCTCCATTTTGACGACTGCGAATTTGTTCTTTGGTTTTTGTCATATTTGTTAATGGAGAACTAGTCTCCTTGGATTGATTTGTTGTAATCGGTTTCCATGGTCACTTGAGGTTCTGTAATTCCTAATCTTATTGCTATTCTCTTTCAATAATTATGCTATATGCCTTGTTTGCTTAATTCAAGTTGTATAGAATGAGTATTGATTAATTTTGATGATTGTATGTTCCTATACTTAATCGCATTTGCTTAATTCGCGTGTGTTCAATCGTGTTTGCTTAATTCACGAGAGCTTCACCCCGTTTGCTTAATTCGGGAATTAGGAACAAAAATCTCGTAGTGTCAATTTCGCTTGTTAATTGCTGCTACAATCGAAAAGGGTTTAGAATCTGCTTAGGGCATGGAATTGTATGAACCAATGATAGTGGGAAACCGAGAACAGTAGATTAATCATTTTAGTTATTGATAATCAATTAGTTTGCTCTGTTTTCTGCTTTGTTTTCTTAATTGCATCATTCAACTTCAAACCCCCCACCCAAAAAAAAAAAACTGATTTTGTGTTAATAACAATCCAAGAGTCCTTGTGAGACGATACTCGAGTTGTCTCTCCCTAGCTACATATTTTTCCGATCACTCACTTTTTGACCCGTGTGCGACAGCGTGTCAATGACCTAGAAAGGCTTAATGGTGGGTGCAAGAGATAGAGAAGATATTTGATAGTGTGTATTGTAAAGATGATAGGAAAGTGACTTATGTTACCTTCATGTTAACTGAAGGAGTAGTTTTCTGTTGGAGAGGCAAGAAAAGATTATTGGAGGCCAAAGGCAGAATTATTACATGGTAGTTGTTTATTGAATGCTTTTTCGAGAAGTATATCCCACTTTTAGTCCGACTTGAGAGGAAGAGAGAGTTTGCTACTTTTCAACAGGGAAACATGATTGTTGGTGAGTATGCATCACGCTTTGAGTCTCTGATTAAGTTTTCAGAATTCTATGAGAGATTCATAAACTAGGATTGGCGGTGTAGAAGGTTTGAAGAGGGACTACGAAATGATCTAAAGATAGCAGTAGTGTATTTTGATATCCCGAGTTACCGGGAGCTGGGTGACAGCTGCAGGGCTATAGAGAGTATAAACCATAGACAAGCTATTGAGCTGAAACAACAAAGAAGTGGATGCCCTATTCGATCAGGATCTCTAAGGAGAGCAGATAGTGGTTTCCAGAGGAGGCATGAACCATATATTAGATCTGTGCAGCTAGTTCCGACAGCTGCACCAATACCAGTTTATACAACACCAGTGGTTGGAGCGGGCCAGCAGCAGCAAGGTCCAGTTTGTTACATCTGTGGAAAGCCAGATCATTATGCTCGTGAGTGTAGATATAGAGGTAAGCAGCAGACAGTAGTTGCTGGTAGAGAAGCTAGAAGTTACAGAGGTAAAGTTAGGAGAGGAGATCCAGGAACAAGTCAACAGCATCATAAAAGCTTAGCTTGTTTCAGATGCGGATGACCTCACCATGTTAGAGATTGCAAGGAGAGACCTAGTTGTTTCCACTGTGGGAAACCTGGTCATATAGCTCGAGATTTCAGACAGTGGGTCAGTGGGAGAGTGTTTAAGGTGAGGGGAGCTAAACCCTCTCACTCTGTCGATCTCAAATAAGGTATGTGTTTGACATCAACGTTCTATAGTTGTTAAGAATAGGACTTTTATTGTAGACCATGTCTAGTTTTCTATGCAACAGATGGACCTTATCCCTGACATGGTTTAGCTTTTAGTTAAACATGTGGTGGTAGATTGTTTTGTCAAGATCTAATCATATTCATCGATGAAGTTATTTTTTACTCTAAAGAGTCACGAGGAGCATGAGTAGTATCTGTGTCAAGTGTTACGGATTCTACGCGAGAAAAATTATCACAAAGTTACTTAAGTGTGAGTTTGGTTTGATGAGGTGAAGTGCTTGGAGGATGTGTTTACAAATGAAATACTTGTCGTTGATCTTACGGAAGTGGAAACCGTGTCCTTGGTAGGAAAGTCTGAAGATTGGGATGGAAATCCGTAAGATTTGTCAGTTAGTCGGTTATGGTTTTCGTGCTTGTTTAAAGTCAAGTATAGAGAAAGAATAGATTGGTGTGGAATAATCGTTATTAAGAAAATTTGTTTTAAGTGCTTGAGATATTTGGATAATGTAGGTAGTTGTTGAAAAGGATAAAGAGACAACAAATTATTTTGGAGCTTAATTAGAATAAGATTGAATTGGTTGAAGCTTGGTAGCCTTTTCTTGTTGAAATGAGGGTAATAGTTGAGGATTCGATTGGGAACTTAAGCTTATAAGTTGTATTTAGTAAGACCCTCATATCTTAAGTAAGGTTGATAAATTGTTGCAAAGTTGTTTTGTGGTGAGAAATAGAGTTAAGGAATGATTATCTTAAGTTTAAAGTGATGTGGAATAGTTGTTAGATAAGTTAAAATCGGATTTGAGGATACTGGTTATTGTTGTTCTTATTTAAATGGTGAGTTAGGACTTCACCTTAAGCTCTGATGGGTATGGATTGGAATGAAGAATCGACTTGAGCAACATATAATCTAAGTGTAGTTTATCACCCTCAATTCGGTGGGCAAGAAAGAACATTATTTAATCCTTATATTGGATGGCAGGGAGTAAGTGTAGTATCTAAGTATTGTTTCCCTATAGTAGGATAAATAGGAAGTGATGGGAGTTTGCTGAGGTATAGATATGACTGGTAAGATTAAGATCAATATCAGTGAGGGAGATAATTATTATAAGTCAAAAGTTGATCGAGGCATAGTATTACTAAGAGAATTCTAAGGTAACGATCGAATGCTCGTAGTTAAGATTGAGGGTATGAATTTGGAAGATTAAAAGGAAAGTAGCTAAAGTTGTTTTACCGAAGTTGAGAATGAGCAGGAAAGATAATTTCTTTGGTTTTAGTTGCATTAGGAGGTGCAATGTTGTTCTTTCGAGGTTGAGATGTGTGATGTTGAGATAATTTGGAATAGTGGAATACACTCCAAGGATCTAAGACTGTGATTGGATACATTAAGTAAGAAGTTGAGGTAGTATTGATTTTGGTGTTAATTATGGGAGATAGATGTTAGTGGATCAGTATTAAGAAGAGGAAAGAATGAAGTTTTGGTTATGACCTTTAAGGATGATAGATAGATTAAGTTGAACAATTAAAGACAGTGAACATAATGTAGTGACGGATAAGTTCGAGGATAAATAGAATGATATAAGATTGAATTCTATTATGAATTTACCGTTGTCACTTAAGGGGAAGACAGTGATGAGGAATACAATATGGGATCTTTAGACTAAGATATGATTACAAGATGTCGTCTAGTTTTGAGTCACAAAATTTTGGGGATGGAAATTTTTTTTCTAAGAGGGTAGTAATGTAACAGCCTGATTTTTAATTATGTTGTTTAACCGGTTAAAATATAATTAGTTATATTTAAATCTGAGTTCAATAAAATGATTTTACATAAAATAAAATCATATTCATACTCTACTTTATGGTAGAGAGTTACGGTGAAATTTTGGGTCGAAAATTCAGACGGAGCCCGCGTTTTCACCGACAGTAAGATTTTACTGACCAAAAACCCTAATTTTGACTCGTGAAAGAAACCATTAGATTTTATATTTTGTCTCGGACAATTTTCCAACTTATGAAAAAATTCGTTACAGATGAAATTAATATTATTTTATTCTGGCGTAATCGTTAAGAAAACCCGTAAAATCTAAGTCGGGGGATAAGTCGGGTAAACGAAGGAGTCAATTATGGAGCTGAGGTAATAGAAGTAATTAATGTAGCTGAGGGGAGAATGGGGCAAGCATTAAATGCTTGTAGTCATGAATTTTCAAGTGAAATGACCAAAATACCCCTAAGCTTAATCTAACCGACGTTGAGTTAAATTCTAACCATGGTTAAGTAACCATGGTTAATTCTCGTGGACAAGAAACAGTCACACCTCTCATTTAATGTGAACCACATGATTTTAATCATGGTTAGCAAAGTAACCCTAGTTAAGTTAATTATTAACCATAGTTAACTATTATATTAATTAAATAATCACAAAACCCATTAATTTAGAGCATAAGAACCAAACAAAGCCTAAGACTTCCCCTATAAATACTCCCCAAGGCTGCATCCCCCTCCCCACATTTCTCACTTCATCTCTTCCATTTCTTCTGCATTTTTCTTCATAAACTCCATTGTTGATCCAAGAGCTCCATTGAAGAAGTTGCCAAGATCATCATCTTTTCTTCATCTTCTTCACACTCTTAAGGTAATAGGATCATCCATGATCATCTCATCTCATCTCAAGTTCTTAATCTTCCTATTTCATGAGTTTATATTCTTAGATCTAGAACTTTGAATAATTCTAGAAAATTGTAGAAAAATCATAAAATGAGTTTGATGATTTTGTTCAATTTTTAAAATCTAATACTTGATTAAAGCTTACTAGTACTTGTATGATTTAAATCCAAGGGCTTAAGTCCAACTAAATTTTCTAGCCTACCTTTTTCATGAAGGCCGAAACCCTAGGGAAAGTGAAATTAATGATTTTTGTTCAACCTTAAACTTATGACAATTTATCTTGTATACTTAATACTCTAGTATCATTTATCTAAGAGATTAAGTTGATTTGAAAAATCCTAGCCAATTTCATTATACATGGCCGAAACCCTAACCTATTTGGTTAGAGGATTTTGTTTCATATTTTTGAATTATAGGAATTTATCTATGTTAGCTAATACCTTAGGAACTAGCATCCAAAAGATTAGAATGAGAAAATTATCCAAGCCCTAATTTGAATTGAATGGCTGAACCTAGCTATTCTAGGATTAAATGTGATTTTCTTAATTAATTATAGTTATGTTGTTTGGTTGAAGGAGAAACTATTAAACTGTGGTGTGATAACGAGGATCGTCTAAAACGGAATTCCGGTGATAACTCAGGTGGGCGAAAGAACCATTCTGTAACACTTTTCTCGAGCGCTACATCGTAAGTGACATTTTAAGGCCGAAAAGTAGGTTAATTAAAATTGGCTCTAAAAGAATGGGGTGATTTTTTTTCTTTTTCATAAATCGTAAATATAACTATTTTGATTTAAATGAATGGACAATAAAATATTCCATTATCACAATTAGGGTCATGAGTTCGAAAATCATTTACATAATACCCAACCCGACTCATAAACAGAAATTATAGAATGTACAGACTCAGCATAAAGATGTGGAGTCGCAGCTCCTAAAATATAAGATACTTAGAGTCATAGCTCCATAGACAGTTACATTAACTCCCAAACATACCTAGCTGGCCAAACTAAAATATAAAAGACCATCCTTTCTTGTTCATCGTGAGAAGGACAAACCCAACTGACGAGATCTAGTGAAAAATCTATTTGAGGTCACTGCCGACGTCGTCACAAAAGACTCTACTGGAGTTACTACAACAATAACTCTCGAACCAAAACCGTTTCCTCTTCCAAGAGGAAAAACATGGTCTACGAACCATTGATAGTATGAAAGACGTCCACTAGAAATTCCACCATAGCGTCCACAAGCTCGAACCTCAATACGTCAACCAAGCGACATCTTGACGTCTCAATCTTCTCAAAAGAGTACAGAAGGCATATATCCAGCCAACATAGGCAATATAAAAATAAGGAGGTGAGATTTCCATTTATCTTACACATAAGGCAGACATGCAGTGGTACGACTCTCAGGTACGTACAATTAACAATTATCCATCATATCTACACTCATAACAAAACAATAATGTTTCACAGAAACATGACCACATCACCGCGTTTTCCTAGATAGAAGACATCTAAGACTTGAGGAATGACCTATGAATTCCTATACCATGGTTTTACGAACAGTTGGAGAGAATGGTTCGGAGGATTGTTCCGAGGTACCAACCTTGGGTAATAAAGAATGCATCAATATAAGAGGGCGTGCACGTCATAGGCTTTTTCGGGAACATCCTACACTACCATAAAACACGTAGTGTCTAGTCGAGTATGTCGGTACATTGCAAGATCACCACGCCACAGAGGAGCTACCAATTGGGCCTATGTGAGTATTTCATACCCCGACACCCCCTATAATAAGCATGATTTACCACTACGGAATCCGCACCCACATTAAAGTGTTAGCTCCTTCTCCTAGGCACAATGGCCTTACAGAACATAGTTTCACTATGTGTTTAGGCAAAATTGCCGGAAAATACGTTCCTCTTGTCTTTCCATCGGATAACATCTTGATTCCATCGGAATTCTTTCAACGTGCCTTATCAGATGCAAGATGATCTTAACATCGAGTGGAAGTTCTCAAGTAACCTTTCATCTTTGTGTAAAGATATCTTAAAATGCTTTGTTTAAACATCCTAACGCATTATGAGATTGGAACACAAGTCCGATTTTTTTTTTTTTCTGTACTTTTCTAATTGAGCCTTTTTCTTTGGCTTCCAAGAAAACAAATTATTCTGAATCCATTAAATTTTATGGAATATGGATAATGAATTATTCATACTTTATGACATAAGGTCGTGTTCCACCTCACGTCATAAATTATTACGTTGGTATTTTCACTAAGTCATTCATGATTTAGGTTTTTCCATTTAGTTGAAATACTAGTCTTAAAGACTAAACTTCTTTTTGTCTTAAAACTAAAACCTTGGGTTAAAACCATATCATTTTGAAATAAGATTCCATTAAAGTACATAAGTATTAAATTCCTCAAAACAATTTCTTGAAAAACATCGAAACTCTTAAAATACCGTTTTACCATTTTTTTTATTGTATTTCAACTTAAATTCCATATTTTCACAAATATAATTATTTTTCTCAAATCCTTCACTTTCCTAAGTTACCTTACTTATGTTAAAGTATTAGAATACTAATTTCAAACTCTACATCATTGTTTTCTCAAAAATCTTTAAAAACGTTTGACAACGGTTTCGCCGTTTTTTACTGGTTTTAGGCCCAAAAGCCATACTTTTGAAAATATGGTTCTTAACCTCAAATATATTACTCTCCTAGATTATAATATTCATATGAAAATGTTGAAACACTTATTTTACATCTTACTCTCCATTTATACAAAATTCCTAAAAATTTGACCGAACGTCGTTAAGTTTGTAAATCGCATAAATCATTTTTCAACGATTTTACACTCTAATAGTACAAAAATCATTTTGGAGTTTTAGAACAGTTTGATAGGAATGAAAAACATTCTCTCACTGTCCAGTTAAATATATTTTCGAAAATTGCAATTTAACCCCTAAACTTTCATTAATTGCAAAAAGAACCTTATTCACTTAAATCCTTATAACTTTTATTTATAACTTCAAATCACACCAAACCAACTTCTTTAGAAATATTTTTCAGTTACCCTCATATTTCCATAAATTACAATTCTGGCCCCAAATATTTTACAGTATTTGCAAAAAGGTCCTTTTTTAACAAAAAAACTTATAACTTTTTATGTATTAATCCAATTAACACCAAACCAATTTCTATGGTGTTTTATCATCAAGGACTACAACCTTAACATACAAGAACATGAATTTCAGTGCAGCCACTGAAATTCTCAGAAATTACATTTTAGTCCCTAAGGACTTATAAAATCATATCTTTTAATATACACATCCAAATCAATCGAAACCAATTTCTATATTCTTATGTATTCATTCAATCCTTATAAAAATTATTCAAAACAATTTAAATCAACATGAAACCCCATTAATCAGTTATGGCCGAATGGCCTTAAATAAATATATTAGGCATTTTTCTTACTAAGTCAAGCAAACAACAATCTTGATTCCAACTTAAAGGTCATTAGAATCCAAACAACCATATGACATATCATACCACAACCAAACATCAAATCAAAACCTCCAAGAGGACCACACACATATAAATCAATAATACATAATCCTAACACTTAGGATTTACAAGACAACATAAAAATACTTTAAACCACATACATATCTACATTAAGGTAGGATATTAGTAATCTCCCCCCTTACCTCTTGTAGATCACTTGAAGATCAAACAATAACAAGCTAAACCAAGCAAGGTAGGTCACAGTTTTGTCCACCAAAACCTAGACATGAGCAACCAATATGAAAACAAGTTAAAGAATGAAGAAAATCACCTAAACCCATTTGAGCATAGGTTCGGCCAAGTCAAGAATAAATAGCTAGGGATATCTAAATTTTTCAAGCTCTTGGACGACAAATGTAGAAGTCATATGAAGATCATATAAATTGATCTCACAATAAAAGGATTTTTCTATGATTTTCTAGAGATTTTTGAAGTTCTAGATCTAGAAATTTGATCTTGAACAAAACAGGGATTTAAGAAGAAAACTGGTGATGAAAAGTGAAGGTATGATCATGGATCATAAGGTTATACCTTTGGAATTTCAAGAAATGATCAATATCTTAGAGTTCCTTTCTAAATCATGAGAAAGAACTTAGTGTGTTTTGTGTAGGAAAGTGAAGAACATGAAGATGAACACTTGTGTAAAGCAAAAAAATGAAATGAAGATGGCCTTATTGAGGGAGGTGAGGCAGCCACGAAATTGGCCCAAAATGAGAAGGAGAATTGCTTGATTAAGCTTAATTGAACTATGGTGAAAAATGACTAAATTTAGGTTAAGATAAATGATGATTCACCATGGTTACATTAAATGCACATTAATGGCAATTGTGAGACCCGATGGTGACCCATTCCTCTTGAGCCATCATGGACGACTCGTCGTTCTATTCTCCCGGTCTATCTTTGCACATTCGTGTTTGGTTCCATTGTTTACCGGATTAGGGTTTTTGAGAGAAAGATGATGAAATGAAATAAAAATGAAATGATTTGGTTTAGTGGAGGGGCTGCACGAAATTAAGTAGATTTAGAGGGTATTTTGATCAAAATTCACTTAGGGATGCTCTTGAAATTTCACTTAAAGATCAAGGGCATTTTGGTCTTTTTACATATATATAACTATCATTACTTGCATTTAATGCAAGATGACTAACCCCTATGACTCACCCCCATGAGTCATCATAGATGACTCATTGTGCTTATCCACCCGGCATCGGGTTTTGTCTCTGAACCTCCGTTCTCGATTCTGTTGATCCCTGATCGTCGAGTACTTGCCCGATTATCGTATAATAACCTATTTATTTTGAAAATTTTCAAAATAACCACTGTGGTTTGAAATAAAATAAAAATCTAAACGGTTTCGTTCTCGAGTCAAAATTAGGTTTTCTGCTCAGTAAAATCTTACTGTCAGTTAAAACGCAGATCGGGTTTCGTCTAAATTTTAAAACTAAATTTTTACCGTAATTATATACGATAAATTAGAGTATAAATATGATTTTGTTTCATTCAAAATCATTCTCTAGGTCTCGTATAAAAATATAAACAAATATCTATATATATTTACCGATATTAAAGAACAGTAAAAATCGGTGTGTTACAATACTACCCCTCTAAAACGAATTTTGTCCGCGAAATTAACTTGTCTAAGGAAAACGAACACGAATATCAATCTTCCATCGTCGGAAATCGATAACTAGTTTATTATATAATAATTGTGTAGGGCGACCTAAACCCTACTAGTCGTTGAGTAATTGACAAGACCAAAATCACATTGGAAACCTTTTCTATAAAACCAATGGTGATTTGGGGATTGTAGGTTTATTGACATTAAGTTGATTTTAAGTATTTAATGATGTCTTACTTTATGTTATTGAATTTACTGTGATACACTGGTTGAGGTATTCCACCTGTATGTGACGTATTATTTTTGGTGTTTGAATATTTTCTGATATTGTGTTATGCATGATCTTCCTGGTTTTTAATATTGTGCATAGTGGATTTTAAACAAAGATATATGTTGTTCGAGAGATAATTGTTGGTTTGGGTGTGAGGATAATGGTGACTTAGAGGTGCATAACCTAAATGAGTTATTTTAAAGAGGAAGTGTGACATAGAATATGTGTTAAGGCTTTGATGGAAGGTTAAGGCACTAGGATGTTATTAATGTGTGTTGGTGATATTCATGTGTTTGCGTTGTTGTTCACAACCGTATATTTGGAATATATGAGGTCAAGAGTTCTCGCTAGACCGTTCCACCTTAGAAATAGGTTGTGCAGCTATAATGTCATTGAATTTCATTGAACACCCCTGGGAGTGGAAGGGGTGTGCACCAGAATCATGGTTCATCTATAGTGTCATTGCTTTACGTGACCATTCTCACCATGGAAGAGAATTGTGCACCAGGAATTTGGAATCTGTCGCTTGAACAAACTGACTGACATTCAATGAGGAATGCGTGAAGAAATTGATGGTGGCCAGGTCAGTATAAAAGTTTAGTTGTATTAGATTAGGGTAGAGGATGATACATTAATTTGAGGATGATTTGTTAGTTATGTATGTTGATTGTCTGTCACATTTATTGTATGATATGCTATGACTCTTTTCCGCTTTTGATGATAAAAATGTTTCTTATCCTCTATATCTTTCTGTGTGTTGTATTTTATCTTTTATGGGATTGTACGAGAAGATCCTGTGACTGAGCTTGATGCAGAGGCATTGAATGGAACTCAGTATGAACCAGATGCGAGAGGACGAGATGTGGTTTTCAGCAATGTAGTTTAGTGTCTAGGGCCATTAAGTCTTATAAGACGATTTGTTTTCTGCTATTAATAGTAGTTTTAAGATTCCTGTTAGGAATCCTACTGACTGGATACCCTAGACAATGTTTTAAATACTCTGATGCATAAACCTACGGCATGTATGTTATATATATATATATATATATATATATATATATATATATATATATGGTGTGTTGCTTTGAAGTTTTCTTCCGCTGTGTGTTTATAAGTTAAGTTTTAATTTTTTATGTGTTTTGGAATACACATTTAACGTTAAGAGCGCGATTAAATAATTAATTAATAAGGTTTTAATTTAAGGGGCACAACAGGGTGTCTCATTCAGCACCTAGAACTCTACAACAAAATGGAGTAGTTGAAAGGAAAGATAGATCTCTTGAGGATATTGCTAGAACCATGTTGAATGACTCTAATGTGCCAAAGTACTTTTGGGCATATGCTGTTAGTACAGCTTGCTATGTACTAAATAGAGTTTTGATTAGACAAATATTGAAGAAAACTCCATTTGAGTTGTACAAGGGTAGAAAACCAAATATTTCTCACTTTCGTGTCTTTGGTTGTAAGTGTTTGTGCTAAATAATGGAAAGGATAATCTAGGTAAATTTGATCCTAAAGCTGATGCAGATATTTTCGTAGGCTATTCTTTATCTAGTAAAGCTTTTAGAGTTTACAATAGAAGAACTCAAACAATAGAAGAATCTGTGCATGTTACATTTGATGAAACTAACCCCAAAAGTTTGGGAAAGGATATTCTTGATGATGTTATAGAAACCATGGAAGAAACTCAACTTGAATAAAAGCAAGACAATGGAAAAGTGGAAGAATTTGTAGAGAATCCAGCAGAGGAACAATATGAGGAACTACCTAAGGAGTGGAGAATTGCAAGGAATAACCCTCTATACAACATTATTGGTGAATAATCCAAAGGGGTAACTACTAGAAACTCTTTGAGAAATGCATGTAATAACACGTCCTTCGTTTCTCAAATTGAACCAAAAACAATAGATGATTCAATAGTTAATGAAACTAGATCATGGCAATGCAAGAAGAACTAAATCAGTTTGAAAGAAACAGAGTTTGGGAACTTGTTTCAAAACCTAAGGATAAACAAATAATTGGTATAAAATGGGTGTTTAGGTGACTTGATGAAAATGGTGTCATAGTAAGGAATAAGGCTAGATTAGTAGCCAAAGACTATAATAAAGAAGAAGGAATAGATTATGATGAGACTTATGCACCTGTGGCTAGATTAGAAGCTATTAGAATGTTACTAGCATATGCATGTATCATGAATTTCAAGTTATATCAAATGGATGTTAAAAGTGCATTCCTAAATGGGTTTATACAAGAAAAAGTATATGTTGGTCAACCACCTAGTTTTGAAATGAATGAATTTCCTAATCATGTTTATAAACTCACCAAAGCCCTATATGGACTTAAACAAGCTCCAAGAGCTTGGTATGAAATATTGTGTAACTTTTTGTTACAAAAAGGTTTTACTAGAGGCAAGGTCGATACAACACTTTTCAGAAAAATAAAATATCAAAATATACTACTTGTACAAATATATGTTGATGATATTATATTTGGTGCTACTAATGATTCACTGTGTAAGGAATTTGCTAAGTTGATGCAAAATGAGTTTGAGATGTCCATGATGGGAGAACTCACTTTCTTCCCGGGACTTCAAATCAAACAATGTGATGATGGGACCTTCATAAGCCAAGCAAAGTACTGCAAGGAGCTATTGAAGAAGTTTGGCATGGAGAATGCAAAGGAAATGACAACTCCAGTGAGTCCATCATGTTACTTGGACAAGGATGACAAAGGTAAAACATTAGACATATGCAAGTACAGAGGTATGATTGGTTCCTTACTTTTCCTAACAACTAGTAGGCCTGATATAATGTTTAGTGTTTGCATGTGTGCAAGATATCAATCCAACCCTTAGGAATCTCACTTAACAACTGTAAAGAGAATCATGAAATATTTGCTAGGAACAAGAGAAATGGATTTATGGTATGCTAAAGGTTCAACATGTAATCTTATAGGATACTGACTCTGACTTTTCTGGATGCAAGTTGGATAGGAAGAGTACTAGTGGAACTTGCAACTTACTTGGGAACTCACTAGTTTCCTGGTTTAGTAAGAAACAAACAAGTGTGTCCTTGTCAACTGCTAAAGCAGAATATGTTGCAGCAGGTAGTTGTTGTGCACAAATCCTTTGGATTAAACAACAACTCATCGACTATGGTGTTCTCTTAGAGAAAGTGCCAATCAAATGTGACAACACTAGTGCTATAAATCTAACTATGAATCCTATAATGTATTCAAGAACTAAACATATTGAAATAAGACATTATTTCATAAGGGATCATACACAAAGTGGAGATATAATTATTTAATATGTTGATACATCTAAGCAATTAGCTGATATTTTCACTAAACCATTGACTAAGGAAAGCTTCTATTACATAAGAAGAGAATTGGGAATAATTGATCCAACCTATGCTTGATGTTTTGTATGATTGAATGCATGATTGATTGACATTTGATCTCTGTGCATCGATTTGACAATCGATTAGCTTAAGGTAAAACCAAAACCTCAAAGCTAGTACACATATTGTGCAATCTATGTATGGAAATAGAAATATAATTTTTAGTACCTTTACATCGATTGGTCAAAGCTTTTTAGGCTTAGAAACAGTAACACATCAATTGATACATCGATTGTTAGACAAAATCAAAAAACATGACTTTGTGGAAGTCCTTATACAACGATCCCAACATCGATTTACCTGCTATGAAAATCAGAAAAACTCAAACTAATATGCTATCAATCGATTGCAACATTGATTGAATCCCTAAATCAATAAACACTTCTCACTGGAAGAGCTATGTATCAATTGCTACATCGATTTACTTGGGTTAAAATTGATAACCCTGTATATAAATCGATTGTAACACCGATTGAGTGAAGTTTCCAGAACTTGGGACTCGCTGACTTGCCCTATACATCGATGTCAACATCGATTGAGTGTATACTACTATTGTTGGACTCCCTGACATAGCTTATACATCGATTGAGTTAAAGATTTAGAACTCGGTACTCTCTGACATAGCTCATACATTGATTTACGCATCGATTGATTTCAAGATTCAAAACTTGGAACTCTCTAACTAAGGCTATACATCGATTGACTCACTTCAAAATTCATTCCTGATGCTTTGTACATCGATTGACTGAGGTGTTGAACAAGCTGAAAACCTTTAATAAATTGATTGGTACATCGATTGACTGATAAAATTCAATAAATACTGAGCTTTTCCCTCCAAATCTTGCACAATTCCAAATCAATTTTTCAACACCCAAAATCCTAGCAGAGCTTGAAATTCACTCCAATGGCACGAGTTAAGCAAACCGGACCTTCTACATGTGTTCCCTCCAACTCTACATCATCATCTTCAATCCAATCGTCCACACCTTAACAAATTTTCCCCACAGCCACACCACCATGCCCTAAGAGGAAAGAAATTGGAAAAACCCAAACCTCTCAAAGGCAAGAAAAGCTGCAAATCAAGGAACTTGATAAGAAAAAGGAAGCAAAAGCAAAAGAAAAGGTGGGTGAGGCATCTAAATCTGCACCAAAGAAGAAATAAGTGAAGAAGAAGGTGGCAAAGGAAGGACCCAGGAAGAAGGTTGAGCAAAAGTGTAACACCTCAAGATTCACCCTTATGTTTATGTGTTAGTTTTGGCATATATATGTTTGATATATATATATATATATATATATATATATATATATATATATATATATATATATATATATATATATATCTGTGTGTGTGTGTGTGTGTGTGTGTGTGTGTGTGTGTGTGATTTTATTAATAATAAGCGATTAAGAATGATATGATAAGATATTGTGTGATTTAGTATTTAAATAGAGATAGTGTTATTCTTAGATTTTAGCCCCTCAACCAATCAGATTTGAGTCCTTATCAATATAGGATCATCCTCTTTTTGTTTATATCTTAAGATCTTATCATAATCTCCTAAGGATCCTATCTAGGAATAACTACCAAATCTGTCACTGAACTTACATAGAACGTTTGACCATCTTAGAGTCTGATTTAGGATTCGACCAACAGACATTAATTTGTATATATTTCTCTGAGCTTTCTAACGACACCTAGAACACATCAATCGGAAACTTGCAGCTCAAGTTATGGTTAAAATACCGAACTGTATACAATTTGGGCTGAAATAGGAACCCGTTATGACCCAAACTCATATATATACCATTAGACTCGACCTAAACCTTGTTTACACGACCCCAACAATCAGAAAACTGCCTCCCTCCTTTCTATTTGAATCCTTATGGTTTTCCTCCCTAAAACTCTCTTTAGGGAACTCGTTATTGCACCGTTCTTCACTACTACTTGATAGGAGAACATCGTTACGAATAGGAGTTCCTTGTGCTTAATGTTTGGGACTTTAGAAATGGTAAAATTCGTGCTCATTGCACCTTGAGTTCTTTCTTTCAAGTTCTTGATATTTTCCTTTTAATTTCTTGATCTTAGAGTTGAACCAAAGTGGCTCTTTGTCGTTCTTGAGGTTGTAGGCAAGCACTAGTGAGACAGGACCCAAGTGGATCTTCTTTCTCTATTTTGAATCGTGATATCGATTCCAGGTATAGGGAGAAGGGTAGTGTATTCATAGGCTTGGGTTTAGTGTAAAGTAAAGGGGTTCCCATAAACCCGTGTTGTTTTATGTGTATGAATGAATAACAGGTTAAATTGTATTGTTTGGTGATGGTATGCTCTTGGCTATTTTGGTATGTTATTTGTATGTGTTCCATGTTCATGACATGTTGTTAATATTTATCTTGGTTGCCTTGATATGAACATGGTAGTATGATGATTGTCGTTGTTATTATGATGTTGGATATTGATGTTATGTTGGTTGTATAGTTGATGCTATGACTGTTGAGTTGATGGTTAAAATGTTAAAAACCTTAATTGGTTAAATTAGGTTCTAAAATGAGTTAGAGATTAATAGGTTTAAACACCCTAAAAATTGGTTAAGGAACTGTGTTGAGACTCTGCCCAGAACAGTACTACCGTGTATTGAGCACGACTGTGTTGAACAAGGAGCACGCCCGTGCTCCCAGTTTGAATTCTAGAAAATGGGCGCGCAGTAAGCACGACCGTGCAGCAGAGGAGCACGCCCGTGCTCAAAAAGGAATCTAGGTTCGCTTGTCTTCTTTAAAACATTTCGCTTAGTGAAATAACAAATACAAAATGAAATCTCCGAAAAACTTATCCAAGTTTGATGGAATCACTTTCACTGAATAAAATTTCTTTCAGAAATTCATTTCTTTTGAAAACGTTTTAAAATACGTTTAAAATCCAGAGTTAATTCATTTCTCTTCTAAAGCATTTCACTCTTGAAAATAATGTTTTTGACAGAAAAGAACATCGATTTCTTTAAACACTTTTCTTATTCCCACCCAAAATCAATTAAAATATTTTTCTCATTTTCTTCATGAAAATGCTAATAATAACTTTTTAATTCAAAATAATTATTTTAAAAGTCTAATTAAGTTATTTTTGCCAATAAACGATTTCAAATAACATTTTCCAATATAGGGGAATATATTTTGGTAAAATTAACACCTGTAAAATATTTTCACGTTTATACCATCACTGGCACTGATTAACTCATTAATCGCCCAAAAAATAAATAAAATATTAATTTTTCACTTTCACACTATTTTACACCATTAAATCATTGGATAAAAGTATAAGCTTAGCAAGCATTTAATCTTCCGAATTAATTAAACTCGGACAACTATCAGGTTTCACACTCTATCAATCGATATCAGTTATATCATACTTCACAGATATAGCATGCATCACAGATATAACTCTAACACAATTATAATCACATAAACAATTAATCACATCACACCACATAATTAAATAAAACAATAATTAACTTAAAGAAGATAAAACACACAGATAATTTACAAACAACACCTAGATAGCATGTGGCTATCTCAAATCCCTCAGGTAAGCTCCCCTTACCTCTTGAAGATTTCAAGTTCCTTTCTCAAAATATTTTCCTGATCCAAGTCCGGTTTCCTTCGCACAGCTTAAAGCAATCAAACACAGTTTGATCCTTCACAACAAACCACAACCAAAAATTAACAAAACCAAACAAAACTTATCTAGCTCACATGAAATACGATTCGGTCTTCAATTCAAATTAGGGTTAGAGTTATTTTCTCAGTTTCATCTTTTGGATTCTAGTTCCTTTAGTATTAACTAGCATAGATAAATTGCTGGAAGTTAAAAATGTGAAACATAATCCTCTAACTCTTTATGAGCTAGGTCTGGCCCTCTTTATTAAAAAAATATTAGAAATTGATTTGGTTTTCTAATCACTTGGATTCAATAATCATAAGGATTAAAGAGATGAAATCAAACATCATTTAACAAAGTTGAAGCAAAAACCCATTTACACCAAAACTATGAGTTTCGGCCTTCAATGAGAAAATAGGAAGGAAATTTATTTTGGATTCATGCTTCTATATGATGAATATATACATCATGATGAGTTCATAGAAATTGGTTTCACATTAAAAAGATTTTTCTACATTTTTCTAGAAATTTTTGAAGTTCTAGATCTAAGAATTGAAATTCATGAAATAGTTTATCAAAATGGAATTTTATGGATGATTAATGATGATATGATGATTAGGGAGAGATTCATCACCTTGTAATGAAATTATTTTTTCAAGAACTTGAAGAACAAGGATGATCTTAGCAAGAACACTAGGGAGTTCTTTGTGTTTTGTGAAGAAATGACTTGAGATGTGAAATAGAGAGTCTTTAGATCATCTAGAGAATTAAGAAGATGATCTTAGAAAATCAAAACAAGGTTTGGATGATGATTTATGGTTACGGCCAAAATTTGAGAGGAGAAAAAGATGAACTTGAAAGATCATGGATTCAAGAACAAAATGGAATAAAGTGATAACAATGATCTAAGGAACAAGTTTCATGAAGGAAAAATCATGAAATCATGTCTCTAAGTTAGAGGAAAATGAAGAACAAATGAAGAACAATGAAGAACAAAGGAAGAACAAGTGAGAGAAAATGAAGAACATGTTAGTTTTGGATGAATACAAGTGATGAAGATGTTGAAGTTGAAAAATGAGTGAAAATGACCCAAGTGTGGGTGTTGGGATGCGGCCTAGAGGTGGGTGTGAGGAGAAAATATGTGGATTAATGAGATAAAAGAATCATGGTAGAGTTTATTTGATCAGGGTTAAGTTTAGAAAATAATATAATAACTTAACCGTAGTTAAATATAACTTAAATAGGGTTCATTTGTAATCACGGTTAAAAAAAAAGTGTTCATAAACTTTTGAGAGGTGTGGCTGCCTCCTACACCACATGTATAGGAAGAAGATATTTTGTATTGCAAATCATGGTTAGTTAACCTTGGTTAGATTTAACCAGACGTAGGTTAGGTTAACGTTTAAAATATCTAGATATTTTCTTTGTCGTCATAATGACTAAAGTAAATTATCACCATGACTCACCATGATGATTCATTCCTCTTGAGTCATCATAGATGAGTTGTCGGTCGGTTTCCTGATATATCTCTGCACAAACATACCAGATTCGGTTTTTACCCGATTAGGGTTTTTTTGAAATAAATGAGTTTTGGATCATGAAGATGATAAAAGTGAGTAGAAAATTTTGTCTAAGTAAGGTTAAATAATGGTGGATCCGTGGGGTACAAGAAATAGGAGGTTAAAAATTGAGTGATGGCTAACTTGTAGTTTTTATGAAAACTAGGGACAAAATAGTCATTTTACCATTAAAATATCTAAAGTCATTATGACAGGGATAAGATCGTCATAAATTCACGTCACATCGGTCAATTCAGTCACATCGATCACCTCAACTCCGGATTTAACTCCGTCTCTTACCCCGACTCAGGTTTTCGCAAGACATTTCGAAGTTTGCGTCTACATAAAATATAATATTTTATTTTTACGTTAAAATTTTCAAAAATATCAATATCATTGCAAATACGATAAAAACATTAATTGTCTCATTCACGAGTGAAAATTAGGTTTTCTGATCAGTAAACTTTTACTGTATGTAAAAACACAAAACGACAGACCGGTTTCCGTTTGAATTTTCAACCAAAAACTTTCCCGTAACTTTATAAAAATAAGTATAACATGGAAATGACCTTAGTTTATTAAAAATGATTTTATAAGTCTCGAATAAAAATATAAACATTTATATATTTATTACCGATATTATAAAGTCGAAAAATCGGGGTGCTATGTAGTACCCCTCTTAAAAAAATTTCGCCCTCAAAATTTCGTGACTCAAAACTAGATAGGATTTTTCAACCCCAAGGTCCTATATTATAATTCCCACTTTTAATGTTCCCTTAAGTGACAATCGTAACTTATTAACGAAATTCATACTTACTCTTCGTTCTATCTATCCTCAACTTTCCACTACCACATTGTTCCCACTTTATTCAACATTTCACCTTAGTCTATCACATTCGAAAGGCATCCTCAAAACTTATTTTTTTGCTTATCAATATTGATCCTCTAGAAAACTTTTTCCAACGTCAAACTTTCACCGCTAACACCAAAAGCAACACTAACTTTACCATAACATGCATCAACTCCCTACTCAAGAAATTAAATCATAGTCTCAGTCTCTTTGAGGCGTAGTCTACTCCTCTAGGTTATATAGAATCCAGACATTTCAAGTCTCCAAGTAAAGCATCAGTACACTCCTTTTGATTATAACTCACCACTCCAAATTATGTTAGATTTACACTTCTCAACCTCAGAAGAACATTATCACATCCTTAATGTAACTAACATAAAAAACAATCACACCGGCTAGGATTATCTAACTCCTCAACTTTAAACCTTTATAGCAACAAACAAAATCGTACTCTTCACTTACATTCAACTTAGATGAAACTATTTTAGAAAGTTTTCTCTCAATCTTCTAAACTTATAAAATCAATCTTAACTACGGACATTGATCATTACACTAGATTCCTTCAACGGTACTCTTCCTCAATCAACATTTGATCTATAACAATTGTCTCACTTACTGATCAAGGGTTCACATCTTACCAATCACAACTATACCACAACAAAATTCCCATCACTTCTTGCCTATCCTGCTAAAGGAATGATCGTAACTAGATACTACACTTACTCCCAACCAACTTTCTAAAGTTCAGATCGTTTTCCCGTTCGTCCACTCGAGTTGAGGATGATGGACTAACCTCGGTCTCAATTAGTTCCTCGACTCTCAGAGTAAACATTAACGAAACACATGGAGTAAATTCACAATGAAGTTCGTTGCGACGTTAGAATCTTGAAAAAGAATACCTCAAGCGTTAAGTTTTCTCTTTTTAACTGCACTCGACAAACTTTGACATCCTGATACAGGGTAAAATAAAGCAAAAGTGACAAGTTCTTTCGAACTACAACAAGATATGATCTAGATCATAGAAATAAATTTTCAAGAATCGAGATTTCTGGATCTTGCCTTCACAAGAAATCATATAGAATTTTTTTTGTCAATCTGAAAAAAAAAATACAGGAACGTCCAGTATGTAAAAAGATTCTTTAATAGGTTCGTGAGTGTAAAAATGCATGATCGGTACACGTTTACAAACATGAATCTAATAAAGTTCCCTTTTTCACAAGAACTTCCAGCGGATTTAGGAAATCATAAAACAAACAGTTCTTATCCTCAAGGGGATTTATTCATAGCACAAGGAGTTACAATACGACGATTTTAAGAAGGAAACTGTCTGGCCAAAAATCAGACTGGATCACATTTACCAAAAGTATAAGTGACTAGACTATGTTTCATAAGGAAACTTCCATTATAAAAAGAAATTTGCGTTACAACTAAAGAGATAGTCTTAACGAATTTTTCAATGAACTGTGAAAATATCCAGACCAATTGATACTATCAAACCAATCCACGCAAATGTCTAATCACTGAGGATTATTTAGGAATGAGAGTACAATTCTCCTTCGTAATCACATGCCCTAAGAATTGTACCTCATCGAGCCAAACATGCCCTTAGATAACTTCGCGACAACTCTTCTCGCACAAGATCCATATCACTTGACACATAGATTCCTCATACTTCTTGTGACTCTTAGAGTAAACGAAAACATTGTCAATGAAGATGATGACGAACTTATCAAGAAATTGACAAAAATTCCATTCCATGAAGTCTAACTCGGCTAAGAAGTTGTTGGGCTAAGACAGAAGGAGGTGTGGGTAACAAGGAATCAATATGACAAAAGAAAGAGTTTGATCCTATTACTAATAGAAAGAAATACCTAGACCTACGTGGTAACATTACAACAGAAGCAAGATAGTTAGTCCTTGACAATGTTCTAAAGAACAGAATGATAGGGGGATAAAAGAAAATATCCCTACAAGGGTTAAGAATATGAGGTGGAGGAGAGGGGATAATAGATAAATGGGAAACACTTGCAAACATCAGAGATTGCAAATTACATACAAACAGACTTGATGATATGCCAGTTTGTTCTTTGGGAGTTGAGTCCCTGTGAACAACTGTGTACTGACATATATCAGACACAACATCATATGACGATGTTTGAGTTTGGTGAGAGGAGACGGGTGAGGGAAAAGGAGAGTTGACTAATAAAGGTTGAACAAAAAAAGTGGATGGAGAAGAAACAAAAGAGTTTTGGATACCATGATGAAAGGGAGCTGATGGGATAGAGGAAAGAATTATTTGATCCTTAGATAGCTTCAGCTTTTTCTTAGAAGGAGACATAGTGTCAACTTCTGGGAGAACAACTGTCTAAGTCCCACCAGACAGGTCAGCAGCAGTTGCAGCAGCAACTTCAACTTTTGCAGAGGGTCCTTCTGCACGAATTTCTTCTCTTTCAGCATTAGCCGTAATTTACACTGGGTAGCCCGACCTTCTTTTCCTGGGAATGATTCCCAAATCAAGAGACTTCTTCTTGGGTTCCTCCAAGGGTAGAGATGTCTGCTCCCCCTGAACAGATGCTTCATCTTTGCTAGGTTTAGACTCCAGTTGTCTAACCTTGGCAAAGGTCTTCACCAGCCTTCTCCTCTTGCTGGGTTGTGCAGCAACTGATTCCTTAGCTTCACTTGTCTTCCTCTTGGGAGAGGGTTTCTTCAGCTTGAACCTCAGAGGCTCAACAGTTTCAGTAGATTCTTCAGAGTTTCTTCCTCTTGTCTGCCTTTTGCTTGACCAGGATACTAAGCTTGCTCCAATGAAGTGACATCCTCCACTAGTGCTTTTTCTTTCTATTCTGTCTCCAGCAAAATCAACATCACAAAATCCAACTAATCTGTAATCTTTTGATCTTAGATATAGCAAACCAAGATTAGTAGTCCCAAGCAAATATCTAAATATTATTTAAACAGCTTTAAGACGAGATTCTCTTGGGTCAGATTGGAATCTAGCACACATACAAACACTAAACTGAATGTCAGGTCTGCTTGAAGTTAGGTACAGTAGATACCTAATCATACCTCTGTAGACAGTTTGGTGTACCTTTTTACCTTCATCATCTTTGCTTAATTTTGCATTGGGTTGCATGGGAGTTTTCATGAGTTTGGCACTTTCCATCTTATACTTCTTGAGTATCTCCTTGGTATATTTTTGTTGATGGGTGTAGATTCCATCACTTGTCTGTTTGATTTGTAATCCAAGGAAGAATTTTAATTCTCCCATCATGCTCATCTCAAATTCTTCTTGCATTAGCTTTGAAAATTCCTTGCACAACTTTTCATTAGTTGCTCCAAAAATAATATCATCAACATATATTTGGACTATAATAAAATTTTCTTTAGAAATTTTCTTAAATAATGTAGTATCTACTTGACCTATAGTAAATCCATTATGCATGAGCAAAGAACTAAGTCTATCATACCAAGCTCTAGGTGCTTGTTTCAAACCATATAATACCTTTTTAAGTTTAAAAACATGATCTGGTTTATCAGTGTCTTCAAAACCAGGGGGTTGTTTAACATACACTTCTTATTTAATTATACCATTTAGAAAAGTACTTTTTACATCCATTTGAAAAAGAGTGATTTGGTGTTGTGCAGCAAATGGCATTAATATGCAGATAGCTTCTATTCTAGCTACATGTGCAAAAGATACAGTATAATCAATACATTCTTTTTGGTTATAGCCTTGATATACTAACCTTGCTTTATTTATGACAACTTTGCCATCTTCATCCAATTTGTTTCTGAAGACCTATCTTGTTCCAAAAACAGATTTATTTTTGGGTTTGGAGACAAGTGTCTAGACATCATTTCTGGTAAACTAGTTGAGTTTTTCTTGGATAGCAAGTATCCAACTTTCATCCTCGAGAGCTTCTTCAATGCATTTTGGCTCTATTTCTGGCATAAAGGCCACATTGCTTGATTCTCTTAAAGTGGATCTGGTTTTCACTTCTTCCGAGGGATTTCCGATAATAAGATCGTTAGGATGATAAGTTTTGAACTTCCAGTCCCTTTTGAGATCATCATGAAGATCTTGACTTGTCTGTTGACTTGTCTGCTCTACTTGTCTATCTGGTTCGACTGCAGGTTCTGTTTTTGTCAGATCAGGTTGTTGACTTTCTGACTTTTTTATGTTAAGACCTGTAAGATCACCTTCTAGATCTGATAGTTCCTTATCAGTCTTTAAGCCATCATTGAACTTAACATGAATAGCTTCTTCAATAACAGAGGTTCTGGAATTGTAAATTCTAAAGACTTTAGACATTTCAGAATATCCTACAAAAATACCTTTATCTACCTTAGAATCAAACTTTTCGAGTTGATCCTTAGTATTAAAAATGAAGCATTCACAACCAAATGCTTGAAAGTAAGATATGTTGGGGACTTTTACCTTTCCACAATTCATAAGGTGCCTTCTTTAGAAAAGGCCTAATAAGTATTATGTTTTGTACATAACATGCAATGTTTACTGCTTCTGGCCAAAAGTATTTAGGGAGATTATTCTCATTGAGCATAGATCTAGTCATCTCTTGAAGAGATATGTTCTTTATCTCAACCACTCCATTTTGCTGTGGATTTCTAGGTGCAGAGAAATTGTGAGAGATTCCATTCTCCTCATAGAACTGTCTAAACTTCTCATTTTCAAATTCTCCCCCATGGTCACTTCTAAGAGTAGAGATACAGAAACCCTATTCGTTTTGTACTCTTTTGCAGAATACTGAGAAAGCCTTAAAAGACTCATCCTTCTGGGTTAAGAAGAGTACCCATATAAATCTAGAATAGTCATAAACTATGACAAATCCATATTTTCTTCCAGCCAGGCTGGTAACACTAACTGGTCAAAATAGATCCGTGTGTAACAACTGAAGAGATCTGGAGGTTGATACTTGGTTTTTAGATTTGGAATTTGATTTTATATGTTTACCTCTATGACATGCATCACACAAGATATATTTCTTAAAACTAATATCAGGTAATCCTCTCATAAGGTTATCCATTTTAAGTTTAGAAATTAATTTCATACTAGCATGTCCTAGTTTCTTATGCCATAACCACCATTCAACCTCCTTAGACATCAGACAGGTTACACTTTGATCTGAGAGATCAGTCAGTTCAATCTTATACATATTTTTTTGCCTCTTAGCTAAAAAGAGGGTTTTTCCATTAATGTCTTTAACTATGCATAAATCCTTGGTAAAGGAGACATCAAATCCACTATCACATAATTGACTTATGCTAAGCAAACTGTGTCTTAATCCTTCAACCATAAGAACATTGGATATAGAGGGAAGAGGGGGTTTACCACCAATACTATAACCTTCCCTTTCTAGTTGCCTCCAAAGGCAACATATACTCCTCTCTTAAGTTGGAGGTCTATGAACATAGACCTTTCTCCTGTCATATGTAGCGAGCATCCACTGTCCAGGTACCAACAGTGGTGTTTTCTTTGTCCTATTAAGGACATATGCAACAGAGATTATTTGATCTTTAGGTACCCATAATTTTCTGGGTCCTTTTCTGTTAGTTCTAGGAGTCTGTGAAGACTTCCTTCTCTTCTTATGATACACTTAGACATAACATGTCCAATTTTTCCACAGAAGTTACAGACATGTATGGGTTTAATTAGTGTTGACTTAACAAACACTTTAGGAGTTTTATTTGATACTTTATGATGTGTCTGATGGACATATCCAATACCTTCTTTGTTAAGGGATTGTCTTTGTCAGCCAAGCAGCTTAGTCAGATTGTCTCTACCATAAAGAAATTTGGCCAGATCAGAAGTGAGATCTTCCACTTTCTATTGAAGTTTTTCAACTTCCTTAGACTGTGATGTATCACTTGAGATCTTAGCTTCATCGGACTTTTCAATCTTCAGCTCACTGTTCTCCTTGGCCAACTTTTCACACTCTTGAGATTTCTGCTTATGCTCACTGATGAGCTTTACATACTCTCTCTTGAGGGATTTGAAGGCCTTAGATAAGCAATTGGATTACTCCAGAAACTCCTCATAGGCATCAAGTAATTCCTCATAGTCAGAATGTACCTTATCATCTGAATCTGAATCAGTGTTGGTTATTCCTCCATCTTTTCATCAGAAGATGTTGACTCCAGATCTTCCCATGTAGCCATCATCCTTTTCTTCTTCTTTTTGAAGAACTTCTTACAAGGGACTTTCTTAAGTTGAGGACATTCATCTTTGATGTGACCAGGCTTCTTGTACTCAAAGCAGACAATTGAACTCTTGTTTGTTGAAGTGGATTCTTTGAACTTCTTATCCTTGTTGAACCTTCTGAATGGCTTATCTTTTCTAAACTTCTTTTTTGTAAGATAAGCTTTATCTTCCTGGTTAGGAGAGACAATTCTTCATCACTTTCAGAATCCTCGGGTTCAGACAGGTCAGTATCACTGGATGACTGGTCTGCCTTCAGTGCCTTAAAAAATTTTGCTGATTTTTTATCAGCCTTTAGAGCAATTGACTTACCTTTCTTCGTAGCAATTTCATCTCCAAGTTCTTGCTCATGAACAGTGAGTGTACCAAGAAGTTAATCCATAGTCAAAGTAGTGAGATCTTTGGCTTGGGAAATAGCAGTGACCAAAGGTCTCCACTGTTTGGGTAGACTCCTCAGTATCTTTCCTACCTTCTCAGCATTAGTGTAAATTTTACCAAGAGATTTCAGGTCATTGATGATAGTTTGGAATCTTCCTATCATCTGAGCAACAGATTCTCCTTCCTCCATGACAAACAGTTCATACTTTCTAACAAGTATGGCAATTTTTGATTCTATGACGTTGGTTGTTCCTTTATGTGTGACAGCTAAAGTATCCCATATTTCTTTTCCAGAATCACAAGCACAAACCTTTTCAAATTCTTCAGGACTGAGAGCACAAATGATGTTGTATCTGGCTTTGTGATTCAGTTCCCATTTTGTCTTTTTTGCAGTGGTCCACTGAGCTTTTGGCTTGTCGGTGTTGTCATCATTTTTAGGAATGAATGGACCATCAGTGACGACATCCCAGAGATCAGAGTTTGTTAGTTCTAGCATATATATGTTTGATATGTTTGATATTTATATATATGTGTATATATTATTGCATATGATAATATGTGTAATAATATGTGATTATTTGAATTAATATGAGATTGTGTCTCTTAATGTTTTATTTTATATGTTAATATATGATATGTGATTTTATTAATAATAAGCGATTAAGAATGATATGATAAGATATCGTGTGATTTAGTATTTAAATAGAGATAGTGTTATTCTTATATTTTAACCCCTCACCCAATCAGAATTGAGTCCTTATCAATATAGGATCATCCACTTTTTGTTTATATCTTAAGAGCTTGTCATAATCTCCTAAGGATCCTATCTAGGAATAACTACCAAATCTGTCACTAAACTTCCATCAAACATTTGACCATCCTAGAGTCCGATTTAGGATTCGATCATTAGATATTAATTTGTAGATATTTCTCTGAGCTTTCTAGTGACACCAAGAACGCCTCAAGAGGAAACTTGTAGCTCAAGTTATGGAAAAAATATCGATTTGTATACAGTTTGGGCTGAAATAGGAACTTCTTATGACCCAAACATATATATACCATTAGACTCGACCTAAATAATTTACACGACCTCAACACTCAGAACACTGCCTCCCT
Source organism: Sophora flavescens (assembly GCA_030762895.1). Taxonomy (NCBI): domain Eukaryota; kingdom Viridiplantae; phylum Streptophyta; class Magnoliopsida; order Fabales; family Fabaceae; genus Sophora; species Sophora flavescens. Next base: position 629,261 of record CM061065.1, read on the forward strand.
CCTTCCTCTTTGAATCCTTAGGGTTTTTCTCCCTAAAACTCTCTCTAGTGAACTCGTTCTTGCATCTTTCTTCATTGCTTCTTGATAGGAGAACATCGCTACGAATAGGGGTTCGTTGTGCTTGCTGTTTGGGACTTTAGAAAAGGTAAAATTTGTGCACCTTGTCCCTTGTGTTCTTTCTTTCAATTTCTTGATCTTTTACTTTTGATTTCTTGATCTTAGAGTTTCCAAAGTGTCTCTTTGACGTCCTTGAGGTCGTAGACAAGCACTAGTGAGACGAGACCCTAGTGGATCTTATTTCTTATTTTGAAACACGAACCTCGTACCAGGTATGGGAGAAGAATAGTGTATACACTAGGCTAGGGAGTAGCTTAATATGAGGGGTTCCCATAGCCCCGTTTATTGTCGTTATAATGTATTGATGCCATGATCTGCCTGGTTGTATGACTTAATTGTTTATATGTTTAATTGGATTAATTAGTATGCATGTTTGTTAAATTGTTGAGTTTTTCATGATGTGGTATACCCATTTGAATTGTCTTATGCCATGAGTTTTGGTTGAATTGGTATGAATACCCATGATTATGAATGTTATTGTTATGACATGGATTATGTTGATCACATTGACTGGATATGTTGTTGATGATGATGTTACCGTTATGTTGAATATGTTAATAAGACTCTAATTGACTTAACTAGGACTCTTAGTTAACATAGGAATTAAGGGATTAATTCCCCAAGCTTCATAAGACATGAACTATGTTAGTACGGGTCAAGTTTCATGTCGAATGTTTTAGTTAAGACCCTAGGATACGATTTGAGAGAATTAGGGAGCCTAAACTCCAAGAACACGTTAAATTCTGCCCAGAACAGGAAGGCCCAGCCCAGGAGCACGGTCGTGCTGAACAGGGAGCAAGACCGTTCTCCCAGTTAAATTCTGGAAGGCAGGCCACGCATTGAGCATGGCCGTGCAGGATAATGAGCACGACCGTGCTCCACTTAAGTGGCAGCACGACTGTGCTGGTGGTTTAGTACGCCCATGCTTCCCCCTACTGGTCAGAACTTAAGATTAACAAATTAAAGGTGTGCTTACCCCAATTATCCCCAGATGATGTAATAATATACTAATCAAATGAAAACAAGTTAGATAACAAAGACTGATAATAAATGGTTAGCTGCATTCCGATGGGTTACCGCACGTTGTCACGCTTTGGTGCTTTTTACCCAAAGTGCTCTCGATGCTTTTTGGTCGAGATTTTGTTATGTTGGACCTTGGTGATTTTTGGCCAAGGGGGCCTTGACCCCACGGTGTGGGTCTAATGTGTTAATGTTGATGTTGGTGGTAAGTCTTGGGTGCTTTTAGGCCAAAGCAAATGAGGTGGTTGCCTTGTGTGTTATTGTGCCATTTGCATAAAGCATTGGAGTTGATGTTGAGGGGGATGTTCAACATAGGGGAGGTCGTCTTTGTTATGATAATCTGGCCCAAGTCTCGGTTGGTTCACCCATGGTTTGGTGAACCGTGCATCTGTGAGGTGGGGCATCCCGTTATGATACGTCGGCTATCCAAGGGGTTTCTCAATGGTTTGGGGAACTGTCGGTGTTGGTTCTTTTTGGCCAATACGGATATGTAACTCCGAAGTTGACTTCCTGAGTTAGTTGGATCCACATGCATTGATGGAGTAGTGGAGTAGGGTTGCATTGCACTGCATAGCATATGTTGGATGATTAACATGTTGTTATGGTATTATATGATGATATATAAATATTGTATGTTGTTATATTGCTATGCCATGCTATGATGTATGTTCATATTATTCCCTATTCCCATGCCGTTGTGTTTACACGATTTCTTACTCCCTGTTTTCCTGTTTCTGCTGTTGCATGTATTTACTTATGTAGAGGACGGTGAGCAGCCAGCGGTGGAGTGACTCTGAGAATCCGCGACTCTAGTTAGAATGCTGAGTTATAGTTGTTGGTTTTGTTAGTTGTTTAGTTTTTTTCCGTGATGTATCAGGATTTTGGTTATGCCAGCTCTGTATGTGACATCGGGGTTGGGTTTTTCTTTTTGTCTTCTTTATGTTTTACTGTTTTAAAACTGTTATTTCCGCATTGTTTTTGTTGAGGTGTGAAACCTTTTTATCCAAGGTCTTATTTTTTTCAAATAAATGCATGTTTTATAATTACCTCTTTTAAGTAAATGTTTTATATTAACATGCCGGGTAGAAGGGTGTCACATTTAGTGGTATTAGAGTAGTTCGACCCTGTCCGGACGTGGTATGAGTATGTCGTGAGTCTGTTGTGTGACTCTTGTTTGAATTGTCTATATTTATATAGACAATGTTACGTGGTACTAAGTACCTATTGCTTTGCTTTGGCTTGACTTACTTCATTTGGCAGTTTGTCTTGAACGATCTAAGGAGTTTTCGGGTGCTTCTTGTGTTTAGGAAGGTTGTTCTATTATCTCTTGATAATATGAACTCTGTAGCTGATCTTGTGCGCTTTGTTTTTTTTTTTTTAGATGTTATTATTGGGATGAAGTGGTTATCTTCCAATCATGTTCCCTTTATTTGTTTTGATAAGACCTTAGTTTTTGGAACTCCAACGGAGTCTAAGAATCAGGACCTTCTCTCTGCCAACCAATTTCAAGCTTCGATGAAAGATGAAGCCCAAGTGTACATGATGATAGCTTCCCTAGAAGTAGAGACCAGCCCTCCTGATGTCGCCAGCTTGCTTGTTGTGCGAGACTTTCCTGAAGTGTTTCTGTGGCATGTTTATAACTTACCTCTAGAGAGAGATATTGAGTTTACCATAGACTTAGTGTCTGGCACCGGGCCAATCTCCATAGCACCCTATAGGATGTCTCCTCTAGAGCTAGCTAAGTTGAAGGAATAGTTGGAAGACTAGATGAAGAAGCAGATCATTAGGCCTAGTGTGTCTCCGTGGGGAGCACCTGTGTTATTGGTGAAGAAGAAGGATGGTAGCATGAGGTTGTGCGTCGACTATCGACAACTCAAAAAGGTGCCCATTAAAAATCGGTATCCCCTCCCTAGGATTGATGATCTTATGGATCAGTTGATAGGAGTTTGTGTTTTCACAAAGATAGATTTGAGGTCAGGGTACCATCAGATTCGGGTTAAGTCTGAAAACATCCCGAAGACAACATTTAAGACGCGTTATTGTCACTATGAGTACTTGGTTATGCCTTTTGGTGTGACCAATGCCCCTGCTGTGTTCATGGACTACATGAACAAGACCTTTCACCCTTACTTGGATAAGTTTGTGGTTGTCTTTATAGATGACATCTTAGTGTACTCTAAGACTAAGGAAGAACATGAGGAGCACTTAAGGGTTGTCTTACAGACCCTTAAGGAGAAGCAGTTGTATGCCAAGATGTCTAAGTGCGAGTTTTGGTTAGAAGAGGTTAGTTTCTTAGGTCACGTGATCTCAAAAGGTGGGATAGTCGTCGATCCGGCTAAGGTTAAGACGGTGCTCCAATGGGAAGTTCCAAAGTCAGTGACCGAGATTAGGAGTTTCTTGGGTTTAGCAGGGTACTATAGGCGGTTCATAGAAGGTTTCTATAAATTAGCCTTACCCTTAACCTGTCTCACCAAGAAGGGACAATTGTTTGTGTGGGACTCTAAGTGTGAAGAGAGTTTCCAAACCCTTAAGAATAGGTTGACATCAGCACCAGTTTTAGTGTTGCCCGATCCTAGTAAATCTTTCGTAGTATATTGTGATGCTTCCAAGCAAGGTTTAGGTGGAGTGTTGATGCAAGATGGTAAGGTAGTGGCTTATGATACTAGGCAATTGAAAACCCATGAGAGGAACTACCCTACCCATGATCTATAGTTAGGAGCTGTGGTGTTTGCCTTAATGATTTGGAGGCATTACCTGTATGGAGCGAAGTTTGAGGTCTTTAGTGATCATAAGAGTCCGAGGTATCTCTTTGATCAAAAGGAGCTGAATATGATGCAGCATAGGTGGATGGAATTTTTAAAGGATTATGAGTTTGATCTAACCTACCACCTAGGAAAGGCCAATGTAGTGGTCGATGCCTTAAGTAGAAAAACCTTGCATATCTCTGCTTTGATGGTTAGGGAGATGGATCCAATTGAGGAGTTTAGAGACATGAGTTTAACTTGGGAAGTTACCCCTAAAAGCATTAGGCTTGGAACCTTGAAGGTTACCAACAGTTTGATGGATCAGATTACAGAGGGTCAGAAGTTAGGCAAGTTTCTCTTAGATTAGCGAGAGTTGTTTGCACAGGGTAGAGACCTTAGTTTTAAGGAAGGAATCGATGGAGTCTTGAGGTTCAAATATAGAGTCTGTATATCAGACGTCCCAGAGCTTAGAAAGTTGATCCTTGAAGAATGACATAGGAGTGGACTAAGTGTGCACCCAGGTGCCACTAAGATGTATCGGAACTTAAAGTGCATGTTTTGGTGGCCTAGGATGAAGAAAGATGTGGATGAGTTTGTGTATGCTTGTTTAGTGTTTCAAAAGGCTAAGATATAACACCAGAAGCCATCAGGAAAGTTACAACCTTTAAGTATCCCATAATGGAAATGGGATAGCGTCTCCATGGACTTTGTGTCTGGACTCCCAAGGACTCCAGCTGGTTTTGAGGCTATATGGGTTGTTTTGGATAGATTGACTAAGTCCGCCCATTTCATCCCGATGAACATGGAGTGCTCTTTGGAAAAGTTGGCTAAGCTGTATATCAGGGAGATAGTTAGGCTACAAGGTGTACCTTCTAGCATAGTTTCAGATAGAGACCCGAGGTTTACCTCTAGGTTTTGGAACAGTTTGCAAGAGGCTTTAGGAACCAAGCTTAGGCTAAGTTCAGCTTATCACCCTCAAACTGATGGTCAGTTTGAGAGAACCATCCAGTCCTTAGAGGACTTGTTGAGAGATTGTGTGTAGAACAGTCTGGTAGTTGGGAGGAGATGTAGGACACCCTTGTGTTGGAGTGAACCTAGTGATAGTGTGGTGCTAGGGCTGGAGATAGTCCAGGAAACAACAGAAATGATCGGGATGGTTCAGGAAAAGATGCGAGTGGCATAGAGTAGGCAAAAGAGCTACCATGACAAAAGGAGGAAGGCACTCGAATTCCAGGAAGGTAATCATGTGTCCTTCAGAGTTACTCCAACGACTGCGGTTGGTAGAGGGATGAAAGCAAGCAAGCCATCTGTTATCAGGAGATCCGAGTCTTTCCTACCTTGGTGAACAAGTGCAAAATCTTCGAGGATGCTTACGAGGCCAGGATCGCAAGCCACAAAAGTTCAGAGATCCAGAGCAGTAAGGACAAAGATCAGAAGAACGAGGTGAGACAATGTCATCGGCATAGACTTCAAGAATATTGGCAAGGAATCACAGTTCTCAGCAGGTAAGCCCAAGGATTGGGATTCTCCTAAACATGTCAGATTTGGAAAACGTGGAGAAGGTCACTATACCCATCAATGCAAGGAGCCAAACATCATCTATTTCAAGTGTGGAAAATATGGTCACCTCAGCAGGAACTGTAAAGGAGAAAATTCAGAACCACAGAGTGCTAGCCGGAATCAGAGTGTGCAGCGGAAGCATAGTGGAGCTGGAGCCTCCAAGTCTGTGGACTCAACCCAACGTATGCGCCAAATTGATGAAATTTTAACCAGTTAAGGTGATAGAAATTTCGAGGACGAAATTTTTATAAGGGGGGTGGAATTGTAACACCTCAAGATTCACCCTTATGTTTATATGTTTTAGTTATGGCATATATATGTTTGATATGTTTGATATTTATATATATGTGTATATATTATTGCATATGATAATATGTATATTAATATATGATTATTTGAATTAATATGAGATTGTGTCTCTTAATGTTTTATTTTATATGTTAATATATGATATGTGATTTTATTAATAATAAGCGATTAAGAATGATATGATAAGATATTGTGTGATTTAGTATTTAAATAGAGATAGTGTTATTCTTAGATTTTAACCCCTCAACTAAGCAGGTTTGAGTCCTTATCAACATAGGATCATCCTCTCTTTTTTTTTTTATCTTAGGATCTTATCATAATCTCATATCTAGGAATAACTTCCAAATCTGTCGCTAAAATTCCATCGAACTTTCGACCATATTAGAGTCCGATTTTGGATTCGATCATTAGATATTAGTTTGTAGATATTTCTCTTAGCTTTCTAAGGACACCAAGAACGCCTCAATCAGAATATTTTAGCTCAATTTACGTTCAAAATACAAAACTGTATATAGTTTGGGCTGAAATAGAAACCCATTATGACCCAAACTCATATATATACCATTAGACTTGACCTAAGCCTAGTTTACACGACCCCAACACTCAGAAAACTGCCTCCCACCTTCCTTTTTGAATCCTTATGGTTTTTCTCCCTAAAACTCTCTCTAGGGAACCCGTTCTTGCATCGTTCTTCGTTGCTTCTTGATAGGAGAACATCGCTACGAATAGGGGTTCGTTGTGCTTGTTGTTTGGGACTTTTGAAAAGGTAAAAATCATGCACCTTGTCCCTTGTGTTCTTTCTTTCAAGTTCTTGATCTTTTCCTTTTGATTTCTTGATCTTAGAGTTAACCAAAGTGTCTCTTTGACGTCTTTGAGGTCGTAGACAAGCGCTAGTGAGATGAGACCCTAGTGGATCTTCTTTATTTTGAAACGCGAACCTAGTACCAGGTATGGGATAATGTATTGATGCCATGATCTTCCTGGTTGTATGACTGAATTGTTTATATGTTTAATTGGATTAATTAGTATGCCTATTTGTTATAATTGTTGAGTTGTTCATGATGTGGTATGCCCATTTGAATTGTCTTATGCCATGAATTTTGGTTGAATTGGTATGAATACCCATGATTATGAATGTTGTTGCTATGACATGGATTATGTTGATCACATTGACTCGATATGTTGTTGATGATGATGTTACCGTTATGTTGAATATGTTAATAAGACTCTAATTGACTTAATTAGGACTCTTAGTTAACATAGGAATTAAGGGATTAATTCTCCAAGCTTCATAAGACATGAACTGTGTTAGTGAGGGGTGAAGTTTCATGCCGAATGTTTGAGTTAAGACCCTAGGATCTGATTTGAGAGAATTAGGGAGCCTAAACTCAAAGAACACGTTAAATTTTGCCCAGAACAGTATGGCCCTGCCCAGGAGCACGATCATGCTGAACAGGGTGCAAGACCGTGCTCCTAGTTAAATTCTGGAAGGCAGGCCGCGCATTAAGCATGACACTGCAGGACAGTGAGCATGACCGTGCTCCACTTAAGTGGCAACATGACCGTGCTGGGGATTTAGTACGCTCGTGCTTCCCCCTACTGGTCAGAACTTAAGATTAATGAATTAAAGGGGTGTTTACCCCAATTATCCCTAGATGATGTAATAATACACTAATCAAATGATAAAAAGTAAGATAACTTAATTAATAATTAATTAAGATAACAAAGACTGATAAGCTGGTTAAGCCGGTACCCGATGGGTTACCGCACGTTGTCACGCTTTGGTTCTTTTTGGCCAAAGTGCTCTCGATGCTTTTTGGTCAAGATGTTGTTATGTTGGACCTTGGTGCTTTTTGGCCAAGGGGACCTTGACCCCACGGTGTGGGTCTAAGGTGTTAATGTTGATGTTGGTGATAAGTCTTGGGTGCTTTTAGGCCCTAGCAAAGGAGGTGTATACCTTGTGTGTTGTTGTGCCATTTGCATAGAGCATTGGAGTTGATGTTGAGGGGGATGTTCAACATAGGGGAGGTCGTCCTGGTTATGATGATCTGGCCCAAGTCTCGGGTGGTTCACCCATGGTTTGGTGAATCGTGCGGCCCCGAGTTGGCGTATCCAGTTGTGATATGTCGGATATCCAAGGGGTTCCTCCATGGTTTGGGGAACTGCCGGTGTTGGTGCTTTTTGGCCAATACGGATATGTAACTCCGAAGTTGACTTCCTGAGTTAGTTGGATCCACATGCATTGATGGAGTAGTGGAGTAGGGTTGTATTGCACTGCATAGCATATGTTGGATGATTAACATGTTGTTATGGTATTATATGATGATGTATAAATATTGTATATTGTTATACTGCTATGCCATGCTATGATGTATGTTCATCTTATTCCCTATTCCCCTGCCGTTGTGTTTACATGATTTCTTACTCCCTGTTTTTATGTTTTTGCTACATGTATTTCCTTATGCAGAGGACGGTGAGCAGCCAGTGGAGGAGTGACTCTGAGGAGCCGCGACTCTAGTTAGAATGTTGAGTTATAGTTGTTAGTTTTGCTAGTTGTTTAGTTTGTTTCCATGATGTATCCGGATTTTGGTTATACCAGCTCTGTATGTGACATCGTGGTTGGGTTTTTCTTTATCTGTCTTGTTTATGTTTTACTGTTTTAAAACTATGTTATTTCCGCATTGTTTTTGTTGAAATGTGAAACCATTTTATCCAAGTTTTTATTTTTTTAAAATAAAATCATGCTTTATAATTACCTATTTTAAGTAAATGTTTTATATTAACATGCCGGGTAGATGGGTGTCACATGGTGACTCCCACTTGAACCAGCTCTAGAAGTCATCTCTATTCTTCAGGACCTTTACCTCGACACTGTTAGATGCTCAACCCAGAGACTGAGCTCTGATACCTACTGAAATAGACAACTATAAACACGAGAAGGGGGGTTGAATTGTGTTTATCATAATTAAAATCATAGTTGAAAACTTTTCGCACACAGAAGCTAAGTCAGATAAGTGAGAAAAACATAGTACAGACAGGTGACCTGTCTGATGAGATTTCAACAGAAAAGCAAGCAAACATACAACTTGAAAACGGATTTATAGATCACAATTTTAACCCCTTAGTTAGAAAGCAGATATAATAATCAAAGCAACTAAAGAGTTTAATGGAAGAGAGATTAACACAGCTATTTATCCTGGTTCACTCTTCAACACAAAGAGCTATGTTCAGTCCTTGGAAACACCAAGATTTATCCACTATAACTGATCATGTTACATACTCCAAGTATTCTTTGCACACCTAGCCTCTTCAGGCTCACTCAAGTTTGGTTGAGAAGTTTGTAATAAATACAATCAGATAGGCAGTTCTTTCACTAACACTCAGAGAGTGAATTAAATATAAGCTTAGGAAAGACTGCATAATAACTTCAAATGATTGAAGAATACAAATTGAAAGAATGAAGAAGTTCATGCATAGAGTAATGGGTGTGTGTTCTTTGTCTTCATCTTCAATGATTTATGTATTTATAGCCTTCAAGCATTTAAGATCCGTTAGAGACAATCCTTCAATGGTTGGCTTCAAGAAGAGCTTCATTAAATGCAATAGAGTCGTTCTGGGCAGCCATTAATGCAATAGGAACGTTGGTTGTACTCTAACATGAAGGATCATGGCTTTATACATCGTGCAGTAGCCATATCAGAGTTTTGCAGAGTGCTTTTTGTACTTTACTGAGTACACTTCCCTTTTCGTGTAATAACCAGGAGTACTAGGGAATAAAGCATGTTGGAAGCTGATAAGCCTCTGGCTCATCTAGTTTTATAACTAGTAAGGCCATGGTTTTTGTACTAATTATTCGAGTCTAATCTCGTTTTCACCCAAATTTGGATTTAATTATCCTCAAGCAACATTTTCAGTCTCTTAAGTAGTTTTAGGATATTTTAGTTAATTTTGAGTCAAATAAAGCATTTACTGCTATTTCATATTTTCAGGTTAATGAGAAGAGCAAAAAGGGAAGGACACCTAAAGCAGAAGTCATCACGCTGATAAGCCTCTGGCTCATCTAGTTTCCAGCTAGAAAAGGGGTAGATTTTGTGGCTAATTGGGCGAGTCAACCTCGCTAATCTCCCAAATTGGCCTTGTTTTGTTCCTAAGTTAGACTTTGATTCGTTTTATGCATTTTTAGTAGTTTTTAGTCTATTTTGAGTAGAATTACGCTTTTCATTTCCTTTTATTGTTTCAGGCTAAAAGTGAAGCTCCTAGAGTCAAGGAAAATGAAGAAAACAGTGGAAAAGCAATTTTGGAAGTTTCGCCTCGCGAAACAGGATCTCGCCTCACGAACCTGAAGAACAGCCTGAACAGCAACAGTCACCCTTTCTGTCTCGCCTCATGAATCACCCTCTCGCCTCGCGAGCCTGAAGGCCTGACTGTGCTAGAGATGTCATCCTTTCTGTCTCGCCTCGTGAATCGTTACCTCGCCTCGCGAGTATTCAAAATCAGGATGGAGCCAAAACTGAGTTTCGCCTCGCGAGAGACTACTCGCCTCGCGAGCGGGCGTAGAATCTGAAAATTATAAATTGCTGTTTTAGGGCAGATTGAGGGAATTTTTGTTCACCACTTGTTTTTAGATCGGTTTTGTGAGATGAATCCTTGTTCTCTGGAGCTGCATCTCCCTATTTTCTTTTCTTGTTTTACAATCAAGATGAACTCCAATTGTTTATGCATTGTTACAAGCATGAGGAGCTAATTCCCTTGTCTAAGGGATCAATGAAACCACCCATGACGGTGTAGCATTCAATGTGATGTATGTTTCCTTCCTTTACCTCAATTCTTGTTTTCCAATTCTGAATTTATTGCGTTGATCGTAGGCATGCATGATTGACTAGTTAACGTGATGAGGCTTGATAGGCAATTTGCGTTTAGAACTTGAATTGTGATCACTGATTGAATATTGCACGAGAGTGAGTAGGAGATCAGTGCAACCTTATAGGGAACAAGATTTAATAGAGTTTGATGATTGGGGTATGAGACCTAGCAAGTAATTAACTCAATCGTTGAATACGTCCTATTGAGCACGATAGTGTCATTAGGAGAATTTGGGGGTCCTGGTTGACATTGTAATTGAACTTAGGGAGGGAATCATCATCACTTGGGTATTATGCATGATTGGGTAGGTGGATTTGTGACCTTAGATGTTTAATTCCAGATTTTAATACTATATCTCTATTTGATTTGTAGATTTGAATTGCGATCCTATTTTCTCTCTCTTCTCAACCACCTGCTTTTACTAGGTCAAACATATCGAATTTCTCGCGAATTGGTAGAATTGGTAGTCCAATCCCTATGTCCGACCTCGGTAATTACTGACCGTGTTTTATTACTTACGACGACCCGGTACACTTGCCGGTGATTCAACAAGTTTTTGGCGCCGTTGCCGGGGATTGGCACAACCAATTTTCCTAATTTTTGGGAAGTCTGATTATTTGGCTAAGCTATTTTTATTTTTATTTTCTGTTATTTATTTACTATTATTTCTCTCTACTTCTTTGATTCCACTTGGTCTTGCCTAGTTTTTTTTTATGCGAGGTACCCTTTCACAAGAGGACTTGCTATTTGATTCAGAGATCGCCAGGACCGAGAAGCGATTAAGGAAAGAAGCCAGAGAACGAAAGAGGCTTGAAGCAATTAATTTTGAGAGGATGGCCGAAGAAAACCCTCCTCCTCCTCCTCGTTACAAGCCTCTCTTCGAGTACAATCTACCTAATTTGGAGGATTGTGCTTCTTCTATCGTGAGGGGCAACCTCAATACAGATTCCTTCAGAGTGGAAGGATGTGTCACAGCCCAGATCCGTGAGAATCAATTTGATGGGGGTGGCAAACAAGACCCTCATATACACATCACTCGCTTCCTTGAAGCTTGTGACATGCAGAAGACAAGAGGAGTTTCTCAAGATGAGTTTCGCTTGCGGCTATTCCCTCTCTCTCTTAGGGATATCGCTCGTGATTGGTTTGACAGCTTGGATCGCAACAGTATCAGAACATGGGAGAAAATGGCCCAAAAGTTCCTCACTAAATATTTTCCTCCTCAGAAAGCGGCACAAGCAAGGGTAGCCGTCACATCTTTCAGGCAGACAGAAGATGAATCTTATAATGAAGCTTGGGAGAGGTATAATGTGCTCTTGAGAAGATGCCCTTCGGCTTTCTTTAACCCGGTCTCCAAGGTTCAACATTTCTTTAACGGGTTAAGGGGGCGCTATCAGATGAACTGTGATGATGCAGCAGGCGGTTCTTTTTCTTATTTATCAGCTGAGGATGGATGGGCGTTATTGGAGAAGATGTCGTACAATGATTACAACCGTGGTAGGGAAACCTCAAGTGGAGTCAGTTCTGCAACAATAGAAGCCATTCTATAGCAAAATAAACTATTGAAGATGCAGAATGCGGCATTGTCTGGGAACAAGAAGGTTAATGTGATACACGAAGCAATGCCTCCGGGTTGTGATAATTGTAATGGAGATTATGACATTCAGAGCTGTCCGTTAAACTTCTCTAAAGAACATGTGGACTCCTGCCACAATTTCTATGACAGCGTGCCCCAGAACAACTATCAGAGGAACAGACAGAATGATTACAGTTAGAATCAGAATAGGGGTTATATGAGGAGAGACCATCCGGGTTTCGCTTGGAGTAATGCTAGTGGTGGTCTAGCCGGGCAACAACAACCTCAACAGAATTGGCAACAACAACATCAACAGAATCAGAGGCCAAACTATGGAATCCATCAACGCAATACTCAACAGGCTTTTCCAGGGTCTAATCAATTGCAAACAACAGATGGTGGAAGGCAACCTTGGGAGTTGGCTATAGAAAAGACGAATGCGGCAATTGAGAAGTTGTCGATCAATACAAGCACAACCATTGACAAGTTGGCAACTCATACAGGGTCGGTAATTCAGAATCTAGAGACGCAGATAGCTCAGCTCGCAAGGCAACTAAATGAGCGTCTCCCAGGCACTTTCCCAGGTGATACCTAGAACAACCCTAAGAACCGATGCAATGCCATAGCAACTAGAAGCGGCAGGGTGTTGGGATCTAACAGGGGTGCAACTAGTTCTCAGGAAGCTGAGGCCTCAGAACAACCACATGTTGAGGAAGAGCAACCTAAGAAAGAAGAGTTGGCAAGTGACAAGGCACCGGAGCAAGGGGGAAGGTTGAAACTTGTAGATGAAGAGTTCCGAAGAAAGAAGTGGTTTGAACCCAAAGACCTCCCACCCTACATGAAGGTACCATGCCCTGAGAGATTGAAGAAGCCTCTACAAGATAAACAGTTCAATAAATTCCTTGATGTCTTCTGCAAACTTCAAATTAACATTCCATTTGCGGAAGCCTTGGAACAAATGCCATCTTATGCCCGGTTTATGAAGGAGCTTCTCTCCAAGAAGCGGAAAATAGTGGATGAGGAAACGGTTGCTTTGACCGAGGAGTGTAGTGCCATTCTTCAAAGAAAATTACCTCCGAAGTTGAAGGATCCCGGTTCTTTTTCTATACCAATTACCATTGGGGAGATGACTCTAGGAAAGGCATTGTGTGATCTAGGGGAAAGCATCAACTTGATGCCCCTCTCTATGATGAAGAAGTTGGGGATCAAAGAAGTCAAAGATACACGGATGTCACTCCAACTGGCCGATCGTTCAATAAAATATCCGTATGGGGTGGTCAAAGATTTGTTAGTGAAGGTGGACAAGTTCATATTTACGGCGGATTTTGTGGTGCTTGATATGGATGAAGACGCCGAGATCCCTCTCATATTGGGTAGGCCCTTCTTGGCCATTGGGCGTGCTTTGATAGATGTGCAACAAGGGAAGCTCACCCTAAGGGTGCAAGATGAGACTGTAGTCTTCAATGTCTTTGAAGCAATCAAGCACCCTGCTGAGAGGTCGGATGTGTATCGAGTGGATATGGTGGACTCAATTGTCAAGGCAAAGACCACTAGAGAAGCCCATGGTTCTTCACTTGCACAAGTGTTGGTAAAATCCCATGATGATGATAGTGAGGAAGAAGACCCTTTGATGGATGAGGACTATCTTGAGTGCTAAAAAAACATGGAAGCCTTACCGAGTCTCCCAAAGGATGAATGTGCAAAGGAAAAGCTCAACAACGAAGGAATGGAAGAAGATAACAAGGCACCGGAGTTGAAGCAACTCCCAACCCACTTAAGGTATGCATTCTTGGGGGAGAAGGGACAACATCCGGTAATCATTAGCAATGCCTTGAAAAAGGATGAGGAAGAAAATCTATTGAGAGTTCTTAGGGAACACAAATCCTCCATTGGGTGGAAGATTTCGGACCTAAAAGGTATAAGCCCTTCCCTATGCATGCATAAGATTTTGATGGAGGAAGATTATAAGCCGGTGGTTCAACCACAAAGACGGTTAAATCCCATCATGAAAGAAGCTGTGTGTAAGGAAGTGATTAAACTTTTAGATGCCGGAATCATCTATCCAATCTTGGATAGCAATTGGGTTAGTCCAATTCACGTGGTCCCAAAGAAAGGTGGCACAACCGTGGTGGTCAATGAAAGCAACGAATTGATCCCAACAAGGACCATCACGGGGTGGAGAGTATGTATCGATTATAGAAGGCTAAATGAGGCAACAAGGAAGGATCACTTCCCTCTTCCCTTCATTGATCAGATGCTTGAAAGGTTAGCCTGATATGAGTACTATTGTTTCTTAGATGGTTACTCCGGCTATAATCAAATTGTGGTGGATCCTCAAAACCAAGAGAAGACGGCCTTCACTTGTCCCTATGGAGTCTTTGCCTATATGAGAATGCCCTTTGGATTGTGCAACGCTCCTGCTACTTTCCAAAGGTGCATGCTTTCTATTTTCTCGGACATGGTGGAGAAATGCATTGAGGTGTTCATGGATGACTCCTCGGTCTTTGGGACCTCATATGACAATTGCTTGAAGAACTTGACTTTGGTGCTTAAAAGGTACCAAGAGACTAACCTTGTGCTCAATTGGGAGAAATGCCACTTCATGGTCAAGGAAGGTATAGTCTTGGGGCACAAAATCTCCCAAAGGGGGATTGAAGTTGATAAAGCAAAGATTGAGTTGATTGAGAAGCTTCCCCCACCAACCAATGTAAAGGGGGTGAGGAGTTTCTTGGGTCATGCCGGGTTCTACCGGAGATTCATCAAGGACTTCTCCAAAATCGCAAGGCCGCTTTGTGACCTTCTTACGAAGGATGTATCCTTTGAATTTAATGCTTCTTGTTTAAATGCCTTCACTGTTTTGAAAAATATGCTTGTCACCGCACCCATAATCACTGCACCTAATTGGAATTTACCATTTGAAATCATGTGTGATGCTAGTGATTATGCGATGGGGGCTGTTTTGGGACAGGGTGGAAAAATTAGCTCATGTCATCTATTATGCAAGTAAAGTTTTGAATGAGGCACAAGCTAATTATTCCACCACTGAAAAGGAACTACTTGTTGTGGTTTTTGCTTTAGATAAGTTTAGATCCTATATTGTGGGGTCTAAGATTGTTGTTTTCACTGATCATGCGGCCATAAAACACTTGATGACAAAACAAGAGGCCAAACCTAGATTAATTCGGTGGATTCTTCTTTTGCAGGAATTTGATCTAGAGATTAAGGACAGGAAGGAATCCGACAATGGTGTGGCGGACCACTTATCTAGGTTGGTCAATCTCGACACCGAGGAGGAATTGTTAGACATCAAGGAAGAATTTCCTGATGAAAAACTGTTTGCACTCATTGAGAATTCCTCTCCTTGGTTCGCGGACATGGCCAACCTCAAATCTTCAAATGTGGTTCCGCAAGGTTGGACTAATCAACAAAGCAAGCAAGTTCTTCTTCTAGATTAACCCTTAGGGGTGACTTGAGTCAGGCTCGGGACGTTAAACAAGCGCTACTTGGGAGGCAACCCAAGATAGGTATCCTTTATTTTTTTAAGTTTCTGTCATTTTCTAATGTGAAATAAAAAAACCAGATTCGCCTCGCGAATCCACAGTGGCCTCGCGAGACAGAAGCCCTGAATCTCAGAGGCTTGCTCACGCTTCTGTCTCGCGTCGCGAGAGCCACTTTCGTCTCTCGGATCTGGGCATCATTAGCTGTTGGAATTCCAGATTCGCCTCGCACGCTATTACTCACCTCGCGATTCTAGAAATTGTGAAGAACAATTTTTCCAGATTCGCCTCGCGAGTGATGTATCGCCTCGCAAATCTGCAATTAGGGTTTTCAATTTTTCCAGATCAGGAGGTGCTGCAGGAGTTCTTCCGGGAGATGTCATTGGCCCAGCAGGAGGGTCGGGCGCCCGAGGGACCAGAGGATGAGGATGCAACCGTACAAGAGTTTCCCTTGGAAGTGCCCACCTACACTACAACTTGATTAGGGAGCACCTTCTCCTTTCCCTCACTCTTATTTTATATTTATGATTCGTCCATTGAGGACAATGAATGCCTTAAGTGTGGGGGAGGGAACCAATGCTTTATTTTTGTTTTCTTTCCCTTTTTCCATTTGTTTCTTTTGAATTTCGCTCTTGAATAATTTGAGAAGATCAAGAGTATGTGTGTGAGTGTTGTGTCGGCAAGCTTGGTGGATTTTAATTAAATTTAGCATAGATTGACTGCATGAATTATGTTGACCATTGATGATTTCCCCTTAGGTTCTGAAAATCGAAAATTTGATCCCCATGTGAAAAATTAAAAATTGAACGTTGAGAAATTTTATTGTGATTGCTTGATGTATGACAAGTTTGGGGTGAAGGGGTGCACACACTAGGAATTGTATCTCGGTCAAACAATTTGCAAAAATGTCCAGGTGAGAAATTTGAGCCTCTAACATGTTCTTAATTGTGTGAATCGCTTTTAAGCTGTACTTTCTCAGATTTACTTGAATTTGTGCATGGATTTCATATTTATATGTTGCATCAAATGATCTAGGCAACTTTTCTTTGAAATAACTACTTGGCCATAAATTGAACCAACCTTGATGAATGATCCCTAGTTAGCCACATTGAGCCTTGAAGCCTATTGTTCTTGATGACCTTACATCACAAGCCATTAACTCAGAAAAACCATGATTTTCCCCTATCCTAGGATTTAGGAGAGCATGGAATTTTAGCTTTGTGAGTGTTGTTGTGGAACTAAGTTTGGGGTGGCTACCGAGTTCATGAATCATAGTTGAGAAAAGGAAAAGCGAAAGTAAAGGCTGAAGGCTAAAAAAATGTGATGAAAAGCATTGAATATTTACCAAAAAGGGCAAGGTGAAAAAGTATAAAAAGGAAGAGTCTTGTAGCCACCCAATGCAAGGAATATAATAATAATATGAGAGTAAATTCAATTGTTGTAATTCTAGTTTCATGCTCTCATTGATCCTAGGGACTAAGCCTCTATCCTTTGAATATCTTACCTTGAGTCAGGCCTCACTACAACCTATGAAAGACCTTTTGATGATGCATACATATTTTTGTGGGAACTTTGTTTAGATGAAAATCAAATTCATGGGAAGTTCTCTTGAAATGCGAGATTGAGTGAAAAGTTGATAGCCTAGACAAATTGAGCGAATGAGTGAAATATTAAATGCCCTTGTGAGGAAGGCGATTGTTTGAAATTGGTGATCTCCCTTTTGTGTGTAACTTGGATCCTCAACTCAGATTACTGATTGAATGAATGATGGAATTCTCAATTGTTTAAAGTAAATGAATGTGGGGGTTACATTATTGCAAAGGGAGAAAACATTGAAGAAAAAATTGTTTTGTTAAAATTGCATGAAATTTGTGTCAAATTGATTGAATCCTTTAAGCTTGCCAAGTTTGAGTCTTTTTGAGTTTTAGTTTGCTTGGGGACAAGCAAAGTTTAAGTTTGGGGTATTTTGATAAGCCTCTGGCTCATCTAGTTTTATAACTAGTAAGACCATGGTTTTTGTACTAATTATTCGAGTCTAATCTCATTTTCACCCGAATTTGGATTTAATTGTCCTCAAGCAACATTTTGAGTCTCTTAAGTAGTTTTAGGATATTTTAGTTAATTTTGAGTCAAATAATGCATTTACTGCTATTTCATATTTTTAGGTTAATGAGAAGAGCAAAAAGGGAAGGACACCTAAAGCAGAAGCCATCAAACCCAGGCCGTGACACTGGTCACGGCCGTGATGAGCTACCAATGAAAGTCAGAAAGCATCACGACCCAGCCGTGATACCCATCACGGGCGTGATGAGAAGACCCTAAAAGTCATAAATGATCACGGCCTAGCCGTGATGGAGGTCACGGCCGTGACAGATCAGCACCCATGGACAGAATTGATCACGGCCGTGACAGACTAGAATTTGAATGCGTGCCCTTGGCAGAATTGGTCACGGCCGTGACGCGCACCTGATCTATAAAAAGGCACCAGGGCAGACAGAAAGAAGAACAGACTTTTCACTATTTACAAATTATTTCTAGGGTTTTTATTATGTTTGTGATGGAGAACTAATTACCAGGGATTAATCTGCTGTAATCGGTTTCTGCCGACACTTGAGGTTCTATAATTCCCAATCAATTTGCTTATCCCTTTCAATATTATGCTATATGTCTTGTTTGCTTAATTCAAGTTATATAGAATAAGTATTGATTAATTTCGATGACTATACGTTCCTATACCTTGATCGTGTTTGCTTAATCCGCGGGTGTTTGATCGTGTTTGCTTAATTCACGAGAGCTTCAATCCGTTGCTTAATTCAGAAATTAGGAATATATATCTCGTAGTGTCAATTGCGCTTGTTTAATTGCCGCTACCATTGAAAAGGGATTAGAATCCGGTTAGGGCATCAATATGAGTCAATGATAGTTGGGAAATCGAAACAGTAGATTAATCGTTCTAGCTTATTGATAATCACTTAATTGCACTGTTTTCTTAATTGAATTTTGAAACCTAACCCCCCCCCCCCCCCCCCCCCAAATGGATCTGTAGGTTGATAACAATCAAAGAGTCCTTGAGATACGATACTCGAGTTGTCGTTCCCTAAATACAGTTTGTTTTCCAATCACTCGTTTTTGACCCGTGTGCGACAGCAGATCAGAAGCATTCTTTAATTGGACTTTACTTCTGATTTCATAGGTTGCTTGTGAAAATGACTTCTGACTTTTCTTGATAATCGTGAGAACGCTTCATAGTCTTCTACATGAGAGGATAGCTTTCAAAAGCTTGTTTGGACTTTGGTTCTTCATCGAGGAACCTCAGATAAGTGTAGGAACTTATCAGAAGACAACTTGAAGCTTCATTACATAATATCAATGATCCTAGTCAGCAGACAGGTTGACTTTTGCTTCTCCAGACAGGTTGGCATTTATGTGGGCAGACAGGTGAGTCTTCATATTTTGATCTGCACACTAAGTAGACAGGTTAGCAACCAACATAAAGGTTAATTAAAACATTAAAAAATGTTTAGTTTTCATCAAAACTTAGGAAAATGCACAACGAACATTTTATAGACTTTACAGTAGTCACTGGACGAGCATGTTTGATATGCTTGTGATGTATGCACCTAGATGTTATATGACCACCTTTTCCACATATTTTACAATAAGTGTTGGACGGGCTCAATTTAGTGTTAACATGTTGTGTTTGAGCTTTTGAAGCTCTATTATACGTATGTGGTTTTGACGTTTTATGAAATGCTTCATGCTTCTCTTTGTCATAACCAAGGCCAGACTTATCATGAGGTGACCTAGAGTACCTTAAAATTAAACTTAGTTTATCTGAGCCACCTACAAATTTAGACAAAGTGTCTGTCGGGTATGTCACATATTGTTTCATTTTTGTAACTTCACAAGAAACATTGGGCTCACACTTGAGTTTGTCTGTTAGACTGACATTCTCTGATTTAAGTTTATTATTTTCATTTACAAGACTTAGTTTTTCCATACAAACCCTATCAAATTCTTTAGATAGTTTTGAAAATTTCTTTTTGAGACTTCTATATTCATGAGACGGAATTGATGAGTTGTGCAATAATTCATCAAATGCATCTTGAAGGATGGATGAGTCAAAATCCATTACCTTAGCATTAGTGTATTCATTCTTAGATGATGTATCAGCCATGAGACAAATATTTGGCTCTTCCTCAGCTTCATCTTCTTCATTAGATGAAGACAAATCCGGATCCTCCCAAGTAGCCATTAAACCCTTCTTCTTTTTGAAGAACTTCTTTTTGTCCTTCAGATCTGGGCAGTCGGCTTTGAAGTGACCAGGCTTCTTGCATTCAAAGCACAAAGGTGGATCTTTTTCTTTGGAGTCTGATTTTTCCTTGAAGAACTTTTTGTTAAACTGCTTCCTTCTGAAACCACCTTTCTTTCTCCACATATGTTGAATCTTTCTGGAGATGAAAGACAGTTCATCCTCATCAGATCCTTCATCACTGTCAAAAGGGTCTGCTTCATCTAAGGATTACTCAGCTTTGAGAACTTTGTATGATCTAGCCTTTTTTGCCTTTAGGGCAACCGACTTTCCTTTTCTGAAACTTTCTTCTTCATTGAGCTCAAGCTCATGAACTTTCAGAGATCTAAGAAGCTCCTCCAATGTGAGAGTATTGAGGTTCTTTGCTTCCTGAATAGCAGTGACCTTAGGTCTCCACTATTTAAGCAAACTCCTCAAAATTTTTCTAACATGATCTTTATTCTCATAGGTCTTTCCAAGAGATCTAAGACTATTGGTGCTAGTTTGGAATCTTCCAAACATTTGATCTATGGTTTCATGTTTAGCCATTTTGAATAATTCATACTGGTGAACCAGCATGCTTATCTTTGACTCCTTGACTTGGGATGACCCTTCATGAGCTAGAGCAAGAGTATCCCATATTTCCTTAGCAGTGTTACAGCTATGGACTTTATCATGCTTAGATCCGGTGATAGCAAATATCAAGTAGTGCTTAGCTTTCAAATTGAGTTGATGTTGAGTTTTCTGCTCTTGAGTCCATTGAGCTTTAGTAATAGCAGCTCCAGCATCACATCTTGGCTCAGTGTAGCCAGTTTCAATCAACACCCAGATGTCCACATTTTGTGCATCAAGGAAAGCCATCATTCTCTTTTTCCAGTAGTCATAATCACTACCATCAAAAAGAGGAGGTTTGTTGATTGCTTGTGCTTCTTTATCCATGCTTGTTGAATCATACTCCTTCAGCACTTTTTAGATGCTCAACCCTTTCGAGGCTGAGCTCTAATACCAACTGAAGTTGACACAGGGAAACACAAGAAGGGGGGGGGGGGGGGGGTTGAATCGTGTTTCTTAACAGTTTTTCGAAATAGCCTTTTCTCAAACCTTTTACAAGAATAACACTAAAACAAACACACAAACTAGAAAACCTTTTTAAAGAGTTAACAAACTCAGATCCTAAACCCCACAGTTAGTATAACCAAAAGCTATAAAAGATAGGGATTAGAAGATTCATAATAGTAATTTATCCTGGTTCACTCTCTTCCAACCAAGAGCTACGTCTAGTCCCTTCTACCTGAATGTTTTCTCCACTAGTCTCCAAATAGATTACAAGTATTTTTTCTCTACCAAGCCTCTTCAGGCCCTAACTCTAACTAAGAGATTTACAGATTTGATCTAAGAACTCACTAAGTGTGAGAATATGAAAGTTTAAGATCAGTAGGTTTATAAGAAAACTTGTTCAATAGGTTTTAGAAAAGTTTTTGAACTTTGATATCAGAGCTACAATCTACTTTCTACTGAAATTCTTCCAGAATATATAGAATGAGTGCTTTGCTGTCTTGAACTTCTTAAACGGTCTTCAAGTTATATCCGTTTAGACATAGCATTAAATGCTTGGATCCGTTGAGACTGATAACTTGATATGCTTCATGGAGAAGTGCTCTTGTTTATCAGAGGAATGTGAACGCGTTGTCGCCACGCGCCAAAAAGAACGAGCGATTACTAAAATAATGTAGTATAGAGCGACAACTCAAGTATCGTCTCTCAAGGACTCTTTAGGTGTTGTTATTATTAACGGAAAATCAGTAAAAGTAAGATTTGGGGGGTTTTGGGTAATTGAAATAAAATAAAAAAAAACAAAGTAAAAACAGAGTAAGAAAACAAGCAGTTAAAATATTATCAATTAAACTAAAGAACGATTAACCTACTGTTCTTGGTTTCCCACTATCATTGGTTCATATAAATCCAAGCCCTAAGCAGATTCTAATCCCCTTTCGGTTGTAGCAACAATTAACAAACGAAATCGCTACTACGGATATATGTTCCTATTCCCGAATTAAACAAACGGGGTTAAGCCCTCATGAACTAAACGAACATGAATGAACACACGCGAATTAAACAAACGCGATTAAGTATAAGAACATAACATCACCGAAATGAATCAACACTACACTACACACTCCTGAATTAAACAAACAGAAATGCATAATATAGTATTGAAAAGAGAAAAGCAAATGAAAACAGGAAATACAGAACCTCAAATGTAAATGGAAACCAATCCCAATAGATTAATCTAGGAGACTAGTTCTCCATTACAAAGGGAAAACAAAACATATCTAAGAAAAGAAGACAAACTACTACTACTGCCTAAGAACTAGCCAAAACTGGCTAACTCTAGCTTCTCCTCTTCAGTTCTGCCTAAGACTAACTCATATACACATTTCTGGAATCAGATAACTCGCGAGGCGAAGCTTCTCTCGCGACGCGGAAATTGTGAACAGTCTGCGACTTTTGGTCTTCTCGCGAGGCGAGCATATAATTCGCGAGGCGAATCACTTCAATTTCCAAACTGCCACAGCCGTGACCTTTGGCATGCATAAAACGTGATGGCTTCTGGTCTTCCAAGGCTCGCGAGGCGAAAAGATTCTCGCGAGGCTAACGCTTCAACTTCAAAACTGCCACGCCCGTGATCTTCAACACGGGTAAACCATGATCGTCTCTGACTTTTCAGGCTTGCGTGACTCGCGGGGCGAGATAACCTTCGCGGGGCGAGTGGCTCCAGATTTATTTTATTTTATTTTATTAACCTGAAAAATAGAAAATAACATAAGTATTTTATTTAACTCTAAATCAACTAAATTAACCTAAAAACTCTTTACAGACTCAAAATACTACTTAAGGACAATCAAGTCTAATTTGGGTGAAAATGATATAAAATTAGCACAAAGCCAAGGTCTTTACTAATTATAAAACTAGCCAAACAGAGGCTCATCAAAATACCCCAAACTTAAACTTTGCTTGTCCCCATGCAAACTAAAACTAAAAAACTTAAAAAGACTCAAGACCTGGCAAGCTCAAAAGATTCAATCAACTTTCGCACAGATTTCAAGCAATTTATCAAAATATCTTTCAATGTTCCCCCCTTTCAAACAAAACAATCCCCACATTCATTTATTCTAAACAGTTGAGAAATTCATCATTCAAACAATCATTAATCTAAGCAGGGGATCTAAGTTACACACAAGAGGGAGATCACCAAAATCAAACAACTGCCTTCCTCACAAGGGAAATTTATGTTCACTCAATCGCTCAATTTGTGTCAGGCTAACATTTCACTCAATTTTCACTTTTAAGAGCACTTCCCTTGAATTTGATTTTCATCGCAAAATGGTTCCCACAGAAAACATGCATGCAACATCAGAAGGTCTTTTATGGGTTGTAATGGGGCCTGGCTAAGGGTAGGATATACAAAGGTACTAGGCTGAAGACCCTAGGAACTAAGAGAGCATGCAACTTTTTACACTTTGAAATTAAACTCAAGTTCCTTCTTCATTTTTTTTCTTTATGCTTCTGGGTGACTACAGCCTTTTATTTCAACACTTTTTATTTTTATTTTTTTTATTTTTTTTTTCTTTCTTTTTTTTTTTCTTTTCATTTTTACACTTTTTTTTCTTTTTTTCCAATCCCAAACAACACATTGCACCGGGTAGCCACCCCAAACTTAATTTCTTGCAACCAATTTCTCACTAAGCTTCCATGCTCTCCTAATCCTAAGATCGGCTTAACATGGTTTTTCAGATTTTAGCTTGTAACATAAGGTTAACAAGAATTAACAGGCTAATAGGCTCAATGGGCTAACTAGGGAACATGCATTAGGGATGGTTATTTTAGGCTAAGTAGCTATTTACAAAGAAAATGCCTAAATCATTTGAAGCAAACATATAATCATGCAAACCAAAAAGAGATTCAAGCAAATTCAGGAAAGTGCAATCCAAAAGTGATTCTCACAGTTTAAAACATGTTGGAGGCTCAAAACCTCACCTGGACATTTTTTTACAAATTATTTGAAAGAGATTCTATCCCTAGTGTGTGCTTCCTATCACCCCAAACTTATCATAAGTCATGCCATCATAACAAAATCTCAAAGTTCAGTTTTCAATCACATGGGGATCATATTTTCAAAAATTTCAAATCCTAGGGGGAAACAGTTAGCGCATAACATGCAATCCATCTATGCAAAATTAATCAAAACCAATAAACTTGCCGACAAAATACTCAAACACAACTCCTGAGCTTCTCAAATTATTCAGGAGCTTTATTCAAAACAAAACAGAATTAAAGTAAGGAAAAGAAAATTAAAAAGGAGAAAGGGTTAAGAAAACTCATTGAAGGGCGGTTCCACCAGGATCCCATTGCTTGTAGCATAAGGCCCACGTGATGGACAAAGAGTGGGAGTTCATTCCATGCTTCCATGACTTGCAGCCTTGATGTGGGGGTGAGCACTTGACAATTATGATGATTTCGCCGAGTGCGGCGGACTTCTCACTCCCCTTCGGGTCACAGCTGACCTCTTTATCTACAAAGTCTCCCCAATAGAAGTGGGGCTCAACCTCTTGGACCGGCCATGGTGCAAAATCCAAAGGCTTAAACTCCATCACTGGTTCCTCAGGGGGAGGTGGCAAACAGTTAGCTGGGGTTACTGGTGCTGCTTCCTTTTCTGCACTTTCTTCATTCACTGCACTAACAAATTTATCACCTGCTATACATGCAGAAATTTCAGCACACACCACACAAAGGTTAGAGTTAGTAGAGTCAGTACATATATCACAATAAAATGAATTAGTAAATTTCTGAATGTCTGGAAATTCAGCAATTAATTCATCCACCCCATTACTCTCAACACATGCATCTAAGACCAAAGATTCTTCTTTATCCTCAAGCACGGTGGAGCAAATGTTCTTCTGATCCTCCTGATGCTCATTTCCTATATGAACATGGCCCTCAACCTCATCTGTCTCCTGTTCCATATGGATGCTTTGCTTAACATACCTTTCAAAATAACATTCTACACACAAAGCGAAGGCGAACAATAACAATCATCAGGGGATTCAACACACAATTCATCATCAACAGAAATATTATCACAATCATCATCAGAAATATCTTCAAGAATAACTTGTGACTCTGTATGTTCTTCAAGGGGCTGTGGAGTTAGCATTGCAGCCGAGTTGGCGACAACTTGATCGATTAGAGCGGACAACTTCTGAGATTCAGCTTGGCTCCTCTGGTATTCAGCCTCCATCCTCTGTTGGAATTCAAGATTTTGTTGTGCCAACCGTTGATTGTTCTCTTCTATTTGTTGTATCATCTCTGCGCCAGTCGAGTTGGGCTAGTGTAGGATCAAGCTGATATTGCTGGCTTACTGCCATCCGTTGATTGTTCTCGGCCATTTGTTGTATCATAGAAGCAATCTCATCCAAGGTGCTCTGTCCTACACTTTGTTGGCTAAAATGATTATTCACTCCAAACCTGCCACAATCGTTATTAGACTCATAACTTCCAGTAAAATTAGGATAATATGTGCATGGTGGTGGCTCATAATAGCATGGTGGTGGCTCACTAAAATTAGGATAATACATGCATGGTTGCTCATAATAAACATTAGGCACATAATTTCGCATATAATTATCCATGGGGCAAAATTCACAACCAGACAATGCAGACAAAACTAATTAGCAAAGATTTTTTTTTCTTTCTGCTAATAACAACAAACAAGAGTCCCCGGCAACGGCGCCAATTTTTGAACGCGCTGTCGCCACGCGCCAAAAAGAACGAGCGATTATCAAAATAATGTAGTATAGAGCGACAACTCGAGTATCGTCTCTCAAGGACTCTTTAGGTGTTGTTATTATTAACAGAAAATCAGTAAAAGTAAGATTTGGGGGGTTTTGGGTAATTGAAATAAAATAAAAAAACAAAGTAAAAACAGAGTAAGAAAACAAGCAGTTAAAATATTATCAATTAAACTAAAGAACGATTAACCTACTGTTCTTGGTTTCCCACTATCATTGGTTCATATAAATCCAAGCCCTAAGCAGATTATAATCCCCTTTCGGTTGTAGCAACAATTAACAAACGAAATCGCTACTATGGATATATGTTCCTATTCCCGAATTAAACAAACGGGGTTAAGCCCTCATGAACTAAACGAACATGAATGAACACACGCGAATTAAACAAACGCGATTAAGTATAAGAACATAACATCACCGAAATGAATCAACACTACACTACACACTCCTGAATTAAACAAACAGAAATGCATAATATAGTATTGAAAAGAGAAAAGCAAATGAAAACAGGAAATACAGAACCTCAAATGTAAATGGAAACCAATCCCAATAGATTAATCTAGGAGACTAGTTCTCCATTACAAAGGGAAAACAAAACATATCTAATAAAAGAAGACAAACTACTACTACTGCCTAAGAACTAGCCAAAACTGGCTAACTCTCTA
The DNA here is from genome assembly GCA_030762895.1 of Sophora flavescens. Taxonomy (NCBI): domain Eukaryota; kingdom Viridiplantae; phylum Streptophyta; class Magnoliopsida; order Fabales; family Fabaceae; genus Sophora; species Sophora flavescens. Next base: position 655,749 of record CM061065.1, read on the forward strand.
GCTTCTCCTCTTCAGTTCTGCCTAAGACTAACTTATATACACGTTTCTGGAATCAGATAACTCGCGAGGCGAAGCCTCTCTCGCGAGGCGGAAATTGTGAACAGTCTGCGACTTTTGGTCTTCTCGCGAGGCGAGCATATAATTCGCGAGGCGAATCACTTCAATTTCCAAACTGCCACAGTCGTGACCTTTGGCATGCATAAAACGTGATGGCTTCTGGTCTTCCAAGGCTCGCGAGGCGAAAAGATTCTCGCGAGGCTAACGCTTCAACTTCAAAACTGCCACGCCCGTGATCTTCAACACGGGTAAACCGTGATCGTCTCTGACTTTTCAGGCTTGCGTGACTCGCGGGGCGAAATAACCTTCGCGGGGCGAGTGGCTCCAGATTTATTTTATTTTATTTTATTAACCTGAAAAACAGAAAATAACATAAGTATTTTATTTAACTCTAAATCAACTAAATTAACCTAAAAACTCTTTACAGACTCAAAATACTACTTAAGGACAATCAAGTCTAATTTGGGTGAAAATGATATAAAATTAGCACAAAGCCAAGGTCTTTACTAATTATAAAACTAGCCAAACAGAGGCTCATCAGAATGCTGAAACTAGAGCTGTCACTTTCCTATTGTAGTGAAGGTTGCTTTCTGACTTTCCTTCTTTGTACTTGGTTTACACTTTACAACAACATAGTTGATAGAGTACAAAGTTTTATGTTCTCAATGGTACTATGTTTCTATTCTTAAGAAACAACGAGTTTAAGCTCTAGACGGGTTCACTTTTAATAGCTAGTAGACATGCAGGTCTTTGGACATGGATAAATTAACTTATCAGTAAGACGGGCTCGTCTACTGATACTGCATCTATAGACTCTTGTCTAGTTCGAAGTCTTTGGACTTGGTGTTTATCTGAGAATTGTTTATTGGCTCGTCTTCTTGTCTTTTCTTAGACTTAGATACCCGTCTAGGATCTATTACCTTAGCCAATTTTTAAGACCTCGTCTAGCGATAACTTAACAGACTCGGAATTTTACCAGAGATTGAAGACTCGTCTAGAGGATCAAAAATTGAATATGATATGATTCCATAACAAAGCGAAGATACTTTTTCTAAGATCCCTTACTAGTATCATTCAAACAGTCCTGCAATCTAGAACAAACAAGTTAGATCTTTGACAATACTTTGCCATACAAATTTAACCTTTTTGTTAACATCAAAACTTAAGAGATTATTTAAGACAAAACCTCTTTGGTTGTAACAATTCTTTGTGAGGTTTATGGCACTTTTGTTGTCACATTTAATTGCTACAGTTTTATGATCAATTCCATTGTCATTTAATTGTTCTTTCATCCAAATTATTTGTGCACAACAACTTCCCCCTACAATGTATTCCCCTTCAGCGGTGGACAAAGCCACGGTTGCTTGTTTCTTACTATGTCAAGAAACTAAAGCACTTCCTAGCAAGTGGAAAGTCCCACTAGTGCTCTTTCGGTCTAATTTGCAACCCACAAAATTAGAATTTGAGTACCCAATTAGGATGCAGTCAGCCCATTTAGGGTACAATAAACCCATGTTTTGTGTGCCAATGAGGTATCTCATGATGCGTTTTACTGCGACGAGATGTGATTCTTTTGGGTTCGATTGAAAACGTGCACATATGCAAACACTAAACATAATATCACAGTGACCAACAGTAAGATGAAGGAGAGAGCCTATCCCATACCTCTATACTTACTTACGTCGACTGACTTTCCATTCTCATCCTTGTCAAGATAGCACGATGTGCTAATAGGAGTGGGATAGTGTAACACCCTTCTTCGATGCTACATTGTCTGTGACATTGTCTCAAAATTGTTTAATGTGGAAAATAAATTTTCTGAAGATACAGGTTTATTTTTCGCCATTCCTTTACGCAAATAGGAAATGAGATAATATTTAATACTTATTAACATTTCTCCCAACCACTTACAGACCTAAAACATATACATATAGAAAAATGAGAAAAATAAGTAGTAAATAATCATACATTCTCTCTGTCTACATAATACCTTCATAAATTTTTTCAAAATATAAAAGTCATGTAAAGTCAGAAACAACTACCGGCTGAAATAACAATGCCATTAAAATAACGTGACTAAGAAAAACATAAATAACCTTGGAGACACGGCTCCATAAAACTGATCCTAAACATCGGGACTCATCATGCTGGCCTGTACAAAACGATGACGAGGTGTCATCATTGTACAATAATAACTACTGAGGACGATACATCGTCACATTGAGGTTGAGCTCTCACGTCTTCCATATACTAATATCTGAAGATGCATCCTCATGACCGATCCATCTCATATCCCAAGGCTGGTTATGATGGTGAAGCAGTACTACCGTCTTCGTTGCAAAACATAAAAAAAAAAAAAAACAAAAGACCAGAAAACACAAAATGAGGTGAGATCCCCGTTCATCATACACATAAAGCAGGTATGCAGTGGTACTACCCATATACATGTTATAGCATACATATATCCATATTATCTTCCATTCTCATTCCGCAGCTCAAAACTCCAAGAATATACAATATCAAACTAAACGGTAAGCTTATCAAGCATACCCGACACGGTTTGTCCACCGAGGGATGAGAATAGAGAGAAAACTGATTGAAACTGCATAGTCCCATACCTACACAGCCTCAAGGAGTTCTTGATCCTAACTCTGGAGCTAATTGACATTTTGGAAAGGAAATGGTTAGTACAGGTTTCACATACGCCCACCTCAGGCACCATGTGTGGCTATCATGGCACACAAGGCTTAAATCATAATGTACGTACAACCATAATCACATGTGATCTCAAACTCTCTGTAAAACACCGGGCTCTTTATGAAACCTCTACAATAGGGAAACTCGGCTTCCTAAGCACAACGACCTCACCAAACAAATTATCAACTATGTGTTCAGCAAAATAACCGGAATACGTCCAATTTGTCTATCCACCGGATAACCTCGTGATTCCACCGGAATCCATTTGATGTCAATTTCAGACGGACGATATTCTCGGGTCCGAATCACCAGCCCTTCATTGAACCACAATTCTCAAGTAGATTTTCCATGTTTGTGCAAAGATGTTTTAAGGCACTTGCTTACAAGTCCTAACACATTATGGAATTGGATCGACAATCCAATCATTTATTTCTTTGCACTTTCTACTGAACCTTTTACTTGGCTTCCATGGAATCAAATTATTATGAGTCCATTAAGTCTTATGGATGTATGTATATTGAATCATCCACACTTTATAACAAATGGTCTTGCTTCACCATAAGTCATAAATCATAAAGTTCATATTTTCACTTAGTCATCTATGACTTAGGTTTTGCATTTTACTATAAATACTAGTCTTTGAAGACTAAAATAAAATTCATTTTGGCATAAAACCAAAAAATTTTGCGAAAACCAAATAATTTTGAAGAAAACTCCAACAAAGGTACATAGGTATCAACTTTCGCAAAATAGTTGTTCGAAACCACTTGAAATACTTAAAATACCATTTTATCGCTTTTTACTGGATTTTGGCCTAAACCCCGTATTTTCAAAAGTCTAACTCTTTTTCTCAAATCTTTCACTTTACTAAGTTCCAATACCCATGTTAAGGTATTAAAACACAATTGCCAAGTGTTATTCTATGGTTTACACGAAAACCTTAAACTCGACCTAATGCCACTGAGTTCGAAAATCGCGTAACTCCTTTTTCAATGATTTTTAACCCTAATGGTCCAAAACTCATTTTGATGTCTTAGGACACTTAGTTAGGTTCTAAAAAAGTCTCTAACTATCCAAAAACAGTTTTAGTCAAAATCCATGCCTTAGCTCATTTTCAATACCCGATTCTTTAAAAGTTCCTTTTTTAGGTCCACTAAAACCTAATTTTTGTTCTCTTAAAACCTAGACTTAGATTAAAACCATTTTGGGTCATTTAGACCACAAAAGTCAGATTTCAAACCCAGGAAATCAGTTTTGCAAGCTTTCATTTTCTCCTTGGTTACATTACTTTTTAAACCTTTAAACAACCATTGTTTATTCATATAACCACATAACTTGACCAAACAAGTTGTTCACCACATGTTCACACACCTTGACCGAAACCAAGTCGAGACAAAGTGAAGACTTTCACTTCATCAATCATGCTCAAAATCATATATACATATTCATATATTAATGCACTAAATTATGGTATAAACTTTAATAAATTAGTCATAGTTTACAAACAATGATTAATAATGCCCTAACATGAATTTATTTCAAGTAAACACATACCAGCTAAGAACATAATCCAAAAATCATCAACATGACACAACCACAATGATCACACCATTTCCTTCAAGAGGATCACATAATCACATACATATATATAACCCTTTGATTTAGGGTTTCAAAACAAACCAACGATTAAATAAACCACACACACACCCACAACAAGGTAGATGAAGGTTATTCTCCCCCATACCTTTGAAGATCACACAAAGCAAGTAAATCCGAGCTAGAACCCACCAAGAATCCTCACGGTTTTTTCTCACAAAATCCTAGCAAGGAACATCAAAAAAATAAAAGAGTATTCCATGGACTTAGACATAACCAAGGGAGTAAAATCAAGACTTGAATCACTTAACTCAAGTCAAAAGGTTGATGATCAAATGACTGGTGTTCTTGTCCAAGAAATACCCATTTTTGTAGAAGGTTCTAAAGGAATTTTTGTGGGAAATGGATTATGTCTAGAATGACTAGAGGATGATGGATATGGTCTTAGTTTGTGAAACAAGTGAATGGTTGATGAACTAGAGGTGTTGGCCCAATTCTAGATCTAGGAAACTCATTGTTCAAACTTGCTCCAAATGAATTTTCTTGTGATATAAGAGAGGCTTAGAATGATGAGAGGATTAAGGATCTACTATTTGTTTTCTAAAGAAGCTCTTGGATCATGGTATTTTGATATTGGCCGAAAATGGTGGAGAAGGAAAGGAAAGAGTTTTTGCCATTGAACTTGATAAGTTGAAATGAAATGAAGGCTAAGTGTGTGGTGTGAGGAGAGTGGTTGGTCAAAATTGTTGGTTGTGGCTTCTAGATGCTCAAGAAGAGGGGGCTGGATTGAATATGTGTTATTTTGAAAACTTTTCCCCTTTTTGCAAAAACTGAAACTTTTCTCAACTTCTTGAAAATGTTTTGTCAACAACCTTAAACCAAAACAAGTTTTTGCTTGGTGATAGATTCAAAACTTTATTCTTTTACAAGAAGGAGAGAGATGAAAAGATTGATTCACATATTATGCATTCACATATTTACTCCTTAACAATTTGCCTAATCACACATTCATCAAATAAAAGTAATTCAGAGAGTTAAGGGATAGAGAGAAATGCAAACTGAGATTTTATCCTGGTTCAGCTACCTCCTCTGGTAACCGACATTTAGTCCCCACTTCACAGTGAGTTTCGTCCATTAAAAATCAAAACAATTACAAGATTCTTTACAAGCTTCAACTCCCAGGTTCCTTCTACCCAATTGAAAGCTTTTCAATCAAAGCAATCTTGTAATTCCTAAGAGTTCTTTCTACTCTTGTCAAACCACTAAGAGTCCCTTCTACTCTTGATCTACATAGAGAGAACACCTTCTCTCTAATATTCCTTTTCCAGTAAGAAAGGTTTTTGATTCAGATTCTAGGAAATCAAATATTACAAATTGAAGCTCTAACAGAAATATCTCAAGTATTCGCAATGAAAAGCTCTCTCAATAAATTTTGTGTTTAATCTCAGTATTGAGTGAATTGGTGTTTAGAAAGTGTTTGCCCATGCCTTTATATAGTAGTATATCAAAATAGATCCATTGGACATACAGTTAAGATCAAAACGAACTTTCATTGAAAATTTCAGTTATCAGTCAATCGATTGTCTAATCGATGTATTAATCAAAGATTCAATTTTTATAACTGAAAACATTGATTGCCTAATCGATTGGGTTCTTGAAAATTCTTGATTGTGACTAATACATAGATGTGTACATCGATTGTGTTTTTGAAAAACATAAGAGTTCTCAGTCAAGAAGTCTTTACATCGATTTGTAAATCGATTACATAATGGGTTTCAAAAGTCTTTGCCTCTGTTTGGGCTTATGCACCAATGTACTAATCGATTGTTCTATCACTTTTAAAAGACTCAACTTCTGTTCCGTGTTTACATCGATGTACCAATCGATTGGATGCATGTTTCCATAAGTGTTGGCTTTTGTCCGGCCTTATGCATCGATTGGTCAATCGATTGTAAGCTCTTTGCAAAAAGTGTTAGCTTATGTTAATCATTATACATCGATTGTACAATCGATTTACTGAGGCTTGTTTTGCATTTGTATCAAGTCAATCACAATCAATCGATGTATACATTGATGTATACTATTTATACATTGATGTACACATTGGTTTTCATTAGAAGTTAGTTAATTAACTGAAAGTCCATCGATGTACACATAGATGTACAGAACTTTCAATTAATCCTTTTTCATTCTAAGTTCATTTTACTTTCTGAAAACCTTTTTAATTTGTTTTTATGAGAGCTATTTCAAAAAGACAAACTTAAAATATTTCTTCTTTGTTGTTCTTCATCTTCAAGCATTCCGTCATGATCCTTCTTTTGTTCCTTTGATCATTTGCATCCTTTTTCTTTCACTGATTATATCTTATAAAAAGATTCAAACCTGGCAAGAAATTAGTGAATCAAAGTGTAATTCAAGTTAGTTTTTTCATTAATCAAAACATGTGACACCCTTCTACCCCGCATGTTATAAGCGCTTTACGATAAACAATTAATAAAATTTATTCATGATCATACTGGATAAAATAAAGCATCCGTCCATGGGTAGAAAAGTCCACATGAACTAGTTCTCAAATCGCGGAAAATAAAATGAGTTTAAAACAATTTAACATAGCAAAGAAATAAACCTATCCCAACCCCGATGTCACATACAGAGCTAGTATAGCCGTTACGGAATAAATCCACGGAATATAAACTGAAAACTAACTAAATGAACATAAAAACAAGCCCTAACTATGAGTAGCGGCTCCTCAGAGTCACTCCTCTCCGGGCTGCTCGTCATCCTCTGCAAGGTGCCAATCAGGCTAAACAACAAACAAATAATGGGAAGTAAGAATCATGTAATCATAATAGCAAGGAGGTAGGAAGTAAAGTAAAACATACAAGCATGGCACCAACGTAAGCATATATCAACAACATATATAAACATACATCAACCTCATCAACATCAAGCATGTTATGCGGTGCAATGTAGTCCTACTCTGCTAAACCAACAATGCATGTGGATCTACTAAACTCGGGATGAATGACTTTGGAGTTACATATCCACATTGAGAATCTACTCCTTGGATAGCCAACACATAAAACCAATGGATGCATCGTCACGGGGGCGCAAGGAGAATCTACTCCAACCGTGGATGGCCAGATCGACGTACTCTAGGACGACCTCCCCTATGTTGAACATCCCTCAACAACAACAACAACTCTGATGCAATGCGTATGCAACAAAATGACCAGGGACAACCACCTCCTCCATAACTCCAACGGAATCAACCGAAGACATCAGCGGAATCGACCGCAGTGGAATTTACCGCAACACCTTTAACCAGCGGAATCTACCACAGCAGAATCGACTGCAACACCTTAGACCTAGACCGGGGAGTCAAGGCCCCCCTTGGGACAAACTCTCGGTCCCTAAGGTACAACATCAATAACATCAAAGACCCAAACCGCTGGGTCAATGCCCTCTTGGACATAAGGCACCAAGGTACAACTCAAACAACTTGCAGTAACCCAACGGTTACTGGCTTAACCATCTTAATTAATCTTTAATTAAGTTATCTAGTCTTCATCATTAATTAACTAATTCATCATTTGTTGTTGGAGAAGATTGGGGTTAAAACCCCTGTTTAAGTCATTAATCTCAGATTCTGTCCAGAGGGGTGAGCACGATCGTGTTTAACCCTATCAAGGGCGTGCTGCCACTTAAGTGGAGCACGGTCGTGCTTCCTCTTTGATCACGGTCATGCTCAGCTGCACGGGTGTGCTCCTCTGCTTCACTGACATGCTTACTGCACGACCATTTTCCAGAATTCAAACTGGGAGCACAGGCGTGCTCCCTGTTCAGCACGGTCGTGCTTAATGCATGACAGTACTGTTCTGGGCAGAGTCTCGACACAGTTCCTTAAATAATTTCTAGGGTGTTTAAACCCATTAATCTCTAACTCATTTTAGAACCTAATTTAACCAATTAAGGTTTTTAACATTTTAACCATCAACTCAACAGTCATAGCATCAACTATACAACCAACATAACATCAACAGCCAACATCGTAATAACAACGACAATCTTCATACTATCATGTTCATATTAAGGTAACCAAGATAAATATTAATAACATGACATGAACATGGAACACATACAAATAACATACCAAAATATCCAAGAACATACCATCACCAAACAATACAATTTAACAGGTTATTCATTCATACATATAAAACAACACGGGGTTATGGGAACCCCTTTACTTTACACTAACCCCAATCCTATGAATACACTACCCTTCACCCTATACCTGGAATAGAGATCACAATTCAAAATAGAGAAAGAAGATCCACTTGGGTCTTGTCTCACTAGCACTTGTCTACAACCTCAAGAACGACAAAGAGACACTTTGGTTCATCTCTAAGATCAAGAAATTAAAAGGAAATGATCAAGAACTTGAAAGAAAGAACACAAGGGACAAGGTGCAAGAATTTTACTTTTTCTAAAGTCCCAAACATCAAGCACAACGAACCCCTATTCGTAGCGATGTTCTCCTATAAAGAAGCAATGAAGAACGGTGCAAGAACGGGTTCCCTAGAGAGAGTTTTTGGAAGAAAAACCATAAGGATTCGAAGAGGAAGGAGGGAGGCCGTTTTCTGAGTGTTGGGGTCGTGTAAACTAGGTTTAGGTCGAGTCTAATGGTATATATTTGAGTTTGGGTCATAACGGGTTCCTATTTCAGTCCAAATTGTATACAGTTTGGTATTTTGACCATAACATGAGCTACAAGTTTTCGATTGAGGTGTTCTTGGTGTCGTTAGAAATCTCAGAGAAATATCGACAAATTAATCTCTAATGATCTAATCCAAAATCAGACTCTAAGATAGTCAAAAGTTTGACGGAAGTTTAGCGACATATTTGGTAGTTATTCCTAGATAGGATCCTTAGGAGATTATGATACGATCATAAGATATAAACAAAAAGAGGATGATCCTATATTGATAAGGACTCAAAACTGATTGGTTGAGGGGTTAAAATCTAAGGATAATACTATATCTATTTAAATACTAAATCACATGATATCTTATCATATCATTCTTAATCGCTTATTATTAATAAAATCACATCATATATTAACATATAAAATCAAACATTAAGAGACACAATCTCATATTAATGCAAATAATCATATATTAATATAATATTATCATATGCAATAATATATACACATATATATAAATATCAAACATATCAAATATATATATGCCAAAACTAACACATAAACATAAGGGTGAATCTTGAGGTGTTACAATTCCACCCCCTTATAAAAATTTCGTCCTCCAAAATTCTATCATCTTAAATGGTTATAATTACATCAATTAGGCGCATACTTTGGGTTGAGTCCACATACTTGGAGGCTCCAGCTCCACTAAGCTTCCACCACGCACTCTGATTCCTACTAGCACTCTGTCGGTTTGACTTTTCTCCTTTACAGTTCCTGCTGAGGTGACCATTTTTTCCACACTTGAAACAGATGATGTTCGGCTCCTTGCATTGATGGGTATAGTGAGACCTTCTCCAGGTTTTCCGCATCTGACATGTTTAGGAGAATCCCAATCCTTAGGCTTACCTGATGAGAACTATGATTCCTTGTCATTCTGCTTGAAGTCTCTGCCGATGACATTGTCTCACCTCGTTCTTCTGATCTTCGTCCTTACTGCTCTGGATCTCTGAACTTTTGCGGCTTGCGATCCTCGCCTCGTAAGCATCCCCCTAGATTCTTCACTTATTCACCAGGGTAGGAAACACTCGGATCTCCTGATAACAGATGACTTGCTTGCTTTCATCGCTCTACCAACCGCAGTTGTTGGAGTAACTCTCAAGGACACATGATCACCTTCCTGGAATTCGAGCGCCTTCCTCCTTTTGGTCATGTTAGCTCTTTTACCTACTCTGTGCCACTCTCATCTTTTCCTGAACCATCCCGATCCTTTATGTTGTTTCCTAGACTATCTCCGGCCCTAGCACCACACTATCACTAGGTTCACTCCAACACAAGAGTGTCCTACATCTCCTCCCAACTACCAAGTTGTTCTAGCACACAAGCTCTCAACACGTCCTCTAAGGACTGATGGTCCTCTCGGACTTCCCATAAGTCTGCGGATGGTAAGCTGAACGAAGCCTAAGCTTTGTCCTTAAAGCATGCTGCAAACTTTCCCAGAAGCTGGAGGTAAACCTCGGGTCTCTATCTGATACTATGCTAGAGGGTACACCATGAAGCCTAACTATCTCTTTGATGTACAACTTGGCTAACTTCTCTAAAGGATACTCCATGTTCATCGGGATGAAATGGGCAGACTTAGTAAATCTATCCACAACAACCCGTATTGCCTCTAAACCAGTTGGAGTCCTAGGGAGTCCAGACACAAAGTCCACGGAGACGCTATCCCATTTCCATTATGGGATACTTAAAGGTTGTAACTTACCTGATGGCTTTTGGTGTTCTATCTTAGCTTTCTGACAAACCAAGCACGCATACACAAACTCGGCCACATCCTTTTTCATCCTAGGCCACCAAAACATCCTCTTAAGGTCCTGATACATCTTGGTGTCACTTGGGTGCACACTTAACCCACTCCTATGTCATTCTTCAAGGATCAACTTCCTAAGCTCAGGAACATCCGGTATGCACACTTATCCTTAAACCTCAAGACTCCATCACTCCCATCCTTGAAACTAAGGTCTCTACCTTGAGCGAGAAATTCTCGCTAGTCTAAGAGAAACTTATCTAACTTCTGGTCCTCTTTAATCTGATCCATCAAGCTGTAGGTAACCTTCAAGGTTCCAAGCCTAATACTCTTAATGGTAAACTCACAAGCTAGACTAAGGTCTCTAAACTCCTCTATTAGATCCATCTCTCTAACCATCAAAGCGGAGACGTGCAAGGTTTTCCTACTAAGGGCATCGGCCACCACATTGGCCTTTCCTGGGTGATAGGTCAGCTCGAAATCATAATCCTTTAAGAACTCCATCCACCTAAGTTGTCTCATGGTCAACTCCTTTTGATCAAAGAGATACCTCAAACTCTTGTGATCACTAAAAACTTCAAACCTCGCTCCATAAAGGTAATGCCTCCAGATCTTTAAGGCAAATACCACAGCTCCTAACTCTACGTCATGGGTGGGGTAGTTCTTCTCATGGGTTTTCAACTACCTAGAAGCATAAGCAACTACCTTACCATTCTGCATTAACACACCACCTAACCCTTGCTTAGAATAATCACAGTAAACTACGAAGGGTTCACGAGGATCTGGTAAAACTAACACTGGTGCTGATGTCAACCTATCCTTAAGGGTTTGGAAACTCTCTTCACACTTAGAGTCCCACATAAACAACGGTCCCTTATTGGTGAGACGGGTTAAGGGTAAAGGTATCTTAGAGAAACCTTCTATGAATCGCCTACAATACCCGGCTAACCCCAAGAAACTCCTAATCTCGGTCACAGACTTTAGTGCTTCCCATTGGAGCACCGTCTCAACCTTAGATGGGTCCACAGCTATGCCACCCTTAGAGATGACATGTCATAAGAAGCTCACTTCCTCTAACCAGAACTCACACTTAGACAACTTAGCATAGAACTGCTTTTCCTTAAGGGTCTTCTAGACAACCCTCGGATGTTCCTCATGTTCCTCCTTGCTCCTGGAATGCACTAAGATGTCATCTATGAACACCACCGCAAACTTATCCAAGTAAGGGTGAAAGGTCTTGTTCATGTAATCCATGAAGACCGTAGGAGCATTGGTCACACCGAAGGGCATAACCAAGTAGTCATAGTGACCATATCGCGTTCTGAATGTTGTCTTCTCGATCTCCTCAGACTTAACCCGAATCTAATGGTACACTGACCTCAAGTCTATCTCAGAGAAGACGCAAGCACCTATCAACTGGTCCATGAGATCATCAATCCTAGGGAGGGGATACCGATTCTTTATGGTCACCTTGTTGAGCTGTCGATAGTCGACGCACAACCTCATACTACCATCCTTCTTCTTCACCAACAACACAAGTGCTCCCCACGGAGACACACTAGGCCTAATGAACTGCTTCTTCATCAGATCTTCCAACTCTTCCTTCAACTTAGCTAGCTCTAGAGTAGACATCCGATAGGGTGCTATGGAGATTGGCCCGGTGCCAGACACTAAGTCTATGGCAAACTCAATATGTTTCTCTGGGGGTAAGTTGTAAACATCCCTCAGAAACACTTCAGGAAAGTCTTGCACAACAGGCAAGTCGGCGACATCAGGAGGGCTGCTCTCTACTTCCAGTGAAGCTATCATCATGTGCACTTGGGCTTCGTCTTTCATCGAAGCCTGAACTTGGCTGGCAGAGAGAAGGTCCGGATTCTTAGACTTCGTTGGAGTTCCAAAAACTAAGGTCTCATCAAAATAGATAAAAGGAACATGGTTGGAAGATAACCAGTTCATCCCAAGAATAACATCGAGCGGTTTTAAAAAAAGTAAGCGCACAAGATCAGCTGCAGAGTTCATATTATCAAGAGATAATAGAACAACCTTCCTAAACACAAGAAGCACCCGAAAGCTCCGAGGATCGTTCAAGACAAACCGCCAAATGAAGTAAGTCAAACCAAAGCAAAGCTATAGGTACTTAGTACCACGTAACATTGTCTATATAAATATAGACAATTCAAACAAGAGTCACACAACAGACTCACGACAGACTCATACCACATCTGGACAAGGCTGAACTGATCTGATACCACTAAATGTGACACCCTTCTACCCCGCATGTTATAAGCGCTTTAAGATAAGCAATTAATAAAATTTAGTCATGATCATACTGGATAAAATAAAGCATCCGTCCATGGGTAGAAAAGTCCACATGAACTAGTTCTCAAATCGCAGAAAATAAAACAAGTTTAAAACAATTTAACATAGCAAAGAAATAAACCTATCCCAACCCCGATGTCACATACAGAGCTGGATTAACCATTCCGGAATAAATCCACGAAATAAAACTGAAAAATAAACTAATTGAACATAAAAAAATTCCTAACTATGAGTAGAGGCTCCACAGAGTCACTCCTCACCGGGCTGCTCGTCATCCTCTGCAAGGTGCCAATCAGGCCAAACAACAAACAAATAATGGGGAGTAAGAATCATGTAATCATAATAGCAAAGAGGTAGGAAGTAAAGTAAAACATACAAGCATGGAACCAACGTAATCATATATAAACAACATGTATAAACATACATCAACCTCATCAACATCAAGCATGCTATGCAGTGCAATGCAATCCAACTCCGCTAAACCAACAATGCATGTGGATCCACTAAACTCGGGATGGACGACTTCGGAGTTCATATCCACATTGAGAATCTACTCAACACAGGATAATTTACTCCCTGAATAGCCAACGCATCAAACCAACGGATGCCTCGTCACGGGGGCATAAGGAGAATCTACTCCAACCGTGGATAGCCAGATTGTCGTACTCTAGGACGACCTCCCCTATGTTGAACATCCCTCAACAACTCTGATGCAATACGTATGCAACACAATGACCACGGACAACCACCACCTCCATAACTCCAACGAAATCAATCGAAGACATGAGCGGAATTGACCGCAGCGGAATCTACCGCAACACCTTCAACCAGTGGAATCTACCGCATCCGAATCGACTGCAACACCTTAGACCCAAACCGTGGGGTCAAGGCCCCCCTTGGGACAAACTCTTGGTCCCTAAGGTACAACATCAATAACACCTTAGACCCAAACCGAGGGTCAACGCCCTCTTGGCCATAAGGCACCAAGGTATAGCTCAAACAACTTGCGTAACCCAACGGTTACCAGCTTAACCATCTTAATTAATCTTTAATTAAGTTATCTAGTATTCATCATTAATTAACTAATTCATCATTTGTCTTTGGGGAAGATTAGGGTTAAAACCCCTGTTTAAGTCCTTGATCTCAGATTCTGTCCAGAGGGATGACCACGATCGTGCTTAACCCGAGCATGGGCGTGCTGCCACTTAAGTGGAGCGTGGTCGTGCTTCCTTTTTGAGCACGATCGTGCTCAGCTGCATGGGCATGCTCCTCTGCTGCACGGCCGTGCTTACTGCACGTCCATTTTCTATAATTCAAACTGCGAGCACGGGCATACTCCCTGTTGAGCACGATCGTGCTCAATGCACGACAGTACTGTTCTGGGCAGAGTCTCAACACAGTTCCTTAACCAATTTTTAGTGTGTTTAAACCTATTAATCTCTAACTCATTTTAGAACCTAATTTAACCAATTAAGGTTTTTAACATTTTAACCATTAACTCAAGAGTCATAACATCAACTATACAACCAACATAACATCAACAGCCAACATCGTAATAACAACGAAAATCATCATACTATCATGTTCATATTAAGGAAACCAAGATAAATATTAACAACATGTCATGAACATGGAGCACATAAAAATAACATACAATCACCAAACAATACAATTTAACATGCTTTTCATTCATACACATAAAACAACACGGGGTTATCGGAACCCTTTTACTTTACACTAACCCCAAGCCTATGAATACACTACCCTTCTCCCTATACCTGGTATAAATATCATGATTCAAAAGAGAGAAAGAAGATCCACTTGGGTCCTGTCTCACCAGCTCTTGTCTACAACCTCAAGAACGACAAAGAGACAGTTTGGTTCAACTCTAAGATCAAGAAATTGAAATGAAAAGATCAAGAACTTGAAAGAAAGAACACAAGGGACAAGGTCACGAATTTTACCTTTTCTAAAGTCCCAAACATCAAACACAACAAACCCCTATTCGTAGTGATGCTCTCCTATCAAGAAGCAGTGAAGAACGATGCAAGAACGGGTTCCCTAAAGAGAGTTTTAGGGAGAAAAACCATAAGGATTCTAAGGAGAAGGAGGGAGGAAGTTTTCTGAGTGTTGGGGTTGTGTAAACTAGGCTTAGGTCGAGTCTAATGGTATATATATGAGTTTGGGTCATAACGGGTTCCTATTTCAGCCCAAATTGTATACAGTTTGGTATTTTGACCATAACATGAGCTACAAGTTTCCGATTGAGGCGTTCTTGGTGTCATTAGAAAGCTCAGAGAAATATCTACAAATTAATATCTAATGATGGAATCCAACATCGGACTCTAATATCAATGGAATTTAGCAACATATTTGGTAGTTATTCCCAGATAGGATCCTTAGGAGATTATGATAAGATCTTAAGATATAAACAAAAAGAGGATGATCCTATATTGATAAGGACTCAAATCTGATTGGTTGAGGGGCTAAAATCTAAGAATAACACTATCTCTATTTAAATACTAAATCACAGTATATCTTATCATATCATTCTTAATCGCTTATTATTAATAAAATCATATATCATATATTAAAATATAAACTCAAACATTAAGAGACACAATCTCATATTAATGCAAATAATCATATATTAATATACATATTATCATATGCAATAATATATACACATATATATCAATATCAAACATATCAAATATATATATGCCAAAACTAACACATATAAACATAAGGGTGAATCTTTAGGTGTTACAAAACACACTAGGGTGATTTTTCCACAAACTCCCCCTTTTTGATTGATGACAAACTTAACATAATTTATATGTTCAATCTAAAAGTAATGTTATAGGTGGTATATATCAGAGATTATAGTGCAACGGTTTCCATTTTGACTCCCCCTGTCTAAGTGACAGTTTTTGAACTTTTGGATCATGAACTATAATTTCTTTGTATAGTATGGCACCCTTTTCCTTCTCCCCCTTTGTCATTGTTAAAAAGAAATTATGAGGGAGTATATGATGAAGAGATACAAGTCTCAAGTATGATACCGTGAAGAAGATCTCCACCTATGTTGAAGAATGAAGATATAAAATGAGTTTTGATGATGATCAATGTTGTAATCGTTTTGATAGTTTATGCTTGCATTTCTTGGATTTTGATGTAAGTCACAAGTAACTTAGTTTGATTAGATGGCTTAACAAATTTAAGAAGTGAATAATGCTAAACCCAAAAATAGAAATCAATTAGACCTAAATCAATGCCAAATGTTGAATTTTTTTTTAAGGTATAAGTAATAACATGCATAGTTGTATATTGGTCTACTTTAAGGAAAACTCGAAATTCCTTCAAGAGTATTCAAATACCAACTAATGTATCCACTACAAATGCATTTTGGCAGTTTTTGAAGGGAGTATTCGAATACCCACTGGTAGTATTCGAATACTCACCTATTAGTTGAGTTTGTTAGGTTCTATTTTAGGGATTATTCGAATACCCTGTATGAGTATTCGAATACTCATCTAAAATTTTCAACAAACTTCAGTTTTTCAAGCTCCAATTGAAGTCTATGTAAAGGGTATGTGTTTAAGAGTTTTAACAACTAAATCATATGCAAAAATACATTGTTATAATGCCAAAATAGCAAGCCATCTACTCATCCTTTGTTATAAGTGATCTAGAAGCTTACAAGCTTTGATGCACAAGTGTTTGTTCTAGAATTTTCTCTTCTAATCAATTTGTTTTGAGTTTTGTATTGGGAGTGTGCATCCCAGGGTTCTCAAGGGTAAGGCATCTCTTGAGGGGCAT
Organism: Sophora flavescens; assembly: GCA_030762895.1. Lineage (NCBI taxonomy): Eukaryota > Viridiplantae > Streptophyta > Magnoliopsida > Fabales > Fabaceae > Sophora > Sophora flavescens. Next base: position 672,755 of record CM061065.1, read on the forward strand.
AAATCTTTGTTGGTGAGGTATCCTTCAATGTGGCCGTTGGAGAAAAATCTTTGTTGGTGAGGTATCCTTCAAAGTAAGGGTGAGGCATCCCTTTGTTGGCAAGAGTGTGGTATCTCTTGTGGATTGTATACAAGAGTGTGGTATCTCTTGTAGTGATTGTTGGTGAGGTATCCAACAAGGTGTAAGGGTGAGGCATCCCTTAGTGGATTGTTGGTGAGGTGTCCAACAAGAGTCAAGAGTGAGGTATCTCTTGAGAGTAGTGTACTTGTGGGTGAGGCATCCTACAAGGGAGAGCGACTTTTGTAATGAGTGTGGTATCTCTTGTACAAACTTTGTCATAGTGAATTTCTCCAAGAGGATTCTTGGGGACTGGACGTAGGCTACTCAGGTTGTGGGTCGAACCAGTAAAATACTTGTGTCACTTTCTCTATCCCTACTCTCTTTACTTTCTTGCAATCTTTATTATCATATGTATGATTCTTTATGTTCTATGCTTATGATACTAGTGCATCATCGTTGTATGATACTATCTCTTTGCTTATACAATTGAATATCTTTCTTTAAGTGCATTCTTGTATTGGTATTACAATTGTTTTCTTGCTAGTGCTTAAATTAAAGTTTACTATCTTGAAACTCCATTTGAAAAGGGATCTTAAACATTGTTTTTCAAAAAGTTTTAAAAAGGTCAATTCACCCCCCCCCCCCCCCCCGACTTAGAACCGTTTCCACATATTTCAATTGGTATCTAGAGCGGGTACTTGAATAAGGTTAATCACCTTTCAAGTCTCGTGGAAATGGCTTCTCAATCAAATGGGACAAGTGATTATGTTTCTATTTCTAAACCCCCTATTTTCAATGGAGAAAGTTTTCCATATTGGAAAGCAAGGATAAAAATTTTCATTGAGGCAATAGATGTTGATATATGGGATACGGTTATGAATGGTCCTTTTATGCCTAAACATGTTGTTAATGAAGAAGAAAAAGATAAACCTAGATCTTTATGGACCGATGATGATAAGAAGACGGTCCAATTAGATAAGAAGGCTAAGAACATCATTACTACGGGAGTTAGTTTTGATGAGTTCTTTAGAATCTTTACTTGCAATTCCGGAAAGGAAATGTGGGATACACTTGAGGTAGCCCATGAGGGCACAAGTGAAGTAAGGAGATCTAGGCTGAATACTTTAATCCATGAGTATGAATTGTCTAGAATGTTGCATGGTGAATCTATATGTGATATACAAAAACGTTTTACATATACTGTTAACCAACTTAGTGCTCTTGTTAACCAACTTGCTACATTCTTTGGCAAGCTTCAAGAGCATGAACTTGAGCTATCAAGATTAAATGAGAGTGAAGATCAAGACAAGAGGAATAAAGGCATAGCCTTGGTTGCATCTTCAAGAAAAGAAGACCTTAGTGATAGTGATGATTCAAGTGAGGAATCTCAAGAGGAGCACATCAACTTGTTAGTGAGGAAGTTTGAAAAGTTTCTCAGGAGAAGAGGCAACTTCAAGAGAGGCAACTTCAACAACAAGAAGTTAACAAAGAATGAGAGTACTTCCAACCCAACTTGCTATGAATGTGGAAAGCTCGATCACATGAAATATGATTACCCCAACTACAAGAAGAAGAATGATAAAGATGAAAGGAAGGGTAAGAAAGACAAGAAGGGTAAGAAAGCATACATAGCATGGGATGAGAATGAGATGTCATCCTCAAGTGATGAAGATAGTCAAAGTGAAGAGGCCAATCTATGTTTGATGACTTCACATCAAAGTGAAGATGAGGTATCGGATGATGAACTCTCTTTCTTTTACTTATGATGAGTTGCATGATTCTTTTGAAGAATAGCATAAAGAGTATCCTGATTTAGCCAAGCTTGTTTTGAAACAAAAGAATTTGATGGCTCAACTTGAAAAAGAAAATTTTGTTTTGAAAAAGAAAGTTGAGGATCAAAGGCTAGAAATTGAGACTGTGCAAAAGAATGTTAAAAATTCTTCAAAAGGAAAAGAAAAATAATTGTGAACCACCACTTGTGAAAATTGCAAGAATTTGGAAAGTGAAAACAATGATTTGAAAAAGTCATTTGTAAGGTTCACAAATGGGAGTAACAATCTTAATGTTTTACTTGGTAAACAAACCATGAGTTTTGTTAAGTCCAGATTGGGATACAATCCATTTGATGCTAAAGCCTCCAACAAGACTCAATTTGTTCCATCAAGAAAACAAAATAAATCAACTATAAAATGCTATTTTTGTTTCAAGCATAGACACCATATCTCAAAATGTTATATCAAAAGAAAAGGTGTTGAGAATTGTAACTTGATGTGGGTTCCCAAAGGGAGTAAGCCCAAGACTAACATACAAGGACCCAATCCAAATTGGGTACCTAAGATTTGATCTATTTTGTATAGGTATGCTTGAAAACACTATGCAAGGAGTGGTACTTGGATAGTGGATGCTCTAAACATATGACCAGAGACATCTCCAAGTTTTCCCATCTATCTCCAAGAAAAAGTGGTCATGTCACATATGGAGATAACAACAATGGTAAAATTCTTGGAGTGGGTAAGGTTGGTAAGAATTCTAATACCACAATTGATAATGTGCTATTGGTTGAAGGTCTTAAGCATAACCAGTTAAGTATTAGTCAACTATGTGATAAAGGCTTTAAAGTTGTTTTTGATGAAAAATGTTGCTTAGTTGAAAGTATGCATGATAAACAAGTTAGGTTTATAGGCAAGAGAATCAATAACATATATATGCTTGATTTGAATGAAATTTTATCTTCCATACAATGTTTGATTAGTAAAGATGATGATGCATGGCTATGGCATAGAAGAATTGCACACATTCACATGGATCACCTTAACAAACTTATCTAAGGATTTAGTGATTGGTTTACCAAAGATAAAATTTAATAAAGAAGGTTTATGTTATGCATGCCAAAAGGGTAAACAAACTAGAGTTAGTTTTAAATCCAAGAATGTTTTTTATACTTCTAGACCTTTGCAATTGCTTCATATGGATTTATTTGGTCATTCCAGGACAACGAGTTTTGGTGGAAACTACTATGCTTTAGTGATTGTTGATGATTTCTAAAGATTTACATGGACATTGTTTTTAGTTCATAAAAGTGATGCCTTCCATGCTTTCAAGAAACTTGCTAAAGTGATTCAAAATGAAAAAGATTTGAAAATAGCATGCATAAGAAGTGATCATGGTGGAGAATTTGAAAACCATGAGTTTGAATGTTTTTCTGATAAACATGGAATTGAACATAATTTTTCGGCTCCAAGGACCCTTCAATAAAATGGAGTTGTTGACAGGAAAAATTGGTCCTTGGAGGAGTTGGCAAGAACCATGTTAAATGAATCTAGTCTACCTAAGTATTTTTGGGCGGATGCGGTTAATACCGCTTGCTATGTATCTAATAGAGTGCTTATTATACCTATCTTGTTAAAAACTCCTTATGAGTTGTATAAAGGTAGAAAACCAAATATATCACATTTACATGTCTTTGGATGCAAATGCTATGTTTTGAATAATGGAAAAGACAATCTTGGTAAGTTTGATGCCAAAGTGGATCAAGCAATCTTTCTTGGTTATTCATCATCAAGTAAAGCATATAGAGTTTTCAATAAAAGAACCAAGACTATAGAAGAATCTATTCATGTATCACTTGATGAGACTAACACCCAAGAAATTGGGAAAGTGCATAATGATGATATCGTAGATACAATAATGGATTCTCAAGAAGATGCAAAGGACAATGAACAAGAATCAAGATTGGAGTCTCAAGATCAACAACTAGGAAATGAAGAACTTACTAAAGAGTGGAGAATGACTAAATACCATCCAATTGATAAGGAGATAGGTGACATCACCAAAGGGGTAACTACTCGTTTTTCTCTTAGTAATGTATGTCATTTTATGTCTTTTGTGTCTCAAGTTGAACCTAAGACAATTGATGAGGCTATTATAGATGAACATTGGATAATTGCTATGCAATATGAGTTAAATCAATTTACAAGAAATGATGTATGGGAACTTGTACCTAAACCTAGTAATAAACAAGTTATTGGAACTAAATGGTTTTTTAGGAACAAGTTAGACGAAAATGGAATAATTATTAGAAACAAACCTAGATTAGTAGCCAAAGGTTATAATCAAGAAGAAGGCATAGACTATAAGGAAACTTATGCACCTGTTGCTAGGTTAGAAGATATTAGATTACTTCTTGCTTTTGCATGTCTTATGGATTTTAAGCTCTATCAAATGGATGTCAAAAGTGCTTTTCTTAATGGTTTAATTCAAGAAGAAGTTTATGTAGATCAACCACCCGGTCTTGAAAACTTTGAAAAACCAAATTTTGTTTTTAAACTTAAAAAGGCTCTCTATGGTTTGAAACAAGCTCCAAGAGCTTGGTATGAGAGACTTAGCAAATTTCTTTTGCAAAAATATTTTCAAAGAGGGAAGGTTGACACTACTCTTTTCATTAAAAAGAAAAGGCATGATATTTTGATTGTACAAGTATATGTTGATGACATTATTTTTGGAGCCACTAATGAATCTATGTGCAAGGAATTCTCTAAGAAAATGCAAGGTGAATTTGATATGTCTATGATGGGTGAACTCACACTGCAGATACTTCATCTACAAGGACATTTTGGGACTTCCTGTCACCGGTCCTATTTTTGAAGAAGATCATGTCCACTAGGCAAAAGAGCTGCCCCCACCTGTTCTTACTTTTGCTGACTCACCTCCACCATCTTCTCCTTCTGAGCACACTGATGAAGAAACCATTACTGAAGAACCAGATGTTAATACTGTTCAACCAGAAACTGAGAATGAGGAAGTTGTTGAGTCTGCTCCGAGACCAACCACTTCTAATAAGCACTCATCTCATCCATTGGCTCTGACAGTCATTCACCCAAGAGATCAACCACAAATTTCCAGAGCACTAGATACTTTTCAAGGTCAAGCTCAAGACAGTGCTGAAAGTTCAAGACCCTCTCTTCATCCAAACCTTGAAGATTTAATTGGAAGAATTGTAGAGGAAAGAGTAAAGGTTGACGTTAACGAATAAGTGAGAGAGCAAGTTGCAGAAGCCATGGCTCCAACAAATGTCATGATGAACCAAATGATGAGCATTATGCTAAGTTTTCAACGGAGTCAGAATCTGCCAAATCAACTTCCTCCACCTCCACAAAACTAGAATCCTCCTCCACCACCTCCTCCACCATCTTCTTAGATTTCTTTTCTTCATACTGAAAATAATGGTCCACAACTTTTACCTTTTTGTCTGATGACAAAAAAGGGGGAGAAAGGATAAGAGAAATAATTTTTATAAAAGTCAGTTTTTGAAAGAATATGTTCGTTTGCATCTGCATGATCTTATTTGTCCTGATATCTTTTTGTTTGCTTTGATACTATCCTAAGGTTATATGCTCTGATACTATCTTTCGACTGATAAGTAGCTGAACTGATCTGATAAGATATAAACATGATATGTGCTTCCAAGTTTCTGTCTTATATTTTATTCCTATTAAGTTTCCTTATATATGCTTGGACTTAGATTGAGAATCTGCGTCCACTCATGTAGACGAGCTGCTCAAAACGTATGGTTTATTTATTTATTTACTTATATCTTTGAGTAGACGAGATAATAAAATATTCTCAATAGACAGAAACGGTACTTTCAATGAGAAGACGAGCTTAAATGCCACGTTAGCAGACGAAGAACAAAATAGTTCACTGAAATATAGCAAGTCAAAAGACTTGATAGTAGACGAGAGGATATGACACGTCAGCAGACGAGCAGAATAAAAATTGTGAGTCCAAAGATTTGGTTTTATCCATGAGCGTGTAGACGCGGATTTTAAGTAGATGAACTTCTTTTTCTTATATGGTTTTATATGTTCCATCTAACTAAGTAAATGTTGCCCCAACCACTAAGAAATATTTATTTCAAATGATTGATATTTATTTCAAACGAATTTTGGTCCTTCCTATTTGTTTTATCTGTTTTAATGCCTTGTATCTTTGTGAGAGAAACATAGTACCGTCAAGGAAATGCAAAAAGCAACATACTACAATGGGAAATTCAAAATGACTTGTACCCTGTCACCTTTTTCTGTTGGAATAGCTGGAATTGTCACAAAGGAGGAAAGACATATTTCAAGTTGCAATTGCTCAGAACTGTGACACTCCATTTCATGTAAAAGTGATAACCAAGAATACATTTCACAATGACCACAATCAAGCTACCAGTCACAATGAATATTATGCATTTAATGCTATCTCTACACGGGTATATTCAAAACAATTGATGAAGATTTTTAAGTGAAGAAGAAGGTCACTATAAATAGAAGACCTCAATCACTGAAGAATAACTTTTACTATACCAAATTTTTGCAAGCTGAATTTTAGCTAATCCACAAGCTCTCATTCTTTTGTTCTTTCAAGAAGCAAAAGTCTGTAATTCTTCAGTTTGAATATTGTTGTAATATTCAACAGATCTAACACTTTCATATCCTCACACATAGTGAGTTAGAAGATCAAAAGTAAACAATCTCTTTGTTTAGAGTTAGTGCATGAAGAGGCTTGGTAAGAAATGAATACTTGTAGTTTGGAGAGGTGTTGAATACTTGCAGTAATCTATTTGGATAAATAGTGGAGTAAAACCTTCAAGTCGAAGGGACTGGACGTAGCTCTTGGTTGGAAGAGAGTGAACCAGGATAAAATACTTGAGTGAATCTTCTAATCTCTTATCTCTTCAGTTTTATTTATTTATACTAACTGTGGGGATTTGAACTTAATTTTGTTAAGCTTTTAAAAGATCATTTTCTCTGTGTGCTTCTGCCTTATATTCTTTGTGTGAGAAAATAAGTTTTGGAAAAAGTTGTTTTCAAAAATTATTAACAAACACAATTCAACCCCCCTTTTTGTGTTTGCCTGTGTCAACTTCAGTATATGTTTTAGGCCTGTGAGTGGTTGGAAAATTTATTAAATGTTAAGTATTGTCTAATTTCTTATTTACGAAAATGAATAGCGAAAAATGAACTCGTATCTTCAGAAAATTTATTTTCCACGTTAAACGAAATTGAGAAAATGTCACAAACAATGTAGCTACTGAGAAGGGTGTTACAAAAAGGGCAATAAGTCCAAGACTAACTCTCAAGGACCCAACATGATTTGGTTAGCAAAGGTTAAAATTTGAATCTATTTTGTAGGTGTGCTTGAAAGTAAAGAACTCAAATTGATATCTCGACAGTGGATGCTCCAAGCACATGACTGGAGACAAAAACAAGTTCTCCTCCCTCACACCCAAAAAGGGTGGCTTTGTCTTCTATGATGGTTGTGGCTTCTAATACTCAAGAAGGGGGGGTTGAATTGAGTATGGGTGATGATAAGCCTCTGGCTTATCTAGTTTTATGACTAGATGAACTAGGGTTTATGTGTCTATTTATTCGAGTTCACTCTCGTTTTCGCCCAAATTTGCCTTGTTTTGTTCCTGAGTTGGACTTTGACTCGTTTTGCGTCTTTTGTGTAGTTTTTAGCTTATTTTGGATTGAATTACGCTTGTGGGTGCTTTTTGTGTTTTCAGGTTAAATAAGTGAAGCTCCGGGAGTCAAGGAAAGCAAAGAAATAGTGGAAATTGAAATTCTGAGACACTCGCCCCGCGAGTGTACTCTCGCCTCGCGAGAGTCTGAAGACCTGCAAGACAGAGAGCATCACGGCTTGGCCGTGATGAATACCACGCCCGTGGCAGTTTAAGGTTTGAAGACTCGCCCCGCGAGAGGAAGCTCGCCCCGCGAGAGAATGAAGACTTGGAAGTCAGAGACCATCACGGCCCAGCCGTGATGAAGGTCACAGCCTAGAATTGAAGACTCGCCCCGCGAGAGTCTGCTCGCCTCGCGAGAGTTTAAATTGAAAGCGCGCCAATTTTTATTCTCGCCTCGCGAGAGGCTGCTCGCCTCGCGAGAGAGCACAGATCAGGATTACTATTTAAAGGCTGTTGCATATCAGAACCGGGGGGATCCAACTTTAGGAGGCAGTTTTCCACTTAGATTAGGGCAGTAGTTACGAATCCTTATTTCTCCTTGGAGCTGCGTCTCCTTTTCTGGTTTCTTTTTATTTTATGATGGTGATTACGTCCGATCGCTTGTCTATGAGCACGAGGAACTAATCCCCTCGTCCTAGGGAACGATGAAGCCACCCATGGCAGTGTAGATCCGATATGATGTATGTTTTTCTCCTTTAATTCAATTCTTGTTTTCTAATTCTGATTTGAATGTGTTGATCATACGTGTTGCGTGATTGACTTGTTAACGTTGATGAGGCTTAGTCAGCGATTCACGTTTAGAACTTGAATTAGAATCATCGATCGAATATTGCACGAGAGTGAGTAGGAGATCGGTGCGACCTTATAGGGAACACGAATTAACAGAATTCAAGATTAGGGTTAAGAGACCTAGCAAGTAATTAACTCAAATCATCGAATACGTCCTAATGAGCACGGAAGTGGATTTAGGAGAATTTAGGGGTCCCGGTTGACATTGTAATTGAACCTAGGGAGGAATTCATCATCACTTGGGTGTACATATTGGGTAGGTGGATTTGTGACCTTGGACATTTTAGTTTTCTGATTTTTAGTTAATTAGTTTATTTAGATTGTTAGTTGAATTTCGCTATTAATCTTCTCTCTCAACCACCTTCTTCCGTAACTTGACCGAACGCATCTGACTTCCCGCGGATTAGTCGAATTGGTATCCCAATCCTTGAGTTCGACCTCGGTAATTACTTACCGTGTTTATTTTTATTACTTGCGACGACCCGGTACACTTGCCGGATCCACAACAGGTGATTTTTCAAAACTTTTCCCCTTTATGAAAAAACTGAAACTTTTCTAAATTTCTTGAAAAGGTTTGTCAACCAACTAACCAAAACAATTTTTTGCTTAATGAATTGATTCAAGACTTTGTTCTAGAAGGAGCAGCAACCACATTGAGATTGGTTCTGAGTGCACTGAATCTGGATGAAGAGAGAGGCTTGGTGAAGGAATCAACTAGCTGATCTGCTGTAGGGACATGATGGACTGAAAGTGTATTGGACAACACCTTTTCCCGAACAAAGTGAATGTCCAATTCGATGTGTTTGGTTCGGGCATGCAACACTAGATTATGTGCAATGGAGACTGCACTGAGGTTGTCACAAAGGAGCTGAGGAGTGAGGAAGGGCACCTTTAACTCAGTAAGCAATGACATAATCCATAAAACTTCAGCTGTGGTATTAGCCATGCTCCGGTGTTCTGCTTCAGTGCTGGACCTTGCAACCAGTTGCTGCTTGCGAGAACACCAAGAGATGAGATTAGGATCCAAGTAGATGCATGACCCAGAATTAGATCTTCTATCATCTGGGTCACTGTCCCAATCAACATCACAATAGGCTTTGATGGAGAGAGGAGCAGTGGGAGAAGCTGGCCTGAGAAGTAACCCATGATTCAGAGATCCCTTTAGATACCTCAATATCCTCCTTACTGCTAGCCAGTGTGTTTCCAAGGGGTTTGACATAAACTGACAAACCTTGTTGACACTGAAGGCAATTTTTGGCCTGGTGAGGGTTTCATATTGCAATGCCCCCACAATGGATCTGTACAGACTCGGATCTGCCATAGTGTCAGTCCCAAACTTGCTCATTTTGCAGTTACTGGCCATCTGGGAAGAGATCCCCTTTGCTTCCAGCATGTTAGCCTTGGACAGAAGGTCCTTGATATATTTGGACTGAGTGAGAAGCAGGCTACCACCGGGAAGATGCTTCACTTCCACACCAAGGAAGTAGTCCAAGTTGCCAAGCTCCTTAAGAGCAAAGGTGGCATTAAGCTTCCTGATCAATTCTGAAATGAGTGAGGGTGAGGAGCCAGTGAGGATGATATCATTCACATACACCAAGACATACAGACAGGTTGTTACTTTGTTGTAGACAAAGAGAGAGGGGTCACATCTACGGATCACAAATCCAAACTGTAGCAGGGTGCTGGTAAACCTTTCATACCATGCCCTCGGGGTCTGTTTAAGGCCATAAAGAGCTTTGTGCAGCTTGCACGCTAGGGACCTATCTTCATATTCAAATCCAGGAGGTTGTGTCATGTACACTTCCTCAGCCAATAAGTCATTCAAGAAGGCATTATTGACATCAATCTGATGTATCACCCACTTGAAGGTGAGAGTCATGGTGAGAATGACTCGAATGGTAACTGGCTTGATAACAGGTGAGAAGGTTTCATGGTAGTCAAAGCCAAGCTGCTAATGAAACCCTTTGGCAACTAATCTTGCCTTATACTTGTTAATGCTGCCATCCGGATTCTCCTTAATTCGGAATACCCATTTGCACCCAATGGCTCTTCTGCTGGCAGGGAGAGGAACCAGTGACCAAGTCTGATTTTTTAGCAGAGAAGCATGCTCATCTTTCATGGCACCTAGCCATTCAGGGCTAGATAAGGCTTGCTTTACCGAGTGAGGTTCCACATGAGTGAGACAGAGCCTCGGGGGAAGGCACCCTGTTTTAGACCTAGTTAACATTGGGTGCAAGGGACCAGGATTTGGTTTTGTGGGTGAAGGGCTCAAGGAGGATGCAGGGGAGCTCGATGCAACCTCCTGTATGGAGGGAGAGTGTGAGGTAGTGCCATTAGAGGGCTGATTGGGTGACTGAGACTGATTATGTGTGCCAACAACGGAAGTAGAAGTTGTGGAACCAGGGGACTAAACAGAGGACTGAGAGGGGATATGACCTAGGGAAGGTGAGGCTGCAGGTGTGAGATTGTGACCAGGGGACTCTAGATGAGCACTGGATGTAGGAGATGAGGGAGGGAATTGAGTGAGAGGCACATGATTCAAGATAGGAGTTTGAAGAATAGGAATAACAGATGGATAGGTGGACTCAGTTGACTGAGAGAGTGAGCTTGTACTTTGGAACAATGAGGGATAGGGAAAGCGAGTTTCAAGAAAGATGACATCTTTGGACACATAGATGTGACCTGAGGAGTCAAGGCATTTGTGACCCTTATACTGAGGAGATATTCCTATATAGACATATTCACTGGATCTGTATTGTAATTTGTGTTTGTTGTAAGGCTTTAAGAAGGGGAAACAGGAACAACAAAAAGTTTTTAGGACAGTGTAGTTAGGGATAGTACCATGTAAGGCGTGATAAGGAGAAGTGAACTTAGAAAGAGCTACAGTAGGTAGTCTGTTTATCAAGTGAACAGCCATAGTGAAATTGTGGTCCCAATAGGACATGGGCACAGAGGCATGAGAGAGAAGGGTGAATCCCATCTCAACAATCTGCCTATGTTTTCTCTCAACAGTCCCATTTTGATAGGATGTATGTGGGTAAGTGAGTCTGTGAACAATGCCCAATTCAGCAAGGTGGTTGGTGAATGGTCTAAATTCACCTCCCCAATCAGATTGGAGAGCCTTAATATTTGCTGAAAATTGAGTTTTCACTAAGGCATGGAATTGTTTGAAGGCAGCAAGAGAATCAGACTTCTTTTTGAGGAAATAAATCCAAGAGTGTCTGGTATATGCATCTACAAAGGCTATGTAGAAGGAATATCCATTAGAAGATGTAATGGGTGTAGGGCCCCATAGGTTTGAATGGATTAGTTCAAAAGGTGTAGTATGAACAGTAAGAGATGGAGGGGCAAAAAGTCTATGAGACTTACCCAAACAACATGCAGGGTAAATTTCAGTAGCCACTTTATTTGAACAAGGTATATTACACAATTGCATAATGGTCTTTACAGCATTAGGGTGAGCATAGCCTAGCCTATTGTGCCATGTCACATAGGAATTTGAAATAGTGTTTGTATACACAATAGCAGAAAAAGAAGAGTCACTGACTTTATTAGAATTACAGTATGAACTAGTAGTAAGGGGTAGGGAACTTATGACTGAGGAAGAAGGTTCCTTGAGAATATTGATGTGCTTGAAACAATACAGTCCATCATTGCCTAGAGAACCTTCAAGGAGGACTTGGTTAGATCCCTGTGATTTGACAAAACATGAGTGAGGATGGAATTCAAAGAAGACATTATTGTCTTTAGCAAATTTAGACACAGACCAGGTTTTTGGTTATATTAGGTACTAGCATAAGTTTATTTAAAGATAAAGTTGTGTATAGGTGACTAGGTGAAATAAACTTAGAGTAACCTATGGAAGAAATAGGGACACTTTGCACGTTGTCCATCAGAACTTGGTCATGGCCTCCAAAGGTAGTGCTCTGACTCAAGTTTTAAGGATCAGCAGTGATGTGTTGAGAGGCTCCTGAATCTGGATACCACATTTGAGAAGCTGAGAATTCCTGAGTAGGAGTTGGAACAAAATTGTTCTAAGTAGGTGCACACTGATATGATTGAGGAACCATAGGTGTGCACTGATATGACCGAGGATCCATGTTTTGAGTAGGCTGATACTGATAAGTCTGAGCAGCTATGTATGCAGAGGGTTGATTTTGCTGTATTACCTGTGGTCTTGGAGGGAGTGGTTAAGGAAACTGAGTTTGAGGCCTGGTAGCATGGTTGTATGCTAGTTGACTTGGAACAAAGTCATGCTCAAACATGTGCCAGTAGTTGTATGCATCGTGGCCATACTTATGGCATAGCTAACACGTTGGCCTTTCACCACCACTATCTCGACCTCCACGACCGCGACCACGATTGCGGCCACCGCGTCCTCGGCCCTGATTGGAGTTCTAATAGTTATCACGACTCGGAGCCAACTCAGCATCCGAGCGTGAAACAGAAGAAGAGGATTAATTAGTGGATTCTTTGTGAACAAAATTGAGGGAAACTAAAGAGGAAGAGAGATCTTGTTTGTACCTCTCAAATTGAGAGTCCTGAATTTGCAACAGAGCTTCAATGTCATCGATCGGAACCGGTTCAACTCGCGCGTAAATCATCATGATAAACAAGTTGAATTCCTCTGGTAATCTTTCAAGGATTGTGTCGATGTGATCCTGCTCTGTAACAGGATCCCCTATCGCCTGAAGCAAATCAACTAAAGCTCGAATGTACATTAGGTATTCAGCAATCGAACACGAACCTTTCTTCGTGTTCTTCAGTTCAGATCGAAACTGCCGAATTTTGTCGCGAAGGTGCGAATGGAAAAACTTGTGCACTTTATCCCAAACTTCCCAAGACTGCTTACAATTGATGAATCGTGGAAGAACTGACGGTGAAATTGAGCTGAGTAGCCACGTAAAGAGCATCTGATCTTGCACTAACCAGTGCTGATACACTTCCGATTGAAGACCTAGGGCTCGATCTTGCTCAGAATTGAACATCGGTGGAATGCTAGGGCTTACAACATAGTGATGAAGCTTGTGCGCTATGATCACAGCTTCCACAGAAGAAAGTTCTGATCGTCGAGTTTTACAGAAACAGATGGATTGAAATTCATCGAGGATAAAGACGAAGCTCCGGTGGTGGTTCCGTTTGCCAGAGGAGGATCAAAGGGATTTCCCGTTTCTGCCATGAATCAGACTTCGGCGCCAGAAAAGAGGCTCACGATACCATAATAGAATTGAGAGAGTAGAGAGAGAGAGAAACTCATAGGGAGAAGGGACAACAGAAACTTAAAACTGAATTATGAATTTCATTTCTTGAAATCATACAGTGTACAAGGCTTTATATTACTGTGCTTAGCTTGTACTGCTAGGAGCTTTAACTGCTCCGTAACTAACTCTCAACTGAATGCTGACTTAGAAATTCAGTTGAGTTACAACAGTCTTAACTAACTCTCAATTGAATGCTGACTCAGCAATTCAGTTGAGTTACAACAGTCCCAAAGCTAAGCTAAAGGTAAGCTTATATTCTAACAATGCAGAGTAATCTAGGCGGTCAGAGGTTGATAGAAATGACAACTGTCAATAACAACCCCCCTCTTTGAACATGTATATTTTATCATTTAATATTTCGTATGAAGGTTCTCATCTATGACCTGTGCTCGTCATATCCTGTACGAATACAGGATCATATGTAAGTTGACATCCTTATTTTTTAGATTTATGTTTGTATTAACAATAATTTTTTTCATTAATGGTTGCCTAAAATTTGTCTTACAGGTATGGCAGTTCCATATTGGATATTAAGTGGCATCGTACTCTTAACTATTAACAACCAATGTTGATTACCAGTGATAATCATGTCGTTAGAATATGGGATCCTGAAACGGTAGAGAATTGTTTTTGGTTCCTGCTCATATATTTTGTGATTGACAGTTCTGTGTTATCTCCAAATTATTCAATATACCTTAGCATGATTAATTTCATTCATTAAACTTGAGTGGGGTAGTTTTTGTTTTTAGTAGTTGTGTCATTGAGCATCATTTTGGTAGGAGAAAGAAAGATCGCCATTGTTGAATGGCATGATTTAATTTTCAATTTTTTTTTCTAATTTATTCTGATAAGTCTATGTCAGTAACTATTGATTTTATTGTGGCATGTTGGGATGTCTACAACATTTTAATCTTTTGGAGATGTTATTGTTCTTGAAACATATCAAAAAATAAAAACATGGTCTTAATGTATTCTTTTCCGTCAAAATTTACTAAGCAGAAATCAGTTAAAGTATTTTGAAGGATGATACTATTTTAAATGTATAATCAATATTCAACTCATTACCTTCATATTTTGGTTCACGTATCACTGATAAATCTATGAGCTTTGATGCTTCTTGTAGGTAATACCTTCATATTAGGTAATACCGGCATTTAAATTGTGTGTTCATCAACATTGGTTGTCATATGGTTTATTATAAACTTGTTTCAGGGAGAAGGCATGATCAGCATTGAACCGACAAATAATGCTACAAATATTATGATTTCATAGATAATTAAAATATCACCATACTTTTCCTACACTGCTTCCAACAACCATTAAGAAACCTCCATCTTCATCAAACTCCAATGCAATGACCTCCTAAAAATATAGAAAGGTTAACAATGAAGATGCCAATTATGCTTGAAATTTTACAAAGAAATTCACAACCTCGGTTATGACATGGAAAAGGGGGGAAGGATACATGTTTCCTACACATATGAAACTTGAAAAAGTAAATAAATGGGCAACAGATCACAGATACCAGATTGTGATCCATGATATTTGCCTTTTAAAAATAGTTTCAACACATCAAATATAAAAGATCATTTTTTCGTATCCTTACAACATTCTAATGCCTAGGAAATAGAAGAACCACTACCTAGCCAACATCACCACTAGGTCCGACAGCATCAATTCTACCAACTGAAGATCTCACACGCATGTCAAAGCATTCCACAGCACCATCTTCACCACCACAAGCAACTAATCCATGAAGCTTGCTAAAATTCAGATAGTATTGAAGTTTCACAGATTTAGTACAAAGTAATAAAATATACAAAGCTCTTACAAATTAAGGAAATAAAGCAAGGCAAACAAGTATTTAAGTTCCGCTACTTACCTTGGAGAAACTACATTCAATGCGGGGGATTGTGTGCTAAGGGAAGAAAGAAATCGCCCCTGACAAAATAAAAGCAAGCCTATAACTCTGACATGAACAATCAAGTAGGTTTCATTTTTAAAAGAGGGATAAAAATTACAAGACAGGAAAAAAATTGTTTATACTTTATACCAGATATGGGATATCAAGACCCAATCAAACAAGGCTTTGTAAAAGTCCACTCCAAATGAACAATGACAACCATTAAAAGATAATTTAAACCCTAGGGTTAGGTTTCAAGTATAACCATATAACAGCTTCCTATTTTCATAATTTCTTTCATCCAAAATTCAATCAAATTGAAAAGGTAGCTTTATGCTAAAGTAATGTAGCTGTCTTAACAGAATGTTTTAAGCTAAACACCTGCTCTAAGTTGATTCTGTACAGTTCCGAGGAGGAGGCAGCACAAAGCAAGTCAGAAGACCAACAGTCATATGTAATATCCCTTCCCATCCTGTCAAATGAGAAAGTCAATGCATGTTATCATACTGATCAGCCTTTGGCTAACTAGTTTTATAACTAGTAAGATCATGGTTTTTGTGCTAATTATTCGAGTTTCAATCTCGTCTTAGCCCAGATTTGGATTTAACTGTCCTCAAGCAACATTTTGTGTTTCTTAAGTGATTTAGGACATTTTAGTTAGTTTTTGAGTCAAATAAAGCATTCACTGTTATCTCATGTTTTCAGGTTAAAAAGGGAAGCACTTAAAGTCAAGAAAATGGAGAAAGCAGTGGAAAATGCAAGTCTGGAAGTTTTCGCCTCGCGAGAAGCTACTCGCCTCACGAGACTGAAGACCAGCCTGAACAGCAAAATGACATCCTTTCTGTCTCGCCTCGCGAACCATGACTCGCCTCGCGAGCCTGAGGACCAGAAGCCATCACACCCAGGCCCTGATACTCATCACGGGCGTAATGAGAAGATCCTTTTCTGTCTCGCCTCGCGAATCACTATTGGCCTCGCGAGAATCCAAATTCAAACTGGCGCCATCTTTAATGTTCGCGTCGCGAGAGGCTGCTCGCCTCGCGAGCGCGCGCAGAGTCTGTTGGATATAAATTGCTGTTTTAATGCAGAAACCAGAACTTCCTCTTCCTATCTTTTTCATAGTGCGGCTGCGAATTAGGTTTAGTGTTTTGTGTTTCTTTTGTAATGGAGAACTAGTCTCCTTGATTAATCTGCTGTAATCGGGTTCCGCCGCCACTTGAGGTTCTGTAATTCCTAAACTTATTGCTATTCTCTTTCAATATTGTTCTATATGTTCTGTTTGCTTAATTCAGGATTGTATAGAATATGTATTGATTTGTTTCGATGATTTTATGTTCCTATACATAATCGTGCTTACTTAATTCGCGTGTGTTCAATCGTGTTTGCTTAATTCACGAGGGCTTCACCCCGTTTGCTTAATTCGGGAATTAGGAACATATGTCTCGTAGTATCAATTTCGCTTGTTAATTGCTGCTACAATCGAAAAGGGATTAGAATCCACTTAGGGCATGGAATTATATGAATCAATGATAGTGGGAAACCGAGAACAGTAGGTTAATCATTTTTAGCTTATTATTAATCACTAGCTTGCATTGTTTTTCCTAGTCTTTTCTTAATTGTGTCATTAATGTCAACCCCCCCCCCCCCAAAAAAAAACTGATTTTCTGCTAATAACAACCTAAGAGTCCTTGTGAGACGATACTCGAGTTGTCGCCCCCTAACTACATATTTTTCCAATCACTCGCTTTTTGACGCGCGTGCGACAGCGTGTCAAAATTGGCGCCGTTACCGGGGACTCTTGTTGTTATTAACAGAAATTTTTTTTTGCTGAATTGGTCTGATTGTGAATCTACCTATGGATAATTATATGCAAGGTTATATGCCAATTGTTAATTATGAACCACCATGCATATATTATCCTGACTTTTCTGGTTTAATACACTTGTTGCCAAAGTTTAGTGGTCTTGCAGGTGAGAATCCGCTGAAGCATCTGAAAGAATTCCAGGTTGTTTGTTCTATACTTTTGGGTCCTGAAGGATTAACAGAAGACCATATCAAGATGAGAGCTTTCCCATTCTCACTTGAAGGTGCTGCGAAGGATTGGTTGTATTGTCTTGAGCCGAATTCCATCTCAACCTGGATTGATTTGAAGAAAGTCTTCCTAGAGAGATACTTTCCTGCCTTTAGAGCTATATCAATCAGGCGAGAGATATTTGGTATTAGACAAGTCAATGAAGCACCTCAAGCATATACGGCCAATCTTTACAATCAAGGCAACAATCAGAACAGGCACAGCATTCCTGACCCTTCCACTGATGAGTACCACCCCAGCTGGAGAAACCATCCAAACCCTTGGTATGGAAACTCACCCACGCAACAACAACTGATGTTGCCGCTGACGCCACCACAGAACTCTCCCCAAGTAACCACCTCTGCACCTTCTAGACCTTCACTAGAGGACCTGATCAAGCAAATGGCTGACAACAATCTCCAGTTTCATCAGTAAGTAAATGCCAGTATTCATACTTTGCACACGTAGATTGGACAGATTCAGCAGCAAACGAATGCTAGCATTCATACTTTGCAGACACAGATTGGACAGGTTGCCACTTCGATGAATGCCATGCAGCAAGCTCAAGGATCAGAACCCTTGACTAAGGAAATTGAGAGGAAGAGGCATATGGAGGACATCCATTCCGCCATGCTAGAGGATGATAAAGAAATTCTGGAATTAGATGATTCCATTGGCTCCTATGCATGTGCCAATTGTGATGGGAGAAATACCTGTGTGGTGCGTGCTGAGGTTACTGTATATATAGAAGGTGATGAATCTGGTAACGCAGTGGATGCAAATTGTGAAGAAGATGAAGCAGCACCAGAGACCCTCTCTACCTATTTGCCACCTCCCACTGTGGAACCACCATCGATGGAGTTCAAGCCTCTGGATTTTGCACCCTCGGATATGAAGGCACTATGGCCAGTCCAAGAGGTTGAACCCCATTTTTATTGGGAGGACTTTGTTGACAAGGTTGACAAGGAGGTCATCTTTGACCCAATAGGGAGTAAGAAGCCCGCCGCACTTGGCGAGGTCACCATAATTGTCAAGTGCTCACCTCCATATCAAGGCTGCAAGTTAGGGGACCATGGAATAAGCTTTCGTCCCTTGTCTATCACTTGGGACTTATGCTACAGGCCATGGGATACGGGAGGATCATATTGCAATTTGAGCATTCCTTGGCCGCTGTATCACAGACAGTGGGATCCCGGTTGAACCGCCTCCATGAGTTTTCTCTAAACCTTACTCTTTTTAATCATCCTTGCTTTGTTTCTGTTTTGTTTTCTTTTAGCTCTTGAATAATTTGAGAAGATCAAGAGTATGTGTGTGAGTCTTGTGTCGGTGAGCTTGTTGGTTTTTGATCAAAATTTGCATAGAGGGATTGCATGATATTTGTTGACTGTTGATGATTTTCCCCTTAAGTCTTGAAATTTGAAAATCGATCCCCATTTGAAAAATTGAAAATTAAACTTTGAGATATTTTGTTGCGATTGCATGATTTATGATAAGTTTGGGGTGAAGGGATGCACACACTAGAGATCGAATCTCGGTCCAACAATTTGAAAAAATTGTCCGGGTGAGGATTTGAGCCTCCAACATGTTTTTAACTGTGTGAATCACTTTTGAGTTGTACTTTCCCGAATTTGCTTGAATCTCTTCTTGGTTTGCATGTCTATATGTTTGCATCAAATGATTTAGGCAATTTTCTTTGAATTAGCTACTTGGCCTAAATTGAACCAGTTCCTAATGCATGTTCCCTAGTTAGCCCCGTTGAGCCTAATTAGCCTATTGTTTCATGATGACCCTATGTTACAAGCCGAAAAATCTGGAAAAACCATGTTAACCCGATCTTAGGATTAGGAGAGCATGGAAGCTTAGCAAGAGAAAGGTTGCAAGAAAATAAGTTTGGGGTGGCTACAAGGATATGATGTGTTGTTTGGGATTGAGAAAAAGAAAAAAATAAAGGTTGGAGCCAAAGGCAAAAAGAAAAGAAAAAAAAAGAAAAAAAATGTCAAAAAAAAAGGGGTATTGAAAGAAAGAGGCTATAGTCACCCAAAGTAAAAAGAAAAATGGAAAAAGGAATTTGAGTGGAAGTTTAATGTGTCAAAATGCTCATGCTCTCTTAGTTCCTAGGGACTTCAGCCTAGTACCTTTGAATATCCTACCTCTAGCCAGGCCCCATTACAACCTTTAAAAGACCTTTTGATGTTGCATTCATGTTTTCGTGGGAACTTTGATTGAGATGAAAATCAAATTCATGGGAAGTGCTCTTGAATGTGAAATTGAGTGAAATGTTGATAGCCTAGACAAATTGAGCGAATGAGTGAAATATTACATGCCCTTGTGAGGAAGGCAATTGTTTGAAATTGGTGATCTCCGTTTTGTGTGTAACTTGGATCCTCAACTCATATTAATGATTGCATGAATGATGGAATTCTCAATGTTTTAAAGTAAATGAAGGTGGGGGTTACATTGTCGCAAGGGGGGGAACATTGAAGAAAAGTTGTTTTGTTGTAACTGCATGAGATTTGTGCGAATTTGGTTGAATCCTTTAAGGTTGCCAAGTCTGAGTCCTTTTTGAGTTTTAGTTTGCTTGGGGACAAGCAAAGTTTAAGTTTGGGGTATTTTGATCATCCTCTGGCTAACTAGTTTTATAACTAGTAAGATCATGGTTTTTGTGCTAATTATTCGAGTTTCAATCTCGTCTTAGCCCAGATTTGGATTTAACTTTCCTCAAGCAACATTTTGTGTTTCTTAAGTGATTTAGGACATTTTAGTTAGTTTTTGAGTCAGATAAAGCATTCACTGTTATCTCATGTTTTCAGGTTAAAAAGGGAAGCACTTAAAGTCAAGAAAATCGAGAAAGCAGTGGAAAATGCAAGTCTGGAAGTTTTTGCCTCGCTAGAAGCTACTCGCCTCACGAGACTGAAGACCAGCCTGAACAGTAGAATGACATCCTTTCTATCTCGCTTCGCAAACCATGACTCGCCTCGCGAGCCTGAGGACCAGAAGCCATCACACCCAGGCCCTGATACTCATCACGAGCGTAATGAGAAGATCCTTTTCTGTCTCGCCTCGCGAATCACTATTGGCCTCGCGAGAATCCAAATTCAAACTGGCGCCATATTTAATGTTCGCGTCGCGAGAGGCTGCTCGCCTCGCGAGCGCGCGGAGTCTGATGGATATAAATTGTTGTTTTAAGGCAGAAACCAGAACGTCCTCTTCCTATCTTTTTCATAGTGCGGCTGCGAATTAGGTTTAGTGTTTTGTGTTTCTTTTGTAATGGAGAACTAGTCTCCTTGATTAATCTGCTGTAATCGGGTTCCGCCGCCACTTGAGGTTCTGTAATTCCTAAACTTATTGCTATTCTATTTCAATATTGTTCTATATGTTCTGTTTGCTTAATTCAGGATTGTATAGAATATGTATTGATTTGTTTCGATGATTTTATGTTCCTATACGTAATCGCGTTTGCTTAATTCGCATGTGTTCAATCGTGTTTGCTTAATTCACGAGGGCTTCACCCCGTTTGATTAATTCGGGAATTAGGAACATATGTCTCGTAGTATCAATTTCGCTTGTTAATTGCTGCTACAATCGAAAAGGGATTAGAATCCGCTTAGGGCATGGAATTATATGAATCAATGATAGTGGGAAACCGAGAACAATAGGTTAATCATTTTTAGCTTATTATTAATCACTAGCTTGCATTGTTTTTCCTAGTCTTTTCTTAATTGAGTCTTTAATCTCAACCCCCCCCCCAAAAAAAAAAAAACTGATTTTCTACTAATAACAGCCTAAGAGTCCTTGTGAGACGATACTCGAGTTGTCGCCCCCTAACTACATATTTTTCCAATCACATACTCAAAAAAGTTTATTAAAAAATTTGAAATACTATTGAGGCTGAGTAAATTAAAATGCATGTCTGTCCATAATATCAAATGGAGCTCCACAGATAAAGAACCAGAAAGTCAAATGCAGCTCCTCACATAAAGAAATTGGAAAAATATGCAGAAATGCAAAGATAAGTCTTATAATGAAAACTTTCATATCTATGCTAAAAACTTCATTTTTAAATATCCTTTAAGTCAAGCTATCATGAGGGAAACATTGACAAGTTATTTGATCTTTGCTCTACTCCGTGGATCATAACAAAATTATCAAAGTAGCTACTGCAGAACAATGCTCTTAGCAGTAGACTGAGCTTCTAAAGCCTTTCAATCTTTCTTCCTCTAACATGTTTTTTCCATAGAAGGATGAAAAAGAGTCGTGTATCCAATCAACAATTTCTATTTTTTATTCAATCGAATCCAATACAATAGACAACTTCTGCAGAGTTAATCATAACTGAGGAAAAACATTACCAATGTCAAATACTAGCAAATCAAGGAAACAACAACCACCAAAACCAAGGTAGTTAAAACCAGACCGGTCATGGAACCGGTGAAGGCATAGGTTCACGGTTCACTGGTCCACCCATGGTTGAACAGGTTATAATTAAATATATATAATTTTATTTTATATAATATATTCAATAATAAAAAATAATCTAATATACTAATAAAATAGTTTACATGAATTAAACAATATAAAATATATTTTAAATAATTTTAATCTAACAGGTTATATTTGGTAATTAATATTATTTTTTGACATTCACATTTTGTAATTTAATTAAATTAATTGGGAACACAACTAATAAAAAGAATCTATAGTGTTAAATAAGAATATTAAACCTGTACCAAACAATAAGAATATTAAATACAAATCTTCATTGGAAATGAAAATGATATAAACTTTTGAAAAAACGACGACCTGAACAGATATGAAAATGATATAAATAAATACATAAGGGATGGCTGGAGGAATTGCATATTACCCCTGGACCAAAAAGAGTCTAGATGACTAGATTAAGTGTTAGGCCCGTTGAGTGTTAAAAACAAAATAAAAAAAAAAAAAGAGTCTACTGGACTAGACCAAACCCGATTCTAGTTCTAGATAACATAAGGGATGCATTGCATATTACCCTAGTTTCAAGGTGTTGCTGCCTACCGCCTGTCCCTCCTTCTCATCTGTCACTATTCTTTTTGCTTTATACCGTCATGGCTATCGTCCCCTCTCTCACTGTTCTTCTTTCTAATTTCCCCCCCCCCCCCCCTATCGGTGTGCCTGTAATTCGTCCTACCTCACGTCAGAGAAGGGAAAGACACAAGTGCCGGTGGTCGGAGAAGCAAAACGCATGGTTGAAGCGGCTACCGATCGTCGGAGGTCACTTGTAAGCACCTGAGTTCGTCAGATCTAAGAAGCAAAACGCGAACTGCTATAAACCGGTGAACCACCGGTTTTTCCCGATTTCCCCGGTTCCTGACCGGTTCAGCGGTTTTTAATCCAGCTCAGTTACAAAGCGGTTATGGGGTTTGTTCGGACCGGATGACTGACTGGTTCCCAGTTGAACCGGTTGGACCGGTCGGTCCGGTCCGGTTTTAACTACCTTGACCAAAACACATGAATATAATAAATAACTTAAAATTATTTTGGTATAAATTAGACTTTATACTTCAAGAGCAATATACATAAAGCCTAAAGAAGAAACCTTGGTATTCGCAAACTGTAGTGCTTTCCATATTTTGCATGCAGACAAACGGAGCGATCAGTATACAAAAATGCTAGTTTTGAATAATCATTTCTTAAAACCTGCATGGGCAAAAATATTCAGTTATCGGAATACAGATTGATACAATATGTAGGTAAACTCAACTCAACCAACTAATCCATCTATATCAAATAAAAAGACAGCTTAAAACAAAACACATCAATGGAAAATCATATACTAGTACGACAGTGCCACCAGAATCAGGCTATCAATTTTTTCCAATTAAAGCTAATTTTGGTACCTGAAAATCAATAATTTCTGAATCCAAGTGCCTTTCGAACTTCAATCCAAGCTCCCTAACCTCGTATACTTTTACTTGTGGTGGATATATACCTTCAATAGTGAATCAGCATGAGTGTCACGACTCTTGAATTAATACCCATATTTCATTGCCCCACTATCTACGCTTTAATAAATAGCTTAACAAATGCATCTCATTGGGAGTCAGAACTCCTATATTTTGTAACATAAATCAACAGTTTTTCACTTGCCTACAAATTCTTGCTGTCAAATTTTTCTCAAGGCTCAAGCGACTTCTAAAATAAAGCCAAAATTCTAATAATCCTAGTTTGTGTCATCCTTGCTTTTGAAGAAAACCTAATTTTGGACTCTGTATATTGTCACTTGTGTCATGAAGGTGACTAGACAGTTGATTATTTTCATCAAATGGTATTACTATTACTTAATGCAATGGTCCATAAGTATCAAAGAATCAAACCTCAAATACTCATCAATATTTTCCATCTAAATCTTGTATAGTCCATATCATCCCTATCCTACATGAAATTAAGTAACCTTTTGACAAACTTTATGCCTAAATTTATCATTATTAGTCTATATGCCATAGGCATTTTGAAGTACCTGATGCTATGATATACTCCCCATCAGGAGTTGCCTTAATCTTGGTTGTTGCGGTTGCGAAACTCAAATCTTCGAGCAGTTGCACATTTTGCGTGTAACCTAACAAACAAATATATTAATAAGAGAAAAGGAACAATAAAATATGGAAGGAATAATTTATTTATTTATTTAATAAAAGGAGAGGTACTTTTGATGTTGCGATGAGATTTCTGCTTCTTAGTGGGGAGCCACGAAGCGTGTGAGGGTTGCTGTGATGCAATAGTATACATCTTGACCCCATTTATCGAGGTCGACTTGATACCGCCATCACAAGTTGCCATTGTTGCTTACTAGAGTGTGTGTGAACTATGAAGAGATTATGTTTGTCTCAACTCTCACCCTTGAACCCAATTCAGAGGTTTGCTATGCGTTACAGTGGGGCAGCAGGCTACATACATATCCAACGAACACAATTAGAGTGAAAATTAAATAAATAATCACTATCATCATTATCATTATTGTTAATAAAAGGTGATAATCGGATGGGTTAGGCTTGTCCCTCACCCGACCCTAAATTGCGACCAGTCAAGTTCTTTAAACCCAAACCCTACCTTAGACCCGAAGGAACCCGATCATGTGCGGATGTGATTGAAACAGGGCCAAGATGGGACGGGGTCGGATTGGCCCGAAGCAGTGGTGGACCTTGACTAAATTTTTGGAGGAGCCATAAGCTTCAAATTTTTTTATTAGCTATTTTTTTTATGGGTGACATTGATAAGCTAACTTTTATTGAAAGAAGCCTAAAACTAGAGCATAAGGAATGCTACAGATAGCCACAAATAGACCATCAATCTGCACTAAAATGCAGGAAAAAAGACAAACAACTACAAATGCCCCTGCTACATAGTATTTGAATTAACAAAATAAAATAAAGTAGAGAACAATAAGGCATAAAATCCACAGTCACACCCAGGAAGAGACAAAAAACTGAGTAACGAAGAACAAGCAGCAGGACTTAAAATGAGTCGGAGAGGAACTTAAGCCACAAGCTACTATGGTTTCAGTGGAAACACTATAGTTTCAGAGAAAGTACCCTTGGAATGCATGGCTATTTGATTTTACATTGCTAATATCCTTTATAATGATCTTTCCTTGCATCAATACATTTCATTGTCGCCATTCTCTTATAAGCCATACTTCGGTTCTGTACCTATTGCAGCCTACAGCCAGGAAAACGTTTCATCTCTATGAAATTTGTTAGGGTTTAGACACTGCTATGTGAAAAGTATTGATGCAAGGAAAGATCATTAGAAACGATATTAGCAATGTAAAATCAAATAGCCATGTCTGCCAAGGGCACCTTCTCTGAAACCATATTGTGTTTCCCACTGAAACCATAGTAGCTTGTGGCTTCAGTTCTTCTCTGGCTCATTTTAAGTCTTGCTGCTTGTTCTTGGTTACTCGGTTTTTTGTCTGTGCCTGGGTGTGACTGTGGATTATATGTCTTATTGTTCTCTGCTCTGTTTTATTTTGTTAATTCAAATACTGTGTAGCAGGGGCATTTGTAGTTGTTTCTGTCTTTATTCCTACATTTTAGTGCAGATTGATGGTCTATTTGTGGCTATCTGTAGCATTCCTTATGCTCCAGTTTTAGGCTTCTTTCGATAAAAGTTAGCTTATCAATATCACACACACAAAAAATAGATAATAAAAAAAAATTAGTAGTTTATGGCTCCCCCAAAAATTTAGTCAAGGTCATGTCACAGTTCCAGTTCCCAAATTTTATGAAGTATGATTTCTTTAAGGATGCAAAATTCAGCAATAATCCATCATTACAAATACTAATATTATATATATATATATATATATATATATATATATATATATGAGATATATATATATATATATATATATATATATATATATATATACTAATATTATATATATTATATATATGAGACATTAGCTAATGCTTAAAAATAATTTAAAACATATAGCTATCATATGCATTATGTTTTGCAATTAATAGCCACATAAAAAAAAGATCAACATAGACCCAAACTTGGTGACTCATTGCAACCACATAAAGGAGAACATTTACGACCTATCTCGGCTGTTGGGCGGATAACCTTGCCATCTTCTTTCTTTAATCTTTCCAACCATTATGTGACAACTATTGAGCAGCAATAAACAATACAAGGTTTCTAACATTGAGCCTTTACAATGTAACATAACATTTCCATAGATATTTTCAGGAATATTTCATTCACGAGTTCACACAAAAATCAGTGTTTTATCAATCTCAATCAATTTCATACTCATTCCATAACTTTGAACCATAAACCACACAAAAATACCCAAAATAAACACAATCCCTCACATAGCAAACATTCAACAATCCAAGATTCCAAAAGTGCAAAGAGGGTTAGAGCTTAAAGCAAACATTATAAATCCCAAAAATAGAATAGTAAACAGCTTAAATACTCAAAACCATAGACAAACAAAATGATATAATAAGAGAAAGCTAGGGTTTTGAATTGGGGGTTTAGGTTTCAATTTCATTTGGGGAAGTAAAAAGGAAAGACGAAAGAAAGAAAGAAATGATAACAACTCACCAATGGAAAGAGAAGAAGATGATGACGGAGGTGATGTGTCTCTGTCGCGGCGGCGACAGCTGCGGAGTAACAATGGCAGAACGCTTTCCGCAGCGAAGGACCAAAAGGACAAAAACGATGTGGGGTGGTGATCTGAAACACTAGGTCAGCTTCTCCTCCCGAATGGAGGCTGGACGGTGGCTATAGGGTGCTAGACGCCAGCTGGAAAACCAAGAGATAAGGGAGAGAGTATGAAGTGAAGAGAGAAGGAGGACGAGTTTGAGAATGAAGAGACTATGGGTGTTTGCTGTTCGGTTTGGATCGGTTTTGAGGAAAGAAGTCATCCGATCCAAAGTAAAAAAGTGCATGTGATTTGAATTAGTTTCGTTGGTTTGGTTTTTAACCACGCATCATTGCTTATGCCAAATCAGAGTTTTGAAACATAGAACATATTAATAGAACACACACAAAGACAAAGCAAAAAAAAAACAGAAAACAAAAGGGTACAAACTTGAAAGAATCAAGGAACCTAATACGAAATCAATGCATAAACAGCGGATGAGGAAAAAACCCCTAAAACCCAAACCCCCTAAACCCTAACCTATAAACCCTCAACCCTCAACCCTCAACCCTGAACCCCGACCCTTAACCCCAAACCCTCTAACCCTAACCCCTTAACCCTAACCTCAAACCACAAACCCCAAAACCCAAAAACCCAAAAACTCTAAAACCCAAAAACCCTAAACCCCAAACCCTAAAACCCAAAACACCTAAACCCTAAACCCTTAAACCCTAACCCCTAAAACCCTAAACCCCAAAACCCAAAACACCAAACACCAAACCCCAAACCCCAAACCCCAAAACCCATACAACCCCAAACCCCGAACCCCCCAGCCCAAACCCCGAGTCCCAACCCCTCCGGGCCCCAACCCCTAAGCCCCAACCCCACCCCCAACCACACCCACAACCACCCTAAACCCTGAACCCGAAACCCCATCCATACCCCCAACCACCCTGAACCCTAAACCCGAAACCCCAACCCCAAACACCAATCCACAACCCCCCACCTCCAACCCCCAACCCCCAAACCCCCGACCCCAAACACCAAACCCCAAACCCCATACCCCAACCCTGACCCCTAACCCCTTAGCCCTAAACCCTAAACCCCAACCACAAACCATAACCCATAAACCCAAGTTAATGAACAATTATAATTTGTAAGTTTTGAATAATCGCGAATGAACCCTAAACCCTAAACCTTAAACCCCGAACCCTAAACCCCGAACCCCGAACCCCGAACCCCGACCCCAGAAGCCCAAACCCAACACCCAAACCCCGACCCCCAATCCCGAGCCCCAAACCCCCAGCCCCAGGCCCCATGCCCCAACCCCCCACCCACAAACCCCCAACCCCTAACCCAAACCCCTAACCCTAACCCCTAACCCAAACCCCTAAACCCAAACCCCTAACCCAAACCCCTAAACCCCATACCCCAGTCCTGAAACTCCAGACCCCGGCCCCAAATCCAAAACCCCAAACCCAAACCCCAACCGGACCCTAATCCCAAACCCCCAAACCCTAAACCACAACCCCCAACCCCCGAACCCCAACCCCCAAACCTCAAACCCCTAACCTTAAACCCTATAAAAACCCCATAATGTACTTTACTACTAACCCAATCCCATTAGATACCTTTGGGACTTACATTTAAGATGCCAGACCTCTTAAGGGGGCGTTTGGAATAGCTTATAGAGAGTTTATCTTATCATATACATATAAGCAGATATTTTGAAGTGCTTATGAAAATAACTTATATCATATACATATTAAGCAGATATTTTCAAGAGTTTATTAAAAAAACTTATAACCTAACTATAAGCTCCTTTATCTCATTTCAATAAGCTTGCTAGAGAAGCTTTTGAAATAAGTTAAAACAACTTATAGCAAGGTCATAAGCACTCATGTGATAAGCGTTAATTAAGTCGTTTCTTAAATAGCATAAAACCATTAATAAAAGCTATGAAAATTAATTCAAAATATTTGGAAATTATAAAAATAAAGTTCTATTAATGATTTCCTTTTCTATTTCTCCTGCATCAGTTTGTTTCTGCTTTTGTAAGCGCTACTAACGATTTCCTTTTCTGTTGCTCCTGCATCAGCTTGTTTCTACTTTTGTAAGTTTGCCTATGCTTTTCCCAGAATGGATCTTCACACGGAGCAAGTCTTCTTTGCACACTAACCCATACAGAAAAAAGTTATTATCATGCCCTTTTCGGACGAATTGCATAATCCTACGATTCACTGTCTAGTAAGGTTATCAAATGAATTAAAATTACAATTGATACGACCGAAAATGATATGCGATTTCTAACCAGTACAATATTACACAGGTTTAGATTCATTAAATGTACACTTATAATCAAAGTTGTCTAGCATATTTAATCATTCTTTTTTTAAAATTGATTTTCTCTCTCCACTAATTATTATCCTATTTATTATATGATTTCATTTTCCTATATAATGTTTCTCTCAATAACCATATCCTCTCTCCCATATTTATTACTAATATCAAATATATCCCTTTTTTATGATGATCTGTATCAAAAACAAGTTAATGCAATTGAGTGTAATTGCTTAAGCTGACCTTTCTTTTTCCATTTTTTTTTTGGTTAACGCTAAAACTTTCGGGAGCAAGTTACATGAAGCAAATCAAACATCCAAAAATTTATGGAAGAAAGTTGATCAAAAAATAAATAAAAATAGATTGTCAAAAAAATAAAAAAGGAAGCAAGCATATATTTATAGTTAAATGTTAATGGTTCTAGATAATAGTGATAAATAGGGGAGAGAGAATATGGTTATTGGTTCTTGAGAGAAACATCGTATAGGGAAATGAAATCATATAATAAATAGGATAATAATTAATGGAGAGAGAAAATCAATTTTCAAAAAAGAATGATTAAATATGCTAGACAACTTTAATTAGAGGTGCACATTTAATGAACCTAAACCCATGCAATATTGCACGGGTTAGAAAAACCCATTGTTTATTTGTTGTTTCCAAATTCCAAGTTGCCAGAAAATGGAAACCATCAATCCCTTAGAAATGAGAGTCGGTTTAGAAATGTTGAAAAAAAAGAACATTTTGGAAAATAAAGTGAGAATGTATGCATGCTGATATTTTTTATGATTATTTTAATAATTTCACCAACATAACGTAAAATTGTCGGTGCGGCACAGGTTGCAATACTAGTAGTAGAGTGTCGTACTGATATAATAACCATGGACACGGTTTGTTCAATGATAGAAAAGACTGAATTAAAGGTCGTAATTTTAATGGACAAAACTGTTACAGATGTAATAGGTATTATTTTTTAATAGGATTATGATTTGTATAATAAATCATCAATGAAAATAAAAGATGTGTATAAAGTATACATTTACTATGTCATATTAAAAAACAGTAAATAATATACCCAATTAAATTTTCTCCAATTTTAAATCCTGGCTTGTTCCCACCCCAAGTCAAGGTGGTAAAATTAGGAAAAAGCAGTGGCATTTTCGCGAAGAAGATGAGGATGACGATCGACGACGATATGGGTCACAGCATTTGACCGACATTCGTTTATGGTGGCCGATGGTATCCTTTTGACCGTTCCTAGGGTTGGGCCTTAAGCTATCTTACAATCTACTTGCCTGTCTCCAGCTTTGTTTTTAAGGGACATTTTTTTGGTTGTGAAGCACAATATTTGTCTTTTTTTTTCCAAAGCCCACCTGTCAAAAAAGCACGTTGGTGAGAGCCCTAGCCTATGATGACGACCCTACTCCTCTCTGCCTTCTTCAGATGTCATTTTCAACTTCCATAGCCAATTATGTGCTATAATTTAATTTTTTGATTAATAAATTTCAGGGCTTGCTGACAACAAGTACCCTTAGCAAGGTTTTATGGGAAACCTAATATAACACTTCTCACAATAATAAATAGGGAAATGCTAACGAGGCCCTAAGGGCACTTGTT
Source organism: Sophora flavescens (assembly GCA_030762895.1). NCBI lineage: Eukaryota > Viridiplantae > Streptophyta > Magnoliopsida > Fabales > Fabaceae > Sophora > Sophora flavescens. Next base: position 703,439 of record CM061065.1, read on the forward strand.
AAGGAACCAAGAAAAAAAACTTTGTATTGGGGATTGATATACCCTAATAAATAAATCAATTCTCACAAAAAACTTGTTTATAGTATTACTTATTCCTATATTATTTGTAATAAAAAATTAAACTATTTATAGATACTAATTAGTTGAGCTAGTAAATATTTTTGTATTCTCTCCCGGGTGAGTAAAAAACTATTTACATCCTGGAATATCAAGTATTTATCATGTTAACTACGCATTAAGAAAAACTTTTAAGATAACAAGTAATAAAATAATAATATATTTTCATAAATTTTTATTATAATTTTTTTATATTATCAATCAATTATATGCATAATTAAATTATAGTATCAAATAGTAAAAAATTTAAACATCGAAAGTATATTTAAAAATTAAACTACCTAACGAGTGCATATTCTACAGTGTTACCAAATAAAATGGCGATTATACGCAGTTACTGAATATCTAAATTAAATATAAATTGTGATACTGATTACGGTTTACAAATTTCTATTTAGTTAAATTAACTTTAATAAACTCGCAACTCTTTCTGACTATATATGCCAAATGATCGGATAAATATTATAACAGAACTTGTCATATGCTTTTGTATGAAACCATTTGGAGATTAACAGAGTAGATATTCTCCACCTTGGCAATTCAATGTCTTGGATGAAGCACTAAAATTATCAAAATTCTACTATCATTTTTTGGGGTATGCATCTTCAAAATTATATTGTCCCTATGAATTATGAACTCCATCTCTCACACAGACACACTATTTTAAATGAGATGCAAGCTCCTGGTCGATATGATTTCTCCAATGTGTTGTTTAAATTGTTTAGGTTTATGATATTAATAAGATGATACCAACGTTTTAAATTATTCTGTTGCCACTGCATAATGCATGGCTTTATTAGAGTATTTAAAACCTGGCGATCTGGGTAAGTGTTACATCTCCAACTGCGTCCTACCTACTTGTCTAATTGGAAGCCATTTGCATAAAGTTCGTATGTTGAATAAAAAGGCCAGACCATAAAACACAAACCAAAAACAAAATTGAGGGACAATAACCCGGAGTTCATTCCGAAAGGAACAAGAACCAAGAAAAGGGACCTATGAAGATGAAGCAAGAGCCAAGAAAACTAATCAAATGCCAAAGGTCACTATCGACGTCTTCTTCTACCATTCCCACATTTCCCTCTCCCACGACCACGAAACGTTGATCTATCTGACTTAAGCCCCAAGGATTGAACTCCCCTCCTTTTCTGGTGTGGCACTTCTTTATCCTCCTTATCTTCCTTGTATCTGGCCGAGTTTCTTGTGGCGAAAGTGATTTCCCGTGATCCACCCGGACCCTGCTTAACACCATCTGGGATACGAGAAGATCGTTGGTCATCTTTGAGAGCTGCCACTCTATCTCCCAGAGGAAGTGAATCTTCCCTTGCAAGTGACTTTTGGCTCCAGAAAGCCATCGCAGGCTGCTCATTCTTAATTTCATACATTCTGCATATTATGTAAAATGTTTTCCGGTAGTTAGGAATCAGAAGATATAGAAGAAACTAATATTGTACAAAATCTCTTAGATAAAGAAAACTATGTTCATTGATTAAAGAAAATTTAATAAAATGTGTCAAATCATAAAGGATCGACCTATTTCTCTTGTAAAGAGAAAGAAACATTACAAATTGGTAACAGATTCTCACCTAGGAACCCAGGTTTTCTCTTTATATGCATTTTCAAATTCATCTGATGATGATGATGATGTTGATGCATCGGAGTCGCCTAAACTTTGATCGTCACCAGACATCACGGGAACCTTACGATTATAAAGGGAAAGGGAAAACATTCTAGATTAGTTTGGGTAGAACCTTACGATTTTGGGTAGAGAGAGAATCCTCTCTTTTGTAGGAGCCTGGCTCTATGGCAGCGTGAAGTCCCTTCCACTGTATTTCCCTTATTTTCAGAAATAATACTCATATTTCCTCTCTATTATTGAGTTGTTTGTTACTTAATTACTTGCTATAATTTCTGGTTCCTATCAGAACCACCCTTAAGATTTGAACATTCTCTCCAACGAAATACACAAACAATAACAATAAAATCAGTTTTCCACTACGAGGGATCAGCCTCCAACCAAATACAACATAGACATAAAAAAAAGTGCACACTGACAATTTTGGCCTCCTTTTCCTACCAAAACCTTTTAAACGAACCTAGAGAAACTGTTCCAAAGTGGAGAGACACGCCCAATGCTCATCTAACAAACTAAACACATCAATCCAAAGAAAAATAGCAAGCTTACAATGCAAAAAAAAAAGGCTTATACCAATAAATTATCACATGATACAGACAAGAAAAGGATCTCCATCATATTAATGCAAGATTAAGATCCTAGTGTGTGACTCGCACTATTTCATGACATGTCATAACACCTAGCCTCTTTTCTATCCTATCTCAACTTTTGTCAAGCTTAGATGGTATAATAAATTCAACAGCCATACTAGCAAAAACAAAGTCAACCTTATTAGGAAGAACTGGACTACATGAAGCTTCCTCGAGTTCTGAAATGTTTTGACAGATATGATCCGAATCACACATCTTTTCCACTAAGTTTGTAAATGATATGACTTTTTCACCCACTTAACATAATATAAAAAAAATTATGACGAAATGAATGTAAAACCATCAATCAGGTGTTTAACAAAAAAAAAGGTCTCAGAATATCAATAATTCATGAAGTACGTGTGGGTGAATAAGAAAATATGCCGAGAAGAACCTACCTTTTTGTATAAAGCATAATTAATAAAGAAGCCATGCATGTAGGCTCTAAGTAGATTGGTGCCAATCAGGTTGGTTAAATTTAACCTCTCAAGCTCTTCTTGTGTCAAAAATTTGTAATGATCATAAATAGCTGTTTGTCCACCCGTGTCTAGCTCCTCCTGTAAAATAATTCTAATGACAATACAAAGATGACTAAATACTAGACTAACTAATCTAAGAATCGATTAAGATAGAGTAAGAACATACAGTGAAATTTTCTAGAGAAGAACACCATTTGGGAGCAGGTCCAAGGGATGGTATGAAGTAGGATGGTATTTGGCTACAATCCAAAGCTAGCAAGATCAAACCACTTCCAGCAAATGTATAAACATCATTTATTATTCCTGTTGTGGGTTCAATGCTGGTCATGCCTTCTCCCTGAAACAAGTTTATAATAAACCATATGACAACCAATGTTGGTGAACACACAATTTAAATGCCGGTATTACCTAAAACATTTACAAAAGCATCAAAGCTCATAGATTTATCAGTGATAAGTGAACCACAATATGAAGGTAATGAGTTGAATATTGATTATACATTTAAAATAATATCATCCTTCAAAATACTTTAACTGATTTCTACTTAGTAAATTCTGACGGAAAATAATACATTAAGACCATGTTTTTATTTTCTGATATGTTTCAAGAACAATAACATCTCCAAAAGAGTAAAATGTTGTAGACATCCCAACATGCCACAATAAAATCAATAGTTACTGTGAGAATCTGTGTGTTGTGTGATATTTAGGAATGTTTATATTGCATCTTTTACTTTTTAGAATTAGAATCTCTATTTAATTTTGTAATTAGTCAATCCCTGAAATCAAGGGATTTCAAATTAAGGAAGGAAACATCTGTTGTTTCCTAATGTAGATGCTAGGAACTGTGTATATATTTCTGAATCATTGATCAATAGAAAAATAATTCAATTCCCAAATTTTGCTATGGTATCAGAGCTCCCGATCTAAGGGGGACCTGCTTCCTCGAGGAAAAAAAAAACCCTAAACCTGCAGCAGTTGGCCTTCATTGCCAACGCAAAAAACCCTAAACCCTACTACAGTTGAGAGTTAGTTAGGACTGTTGTAACTCAACTGAATTGTTGAGTCAGCATTCAGTTGAGAGTTAGTTACAGAGCAGGTAAAGCTCCTAGCAGTACAAGCTAAGCACAGTAATATAAAGCCTTGTACACTGTATGATTTCAAGAAATGAAATTCATAATTCAGTTTTAAGTTTCTGTTCTCCCTTCTCCCTTTGAGTTTCTCTCTCTCTACTCTCTCAATTCTATTATGGTATCGTGAGCCTCTTTTCTGGCGTCGAAGTCTGATTCGTGGCAGAAACCGGAAATCCCTTCCATCATCCTCCGGCAAACGGAACCACCACCGGAGCTTCGTCTTCATCCTTGATGAATTTCAATCCACCTTTCTGTAAAACTCAACGATCAAAATTTTCTTCTGTGGAAGCAACAAGTGGAAGCTGTGATCATAGCGCACAAGCTTCATCACTATGTTGTAAGCCCTAGCATTCCACCGATGTTCAATTCTAAGCAAGTTCGAGCCCCAGGTCTTCAATCGGAAGCGTATCTGCTCTGGTTGGTGCAAGATCATATGCTCTTTACGTGGCTACTCAGCTCAATTTCACTGTTAGTTCTTCCGCGATTCATCAATTGTAAGCAGTCTTGGGAAGTTTGGGATAAAGTGCACAAGTTTTTCCATTCGTACCTTCACGCCAAAATTCGGCAGTTCCGATCTGAACTGAAGAACACAAAGAAAGGTTTGTGTTCGATTGCTGAATACCTAATGCGCATTCGAGCTTTAGTTGATTTGCTTCAGACGATAGGGGATCCTGTTACAGAGTAGGATCACATTGACACAATCCTTGAAGGATTACAGGAGGAATTCAACTCGTTTATCATGATGATTTAATAGCAAGTTGAACAGGTTCCAGTCGATGACATTGAAGCTCTGTTGCAAATTCAGGACGCTCAATTTGAGAGGTACAAACAAGATCTCTCTTCCTCTTCGGTTTCCCTCAATCTTGCTCACAAAGAATCCACTAATCAGTCATCTTCTTCTGTTTGACACTCGGATGCTGAATTGGCTCCGAGTCGTGATAACTATCAGAACTCCAATCGGGGCCGAGGACACGATGGCCGCAATCGTGGTCGCGGTCGTGGAGGTCGAGATAGTGGTGGTGAAAGACCAACGTGTCAACTATGCCATAAGTATGGCCATGATGCATACAACTGCTGGCACAGGTTTGAGCATGACTTTGTTCCAAGTCAACCAGCATACAACCATGCTACTAGGCCCCAAACTCAGTTTCCTCAACCACTCCCTCCAAGACCACCGATAATACAGCAAAATCTGCCCTCTGCATACATAGCTGCTCAGACTTATCAGTATCAGCCTACTCAAAACATGGTTCCTCAGTCATATCAGTGCACACATATGGTTCCTCAATCATATCAGTGCGCACCTACTCAGAACAATTTTGTTCCAACTCATACTCAGGAATTCTCAGTTTCTCAAATGTGGTATCCAGATTTAGGAGCCTCTCATCACATCACCGCTGATCCTCAAAACCTGAGTCAGAGCACTACCTTTGGAAGCTGGACGGTGGCTATAGGGGGCTAGACACCCGCAAGAAAACCAAGAGATAAGGGAGAGAAATTGAAGTAAAGAGAGAAGGAGAGCGAGTCTGAGAATGAAGAGACTATGGGTGTTCGCGGTTCGGTTTGGATCGGTTTTGAGGAAAGAAGTCATCCGATCCAAAGTAAAAAAGTGCATGTGATTTAAATTGGTTCCGTTGGTTCGGTTTTTAACCACGCACCATTGCTTATGCCAAATCAGAGATTTGAAACATGGAATAGATTAACAAAACACACACAAAGACAAAGTAAAATCCAAGTCAGAAAACAAAAGGGTACAAACTTGAAAGAATCAAGGAACCATACACGAAATCAATGCATAAACAGCGGATGAGGAATAAACCCCTAAATACCAAACCCCCTAACCTCCTAAACCCTAACCCATAAACCCTCAACCCTCAACGCCGACCCCGAACCCCTAACCCTTAAACCCCAAACCCCCTAACCCTGACCCCTTAACCCTAACCCCAAACACCAAACTCCAAACCCCAAAACCCTAAAACCCCAAAACTCTAAAACCCTAAACCCTAAACCCCAAAACCCAAAACACCAAACCCCAAACCCCTAAAACCCTAAACCTTAAACCCTAAAACCCTAAACCCCAAAACCCAAAACACCAAACCCCAAACCCCAAAACCCAAACCCCTAAACCCCTAAAACCCTAAACCCATATAACCCTAAACCCCGAACCCCCCAGCCCAAACCCCCCGACCCAAACCCCGGGTCCCAACCCCTCTGAGCCCCAACCCCACCCCCAAACACCCCCAACCCTAAACCCGAAACCCCAACCCCAAACACCAACCCATAACCACCCACCTCTAACCCCCAACCCCCAAATCTAAACCCCCGACCCCAAACACCAAACCCCATACACCAATCGTGACCCCTAACCCCTAACCCCTAAGCCCCAAACCCCAAACCATAACCCATAAACCCTAAGCCCTAAACCCTAAACCTTAAACCCCGAACCCTAAACCTCGAACCACGACCCTGGAAGCCCAAGCCCCAACACCCAAACCCTAAACCCCACGACCCAAACCCCGACCCCCAACTCCGGGCCCCAAACCCCCCAGCCCCATGCCCCATGCCCCAACCCCCCACCCACAAACCCGCAACCCCTAAGACAAACCCCTAAACCCAAACCCCTAACCCTAAACCCCAGACCCCGGTCCCAAAACCCCAGACCTCGACCCCAAATCCAAAACCCCAAACCCTAACCAGACCGCAAACCCAAACCCCCTAACCCCTGAACCCCAAACCTCAAACCCCTAACCTTAAACCCAATAAAAACCTCATAATGTACTTTACTACTAACCTAATCCCATTAGATACCTTTAGGACTTACATTTAAGATGCCAGACCTCTTAAGGGGGCGTTTGGAATAGCTTATAGAGAGTTTATCTTATCATATACATATAAGAAGATATTTTGAAATGCTTATGAAAATAACTTATATCATATACATATTAAGCGGATATTTTGAAGAGTTTATTAAAATAACTTATAACCTAACTATAAGCTCCTTTATCTCATTTAAATAAGCTTGCTAGAGAAGCTTTTGAAATAAGTTAAAACAACTTATAGCAAGGTCATAAGCACTCATGTGATAAGCGTTAATTAAGTCATTTCTTAAATAGCATAAAACCATTACTAAAAGCTATGAAAATTAATTCAAAATGTTTGGAAATTATAAAAATAAAGTGCTATTAATGATTTCCTTTTCTATTTCCCCTGCATCAGTTTGTTTCAGCTTTTGTAAGCGCTACTAATGATTTCCTTTTCTATTTCTCCTGCATCAGCTTGTTTCTACTTTTGTAAGTTTGCCTATGCTTTTCCCAGAATGGATCTTCACACGGAGCAAGTCTTCTCTGGACACTAACCCATACAGAAAATAGTTATTATCATGCCCTTTTCAGACGAATTACATAATCCTACAATTCACTTTCAAGTAAGGTTATCAAATGAATTGAAATTACAATTGATACGACCGAAAATGATATACGATTTCTAACCAGTGCAATAGTACCCAGGTTTAGATTCATTAAATGTACACTTATAATTAAAGTTGTCTAGCATATTTAATCATTCTTTTTTGAAAATTGATTTTCTCTCTCCACTAATTATTATCCTATTTATTATATGATTTCATTTCCCTATATAATGTTTCTCTCAACAACCATATCCCCTCTCCCCTATTTATTACTATTATCAAATATATCCCTTTTTTATGATGATTTGTATCAAAAACAAGTTAACGCATTTCAGTGTAATTGCTTAAGCTGACCTTTCTTTTTCCATTTTTTTTGGTTAACGCTAAAACTTTCGGTAGCAAGTTACATGAAGCAAATCAAACATCCAAAAATTTAAGGAAGCAAGTTGATCAAAAAATAAATAAAAATAGATTGTCAAAAAAATAAAAAAAGGAAGCAAGCATATATTTATAGATAAATGTTAAAGGTTCTGGATAATAGTAATAAATAGGGGAGAGAGAATATGGTTATTGGTTCTTGAGAGAAACATCGTATAGGGAAATGAAATCATATAATAAATAGGATAATAATTAGTGGAGAGAGAAAATCAATTTTTAAAAATAATGATTAAATATGCTAGACAACTTTAATTAGAGGTGCACATTTAATAAACCTAAACCCATGCAATATTGCACGGGTTAGAAAAACCCATTGTTATTTGTTGTTTCCAAATTCCAAGTTGCCAGAAAATGGAAACCATCAATCCCTTAGAAATGAGAGTCGGTTTAGAAATGTTGAAAAAAAAAGAACATTTTGGAAAATAAGGTGAGAATGTATGCATGTTGATATTTTTTATGATTATTTTACTATTTTCACCAACATAACGTAAAATTGACGGTGTGGCACATGTTGCAATACTAGTAGTAGAGTGTCGTACTGATATAATAACCATGGACACGGTTTGCTCAATGATAGAAAAGACTGAATTAAAGGTCGTAATTTTAATGGACAAAACTGTTACAGGTGTAATAGGTATTATTTTTTAATAGGATTATGATTTGTATAATAAATCATCAATGAAAATAAAATATGTGTATAAAGTATAAATTTACTATGTCATATTAAAAAACAGTAACTAATATACCCAACTAAATTTTCTCCAATTTTAAACCCTGGCATGTTCCCACCCCAAGTCAAGGTGGTAAAATTTGGAAAAAGCAGTGGCATTTTCGCGAAGAAGATGAGGATGACGATCGACGACGATATGGGTCACAGCATTTGACCGACATTCGTTTATGGCGGTCGATGGTATCCTTTTGACCGTTCCTAGGGTTGGGCCTTAAGCTATCTTACAATCTGCTTGCATGTCTCCTGCTTTGTTTTTAAGGAACATTTTTTTGGTTGTGAAGCACAATATTTGTCATTTTTTCCAAATCCCATCTGTCAAAAAAGCACGTTGGTGAGAGCCCTATCCTATGATGATGACCCTACTCCTCTCTACCTTCTTCAGATGTCATTTTCAACTTCCATAGCCAATTATGTGCTATAATTTAATTTTATGACTAATAAATTTCAGGGCTTACTGACAACAAGTACCCTTAGCAAGGTTTTATGGGAAACCTAATATAACACTTCTCACAATAATAAATAGGGAAATGCTAACGAGTGCCCTAAGGGCACTCGTTTAGGAACCAAGAAAAGAAACTTTGTATTGAGAATTGATATATTTAATGTTTGAAGAAGTTAAATACTTAGTTTTCCCATGAAAACTTGCTTCTTATGATTCCTTGAAGAGTACCCTTAGGACACTCGTTAGCATACCCTAATAAATAAATCAATTCTCACAAAAAACTTGTTTATAGTATTACTTATTCCTATATTATTTGTAATAAAAAATTAAACTATTTATAGATACTAATTAGTTGGGCTAGTAAATATTTTTGTAGTTAATTACCATATTTTAGTATCAAACCTTGTTTTGTCCTTACCCCCTTTTAGTTAAATTAACTTTAATAAACTCGCAACTCTTTCTGACTATGTATGCCAAATGATCATATAAATATTATAACAGAACTTGTTATATGCTTTTGTATGAAAGCATTTGGAGATTAACTTAACAGATATTCTCCACCTTGGCAATTCAATGTCTTGGATGAAGCACTAAAATTATCAAAATTCTACTATCATTTTTTGGGGTATGCATCTTCAAAATTATATTGTGCCCATGAATTATGAACTCCCTCTCTCACACAGACACTGTTTTAAATGAGATGCAAGCTCCTGGTAGATATGATTTCTCCAATGTGTTGTTTAAATTGTTTAGGTTTATGATGTTAATCAGATGATACCAGCGTTTTAAATTATTATGTTGCCCCTACATAATGCATGGCTTTATTAGAGTATTTAAAACCCGGCGATCTGGGTAAGTGTTACATCTCCAACTACGTCCTACCTATTTGTCTAATTGGAAGCCATTCGCATAAAGTTCGTATGTTGAATAAAAAGGCCAGACCATAAAACACAAACCAAAAACAAAATTGAGTGACAATAACCCGGAGTTCATTCCAAAATGAACAAGAGCCAAGAAAAGGGACCTATGAAGTTGAAGCAAGAGCCAAGAAAATTAATCAAATACCAAAGGTCACTATCGACGTCCTCTTCTACCATTCCCACGTTTCCCTCTCACACGACCGCGAAACGCTGATCTATCTAGCTTAACCCCAAGGATTGAACTCCCCTCCTTTTCTGGTGTGGCACTTCTTTATCCTCCTTATCTTCCTTGTATCTGGCCGAGTTTCTTGTGGCAAAAGTGATTTCCCGTTATCCACCCGAACCCTACTTAACACCATCTGGGACAATGGTAAGTTATAATGTGCAATATGTGCTTTATATCCAATTCAGTCCATTAAGGACAATGGTAAGTTATAATGTTTAAATATTGTCACAGATACGAGAGGTATCTTAAAACTTCACTTGCTAGGGGTAGGATAAAAAGGGCTGAAGAGAGAGAAGATAAAGTCATTAAAAAGAATAAAACAACTAGCACATTTCAGATCATAGTACCTCATTAGTAAATATTGCTTTAAATTGCTCATCTTGAAGATCTTGCATGTTAATCCCTTTCTTTTTCTTGGATTCCTTTTTAGTTTCACCATCATCAGCATCTCGCTGCTCATTCTCAGCTTCTTCACTTTCAAGGAGGCGAGCTGCAAGGGCCCGATTAACCTTGAGTAATCTTTTCCTGATCTGCAAGGAAAACGATTGAGACGTGGCTATCGATTAATATTCCAGTCTAAATCGTTTAATCACCCAGAACTATGTTAAGAACATAAAATGATTAGTGAAGGAATCAACCGTAATTCGTGAGGCACATTCAGCTTCCATTTTTTCTTGCTTTTGCTATTCTATATAAGCTTCAAATTCAAAAGGATCTGCCAGTGCTTTTGCCTAAAAAAGAGTTCATGTATCATATGATTGGACAAAAACAGAATAATCTAGGAGGTCTAGCAACATCTAAGAAAAATAACTTCAATATAAAGACGATCATTACCTTAATTAAGATACAATAGTTTTTTTAATGAAAGCAGAACATTTATTAGAGAGAATCGAGGTAAAGTACAACTAAGGGGAGGATGAAAAATCCTCCAACACAGAAACAATAGATCACACCATAGAGAAGGTAAAAAATCAAGATTCAAGCAAAGCTACCTTGTCTTTCTGCATATAAGAAATGTAAACTCCCTTGAAACAACCATGAAAAGGTTCAGAAAGAAGCCACAAACACAACCCTACCCCAACCCAAATTTAAGGACAGAAACTGATGGGACCCGTGGAGAAAAATGGCCATATAAAGCATTGCATGGGCTGGCAGATTCTAGAAAGGGAAAAGCCTAAAAGGGGGGGTCCAAGGGAGAGTTAGTTAGTGACATGGCATGTGGACCATGTAGGCACCACATGGGGAAGGATTCTGTTAGCATTAGGGGATTTAATAGGATTCTATAGGGAAAGGGAAAACATTCTGGATTAGTTTGGGTAGAACCTTACGGTTTTGGGCAGAGAGAGAATCCTCTCTTCTATAGGAGCTTGGCTCTATGGCAGCACGAAGTCCCTTCCACTGTATTTCCCTTATTTTCAGAAATAATACTCATATTTCTTCTCTATTATTGAGTTGTTTGTTACTTAATTACTTGCTATAATTTCTGGTTCCTATCAAAACCACCCTTAAGATTTGTGCAATCTCTCCAACGAAATACACAAACAATAACAATAAAATCAGTTTTCCACTAGGAGGGATCAGCCTCCAACCAAATACAACATAGACATAAAAAAAAGATCACACTGACAATTTTGGCCTCCTTTTCCTACCAAAATCTTTTAAACGAACCCAGAGAAACTGCTCCAAAGTGGAAAGACACGCCCATTGCTCATCTAACAAACTAAACACATCAATCCAAAGAAAAATAGCAAGCTTACAATGCAAAATAATGGCTTATACCAATAAATTATCACATGATACAGACAAGAAAAGGATCTCCATCATATTCATGCATGATTGAGATCCTAGTGTGTGACTCGCACTATTGCATGACATGTCAAATTGAAAGGAAGAACAAAACAAGTATTTTCTGAATTGCTTGTATTACTTTCACACAGCATAGAGGTATTCTCTTTATACACTAGAAGAATTAAATACAACTTATAATTACAAGACAAATAAATGAGGCACCTATTTCCTGTAGACATTTCCTAATCTTTGGACGGTGGATTATCTTTGGACGGTGGATTCCAACACTCCCACTCAAGCTGGGGAATGGATATCAATCATTCCCAGCTTTCAAGTAAGTTGGTTGAATCAATCCATTGGAAAACCCTTTGTTAACACATCTGCCAGCTGCTGCCCAGAGGGAATGTAGGTTGTTGTTATCAATCCACTATCCAACTTTTCCTTGATGAAGTGTCGATCTATCTCAATGTGTTTTGTCCTGTCATGCTGAACATGATTATGAGCAATATTGATAGCCAATTTTTTATCACAAAACAATTTCATAGGACCTTCACACTTTATCTTCAAGTCATCGAGCACAATTTTCATCCACAACAGTTCACAGATTCCTTGTGCCATAGCTCTAAATTCTGCCTTTGCACTTAATCAAGCCACTACATTTTGTTTCTTACTTCTCCAAGTAACAAGGTTCCCACATAGGAACATGCAATAGCCTGCTGTGGATCTTCTATCACTTACTGAACCTGCATGGTCTGCATCTGTATAAGCCTCCATAGTCAAGTTTCCACCTTTTTTGAACAAGAGTCCTCTTCCTGGAGTAGCTTTGAGATACTGCAGTATACGTTCTACAGCCTGTAAGTGTCTCTCCCTCGGGTCATGCATGAACTGACTCACAACACTGACCGAATATGCTATATCTGGTCTAGTGTGTGCCAAGTAAATCAACTTCCCCACAAGTCTCTAGTATTGGATTTTGTCAACCTTGGCACTCTCCTCTTCAGTGCTCATCCTGTGATTTTGCTCGATGGGAATACCTGTAGGTTTACATCCAAGTTTCCCTATTTCCTTCAAAAGATCAAGTACATACTTCCTTTGAGAGATGAAAATGCCTTGTTTTGAGTAGGCCACTTCAATCCCCAAGAAATACTTCATTTTCCCAAGGTCCTTCATCTCAAATTCTGCAAATAATTTTTCCTTAAGAAGATCTCTCTCAACTAGGTCATCCCCTGTAATAATTATATCATCAACATAAACAAGAAGTACAGTCAGTTTTCCTCCTTGTGAATGTTTGAAGAAAAGTGTATGATCTCCTTGGCTTTGCTTGTAACCCAGCAACACCATAGCTTTTGTAAATCTTCCAAACCATGCTCGGGGAGACTGTTTTAGCCCTTATAAAGTCTTCCTCAATCCGCAAACTTGTTTATTCCACTTGTGGGACCAAACCCTGGGGGAATCTCCATGTACACCTCCTCCTCTAAGTCTCCATGCAAGAAAGCATTTTTGACATCAAACTGGTGTAGTTCCCATCCAGAGAGAGTAAAATACGAACAATGTTCATCTTTGCTACTGGAGCAAATGTCTCCTCATAATCAATGCCATAGATCTGAGTGTATCCCTTTGCCACTAGTCTTGCTTTATACCTGTCTAGGGTACCATCTGACCGGTACTTTACAGTGTAGATCCATCTACTCCCCACTGGTCTCTTTTCTTCTGGTTTCTCAACAATTTCCCATGTTCCATTTCTTTCCAGAGCTTGCATCTCCTCATTCATGGCTTGAACCCAATTCTTATCCTTTAATGCTTCTTGTACAGTTCTAGGGATTCTGATAGAGTCAATGGCTGCAATAAAGCTTTGGTGCTGCAAAGAAAGGTTTGTGGTGGAAACAAAGTTGGAAATGGGGTACTTAGCACAAGATCTTTTCCCTTTTCTTAATGCAATAGGTAAGTCATCATCAATGTTAGGATCACAATTATTCAAAGGAATAGGTTCAGAATGAATAAAAGGAATAGATTCAACATGAATGGGACTAGTGTTTTTGATGACTTACCATGGGTTCGGATATATTTAGGGTTGCGGCTGGACCAGGGAGGGTTATTTCTTCCTTTGATAGACTAGTTTTGGCGAGCTTGCTCTAGTCTGAGGAGCTAATTCCTGTGTATCAGAGGGCCTATCGGAAGATTGGAGCAAGGGAATGTTGCTTTCTGGAAATATCTCAGCTTCCAAATCAGAAGTATTATTCTCCCCCTGAAGCTGAGAGGAACGGAAGTATGACTGATTTTCTTGGAAGGTGACGTCCATGGAGACATACACTCGATGAGAGGCAGGGTGATCACATTTGTATCCCTTCTTGTCAGGGGCATCACCAATGAACACACATTTAATAGCACGAGGTTCAAGTTTGCCCTGATGCTGACGATGGACATGAACAAAAGCAACACAACCAAAAACACGAGATTCAAGACTTTGCATAATAGGAACAGATGGAAAAAATGTTTTCATGACATGAACAAGACTCAAACCACCAAGGATTCTAGAGGGTATTCTATTTATTAGATAAGCAGCAGTTAAAACAGCTTCCCCCCAATATGACTTTGGAACTGACATTTGGAATAACAATGCCCTAGTCATTTCAAGTAAGTGTCTGTTTTTTCTTTCAGCAGCCCCATTCTATTGGGGAGTATCAACACATGTGAGTTCATGAATAATACCTCGTTCTTTAAGAAAGGTAGAAAGACTTTGATTGACATATTCTCTACCATTATCAGACCTCAAGGGCTTAATAGTTTTTCCAAATTAAGTATGAATCATATGATAAAACTGAGTGAATAATTTGTAAACTTCAGATTTATCTTTCATCAGGAATATCCAAGTGACACGAGTGCAATCATCAATGAAAGAAACAAACCATTTTGCACCAGAGATATTAGGAACGATAGCCAGACCCCAAACATCAGTATGAATAAGAGAAAAAGGTTCATCACTTTTATTAGCACTTGAAGGAAAACTTACCCGATGATGTTTGGAAAATTCACAAACATCACATTGAAAGGACTCAACCGATTCATTCAAAAACAAAGAAGGAAACATGGTCTTAAGTAGAGTGAATGGGGGATGCCCAAGACGATTATGTTGGAGCCAAATTTGGGAGGAACAAGACTTGGATTGATGACAGGAATGTTGCAACTTCACACCAGATCCACCTGAAGTTTTCATCTCAAGGTAGTACAACCCTCCCCGTTCCTTGGAAACTCCAATAGTCTTCCCTGTAGTAATGTCCTGGAATACACAATGAGAAGGGAAAAATGTTACAGCGCAATTAAGGTCTTTGGTAAGTTTATGTATAGAAAGAAGGTTAGATGACAGTTTAGGAACATGAAGCACATTTTTCAAATTTAGAAAAGGACTAAGTTTAACGTTACCAAATCCTGCAACTGATGTATGAGAGCCATCAGCTACAGTTATGTGATGACTACCCATGAGGATTTGATAGGATGAAAAATGAGAAGAACAAAAGGTCATGTGATCGGTGGCACTAGAATTAATAATCCAAAAATCCTCGGGGACAGTACCAGAAGCATGAGAAAATAAAGAACACAGATTCTTACCATTTACAACATTTTAAGAAGTGCTAGACTACTTACTAGAGTAATGGGTGATAGATGAGATGTTGCTAATCTCAGTGTTAGACATGATGGTTGGGTGTGATAACAACCAAGAGTGCAATGAAGGTGTAAAAAACACAAGCTGCAATGAAGGCAGCAACAAACAAAGGGTTTGTGGTGAAGATGACTTTGGGTACTATAAGTAAGAAAGATAAAGCACAATGAAGGTGCTGAACATGTAATGAAGGCACAAGACAGAACAGGTCCTGCAATGAAGGCAAGGCACCTAAGGTCACTCAGCAATGAAGGCCGAGGCAGCGGAAAAGCAAAGGCAGAGACTCCCAGGGTCGGGAGCTCTGATACCAAATTGAAAGGAGGAACAAAACAAGTATTTTCTGAATTGCTTGTGTTTCTTTCACACAGCATAGAGGTATTCTATTTATACACTAGAAGAATTAAATACAACTGATAATTACAAGACAAATAAATGAGGCACCTATTTCCTATAGACATTTCCTAATTTCATGACTAGAGAATACATGAACCTCATTAATTTACAATGGCTATTTCCTAAACTATTAATGACAGTCCATGAACCTTTGGTCGGTGGATTCCAACATTAATGACAGTCCATGAACCTTTGGACGGTGGATAATCTTTGGACGGTGGATTATCTTTGGACGGTGGATTCCAACATGTCATACCACCTAGACTCTTTTTTGTCCTATCTCAACTTTTGTCAAGCTTAGATGGTATAATAAATTCAACAGCCATACTAGCAAAAACAAAGTCAACCTTATTAGGAAGAACTGGACTACATGAAGCTTCCTCGAGTTCTAAAATGATTTGATAGATATGTTGCAAATCACACATCTTTTCCACTAAGTTTGTAAATGATATGACTTTTTCACCCACTTAACATAATATAAAAAAATTCTGACGAAGTGAATGTAAAACCATCAATCAGGTGTTTAACAAAAAAAAAAGGTCTCAGAATATCAATAATTCATGAAGTACGTGTGGGTGAATAAGAAAATAAGCCGAGAAGAACCTACCTTTTTGTATAATGCATAATTAATAAAGAAGCCATGCATGTAGGCTCTAAGTAGATTGGTTCCAATCAGGTTGGTTAAATTTAACCTCTCAAGCTCTTCTTTTGTCAAAAATTTGTAATGATCATAAATAGTTGTTTGTCCACCCGTGTCTAGCTCCTCCTGTAAAATAATTCTAATGTCAATACAAAGATGACTAAATACTAGACTAACTAATCTAAGAATCGATTAAGATAGAGTAAGAACGTACAATGAAATTTTCTAGAGAAGAATACCATTTGGGAGCAGGTCCAAGGGATGGTATGAAGTAAGATGGTATTTGGCTACAGTCCAAAGCTAGCAAGATCAAACCACTTCCAGCAAATGTACATACATCATTTATTATTCCTGCTGTGGGTTCAATGCTGGTCATGCCTTCTCCCTGAAACAAGTTTATAATAAACCATATGACAACCAATGTTGATGAACACACAATTTAAATGTCGGTATTACCTAAAAGGTTTACAAAAGCATCAAAGCTCATAGATTTATCAGTGATAAGTGAACCACAATATGAAGGTAATGAGTTGAATATTGATTATACATTTAAAATAGTATCATCCTTCAAAATACTTTAACTGATTTCTGCGTAGTAAAATTTGATGAAAAAGAATACATTAAGACCATGTTTTTATTTTCTGATATGTTTCAAGAACAATAACATCTCCAAAAGATTAAAATGTTGTAGACATCCCAACATGCCACAATAAAATCAATAGTTACTGTGAGAATTTGTGTGTTGTGTGATATTTTAGGAATGTTTATATTGTATATTTTACCTTTTAGAATTAGAGTCTCTATTTAATTTTGTAATTAGTCAATCCCTGAAATCAAGGGATTTCAAATTAAGGAAGGAAACATATGTTGTTTCCTAATGTAGATGCTAGGAACTGTGTATATATTTATGCATCATTGATCAATAGAAAAATAATTCAATTCCCAAATTTTGATATGGTATCAGAGATCCCGATCTAAGGGGGCCTGCTTCCGCGAGAAAAAAAAACACCCAAACCTGCAGCAGTTGGCCTTCATTGCCAACACAAAAAACCCTAAACCCTGCTACAGTTGGCCTTCATTGCCAACATATCTGCAGCCTAATCTTTACTTATTCGGCCTTTGTTGCCATCATTAGTGACAGCCTTCATACCTCATTATGTCTCACGAAGAGGGTGAAGTTCTGGACACAGCGAAAGGATCAAAGGATGCCCAACCTGGAGAACTGCATAACATATATGCTGCCTATCGACTGAACGGGAAGAATTACTTGAAATGGTCCCAACTTCTTCGGACAGTGCTGAAGGGAAAAGGGAAAATGAGCCACATCAAGGGTTATGGACCAAAAAGGGAGATCCCAAGTTCAAAGCATGGGATGAGGAAGATGCTATGATCATGGCTTGGCTGTGGAATTCAATGATCCCAGAACTTAGTGATACCTGCATGTTTCTCAGCACCGCAAGGGAAGTTTGGGATGCAGTGGAGCAGACCTACTCCAAAACCAAGGATGCGGCCCGGGTATATGAAGTAAAGGTGAAAACAGTAGCAGCGAAGTAAGGGAATAGGACTGTTACTGAATATGCCAATCAACTAAAGTCCCTATGGATGGAACTAGACCTTTATAGAGTGATCAAGCCTAAGTGTTCATAGGATGCAACAATTCTCAAGGACTTTATTGAGCAAGACGGGGTTTATGATTTCCTGGTTGGCCTAAATTCTGAATTTGATCAGGTCAGAATTCAAATCCTTGGGAAACAAACACTTCCATGATTCAATGAAGTGGTGGCCATTGTAAGAAGTGAAGAGAGCAGAAGGAGTTTGATGCTGGATACTCCTAATGTGGACAATTCAGCCATGGTTGCTGAACGTGTTAATGGTGAATATGCAAATGTGGGAAATAAAAATGATGGTCTATGGTGCACATATTGCAACAAGCCACGCCACACCCGCGAGAAGTGCTGGAAACTGCATGGTAAACCTTCTCACTTAGAGTTTGGTAAACCTTCTAGCCGTGAGTGGGGACAAAAGGGGGGACATTTCAAGAAAAATGGGCAGGTTCATGTTGCAGTAGGCGACACTAGTGATGAGCTTAAGCCTGAATCCAACAACCTAAATCAGGAAGAGATAGAAAGGCTGAGGTCTGTCCTTAGCAATCTAGAAAAACCTTCAGGTACCTATAGTTTGGGTTTTTCAGGTATGTTTTCATTTTCAATTGGATTAAATGTCTCAGAAAAACCATCTACTATATACTGGATTTTGGATTCTGGAGCCACTGACCATATGACACCCTTATCCACACACTTTTCTACCTATTCACCCTGTCACAACAATAAGAAAATTATTACAGCAGATGGTAACCTTGTAACAGTGGCAGGTTTGGGAGACATTAAAGTAAATTCATCAATAACATTAAAGAATGTTCTCCATGTCCCAAAATTATCTACCAACCTTATTTCTGTGCAAAAACTCACTAAGTATTTATCCTGTAAAGTGATTTTTCACAACAATCATTGTGTTTTTCAGGACAAGGATTCGAGGAGGATGATTGGACTAGCTACAGAATGGAACGACCTTTATTACCTTGAAGAACCGAATACGCATTCCCTGACTGTGACCACCAATTTGCCTCACTCTCTCCTGTCTGAATCAATGTTATCCAATAGGGAAAAGATTCTTCTTTACCATTGTAGGATGGGACATCCTTCCTTTAGGATTATTAAAGTTCTTTTTCCTTTATTGTTCTCCCAAACAGAGGTTGAGAGTCTTCATTGTGATGTGTGTGAGCTTGCTAAACACAAGCGTGTATCTTTTCCCATAAGCAACAAAAGAAGCACTTTTCCCTTTTATCTTGTTCATACTGATGTGTGGGGTCCCTCTAAGGTTCCTAATGTGCTTGGTGCTCGCTGGTTTGTTACCTTCAATGATGATTGTACCCGTGTTACTTGGACCATTTTACTTAAAAATAAATCTGAAGTAAGCACGGTATTCCATAATTTTTTCTCTATGATAAAATACCAATTTGGTGTAAGTATCAAGTGCCTAAGGTCTGATAACGCTAAGGATTACTTCAACCACATCCTTAAACCCTTCTGTCAAAAGGAGGGCATCGTTCATGAGTCCTCTTGTGTCAAAACACCGCAACAGAATGGGGTAGCTGAGAGGAAGAATGGGCATCTTCTTGATCAAACTCGGGCTCTTTTGTACCAGTACAATGTACCTAAAACTATTTGGGGTGAAGCTGTCCTTACAACAACACATCTAATCAATAGGCTTCCCTCCAAGGCCTTAGGTTTAAAAAGCCCAAAGGACATGTTTTCTTCCTTTTACCCAAATCTACCTACTACAAATAACCTTACACCTCGGATCTTTGGATGTGTCTCCTTTGTCCATGTCCATAGTCAAGATAGAGGGAAACTTGATCCTAGAGCTCTTAAATGTGTGTTTGTTGGGTATTCTTCCACTCAAAAGGGGTATAAATGCTATCACCCTCCTTCTAGGAAGTTCTTTGTCTCTCGGGATGTCACCTTTCATGAGGCTAGATCCTATTTCAGTCAACCTTATCTTCTGGGGGAGAGTTTTAGGGAGTATAAGGAACTAGATCTTCTTGGACCTCTTGGGTTACCTGACTTGCCCACTTTTGAGCCAACAAACCAACCTTCTGATGTGGCTGAACCCGAGCCTTCTAATGTGGTTGAACCTGAGCCAACTCCCACAAACCAACCTTTTGTTGTGGCTGAACCCGAGCCAACTGTTGTGGCTGAACCCAAACCTTCTGATGTGGCTGAACCCGAGCCTTCTAATGTGGTTGAACCCGAGCCAACTCCCACAAACCAACCTTTTGTTGTGGCTGAACCCGAGCCATTGTTGTGGTTGAACCCGAACCTTCTGTTGTGGCTGAATCAGATGTGTGGTGGAAGAAAAATCTGGTATTCATGAAGAAGAGGTCAAAGGCTATTTCAGACTCTATGTCAGTCCATGAGTCCAACTCCAGTCCTTCAAATGAGGTAACAATTTCTGATTTTGAAACTTTACAGGATAAAACTAAATCCCAAACTGTTATAGATGACCTTGACCTCCCGATTGCTATTAGAAAAGGAACCAGAAAAGCCACTAAACAACCCTTATACCCTCTCTCCAACTACCTCTCTTTTTAGCATTTTTCACCCACTCACAAAGCCTTCCTAGTTAACCTAAATACTACCTCCATACCCACCACCTTGTCTGAGGCATTGTCCAATGAAAAATGGAAGCAAGCCATGGATGTTGAGATGGAAGCCTTAAAAAAGAATAAAACCTGGGAGTTAGTTACTTTATCCGAAGAAAAAAGGTCAGTTGGATGCATGTGGGTATATACAGTAAAATATAAAGCCGATGGGTCAATCGAGAGGTACAATGCGAGGCTAGTTGCCAAAGGGTTCACACAAACTTACGGGATTGATTATTTGGAGACATTTGCTCCGGTTGCTAAAATGAATACGGTCAGGGTATTATTGTCTCTTGCTGCCAATAGGGGTTGAGACCTGCAATAATTTGATGTAAAGAACGTGTTCTTACATGGGGAACTAGAGGAGGAAATCTATATGGAAGTACCTCCGGGATATAGAAAAAATGTGGCTGCCAACACAGTGTGCAAGTTAAAAAAGGTCATGTATGGGCTAAAACAATCCCCTCGGGCTTGGTTTGGAAGGTTTACTAGAGCTATGACTGCCTTGGGATACAAACAAAGTCAAGGGGATCATACATTGTTCATTAAGCATTCTGCCTCAGGGGGAGTAACAGTGCTATTAGTGTATGTAGATGATATTATCTTGACCGGAGATGACAGTACGTAACGGCAAGCCTTGAGTCAGTCTTTAGCCAAAGAATTTGAGATCAAAACCTTGGGAAAGCTGAAATATTTCTTGGGCATCGAAGTGGCACACTCCAAGAAAGGCATCTTCATATCACAACAGAAACACATAATTGATTTACTCAAAGAAACAGGTAAAATAGCTTGTAAACCTGCAAGTACTCCCATGGACCTGAGCTTAAAACTGGGAAATGCAGAGGATGTTGTTGTTGATAAGGAGATGTATCAGTGCCTTATGTGCAGACTCATTTACTTGTCCCATACCAGACCGGATATTGCCTATACAATGAGCTTAATCAACCAATTTATGCACAGCCCAAGAGAAACTCACTTGCAGGCTGCTCACAGAATTTTGCAGTACCTCAAGGGGACTCCGGAAGAGGAATCTTGTTTCAAAGGAGTGGAAATATGTCTCTTGAAGCCTATACAGATGCTGACTATGCAAGGTCGATTATTGATAGGAGATCAACTACCGGGTATTGCACTTTTCCTGGGGAAACCTTGTGACATGGAGAAGTAAAAAACAAAGTGTAGTGGCACGATCTAGTGCTGAAGCAGAATTTCGTGCAATGGCACAAGGTGTATGTGAGTAGTTACTTTGGTTAAAAATCATATTAGAAGATTTGAAGGTTAAGTGGGAAGAACCAATGAAGCTATACTGCGATAACAAATCTGCAATAAGCATAGCACACAACCCAATCCAACATGATCGGACTAAGCACATTGAAGTGGATAGGCACTTCATTAAAGAAAAGCTTGACAACGGTTTAATCTGCACTCAATATGTGCCTACACAGGGAAAACTTGCAGATTTCCTCACCAAAGGGTTGAACAACTCCACATTTGAGAGAATTATATCCAAGCTGGGAATGGAAAACACCTATTCATCAGCTTGAGGGGGAGTGTGAGAATCTGTGTGTTGTGTGATATTTTAGGAATGTTTATATTGTATCTTTTACCTTTTTGAATTAGAATCTCTATTTAATTTTGTAATTAGTCAATCCTTGAAATCAAGGGATTTCAAATTAAGGAAGGAAACATCTGTTGTTTCCTAATATAGATGCTAGGAACTGTGTATATATTTCTACATCATTGATCAATAGAAAAATAATTCAATTCCCAAATTTTGATAGTTACTGACATAGACTTATCAGAAAAAATTAGAAAAAAATTGCAAATTAAATCATGCCATTCAACAATGGCGATCTTTCTTTCTCCTACCAAAATGATGCTCAATGACACAACTACTAAAAACAAAAACTACCCCACTCAAGTTTAATGAATGAAATTAATCATGCCAAGGTATACTGATTAATTTGGAGATAACACAGAACCGTCAATCACAAAATATATGAGCAGGAACCAAAAAAATTCCTCTACCATTTCAGGATCCCATATTCTAACGACATGATTATCACTGGTAATCAACATTGGTTGTTCATAGTTAAGAGTACGATGCCACTTAATATCCAATATGGAACTGCCATACCAGTAAGACAAATTTTAGGCAACCATTAATGAAAAAAATTATTGTTAATACAAACTTAAATCTAAAAAATAAGGATGTCAACTTACATACGATCCTGTATTCGTACAGGATATGATGAGCACAGGTCATAGATGAGAACCTGCATACGAAATATTAAATGATAAAATATCCATGTTCAAAGATGGGGGATTGTTATTAACAGTTGTCATTTCTAACAACCTCTGACCGCATAGATTACTATGCATTATTAGAGTATAAGCTTAGATTTAGCTTAGCTTTGGGACTATTGTAACTCAACTGAATTGCTGAGTCATCATTCAGTTGAGAGTTAGTTAGAACTGTTGTAACTCAACTAAATTGCTGAGTCAGCATTTTGTTGAGAGTTAGTTACAGAGCAGTTAAAGCTCCTAGCAGTACAAGCTAAGCACAGTAATATAAAGCCTTGTACACTGTATGATTTCAAGAAATGAAATTCATAATTCAGTTTTAAGTTTCTGTTCTCCCTTCTCCCTATGAGTTTTTCTCTCTCTACTCTCTCAATTCTATTATGGTATCGTGAGCCTCTTTTCTGGCGCCAAAGTCTGATTCATGGCAGAAAGCGGAAATCCCTTTGATCCTCCTCCGGCAAACGGAACCACCACCGGACCTTCGTCTTCATCCTCAATGAATTTCAATCCACCTCTTTCTGTAAAACTCGACGATCAAAATTTTCTTCTGTAGAAGCTGTGATCATAGTACACAAGCTTCATCACTATGTTGTAAGCCCTAGAATTCCACCAATGTTCAATTCTGAGCAAGATCGAGCCCTAGGTCTTCAATCGGAAGCATATTCAGCTCTGGTTGGTGCAAGATCGAATGCTCTTTACGTGGCTACTCAGCTCAATTTCACCGTCAGTTCTTCCGCGATTCATCAATTGTAAGCAGTCTTGGGAAGTTTGGGATAAAGTGCACAAGTTTTTCCATTCGTACCTTCGTGCTAAAATTCCGCAATTCCGATCTGAACTGAAGAACACGAAGAAAGGTTCGCGTTCGATTGCTGAATACCTAATGCGCATTCGAGCTTTAGTTGATTCACTTCAGGTGATAGGGGATCCTGTTACAGAGCAGGATCACATCGACACAATCCTTGAAGGATTACCGAAGGAATTCAACTCTTTTATCATGATGATTTACGCGCGAGTTGAACCGGTTACGGTCGAAGACATTGAAGCTCTGTTGCAAATTCAGGATGCTCAATTTGAGAGGTACAAACAAGATCTCTCTTCCTCTTCAGTTTCCCTCAACCTTGCTCACAAAGAATCCACTAATTAGTCCTCTTCTTCTATTTCACGCTCAGATGTTGAGTTGGCGCTGAGTCGTGATAACTATCAGAACTCCAATCGGGGCCGAGGACGCGGTGGCCGCAATCGTGGTCGCGGTCGTGGAGGTCGAGATAGTGGTGGTGAAAGGCCAACGTGCCAGCTATGCCATAAGTATGGCCACGATGCATACAACTGCTGGCACAGGTTTGAGCATGACTTTGTTCCAAGTCAACCAGCATACAACCATGCTACCAGGCCTCAAACTCATTTTCCTCAACCACTCCCTCCAAGACCACCGGTTATACAGCAAAATCAGCCCTCTGCATACATAGTTGCTCAGACTTATCAGTATCAGCCTACTCAAAATATGGTTCCTCAGTCATATCAATGCACGCCTATGGTTCCTCAATCATATCAGTGTGCACCTACTTAGAACAATTTTGTTCCAACTCCTACTCAGGAATCCTCAGCTTCTCAAATGTGGTATCCAGATTCAGGAGCCTCTCATCACATCACCGCTGATCCTCAAATCCTGAGTCAGAGCACTACCTTTGGTGGCCATAACCAAGTTCTGATGGACAACTGGCAAGGTGTCCCTATTTCTTCCATGGGTTACTCTAAGTTTATTTCACATAGTCACCCACACACAACTTTATCTTTAAATAAACTTCTGCTAGTACCTAATATAACCAAAAACCTGGTCTGTGTCTAAATTTGCTAAAGACAATAATGTCTTCTTTGAATTCCATCCTCACTCATGTTTTGTCAAATCATAGGGATCTAACCATGTCCTCCTTGAAGGTTCTCTAGGCAGTGATGGCCTGTATTGTTTTAAGCACATCAATATTCTCATGGAACCTTCTTCCTCGGTCATAAGTTCCCTACCCCTTACTACTAGTTCATACTGCAATTCTAATAAAGTCAGTGACTCTTCTTTTTCTTTTAATGTGTATACAAACACTGTTTCAAATTCCTATGTGACATGGCACAATAGGCTAGGCCATGCTCATCCTAATGCTGTAAAGACCATTATGCAATTGTGTAATATACCTTGTTCAAATAAAGTGGCTAATGAAATTTGCCTTGCATGTTGTTTGGGTAAGTCTCATAGACTTTTTGCCCCTCCATCTCTTACGGTTCATACTACACCTTTTGAACTAATCCATTCAGACCTATGGGGCCCTGCACCCATTACATCTTCTAATGGCTATTCCAGCTACATAGCCTTTGTGGATGCATATACCAAACACTCTTGGATTTATTTTCTCCAAAAGAAGTCTGATTCTCTTGTTGCCTTCAAACAATTCCATGCCTTAGTGAAAACTCAGTTTTCAGCAAATATTAAGGCTCTCCAATCTGATTGGGGAGGTGAATTTAGACCATTCACCAACCACCTTGCCGAATTAGGCATTGTTCACAGACTCACTTGCCCACATACATCCTATCAAAATGGGACTGTTGAGAGAAAACATAGGCAGATTGTTGAGATGGGACTCACCCTTCTTTGTCCCTTCTTTCTCATGCCTCCGTGCCCATGTCCTATTGGGACCACAGTTTCACTATGGGTGTTCACTTGATAAACAGACTATCTACTACAGCTCTTTCTAAGTTCACTACTCCTTATCATGGCTTATATAGCACTATCCCTGACTACACTATCCTAAAAACTTTTGGTTGTGCCTGTTTCCCTTTCTTAAGTCCTTACAACAAACACAAATTATAATACAGATCCAGTGTCTATCTAGGAATATCTCCTCAATATAAGGGTCACAAATGCCTTGACTCCTCAGGTGGAATCTATGTGTCCATAGATGTCCTCTTTCATAAAACTCGCTTTCCCTATCCCTCATTGTCCCAAAGTACAAGATCACTCTCTCAGTCAACTGAGTCCACCTATCCATCTGTTATTCCTATTCTTCAAACTCCTCTCTTGAATCATGTGCCTCTCACTCAATTCCCTCCCCCATCTCCTACATCTAGTGCTCATCTAGAGTCCCCTGGTCACAATCTCACACCTGCAGCCTCACATTCCCTGGGTCATATCCCCTCTCAGTCCTCTGTTCAGTCCCCTGGTTCCACTACCTCTACTTCCGTTGTTGGCACACCTATTCAGTCTCAGTCACCCAATCGGCCCTCTAATGGCACTTCCTCACACTCTCCTTCCCTACAGGAGGTTGCATCGAGCTCCCCTGCATCCTCCTTGAGCCCATCACCGACAGAACCAATTCCTGGTCCCCTGCACCCAATGTTAACTAGGTCCAAAACAGGGTGCCTTCCCCCGAGGCTCTATCTCACTCATGTGGAACCTCACTCAGTAAAGCAAGCCTTATCTAGCCCTGAATGGCTCAGTGCCTGAAAGATGAGCATGCTGCTCTGCTAAGAAATCAGACTTGGTCACTGGTTCCTCTCCCTGCCAGCAGAAGAGCCATTGGGTGAAAATGGGTATTCCGAATTAAGGAGAATCCGGATAGCAGCATTAACAAGTATAAGGCAAGATTAGTTGCCAAAGGGTTTCATCAACAGCTTGGCTTTGACTACCATGAAACATTCTCACCTGTTATCAAGCCAGTTACCATTCGGGTCATTCTCACCATGGCTCTCACCTCCATGTGGGTGATACAGCAGATTGATGTCAATAACGCCTTCTTGAATGACTTATTAACTGAGGAAGTGCACCATGGCTCTCACCTCCATGTGGGTGATACAGCAGATTGATGTCAATAATACCTTCTTGAATGGCTTATTAACTGAGGAAGTGTACATGACACAACCTCCTGGATTTGAGTCTGAAGATAGGTCCCTAGTGTGCAAGCTGCACAAGGCTCTTTATGGCCTTAAACAGGTCCCGAGGGCATGGTATGAAAGGTTAACCAGCACCCTGCTACAGTTTGGATTTGTGATCAGTAGATGTGACCCCTCTCTCTTTGTCTACAACAAAGGACCAACCTGTCTGTATGTCTTGGTGTATGTGGATGATATCATCCTCACTGGCTCCTCACCCCCACTCATTTCAGATTTGATCAGGAAGCTTAATGCCACCTTTGCTCTTAAGGAGCTTGGCAACTTGGACTACTTCCGTGGTGTGGAAGTGAAGCATCTTCCCAATGGTAGCTTGCTTCTCACTTAGTCCAAATACGTCAAGGACCTTTTGTCCAAGGCTAACATGCTGGAAGCAAAGGGAATCTCTTCCCCGATGGTCAGTAACTGCAAAATGAGCAAGTTTGGGACTGACACTGGCAAATTCGAGTCTGTACAAATCCATTGTGGGGGCATTGAAATATGCAACCCTTACCAGGCCAGAAATTGCCTTCAGTGTCAACAAGGTTTGTCAGTTTATGTCAAACCCCTTGGAAACACACTGGCTAGCAGTAAGGAGGATATTGAGGTATCTAAAGGGATCTCTGAATCATCGGCTACTTCTCAGGCCAGCTTCTCCCACTGCTCCTCTCTCCATCAAAGTCTATTGTGATGTTGATTGGGCCAGTGACCCAGATGATAGAAGATCTACTTCTGGGTAATGCATCTACTTGGGTCCTAATCTCATCTCTTGGTGGTCTCACAAGCAGCAACTGGTGGCAAGGTCCAGCACTGAAGCAGAATACCGGAGCATGGCTAATACCACAGCTGAAGTTTTATGGATTATGTCATTGCTTACTGAGTTAAAGGTTCCCTTCCTCACTCCTCAGCTCCTTTGTGACAACCTAAGTGCAGTCTCCATTGCACATAATCTAGTGTTGCATGCCCAAACCAAACACATCGAATTGGACATTCACTTTGTTCGGGAAAAGGTGCTGTCCAATACACTTTCAGTCCATCATGTCCCTGCAGCAGATTAGCTAGCTGATTCCTTCACCAAGCCTCTCTCTTCATCCAGATTCAGTGCACTCAACCAATCTCAATGTGGTTGCTGCTCCTTCTCAACCACCTTGAGATTGCACGGGGAATGTTAGAGTATAAGCTTAGCTTTAGCTCTGATTTGGGACTGTTGTAACTCAACTGAATTGCTGAGTCAGCATTCAGTTGAGAGTTAGTTATAGAGCAGTTAAAGCTCCTAGCAGTACAAGCTAAGCACAGTTATATAAAGCCTTGTACACTGTATGATTTCAAGAAATGAAATTCATAATTCAGTTTTAAGTTTTTGTTCTCCCTTCTCCCTATGAGTCTCTCTCTCTCTCTACTCTCTCAATTCTATTATGCATGCTATTCACACTATAACATCCACACTTCAAGTCAATTGAGCTCTTTGTGGGAGGGGGATTTAGCATGTTGTTAGAGGGTAACTTCTAAGCTACACCCTTCACTTTTGGGGTGTTTATACTACATGCATAATCCATTACTTGTTCTTTTGCAATGTTTCAGTAACAAAATGGTATAATTCACCTTTTCTTTTTTAAAACTTCCTTTCCTATGTCTATTTTATGCACTTCATGTAGTGTCATATATGGAGTATAATGTATATTGTAAAATTCATTGTAGCCATATAAAAACATTTGTGGACCTTCATTTAACAGCTTCAAATTTTGGGATAGTTAGCCCTTGACACCAACCATCGTATAAAAAAAATCCTGGCTTATCCTAATAGTAGACACCTATATATGCAATAGTACAATACAAGCTTTCCTCCAAACCTATATTGCACTCGACATGACTATTGTTAAGCTTACTCACGAAGAGGACAATACAAATACCACAAAATAAGCCATAAATTGTCACAGACTCACAATAATGCTACAAATATTATGATTTCATAGATAATTAAAATATCACCATACTTTTCCTGCACTACTTCCAACAGCCATTAAGAAACCTCCATCTCCATCAAACTCCAATGCAGTGACCTCCTACAAATATAGAAAGGTTAACAATGAAGATGTCAATTATGCATGAAATTTTACAAAGAAATTCACAACCTCGGTTATGACATGGAAAAGGGGGGAAAGATACATGTTTCCTAAGACACACCGTTGTGCCCCTTTGTGTCATTTAGTTTAAAATCTCATTATTTAATTACTTAATCGCACGCTTAACATGAAAATTACGTAAAAATTGAAACTTCATTTCTTAAGCAAATAGATTCATATAGAACATAATATGAAAACATAAATATATTAGACATACTTAAAGCATCAGAGTTATCAAAACACTGTTTCAGGGCATCCCATCAATAGGATCCCGAACTGGTGCATAGTTATACCAAACATAAGCGGAAAGATAAAGCTTCACGACATAGACGCACTGGCCATAACTAACTAGACCCTAATCACCATGGGTCATAGCTCGTCCTCTGGCATCCAGTTCGTATGGAGTTCCATCCAACTCCTCCTAGTTACGTTCATCCACAGGGTCTTCTCGTACGGTTCCACAAGGAGACAAAATACAACATACAGAAATATACAGGGGATAAGAAACAGTTCTATCATAAAAAGTGGAAAAGAGTCATAGTAAACTATACAGTAATTATCACAGACACAACATCAGTCAAGTCATCCATCTTCCATAAAATTCTTATATCCATCCTACCCTCACTCCTGCAACTAAAACTTGATACTGAAAATAGCTATGGTTTCCCTATCATAGTTATGGTTATCGGTCAGTCGCCCAAGCGACACGTCCCATTCCCGGTGCACATCCTTAGTCATGGTGAGAATGCTCATGCAAAGCAATGACACTATAGCTGCACATTAAACCCGGTGCACACCCCGGACCGTGGGTGCTCATGCAAAGCAATGACACTATAGCTGC
Source organism: Sophora flavescens (assembly GCA_030762895.1). Taxonomy (NCBI): domain Eukaryota; kingdom Viridiplantae; phylum Streptophyta; class Magnoliopsida; order Fabales; family Fabaceae; genus Sophora; species Sophora flavescens. The sequence goes on from CM061065.1 coordinate 733,451, forward strand.
ACGGTTATCCCGGTGCACACCTTCACCATGGTTAGAACGCTCACGTAAAGCGTGACACTACAGCTGCACGATGATCCCGGTGCACACCTCGTCCACTCCCAGAGGTGCTCATGCAAAGCAATGACACTCGTAGATGCACAAGTTAAGTTTACCCTTTGGACGGTCCCACAAGGACTTCGGGTCTTGTATGTGTCCCACATACGGTTATAGAAACAACACAACTTATGAACCTCGCAGACTCCTATGGTTATAACCTAGTGCCTTAACCTCTCATCAAGACCTCAAAATATGCTCTATGTCACAACACCTCTTTAACATATTTCATGTAGGTTAGATACCTCTAAAAATCATCTTGATCCTCACGCCCAAAACAACTCATCTCTTAGACCACATATATATCTTCGCTTAATCCACTAAGCATAAAGTAAATACCACACAGATCATGCATAACATCAAGTCAATCAAAGATATTTCAGAACATCAACATAGAACTAAATCAGTTCAATAAAGGTAATAAAACTCAAATCAACCATCAACAGTATAAACATCAACATTATATCGATCAACCTACAATCCTCGAATCACCATGGATGTTTTATAAAAGCAATTTAAAGCGATTCTGGTCTTGTCGATTATTCGACTTCTAGTAGGGTTTAGGTTGCCCTACATAATTACTACATAATCTACTACTTATCGATTCCGACGATAGGTTGATTCTTTCCCCCACCTAGGTTATCACCGAACTCCCGAACTCGAAGCTCCTCGTCGTCACACCACAAAGTATTAACTCCACCTTCTGTGAAGGTAAGGAGATTAGATACTCGAAGAGGTATACCACGAACGTCCTCGTTTCCTCCGAGATGGAAGTCTAAGGTTACAAAACATGAAATCATGAGTTAAAACTCAATCAAAGAACACTAACCACAAGGTATAGGTTCGGTTCATACAATAAACTAGGATTAGGGGTTTCCGAAATTTATGCGACTCTTGGATTTATGATCCTTAAGTGCTAGGAGTTTAAAACAAGATTACTTTAAACAAAGTTGAACAAAAATCCCACCAAGTTACACTTGATGGAGATTCAGCCTTGACCAATAAGATAGGCTAGGAACATTTAAACTTTCCAATCTCTTTGGTTTAGCATCCATTAATAGTAAGGAGCTCAAAACCATGATCACTTTGGAAAATGAAAAACGAAACACCCTAGGTCCATAACCTTTAAGATTCGGCCATCCTTGGGTTTTCATGATAGAAATCTTTAAATTTTCCAATCTCTTAGACCTTTTAGCATCCAATAACTTGTGGATCTCAAGTCTATGATCATCTTGGAAGCAACATAGGACTTTAAATAACAAAGCTCATAAGCACATAAAGTAAGAACAACATAAGCCTATAAGTAATTAAAACATAATGACATAAGTAAATGAATCATAAATGACATAAACATAAATGACATAAAAGTAAATGACATAATGTAAATGACATAAAGTAAATGGCATAAATATAAATGACATAAAATAAAAGATATGAATATAAAGAACATGGAAGTAAATGACATGAACAGAAACATAATGACATAAAAATAAATAAGCACAAGTAAGGAAAGCCATAAAGAAAGCACAACAAATAAATGAAGCAAGAATAAAGTAAAGCATCACAATGTATTAGGGTTCTAAGTTCATGATCACACTTGGATAAGTTGAAACATAGTATCCTAGGCCACTAATACATAGTTTTGGCCATCATGGGAAAACAAGCTATCAAAACCTTCCAAGATTTATGGATTCAATGATCAAGGAACACTTAAAAAAACTAACACATGATCATGTAAAAGAAGTTGAAACAAAACACTCCCTAGGCCATCATGAGTAGATTCGGCCTCCTCAAGAAATAGAGGATGGAGATTTTTGATTTATACAACCTCTTAGTATGTAACACTCTGTTGCGCATGGGTCAAAAAGCGAGTGGTTTGAAAAAGTGTAGTGATGGTGTGACAACTCGAGTATCGTCTCACAAGGACTCTTGGGTTGTTATCCGCAGAAAAATTCAGTTTTTTTGGGGGGGGTGGGGGGTGGGATTTGAACTTCAATGAAAAGGAAGCAATGCAAACGAGTAATTATCAATGATCAAAACGATTAATCTACTGTTCTCGGTTTCCCACTATCATCGATTCATATAATTCCCATGCCCTACGCGGATTCTAGTCCCCTTTCGATTGTAGCAACAATTTACAAGCGAAATTGGCACTACACGAAATATGTTCCCAATTCCCGAATTAAGCAAACGGGTTGAAGCACTCGTGAATTAAGCAAACAAGATTGAACACACGCGAATTAAGCAAACACGATTAGAAATGGGAAAATAAAATCATCGAAACAAATCAATACCTATTCTATATAATCCTGGATTAAGCAAACAGAACATACGACATAGTATTGAAAGGAAGAAGCAAAATAATCTGGGAATTACAGAATCTCAAGTGTCGACGGAACCCGATTACAACAGATTAACCAAAGGAATTTAGTTCTCCATCACAGAAATGAAAATAACCTAAAAGTATAATGTACGCAGTGAAAAACTGGATGGTTTGTGTCTGCTGTGTTTCTATATATAAGGAGGACGCGCGTCACGGCCAGGCCGTGACCTCTTCTGCCAAGGGTGCGCATTCAAATTCTGGTCCGTGATGCCTATCACGGCCAGGCCGTGATCACTTCTGACTTGGGGTGCTGATCTGTCACAGTCGTGACCTACATCACAGCTGGGCCGTGATCAATTCTGTCCTTCAGGTTTTCCCCATCACACCCGTGATGGTCATCACGGCTGAGCCGTGATGCTCTCCGACTTTCATGATCTTCTCATCACGTCCGTGATGTGTATCACGGTTGGGCCGTGATCCTTTCTGTCTTCCATGGGTAGCTCATCACGGCCGTGACCAGTGTCACGGCCTGGGCGTGATGGCCTCTGCGTCAAGCACTTTTCCCGTCTTGCTCTTCTTATTAACCTGAAAGCATGAAACAGCAGTAAGTGCTTTATTTGGCTCAAAATCAACTAAAATACCCTAAAACTACTTAAGAGACTCAAAATGTTGCTTGAGGACAATTACATCCAAATTTGGGCGAAATCGGGATTAAACTCGAATAAAACCTATGGTCTTACTAGTTAAAAATTAGTCGAGCCAGAGGCTGATCAAAATACCCCAAACTTAAACTTTGCTTGTCCCCAAGCAAACTAAAACTCAAAAAGACTCGAACTTGGCAAGCTTAAAGGATTCAATCTAATTCGCACAGATTTCATACACTTTCAACAAAACAGTTTTCCTCCAATGTTTCCCCCCTTTTACAACAATGTAACCCCCACATTCATTTATTTTAAACCATTGAGAATTCCATCATTCATGCAATCAGTAATCTAAGTTGAGGATCCAAGTTACACACAAAAGGGAGATCACCAAATTCAAACAATCGCCTTCCTCACAAGGGCATTTAGTGTTTCGCTCATTCGCTCAGTTTGTCTAGGCTATGAATTTTCACTCGAATTCACATGTTAAGAGAACTTCCCATGAATTTGATTTTCATCTCAATCAAGGTTCCCACGAAAACATGCATGCAACATCAAAAGGTCTTTTAAAGGTTGTAATGGGGCCTGGCTAAGGGTAGGATTATTCAAAGGAACTAGGCTTTACATCCCTAGGAATTAAGAGAGCATGAACATTTGACACATTGAATTTCCACTCAAATTCCTTTTTCCATTTTTCTTTTTGCTTTGGGTGACTACAACCCTTTTCCTTTGATACCATTTTTTTTCCTATTTTGCCCCTTTTATTTTGGTAATTCTTCTTCTTCTTCTTCTTTTTTTTTTTTAATTCTTGCCTTTGGCTTCAACCTTTATTTTTCTTTTCTCAACCAGAATGACATATCAACCTTGTAGCCACCCCAAACTTAGTTTCTTACAACCCTTCTCTTGCTAAGCTTCCATGCTCTCCTAATCCTAAGATTGGGTTAACATGGTTTTTCCAGATTTTTGGCTTATAACATAGGGTCATCAAGAAACAATAGGCTTATTAGGCTCAATGTGGCTAACTAGGGAACATGCATTAGGGATTGGTTCAATTTAGGCCAAGTAGTTAATTCAAAGAAAAATGCCTAAATCATCTAATGCAACACATAAACATGCAAACCATGAAGAGACTCAAGCAAATTTGAGAAAGTGCAACTTAAAAGTGATTCACACAGTTAAAAACATATTGGAGGCTCAAATCCTCACCTGGACATTTTCGCAAATTGTTTGACCGAGATTCAATCCCTAGTGTGTACACCCCTCCACCCCAAACTTATCATAAATCATACAATCACAATGAAATATCTCAAGGTTCAATTTTCAATTTTTCAAATGAGGATCAATTTTCAAATTTCAAGACCTAGGGGGGAAGTCATCAATAGTCAACACATATCATGCAACCCATCTATACGAATGTTAACAAAACCCTTTCAAGCTTGCCGACACAAGACTCACACACAAGGAAAAACAAAACAAAACAAAACAAAAACAGTTGGTTCCCCTCCCCCACACTCAAGACATGCATTATCCTCAATGAAAGAACATAGGTATAAAACAATAGTGAGGGAAAGGAAAAGGTGCTCCCTGGTCAAGTTGAGGTGTAGGTAGGCTCTCCCAAGGAGAGCTCCTCAACAGTAGTATCTTCAGTCACCGGGTTCTCATGGAATGGCTTCAAGCGCTGCCCGTTAACCTTAAAGACCTTGTTGCTACCTGCACTTCTTATTTCCACTGCACCATGAGGGAAAACATTAGTAACAACAAATGGGCCAATCCACTTGGATCGAAGTTTCCCAGTCATCACTTTCAGGCGGGAGTTAAACAGTAGAACCTGCTGGCCCACAGAGAATTTCTTCCTAGAAATCATCTGATCATGGAAGTGCTTGGTTTTCTCTTTCTAGATTCGAGAGCTTTCATAGGCCTCTAGCCTAAGCTCTTCAAGCTTCTGTAATTGGAGTTTCCTTTCAATGCCTTCCTTTTGCATTTCCAAATTACAGCTTCTGACCGCCCAGTAAGTGATAAGCCTCTGGCTTATCTAGTTTTATAACTAGATGAACTGTGGTTTATGTGCTAATTATTCGAGTTCAACCTCGTTTTCGCCCAAATTTGGCCTTGTTTTGTTCCTAAGTTAGACTTTGACTCGTTTTATGTATTTTTAGTAGTTTTTAGTGTATTTTGAATAGAATTACGCGTTTTGTTTCTTTTTATTGTTTCAGGTTAGAAGTGAAGCTCTGAGAGTCAAGGAAAGTCAAGAAACAGTGGAAATTGCCATTCTGGAGACACTCGCCCTGCGAGTGGATTCTCGCCTCGCGATCCTGAAGACCAGCTGAAGCAGCAACAGTCATCCTTTGTCTCGCCCCGCGAAGATACTGCTCGCCCCGCGATCCTGAAGGTCTGATGTGCCAAAAATGACATCCTCTCTGTCTCGCCTCGCGAACTTAGTCTCACCTCGCGAGAGTCCAATTTGAATGCGCGCCAATTTTAATATTCGCCTCGCGAGAGATTGCTCGCCTCACGAGCGAGCGCAGATCAGGAATCCTATATATTGCTGTTTTAGGGCAGATTGAGGGGATCTCCTGGAAGCTTTTGATTCACCACTGTTAGAGTAGCGTTTTTGGCCGAATTCCTTGTTTCTGGAGCTGCGTCTCCTCTTTTCTTTTTCTTATTTTACTGTGGTCGTTAGGTCCGATTGCTTGTCTGTCTTTACGAGCATGAGGAACTAATCCCCGTCCCCAAGGGATCAATGAAGCCACTATGAGGATTTATGTTTTTCTCCCTTCTTTCAATTAATGTTTTCCAATTCTGATTTGATTGCATTGATCATATGCATGCGTGATTGACTAGTTAAACGTGATGAGGCTTAGGAGGCAATTCGCATTTTAGAACATGAATTGGGAACATCGATCGAATATTGCACGAGAGTGAGTAGGAGATCGGTGCAACATTATAGGGAACAAGAATTAATAGAGTTTGATGATTAGGATTATGAGACCTAGTAAGTAATTAATCCAATCATCGAATACATCCTATTGAGCACGACAGTGGATATAGGAGAATTTGGGGGTCCTGGTTGACATTGTAATTGAACTTAGGAAAGAATCATCATCACTTGGGTACTATGCATGATTGGGTAGGTGGATTTGAGACCTTAGATATTTTAATTTCTGATTTTAATATCGTAGCTTTATTAGATTTGTTAATTTGATTGCGATCCTATCTTCTCTCACCCTCAACCACTTTCCTTGCTTGACCAAACGTATCGACTTCTCGCGAATTAGCCCAATCCTTGTGTTCTACCTCGGTAATTACTTACCGTGTTTATTTTATTACTTTCGACGACCCGGTACACTTGCCGGTGACTCAACAAGTTTTTGGCGCCGTTGCCGGTGACTGGCACAACCAATTTTCCTAATTTTTTGGGAAGTTTGATTATTTGGTTAAGTTATTTTTTTTATTTTTTTATTTTTATTATCTCTCTCTACTTCTTTGATTCCACTTGGTCTTGCCTTGTTTTGTATGTGAGGTACACGAGGGAATTCTTCCGGGTTGTGAAGATTGTAATGGAGACCATGACACTCAGAGTTGTCCATTCTACTTCTATCAAGAACATGTGGACTCATGCCATAATTTCTATGACAGCGTGCCCCATAACAACTATCAGAGGAACAGTCAGAATCAGAATAGGGGTTATATGAGGAGAGACCATCCGGGTTTCGCTTGGAGTAATGCTGGCGGTGGTCTAGCCGGGCAACCACAACCTCAACAGAATTGGCAACCACACCCTCAACGGAATTGGCAACAACAACCTCAACAGGATGGTGGAAGGCAACCGTGGGAGTTGGCTATTGAGAAGATGAGCGCGGTAGTTGAGAAGTTGGCAATCGATACAAGCACAGCCACTAATAAGTTGGTAACTCATACAGGGTCGGCAATTCAGAATCTAGAGATGCAGATTGCCCAACTCGCAAAGCAACTAAATGAGCGTCTCCCAGGGACTTTCCCAAGTGATACCGAGAACAACCCTAAGAACCAATGTGATGCCATAACAACTAGAAGCGGTAGGGAGTTGGGATCTAATAGGGATACAACTAGTTCTCGGGAAGTTGAGTAAGAACTACCACATGTTGAGGAAGAGCAACCTAAGAAAGAGGAGTTGGCAAGGGACAAGGCACCGGAGCAAGGGGGAGAGTTCAAAATAAAGATAAAGTGGTAGTGGACTCCACCATGCTTGCTGAGCAATCTGATTTTGCTGCATTAAATAAATATCTTGGCTTGCATGCATGTGTGGACACTGTAAGTTAGTCTCCCCCACTTGTCTGGCACACTTCCTCAAGAAAACACCATTTGACCCGAGAGGAAGTGAGTTCATAATTGAAGAGGTCAATGGAGTTTTCACACACGGGCCAGGTGGAATTATGGATAGATTCGTAATGCTTCTACAATTGCCACTTCACAAACCATGGGATCCGGGTGGAGGATCTCGCATGATGAGCATCTCTTGGCCCTTATGCCACAGGCTCTGGGATCCAGGTGGATGCTTCTCAATAAGTCAAGCTAGTGATGTTAAAGAAGCGCTTATTGGGAGGAAACCCAAGCTAGGTATCCTTTATTTTTAGTTTCTGTCATTTTCATTTATATATTAAAAAAAATAAAAGAAAAAAAAAGAAAAGAAAAGCTTGATTCGCCACGCGAATCCACAGTGGTCACGCGAGACAAAAGCCCTGAATCTCAAAGGCTTGATCATGCTTCTGTCTCGCACCGCGAGGGATACTTTCGCCTCGCTATTCTGGAAAGTGAATAACAATTTTCTAGGTTCGCCTCGCGAGTGACCTCTCGCCTCGCGAATCTGCAATTAAGTTTTTGATTTGCAGGATTTCTTCCAGGAGAGGCCTTTGGCCCAGCAGAGGGGTGCCCGAGAGACCAATTGGATGAGGATGCAACGATAGAAGAGCTTTGCGTGGAAGCGGCCACCTCCACTAGTATTTGATCAGGGAGCACCCTCTCCTTTCCTCACTCATATTTTATATATCTATGTTCTTTCATTGAGGACAATGTATGCTTTAAGTGTGGGGGAGGGAACCAATTGCTGTTTTTGTTTTGTTTTTGTTTTTGTTTTTGTTTTTGTTTTTGTTTTTGTTTTTGTTTTTGTTTTTGTTTTTGTTTTTGTTTTTGTTTTTGTTTTTGTTTGTCGCTCTTGAATAATTTGAGAAGATCAAGAGTATGTGTATGAATGTTGTGTCGGCAAGCTTGGTGGATTTTAATTAAATTTAGCATAGATTGATTGCATGAATTATTTTGACCATCGATGATTTCCCCCTAGGTTCTGAAAATAGAAAAGTTGATCCCCATGGGAAAAATTGAAAATTGAACTTTGAGAAACTTTATGGTGATTGCTTGATTTATGACAAGTTTGGGGTGAAGGGGTGCACACACTAGGAATGGTATCTCGGTCAAACAATTTGCAAAATGTCCAGGTGAGGTTTTGAGCCTCCAACTTTGTTTTTGATTGTGTGGATCACTTTCAAGTTGCACTTTCCCGAATTTGCTTGAATCTCTTCATGGTTTGCATGTTTATGTGTTGCATCAAATGATTTAGGCAATTTTCTATGAAATAGTAACTTGGCCTAAAAAGAACCATCCCTAATGCATGTTCCCTAGTTAGCCACATTGAGCCTAATTAGCCTATTGTTTCTTGATGACCCTATATTATAAGCCAAAAATCTGAAAAACCATGTTAACCCAATCTTAGGATTAGGAGAGCATGGAAGCTTAGCAAGAGAAGGGTTGTGAGAAACTAAGTTTGGGGTGGCTACAAGGTGATATGTGATTTTGGGTTGATAAAAAGAAAAATAAAGGTTGAAACCCAAGGCAAAATGAAAAAGGAAAAAAAAGAAAAGAAAGAAAAAAAATTGCCAAAAGAAAAGGGGCAAAACAAAAAGATTAGCAAGGAAAAGGCTGTAGTCACCCGAGGCAAAAATAAAAAAAAAATAGAAAAAGGAATTTGAGTGGAATATGTGTCAAATTCTCATGCTCTCTTAGTTCCTAGGGACTTAAGCCTAGTATCCTTGAATATCCTACCCTTAGCCAGGCCCCATTTCAACCTTTAAAAGACCTTTTGATGTTGCATACATGTTTTCGTGGGAACTATTTTTGAGATGAACATCAAATTCATGGGAAGTGCTCTTGAAATGTGAATTTGAGTGAAAAGTCGATAGCCTAGACACAATTGAGCGAATGGGTGAAATTTTACATACCCTTATGAGGAAGGCAATTGTTTGAATTTGGTGATCTCCCTTTTGTGTGTTACTTGGATCCTCAACTTAGATTAATGATTGCATGAATGATGAAGTTCTCAATTGTTTAAAGTAAATGAATGTGGGGATTACATTGATGTAAGGGGGGAAATCATTGAAGAAAAACTGTTTTGTTAAGGTTGCATGAAATTTGTGCGAAATCGATTGAATCCATTAAGCTTCCCAAGTCTTGAGTCCTTTTTGAGTTTTAGCTTGCTTGGGGACAAGCAAGGTTTAAGTTTGGGGTGTTTTGATAAGCCTCTGACTTATCTAGTTTTATAACTAGATGGACTGTGGTTTATGTGCTAATTATTCGAGTTCAACCTCGTTTTCGCCCAAATTTGGCCTTGTTTTGTTCCTAAGTTAGACTTTGACTCGTTTTATGTATTTTTAATAGTTTTTAGTGTATTTTGAATAGAATTACGCTTTTTGTTTCTTTTTATTGTTTCAGGTTAGAAGTGAAGCTCTGAGAGTCAAGGAAAGTCAAGAAACAGTGGAAATTGCCATTCTGGAGACACTCGCCCCGCAAGTGGATTCTCGCCTCGCGATCCTGAAGACCAGCTGAAGCAGCAACAGTCATCCTTTCTGTCTCGCCCCACGAAGATACTGCTCGCCCCGCGATCCTGAAGGCCTGATGTGCCAGAAATGACATCCTCTCTGTCTCGCCTCGTGAACGTAGTCTCGCCTCGCGAGAGTCCAATTTGAATGCGCGCCAATTTTAATATTCGCCTCGCGAGAGATTGCTCGCCTCGCGAGCGAGCGCAGATCAGGAATCCTATATATTGTCGTTTTAGGGCAGATTGAGGGGATCTCCTGGAAGCTTTTGATTCACCACTGTTAGAGTAGCGTTTTTGGCCGAATTCCTTGTTTCTGGAGCTGCGTCTCCTCTTTTCTTTTTCTTATTTTACTGTGGTCGTTAGGTCCGATTGCTTGTCTGTCTTTACGAGCATGAGGAACTAATCCCCTCGTCCGAGGGATCAATGAAGCCACTCATGACGGTGTAGAATTCGATGTGATTTATGTTTTTCTCCCTTCTTTCAATTAATGTTTTCCAATTCTGATTTGATTGCGTTGATCATATGCATGCGTGATTGACTAGTTAAACGTGATGAGGCTTAGGAGGCAATTCGTGTTTTAGAACATGAATTGGGAACATCGATCGAATATTGCACGAGAGTGAGTAGGAGATCGGTGCAACCTTATAAGGAACAAGAATTAATAGAGTTTGATGATTAGGATAATGAGACCTAGTAAGTAATTAATCAAATCATCGAATACGTCCTATTGAGCACGACAGTGGATATAGGAGAATTTGGGGGTCCTAGTTGACATTGTAATTGAACTTAGGAAAGAATCATCATCACTTGGGGTACTATGCATGATTGGGTAGGTGGATTTGAGACCTTAGATATTTTAATTTTTGATTTTAATATCGTAGCTTTATTAGATTTGTTAATTTGATTGCGATCCTATCTTCTCTCTCCCTCAACCACTTTCCTTGCTTGACCAAACGTATCGACTTCTCGCGAATTAGTTGAATTGGTAGCCCAATCCTTGTGTTCTACCTCGGTAATTACTTACCGTGTTTATTTTATTACTTGCGACGACCCGGTACACTTGCCGGTGACTCAACAGTAAGCACGGTGCTCGATCTCTACAGGAAGATGACATGCCTTACCGAACACAAGTCTATAGGGAGACATCCCTATTGGTGTCTTGAAAGCGGTTCTTTGAGACCAAAGTGCTTCTTCTAGACGGCGGCTCAAGTCCTTCCTCTTCGGCTGCACCACTTTCTCTAAGATCTATTTGATCTCCCTGTTTGAGATCTCAGGCTGCCCATTAGTTTGGGGATGATATGCAGTGGAGACCCTGTGCACAACTCCATACTTCCAGAGTAAAGCTTCCATGGTGCGGTTGCAGAAATGAGTGCCCTGGCCACTTATGATAGCTCGAGGTATGCCGAACCTGCAGAAAATATTGGACCTGACAAAATTTGCAACAACTCTAGAATCATTAGTCCTAGTGGGGACAACTTCCACCCACTTTGAAACATAGTCAACAGCCAGTAAAATATAGAGAAAACCAAAAAATGCGGGGAAAGGACCCATGAAGTCAATTCCCCACACATCAAATACCTCACAGAAAAGCATGGGTTGCTAAGGCATTTCACTCTTACGAGTGATGGCTGTACCTGTTGTCTGACACTCTCTACAAGTGCGGTAAAACTCATAAGCATCTCTAAAAATGGTGGGCCAGTAAAAGCCTGAATCTAGGACTTTTCTTGTAGTCCTCTGTGGCCCAAAGTGTCCCCCTACTTGAGAGGCATGAGAAAAGTGCAAAATGGACTGAATCTCATAGTCGGGGACACATCTCCTAATTACCTGATCACTGCCAAATTTCCAAAGATATGGATCATCCCAAACATAGTATTTGGCATCACTCTTGAGTTTGTGAATTTGCGCCCTAGTTGCACCTGTGGGAAAAACACTAGCAACAAGATAGTTAACAATATCAGCAAACCAATGAGTTACCCCGTGTAACTGCAAAAGCTGCTCATCAGGAAAGTCATCCTGAATGGGGGAAGGATCCTCATCCCTCTCTATTCTGCTCAAGTGATCAGCCACCAAGTTCTCAGCTCCACTCTTGTCCTTAATCTCCACATTAAACTCTTGGAGCAACAACATCAACCGAATCAATCTCGGTTTTGCTTTTGGCTTCTTCAGCAAGTACTTTAGAGCTGCATGGTCAATGAAAACAACAATCCTGGAATCTAGCAAATATGATCTAAATTTATCAAGAGCAAAAACAATGGCTAGAAGTTCCTTTTCAGTAGTGGTGTAATTAGCCTGTGTAGCATCTAAAGTCCTAGAAGCATAGTAAATCACATGGGCAACCTTGCCCACCCTTTGTGCAAGGACCGCTCCCACAGCATAGTTAGAAGCATCACACATAAGCTCAAAAAGGAGGGTCCAGTCAGGAGGCCGGATGATGGGAGTGGAGGTCAATGCCTTCTTCAGGAAATCAAATGCCTTCTTGCAGTTGTCATCAAAGTTGAAAGTGGCATCATTCTTCAGCAGGTTGGACAGAGGAAGGGCTATCTTGTTGAAATCCTTTATGAAGCGCCTGTAGAAACCTGTATGACCAAGAAAAGAACGAATCTCGCGAACGCAAGATGGGTAAGGCAGTGTAGAAATCACATCAATCTTAGCAGGATCTACTGAAATACCCTTTTCAGAAATAATATGCCCTAAAACAATTCCCTGTTCAACCATAAAGTGGCATTTTTCATAGTTCAAAACAAGGTCAGTTTCGATGCATCTTTCCAAAACCAAGTTCAGACTATGCAAGCATGCATCAAATGAGGAGCCATAAACAGTGAAATCATCCATAAACACTTCCATGCAATTTTCAATATATTCAGTAAAAATGCTAATCATGCATCTCTGGAATGTGCCAGGAGCATTGCAAAGACCAAATGGCATCCTCCTGTAAGCAAATGTGCCAAAGGGGCACGTGAAAGTAGTCTTTTCCTGATCCTCTGGTGCAATGTGGATCTGGAAGTAACCTGAAAAACCATCAAGAAAGCAATAGTGTGATTTACCGGCTAGCCGTTCAAGCATCTGGTAGATGAACGGCAAAGGAAAGTGATCCTTTCTGGTAGCCTGGTTCAACCTCCTATAATCAATGTAAACTCTCCAGCTATTCTGGACTCTAATGGGCACAAGTTCATTGTTTTCATTTCTCACCACTGCGAGTCCAGACTTCTTAGGCACAACTTGCACTGGGCTCACCCAATTACTGTTAGAGATAGGGTATATGATACCCGAATGAAAAATTTTTTCACCCCCTTCTTCACAACATCAAGGATCAAGGGATTGAGCCGCCTTTGGGGTTGCCTAACTGGTTTAGCCCCATCCTCCAACAAAATCCTATGCATACACCTGGAGGGGATAATACCTGGTATGTCAGTCAAGGTCCACCCAATTGCCTTCTTATGCTTCTTCAAAACCTCCAAGAGCTTAGCTTCCTGGTCAGAATCAAGGCTAGAGGAGATGATAACTGGAAGTTTTTCATTCCTCTCCAAGTAAGCATATTTCAAATTCTTAGGAAGTGGCTTAAGCTCCAAGGAGGGTGGCTGCTCAATGGATGGTATGTTGGGGGCAGCCATGTTGTCAAGAACCTCAGCTGAACAAACAGCTTCACCTACACTGTCACCCTGCAAGGTAGCCTCAATCTCAGTACAAACAGCACAAGGGTTAGTGTTAGTACAATCAGCACATGCATAAATATCATCAAAACCAGAAATAGATGGGAAATCAAAAACCAAGTCATCATAAGTGTCATCAACAATTTTGGAGAGCAAATCTATTTGAAAGACATAATGTTCTTCCAAGGGATGCTTCATAGCATCGAAAATGTTGAATTTTGCAACAATGTCACCAAACTCCATGGACATGGTTCCATCATCAACATCAATCTTTGTCTTCGCCGTTTTCATGAACGGTCTGCCCAGAATGATCGGTGATCTGCTTGAATTTGTTTCCCCTGCCATGTCCAGGATGTAAAAATCGGCAGGGAAAATCAAGTCATTAACTTGTACCAGCACATCTTCTACCACTCCAATGGGGCGAGCATTGGTCCTGTTTGCCAACTGGATAATGAGACCTGTATGTTGCAAGGGACCAAGGTCAAGATTGCTGAAAACAGAAGTGTGCATGACATTGATAGAAGCTCCTAAATCCAACATGCAATTGTCGAATTTACTGTCCCCAATGGTGCATGGAATAGCAAAAGTTCCCGGATCCTTGCACTTCTGTGGCATTGCCTGAGTGAGGGCCGAAACAGTAACCTTCTCAGGTGCAGGCTTGGGTTGAATGAGGGCTGAAACATTTCACCCTAGATTAACTCTCTCATTACCCTTCAACCTCCTCTTGTGGGTGCACAAATCCTTTAGAAACTTTGCATACTTCGGAACCTGCTTAATCACATCAAGGAGTGGAATGTTCACTGCCACTTTTCTGAACACATCCAGAATCTCCCTCTCCTTGTCTTCCCCATCAATCTTCTTATTTTTCAGCACTCTTTGCGGGAAGGGAATCGGTGGCACATACTCTTTCTCAGGTTGAGCAACAACAGAAGGTTCAGGAGCTACCTCAACAGTTTCCTTACCTTTCTCAGGGGTTGGCTCTACAACTTTTCCGGATCTCAACGAAATTGCACTTACATTAGGATTAGGAGCATTAGGATTCACCACTGTTTGTGCAGGTAGTTGATTCGATCCCTGAGCTTGCTGCATGGCTTTCATGGAAGTAAGCTGTCCAATCTGTGTCTGTAGAGCATGAATACTAGAGTCTGTTCGCTGCTGAAACTGGAGATTTTGTGCAACCATTTGCTTGACCAAGTCCTCTAGTGAAGGTCCAGAAGGTGCAGAGGTGGTCACCTGGGGAGAATTCTGTGGTGGTGCCAGTGGTAACATTGGTTGTTGCTGCTGTGCAGATGAGTTCCCATACTGAAGGTTCGGGTGGTTCCTCCAGTTGGGGTGGTACTTATTTGTGGAGAGGTCAGGAGTGCTGTACCGGTTCTGATTGTTGCCTTGATGGTAAAGGTTGGCTGCATATGCTTGAGGCAAATCAGAGACTGACTCATCCTTCAGAATGGGGCATGCATCGGTCAGGTGCTCAGGAGAAGTACAAATGCCACATACCCTTGCTGTCTGAACCTTGTCCACTGCCAACTGTTTCACTAAAGAAGTGAGCTCATCAAGTCTGGTTTCAAGGGCCTTGTTGGAAGAAGAAACATGGACCTCATTCACTCCTTTTGCTTCAACAGAATTACTTCTAGTTGTGAACTGTTGGGAGTTGAGTGACATGTTCTCATTCAATTGCTTGGCAGCAGCTGGAGTTTTATCAACAAGTGCTCCCCCACTAGCAGCATCCAAAATGTTTCTGTACATCGGTAGCAACCCCTCATAAAAGTACTGAATAAGGAGCTGTTCGGAAATCTGGTGTTGAGGGCAACTGGATACCAACTTCTTGAATCTCTCCCAGTACTCAGCCAATGATTCATTGCCCTGTCTAATTCCACATATCTCCTTCCTGATTGACGCAGCTCTGGAGGCAGGAAAGTACCTCTCTAAGAAGACCTTCTTCAAATCGTTCCAGGTTGTAACAGAGTTTGGCTCAAGGTAGTATAACCAATCCTTCGCAGCACCTTGAAGCGAGAATGGGAAGGCTCTCAGCTTGATATGGTCTTCAGTTATTCCTTCCGGTCTCAAGGGTGTAGAGCAGACAACCAGGAATTCCTTCAAATGCTTATGTGGATCCTCACCTGCAAGACCACTAAATCTTGGCAACAAGTGTATTAAACCAGATTTTAGTTCAAAAGGGGCAACCACATCAGCATACTCAATACACAACCCATTATAATTAACATCAGGGGCAACAAGTTGTCTTAATGTTCTTTGATCAGCCATGTTATCAAAAACAGGTTCAGAATTAGAATTACCATTAGTGCTAGCCCGAATTGCTTTACGGCGTGTGTTCAAAGTTCTTTCAATTTCAGGATCAAAATCACACAAGTCGGAACAAGTAGACCTAGTAGCCAGACTAATTCAGAAGAAAAACAAAAACGAAAAATGCGAAAATAACAACAAGAGTCGCCGGCAACGGCGCCAATTTTGACACGCTGTCGCGCACGAGTCAAAAAGCGAGTGGTTTGAAAAAGTGTAGTGAGGGTGCGACAACTCGAGTATCGTCTCACAAGGACTCTTGGGTTGTTATCCACGGAAAAATTCAGTTTTTTTTTTGTGGGGTGGGGGGTGGGGGTTGGATTTGAAATTCAATTAAAAGGAAGCAATGCAAACGAGTAATTATCAATGATCAAAACGATTAATCTACTGTTCTCGGTTTCCCACTATCATCGATTCCTATAATTCCCATGCCTTACGCGGATTCTAGTCCCCTTTCGATTGTAGCAACAGTTTACAAGCGAAATTGACACTACACGAAATATGTTCCCAATTCCCGAATTAAGCAAACGGGTTGAAGCACTCGTGAATTAAGTAAACACGATTGAACACACGCGAATTAAGCAAACACGATTAGATATGGGAACATAAAATCATCGAAACAAATCAATACCTATTCTATATAATCCTGGATTAAGCAAACAGAACATACGGCATAGTATTTAAAGGAAGAAGCAAAATAATTCGGGAATTACAGAATCTCAAGTGTCGGCGGAACCCGATTACAGCAGATTAACCAAAGGAATTTAGTTCTCCATCACAGAAATGAAAATAACCTAAAAGTATAATGTAAGCAGTGAAAAACTGGATGGTTTGTGTCTGATGCGTTTCTATATATAAGGAGGCCGCGCGTCAAGGCCGTGATGGACGTCACGGCCAGGCCGTGACCGCTTCTGTCAAGGGCGCGCATTCAAATTCTGGTCCGTCACGGCCGTGATGCCTATCACGGCCAGGCCGTGATCGCTTCTGACTTGGGGTACTGATCTGTCACGGCCGTGACCTCCATCACGGCTGGGCCGTGATCAATTATGTCCTTCAGGTTCTCCCCATAACTCCTGTGATGGTCATCACGACTGAGCCGTGATGCTCTCTGACTTTCATGATCTTCTCATCACACCCGTGATGTGTATCACGGCTGGGCTGTGATCCTTTGTCTTCCATGGGTAGCTCATCACGGCCGTGACCGGTGTCACGGCTTGGGCGTGATGTCCTCTGCTTCAAGCACTCTTCCCTTCTTGCTATTCTTATTAACCTGAAAGCATGAAACAGCAGTAAGTGCTTTATTTGGCTCAAAATCAACTAAAATACCCTAAAACTACTTAAGAGACTCAAAATGTTGCTTGAGGATAATTACATCCAAATTTGGGCGAAATCGAGATTAAACTCGAATAAAACCTATGGTCTTACTAGTTAAAAACTAGTCGAGCCAGAGGCTGATCAGTATGTTAAACTACAAGTAAATACAAGACCATAGAAATTGGTTTCAACTCAAAAGGAGTTTTCTACCATTTTTGAGAGATTTTTGAAGATAAAAGCTCATATATGACATAAAGAAGAAAATTTAGAAAAAAGATGAAGTTTTTAAAGAAAAGAATACATGAGAGTATTACCCTAAGCAAAGAGGAACAACTTTGAAGAACACTTAGTGAAAAGAAGAAGAAAAACTAGAGCTTTGGAAGCTTGAAGTTAAGAAAAATATGAAAGCTTGAGAGTTTTAATGGAGTTGAAGGAAAGGAAGGAAAGTGATGAAGTGAGGATGAAGAGTGGTATTTATAGAGGAAGGGGGAGGGGTGCACGGCCTAGAGGAGAGGGAGCAAGGCTTGGAGAGGAAGTTTTGGTTTAGGGCATTGTTTGGATCATTTAAGGAAGGTTTAATGGGTTTTTGGAATAAAATAGAATATAATTTGAAAAAGTAATCATGATCACTTTAAAGTGTGTCATAAGCATTTAATTAGGCATCCCATTAAGCCTTCTCTCATCCTTTAGGGTTCCTTTAACTGCTTAAATACGTAACCGGTTGCACATCCGATCGTATTTTCTGAAGGTTTCACCCGAATAAAATATTTTATTTTATTTTATTTTTGAACAAAAATTTTCAAAATAACCAAAAGCAACTAATCCATGAAGCAACTAATCCATGAAGCTTGCTAAAATTCAGATAGTATTGAAGTTTCACAGATTTAGTACAAAGTAATAAAATATACAAAGCTCTTACAAATTAAGGAAATAAAGCAAGGCAAACAAGTATTTAAGTTCTGCTACTTACCTTCGAGAAACTACATTCAATGCGGGGGATTGTGTGTTAAGGGAAGAAAGAAATCGCCCATGACAAAAGAAAGCCAGGCCTATAACTCTGACATGAACAATCAAGTAGGTTTCGTTTTTAAAAGAGGGATACAAATTACAAGACAGGAAAAACAAATTTGTTTATACTTTATACCAGATATGGGATATCAAGACCCAATCAAACAAGGCTTTGTAAAAGTCCACTCCAAATGACCAATGACAACCATTAAAAGATAATTTAAACCCTAGGGTTAGGTTTCAAGTATAACCATATAACAGCTTCCTATTTTCATAATTGCTTTAACCCAAAATTCAACCAAATTGAAAAGGTAGCTTTATGCTACAGTAATGTAGCTGCCTTAACAGAATGTTTTAAGCTAAAAACCTGCTCTAAGTTGATTCTGTACAGTTCCGAGGAGGAGACAACACAAAGCAAGTCAGAAGACCAACAGTCATATGTAATATCCCTTCCAATCCCGTCAAATGAGAAAGTAAAGGCATGTTATCATACTCAAAAAAGTTTATTAAAAAAATTGAAATATTATTGAGGCTAAGTAAATTAAAATGCATGTCTGTCCATAATATCAAATGGAGCTCCTCACATAAAGAACCAGAAAGTCAAATGCAACTCCTTACATAAAGAAATTGGGAAAATATGCAGAAATGCATAGATAAGTCTTATAACGAAAACTTTCATATCTATGCTAAAAACTTCATTTTAAAAAAATCCTTGAAGTCAAGCTATCATGAGGGAAACATTGACAAGTTATTTGATCTTTGCTCTACTCCGTGGATCATAACAAATTATCAAAGTAGCTACTGCAGAACAATGCTCTTAGCAGTAGACTGAGCTTCTAAAGCCTTTCAATCTTTCTTCATCTAACATGTTTTTTCCATAGAAGGATGAAAAAGAGTCGTGTATCCAATCAACAATTTCTATTTTTTCTTCAATCGAATCCAATACAATAGACAACTTATGTAGAGTTAATCATAATCGAGGAAAAACATTACCAATGTCAAATACTAGCAAATCAAGGAAACAACAACCACCAAAACCAAGGTAGTTAAAACCATACCGGTCATGGAACCGGTGAAGGCAATGGTTCACGGTTCACTGGTCCAACCATGGTTGAACCGTGGTTGAACCCGTTATAATTAAATATATATAATTTTATTTTATATAATATATTCAATAATAAAAAATAATCTAATATACTAATAAAATAGTTTACATGAATTAAACAATATAAAATATATTAAAAATAATTTTAATCTAACAAGTTATATTTGGTAATTAATATTATTTTTTGACATTCACATTTTGTAATTTAATTAAATTAATTGGGAACACAACTAATAAAAAGAATATATAGTGTTAAATAAGAATATTAAACATGTACCAAATAATAAGAATATTAAATACAAAACTTCATTGGAAATGAAAATGATATAAACTTTTGAAAAAACGATGACCTGAACGGATATGAAAATGATATAAATAAATACATAAGGGATGGCTGGAGGAACTGCATATTACCCCTGGAACAAAAAGAGTCTAGAAAAAAAAAAGTCTACTGGACTTGACCAAACCCGATTCTTGTTCTAGATAACATAAGGGATGCATTGCATATTACCCTAGTTTCAAGGTGTTGCTGCCTACCGCCTCTCCCTTCTTCTCATCTGTCACTCTTCTTTTTGCTTTATACCGTCATGGCTATCGTCCCCTCTCTCTCACTGTTCTTCTTTCTAATTCCCCCCCCCCCCCCCCCCATCGGTGTGTCTGTAACTCGTCCTGCCTCACGTCAGAGAAGGGGAAGACACAAGCGTCGGTGGTCGAAGAAGCAAAACGCATGGTTGAAGCGGCTACCGATCGTCGGAGGTCACTTGTAAGCACCCGAGTTCGTCAGATCTAAGAAGCAAAACGCGAACTACTATAAATTGGCGAACCATCGGTTTTGCCTGATTTCCCCGGTTCCTGACAGGTTCAGCGGTTTTTAATCTGGCTCAATTACAAAACAGTTATGGGGGTTGTTCGAACCGGATGACTGACTGGTTCTCGGTTGGACTGGCCGGTCCAGTCCGGTTTTAACTACCTTGACCAAAACACATGAATATAATAAATAACTTAAAATTATTTTGGTATAAATTAGACTTTATACTTCAGGACCAATATACATAAAGCCTAAAGAAGAAACCTTGGTATTCGCAAACTGTAGTGCTTTCCATATTTTACATGCAGACAAACAGAGCGATCAACACACAAAAATGCTAGTTTTGAATAATCATTTGTTAAAACCTCCATGGGCAAAAATATTTAGTTATCGGAATACAGATTGATACAATATGTAGGTAAACTCAACTCAACCAACTAATCCATCTGCATCAAATAAAAAGACAGCTTAAAACAAAACACATCAATGGAAAATCATATACTAGTACGACAGTGCCACCAGAATCAAGCTATCAATTTTTTCCAATTAAAGCTAATTTTGGTACCTGAAAATCAATAATTTATGAATCCAAGTGCCTTTCGAACTTCATTCAAAGCTCCCTAACCTCGTATACTTTTACTTGTGGTGTATATATACCTTCAATAGTGAATCAGCATGAGTGTCACGACTCTTGAGTTAATACCCATATTTCATTGCCCCACTTTCTACGCTTTAATAAATAGCTTAACAAATGCATCTCATTGGGAGTCAGAACTCCTATATTTTGTAACATAAATCAACAGTTTTTCACTTGCCTACAAATTCTTGCTGTCAAATTTTTCTCAAGGCTCGAGCGACTTCCAAAATAAGGCCAAAATTCTAATAATCCTCGTTTGTGTCATCCTTGCTTTTGAAGAAAACCTAATTTTGGACTCTGTATATTGTCACTTGTGTCATGAAGGTGACTAGACAGTTGATTATTTTCATCAAATGGTAATACTATAACTTAATGCAATGGTCCATAAGTATCAAAGAATCAAACCTCAAATACTCATCAATATTTTCCATCTAAATCTTGTATAGTCCATATCATCCCTATCCTACATGAAATTAAGTAACCTTTTGACAAACTTTATGCCTGAATTTAGGCATTTTGAAGTACCTGATGCTATGATATACTCCCCATCAGGAGTTGCCTTAATCTTGGTTGTTGCAGCTGAGAAACTCAAATCTTCGAGCAGTTGCACATTTTGCGTGTAACCTAACAAACAAATATATTACTAAGAGAAAAAGAACAATAAAATATGGAAGGAATAATTTATTTATTTTTTTAATAAAATGAGAGGTACTTTTGACGTTGCGATGAGATTTCTGCTTCTTAGTGGGGAGCCACGAAGCATATGAGGGTTGCTGTGATGAAATAGTATACATCTTGACCCCGTTTATCGAGGTCGACTTGATACCGCCATCACGAGTCGCCATTGTTGCTTGCTAGAGTGTGTGTGAACTATGAAGAGATTATGTTTGTGGCAACTCTCACCCTTGAACCCAATTCAGAGGTTTGCTATGCGTTACGGTGGGGCAGCAGACTACATACATATCCAACGAACACAATTAGAGTGAATATTAATTAAATAAATAACCATTATCATCATTATCATTATTGTTAATAAAAGGTGATAGTCGGATGGGTTAGGCTTGTCCCTCACCCGACCCTAATTTACGACCAGTCAAGTTCTTTGAACCCAAACCCTACCTTAGACCCGAAGGAACCCGATCATGTGCGGATTTGATTGAAACAGGGCCAAGATGGGACAGGGTCGGATTGGCCCGAAGCAGTGGTGGACCTTGACTAAATTTTTGGAGTAGCCATAGGCTACTAATTTTTTTTATTAGGTATTTTTTTATGGGTGACATTGATAAGTTAACTTTTATTGAAAGAAGCCTAAAACTAGAGCAAAAGGAATGCTACAGATAGCCACAAATACACCATCAATCTGCACTAAAATCCATGAAAAAAGATAGAAACAACTACAAATGCCTCTACTACACAGTATTTGAATTAACAAAATAAAATAAAGCAAAGAACAATAAGGCATATAATCCACAGTCACACCCAGGAAGAGACAAAAAACTGAGTAACCAAGAACAAGCAGTAGTACTTAAAATGAGTCGGAGAGGAACATAAGCCACAAGCTACTATGGTTTCGGTGGGAAACACTATAGTTTCAGAGAAAGTACCCTTGGCATGCATGGCTATTTGATTTTACATTGCTAATATCCTTTCTAATGATCTTTCCTTGCATCAATACATTTCACTGTCACCGTTCTCTTCGAAGCCATACTTCGGTTATGTACCTGCTGCAGCCTAAAGCCAGGTAAACGTTTCATCTCTCTGAAATTTGTTAGGGTTTAGACGCTGCTCTGTGAAAAGTATTGATGCAAGGAAAGATCATTAGAAACGATATTAGCAATGTAAAATCAAACAGCCATGTCTGCCAAGGGTACCTTCTCTGAAACCATATTGTGTTTCCCACTGAAACCATAGTAGCTTGTGGCTTCAGTTCTTCTCTGGCTCATTTTAAGTCTTGCTGCTTGTTCTTGGTTACTCGGTTTTTTGTCTCTGCCTGGGTGTGACTGTGGATTATATGTCTTATTGTTCTCTGCTCTGTTTTATTTTGTTATTTAAAATACTGTGTAGCAGGGGCATTTGAAGTTGCTTCTGTCTTTATTCCTGAATTTTAGTGCAGATTGATGGTCTATTTGTGGCTATCTGTAGCATTCCTTATGCTCCAGTTTTAGGCTTCTTTCAATAAAAGTTAACCTATCAATATCACACACAAAAAAATAGCTAATAAAAAAATTAGTAGTTTATGGCTCCCCCAAAAATTTAGTCAAGGTCATGTCACAGTTCATGTTCCCAAATTTTATGTAGTATGATTTCTTTAAGGATGCAAAATTCAGCAATAATCCATCATTACAAATACTAATATTATATATATATATATATATATATATATATATATATATATATATATATATATATATATAATATTAGAGACATTAGCTAATGCTTAAAAATAATTTAAAACATATGGCTATCATATGCATTATGTTTTGCAATTAATAGCCACATAAAAAAAGATCAACACAGACCCAAACTTGGTGATTCATTGCAACCACATAAAGGAGAACATTTACGACCAATATCGGTTGTTGGGCAGATAGCCCTGCCATCTTCTTTCTTTAATCTTTCCAACCATTCTGTGACAGCTATTGAGCAGCAGTAAACAATACAAAGTTTCTAACATTCA
Organism: Sophora flavescens; assembly: GCA_030762895.1. Taxonomy (NCBI): domain Eukaryota; kingdom Viridiplantae; phylum Streptophyta; class Magnoliopsida; order Fabales; family Fabaceae; genus Sophora; species Sophora flavescens. The sequence continues at coordinate 756,855 of CM061065.1, forward strand.
GCCTTTACAATGTAACATAACATTTCCATAGATATTTTCAGGAATATTTCATTCATGAGTTTACACAAAAATCAGTATTTTATCAATCTCAATCAATTTCATACTCATTCCGTAACTTTGAACCATAAACCACACAAAAATACTCAAAATAAACACAATCCCTCACATAGCAAACATTCAACAATCCAAGTTTCCAAAAGTGCAAAGAGGGTTAGAGCTTAAAGCAAACAAAATAAATCCCAAAAATAGAATAGTAAACAGCTTAAATACTCAAAACCATAGACAAACAAAATGATATAATAAGAGAAAGCTGGGGTTTTGAATTGGGGGTTTAGGTTTCAATTTCATTTGGGGAAGTAAAAAGGAAAGACGAAAGAAAGAAAGAAATGAGAACAACTCACCAATGGAAAGAGAAGAAGATGGTGACGGAGGTGATGTGCCTCTGTCGCGGCGGCGACAACTGTGGAGTAACAATGGCAGAACGCTTTCCGCAGCGAAGGACCAAAAGGACAAAAACGATGTGGGGTGGACGGGTGGTGATCTGAAAAATAGGTCAGCTTCTCCTCCCGAATGGAGGCCGGACAGTGGCTATAGGGTGCTAGACGCCAGCTGGAAAACCAAGAGATAAGGGAGAGAGTTTGAAGTGAAGAGAGAAGGAGGATGAGTCTGAGAATGAAGAGACTATGGGTGTTCGCGGTTCGATTTGGATCGGTTTTGAGGAAAGAAGTCATCCGATCCAAAGTAAAACAGTGCATGTGATTTGAATTGGTTACGTTGGTTAGGATTTTAACCACGCATCATTGCTTATGCCAAATCAGAGATTTGAAACATAGAACAGATTAACAGAACACACACAAAGACAAAGCAAAATCCCATACAGAAAACAAAAGGGTACAAACTTGAAAGAATCAAAGAACCTAATACGAAATCAATGAATAAACAGCCGATGAGGAATAAACCCCAAACCCCCTAACCCCTAACCCATAAACCCTCAACCCTGAACCTTGAACCCCAACCCTGAACCCCTAACCCTTAAACCCAAAACCCCCTAACCCTAACCCCTTAACCGTAACCCCAAAACCCTAAAACCCCAAAACTCTAAAACCCCAAACCCCAAACCCAAAACACCTAACCCCTAAACCCTAACCCCAAAACACCAAACCCCAAAACCCAAACCCCAAACCCCTAAACCCCTAAAACCCCAAACCCCTATAACCCTAAACCCCGAACCCCCCAGCCCAAACCCCCCGACCCAAACCCCATGCCCCAACCCCTCCAGGACCCAACCCCCAAGCCCCAACCCCACCCCCAACCACACACCCAACCACCCTGAACCCTAAACCCGAAACCCCAACCACACCCCCAACCACCCAGAACCCTAAACCCGAAACCCCAACCCCAAACACCAACCCATAACCCCCCACCTCCAACCCCAACCCCCAAACCCAAACCCCCGACCCCAAACACCAAACCCTAAACCCCATACCCCAACCCCGACCCCTAACCCATTAGCCCTAAACCATAAACCACAAACCACAAACCATAACCCCTAAACCCAAGTTAATGAACAATTAAAATTTGTAAGTTTTGAATAATTGCGAATGAACCCTAAACCCTAAACCATAAACCCCGAACCCCGACCCCGGAAGCCCAAACCCAACACCCAAACCCCTGGCCCCAAACCCCAACCGCCAATCCCGGGCCCCAAACCCCCCAGCCCGAGGCACCATGCCCTAACCCCCCACCCACAAACCCCAAACCCCAAACCCAAACCCCTAACCCTAACCCCTAACCCAAACCCCTAAACCCAAACCCCTAACCCTAACCCCTAAACCCCAGACCCCAGTCCCGACACCCCAGACCCCGACCCCAAATCCAAAACCCCAAACCCAAACCCCAACCGGACCCCAAACCCAAACCCCCAAACCCCAACCCCCAAACCCCAACCCCCAAACCTCAAACCCCTAACCTTAAACCCAATAAAAACCCCATAATGTACTTTACTACTAACCCAATCCCATTAGATACCTTTGGGACTTACATTTAAGATGCCAGACCTCTTAAGGGGACGTTTGGAATAACTTATAGAGAGTTTATCTTATCATATACATATAAGCATATATTTTGAAGTGCTTATGAAAATAACTTCTATCATATACATATTAAGCAGATATCTTCAAGAGTTTATTAAAATAACTTATAACCTAACTATAAGCTCCTTTATCTCATTTCAATAAGCTTGCTAGAGAAGCTTTTGAAATAAGTTAAAACAACTTATAGCAAGGTCATAAGCACTCATGTGATAAGCGTTAGTTAAGTCGTTTCTTAAATAGCATAAAACCATTACTAAAAGCTATGAAAATTAATTCAAAATATTTGGAAATTATAAAAATAAAGTGCTATTAATGATTTCCTTTTCTATTTCTCCTGCATCAGTTTGTTTCTGCTTTTGTAAGCACTACTAATGATTCCTTTTCTATTGCTCCTGCATCAGCTTGTTTCTACTTTTGTAAGTTTGCCTATGCTTTTCCCAGAATGGATCTTCACACGGAGCAAGTCTTCTCTGGACACTAACCCATACAGAAAAAAAGTTATTATCATGACCTTTTCGGACAAATTACATAATCCTACGATTCACTGTCTAGTAAGGTTATCAAATGAATTGAAATTACAATTGATCCGACCGAAAATGATATATGATTTCTAACCAGTGCAATATTACACAGGTTTAGATTCATTAAATGTACACTTATAATTAAAGTTGTCTAGCATTTTTAATCATTCTTTTTGAAAATTGATTTTCTCTCTCCACAAATTATTATCCTATTTATTATATGATTTCATTTCCCTATATAATGTTTCTCTCAATAACCATATCCTCTCTCCCCTATTTATTACTATTATCAAATATATCCCTCTTTTATGATGATATGTATCAAAAACAAGTTAACGTAATTCAGTGTAATTGCTTAAGCTGACCTTTCTTTTTCCATTTTTTTTGGTTAACGCTAAAACTTTCGGGAGCAAGTTACATGAAGCAAATCATACATCCAAAAATTTAAGGAAGCAAGTTGATCAAAAAATAAATAAAAATAGATTGTCAAAAAAATAAAAAAGGAAGCAAGCATATATTTATAGTTAAATGTTAAAGGTTCTGGATAATAGTAATAAATAGGGGAGAGAGAATATGGTTATTGGTTCTTGAGAGAAACATCGTATAGGGAAATGAAATCATATAATAAATAGGATAATAATTAGTGGAGAGAGAAAATCAATTTTCAAAAAATAATGATTAAATATGCTAGACAACTTTAATTAGAGGTGCACATTTAATAAACCTAAACCCATGCAATATTGCACGGGTTAGAAAAACCCATTGTTTATTTGTTGTTTCCAAATTCCAAGTTGCCAGAAAACGGAAACCATCAATCCCTTAGAAATGAGAGTCGGTTTAGAAATGTTGAAAAAAAAAGAACATTTTGGAAAATAAAGTGAGAATGTATGCATGTTGATATTTTTATGATTATTTTAATAATTTCACCAACATAACGTAAAATTGACGATGCGGCACAGGTTGCAATACTAGTAGCAGAGTGTCGTACTGATATAATAACCATGGACATGGTTTGCTCAATGATATAAAAGACTGAGTTAAAGGTCGTAATTTTAATGGACAAAACTGTTACAGATGTAATAGGTATTATTTTTAAATAGGATTATGATTTGTATAATAAATCATCAATGAAAATAAAAGATGTGTATAAAGTATACATTTACTATGTCATATTAAAAAACAGTAAATAATATACCCAACTAAATTTTCTCCAATTTTAAATCCTGACATGTTCCCACCCCAAGTCAAGGTGGTAAAATTAGGAAAAATCAGTGGCATTTTCGTGAAGAAGATGAGGATGACGGTCGGCGACGATATGGGTCACAGCATTTGACCGACATTCGTTTATGGTGGCCGATGGTATCCTTTTGACCATTCCTAGGGTTGGGCCTTAAGCTATCTTACAATCTGCTTGCCTGTCTCCAGCTTTGTTTTTAAGGAACATTTTTTTGGTTGTGAAGCACAATATTTGTCATTTTTTTTCCAAAGCCCATCTGTCAAAAAAGCACGTTGGTGAGAGCCCTAGCCTATGACGACGACCCTACTCCTCTCTGCCTTCTTCAGGTGTCATTTTCAACTTCCATGGCCAATTATATTTCTTTCTCGTATGTTATGTGCTATAATTTAATTTTTTGACTAATAAATTTCAGGGCTTGCTGACAACAAGTACCCTTAGCAAAGTTTGATGGGAACCCTAATATAACATTTCTCACAATAATAAATAGGGAAATGCTAACGAGTGCCCTAAGGGCACTCGTTAAGGAACCAAGAAAAGAAACTTTGTATTGGGAATTGATATATTTAATGTTTGAAGAAGTTAAATACTTAGTTTTCCCATGAAAACTTGCTTCTTATGATTCCTTGAAGAGTGCCCTTAGGACACTCGTTAGCATACCCTAATAAATAAATCAATTCTCACAAAAAACTTGTTTATAGTATTACTTATTCCTATATTATTTGTAATAAAAAATTAAACTATTTATAGATACTAATTAGTTGGGCTAGTAAATATTTTTTTAGTTAATTGCCATATTTTAGTATCAAACCTTGTTTTGTCCTTACCCCCTTTTCTCTCCCGGGTGAATAAAAAACTATTTACATCCTGAAATATCAAGTATTTATCATATTAACTACGCATTAAGAAAAACTTTTAAGATAACAAGTAATAAAATAATAATATATTTTCACAAATTTTTATTATAATTTTTTTATATTATCAATCAATTATATGCATAATTAAATTATAGTATCAAATAGTAAAAAATTTAAACATCGAAAGTATATTTAAAAATTAAACTACCTAACGAGTGCATATTCTACAGTGTTATCAAATAAAATGGTGATTATACGAAGTTACTGAATATCTAAATTAAAAATAAATTGTGATACTAATTACGGTTTACAAATTTCTATTTAGTTAAATTAACTTTAATAAACTCGCAACTCTTTCTATCTATATATGCCAAATGATCGGATAAATATTATAACAGAACTTGTTATATGCTTTTGTATGAAAGCATTTGGAGATTAATTGAGTAGATATTCTCCACCTTGGCAATTCAAATTTCTTGGATGAAGCACCAAAATTATCAAAATTCTACTATCATTTTTTGGGGTATGCACTTCAAAATTATATTGTCCCCATGAATTATGAACTCCCTCTCTCACACAGACACACTATTTTAAATGAGATGCAAGCTCCTGGTCGATATGATTTCTCCAATGTGTTGTTTAAATTGTTTAGGTTTATGATATTAATCAGATGATACCAGCGTTTTAAATTATTCTGTTGCCACTGCATAATGCATGGCTTTATTAGAGTATTTAAAACCTGGCAATCTGGGTATGTGTTATATCTCCAACTACGTCCTACCTACTTGTCTAATTGGAAGCCATTCACATAAAGTCCGTATTTTGAATAAAAAGGCCAGACCATAAAACACAAACCAAAAACAAAATTGAGTGACAATAACCCGGAGCTCATTCTGAAAGGAACAAGAGCCAAGAAAAGGGAGCTATGAAGATGAAGCAAGAGCAAAGAAAACTAATCAAATGCCAAAGGTCACTGTCGACGTCCTCTTCTACCATTCCCACGTTTCCCTCTCCCACGACCGTGAAACGCTGATCTATCTGGCTTAAGACCCTAGGATTGAACTCCCCTCCTTTTCTGGTGTGGCACTTCTCCTCCTTATCTTCCTTGTATCTGGCTGAGTTTCTTGTGGAGAAAGTGATTTCCCATGATCCACCTGGACCCTACTTAACACCATCTGGGATACAAGAAGATCGTTGGTCATCTTTGAGAGCTGCCACTCTATATCCCAGAGGAAGTGAATCTTCCCTTGCAAGTGACTTTTGGCTCCAGAAAGACACCGCATGCTGCTCATTCTTAAATTCATACATTCTACATATTATGTAAAATGTTTTCTGGTAGTTAGGAATCAGAAGATATAGAAGAAACTAATATTGTACAAAATCTCTTGGATAAAGAAAACTACGTTCATTGATTAAAGAAAATTGAATAAAATGCATCAAATCATGAAGGATCGGCCTATTTCTCTTGTAAAGAGAAAGAAGCATTACAAATTGGTAACAGATTCTCACCTAGGAACCCAGGTTTTCTCTTCATGTGCATTTGCAAATTCTTCCGATGATGATGATGATGTTGATGCATCAAAGTCTCCTAAACGTTGATCGTCACCAGACATCACGGGTTCAAAATGTTCCTTTAACAGGGATGTTTGATTCTTAGAAGAACCCATGGGATGTAAAGCCATATATTCTTGTGAGGACTCCTTAATCTCATAATCCTGAAATCGAAGAGAAGGAATGATGGTCACAAAGAGAACGGCTCCTTTAAAGATAGCATAAACAAACAAACTTCATAGAGAAGCCAAATTTCCCATCACGTGCCTTCAAAATTTTTTATGATGCAATTGTACTTGAAAATTTCGTTGTCAGAACTTTTAAGCATAAATTTAGAGAGCATCCATAAAAAACTTAAAGAAGATATGCTCAACAGGAAAAAAAGTGTTGTATGCCAACATTTCAATAATCTTTAATAAGGTGCAATAATTGCTTTATATCCAATTCAGCCCATTAAGGACAATGGTAGGTTATAATGTTTAAATATTGTCACAGTTACGAGAGGTATCTTGAAACTTCACTTGCTACGAGTAGGATAAAAAGGGCTGAAGAGAGATAGGATAAAGTCATTAAAAAGAATAAAACAACTAGCACATTTCATATCATAGTACCTCATTAGTAAATATTGCTTTAAATCGCTCATATTGAAGATCTTGCATGTTAATCCCTTTCTTTTTCTTGGATTCCTTTTTAGTTTCACCATCATCAGCATCTCGCTTCTCATTCTCAGCTTCTTCACTTTCAAGGAAGCGAGCTGCAACGGCCCGATTAACCTTGGGTAATCTTTTCCTGATCTGCAAGGAAAACGATTGAGACGTGACTATGGATTAATATTCCAGTCTAAACCGTTTAATCACCCAGAACAATGTTAAGAACATAAAATGATTAGTGAAGGAATCAACCGTAATTCATGAGGCACTTTAAGCTTCCATTTTTTCTTGCTTCTGCTGTTCTATATAAGCTTCATATTCAAAAGGATCTGCCAGTGCTTTTGCCTAAAAAAGAGTTCATGTATCATATGATTGGACAAAAACAGAATAATCTAGGATGTCTAGCAACATCTAAGAAAAATAACTTCAATATAAAGACGATCATTACCTTAATTAAGATACAATAGTTTTTTTTTAATGAAAGCAAAACATTTATTAGAGAGAATCGATGTAAAGTACAACTAAGGGGAGGATGAAAAATCCTCCAAAACAGAAACAGTAGATCACACCATAGAGAAGGTAAAAAATCAAGATTCAAGTAAAGCTACCTTGTCTTTCTGCATATAAGAAATGTAAAATCCCTTGAAACAACCATGAAAAGCTTCAGAAAGAAGCCACAAACACAACCCTACCCCAATCCAAATTTAAGGACAGAAACTGATGGGACCCGTGGAGAAAAAGGCCCATATAAAGCATTGCATGGGCTGGCAAATTCTAGAAAGGGAAAAGTCTAAAAGGGGGGTCCAAGGTAGAGTTAGTTAGTGACATGGCATGTGGACCATGTAGGCACCACATGGGGAAGGATTCTGTTAGCATTAGGGGATTTAATAGGATTCTATCGGGAAAGGGAAAAGATTCTGGATTAGTTTGGGTAGAACCTTACGTTTTGGGCAGAGAGAGAATCCTCTCTTCTATAGGAGCTTGGCTCTATGGCAGCGCGAAGTCCCTTCCACTGTATTTCCCTTATTTTCAGAAATAATACTCATATTTCGTCTCTATTATTGAGTTGTTTGTTACTTAATTACTTGCTATAATTTATGGTTCCTATCAAAACCACCCTTAAGATTTGTGCATTCTCTCCAACGAAATACACAAACAATAACAATAAAATCAGTTTTCCACTAGGAGGGATCAGCCTCCAACCAAATACAACATAGACATAAAAAAAAGTGCACACTGACAATTTTGGCCTCTTTTTCCTACCAAAACCTTTTAAACGAACCCAGAGAAACTGTTCCAAAGTGGAGAGACATGCCCAATGCTCATCTAACAAACTAAACACATCAATCCAAAAAAAAAAATAGCAAGCTTACAATGCAAAAAAATGGCTTATGCCAATAAATTATCACATGATACAGACAAGAAAAGGATCTCCATCATATTCATGCATGATTGAGATCCTAGTGTGTGACTCGCACTATTGCATGACATGTCATAACACCTAGCCTCTTTTCTGTCCTATCTCAACTTTTGTCAAGCTTAGATGGTGTAATAAATTCAACAGCCATACTAGCAAAAACAAAGTCAACCTTATTAGGAAGAACTGGACTACATGAAGGTTCCTCGAGTTCTGAAATGTTTTGACAGATATGTTGCAAATCACACATCTTTTCCACTAAGTTTGTAAATGATATGACTTTTTCACCCACTTAACATAATATAAAAAAATTATGACGAAGTGAATGTAAAATCATCAATCAGGTGTTTAACAAAAAAAAAAGGTCTCAAAATATCAATAATTCATGAAGTACGTGTGGGTGAATAAGAAAATATGCCGAGAAGAACCTACAATTTTGTATAATTCATAATTAATAAAGAAGCCGTGCATGTAGGCTCTAAGTAGATTGGTGCCAATCAGGTTGGTTAAATTTAACCTCTCAAGCTCTTCTTTTGTCAAAAATTTGTAATGATCATAAATAGTTGTTTGTCCACCCGTGTCTAGCTCCTCCTGTAAAATAATTCTAATGTCAATACAAAGATGACTAAATACTAGACTAACTAATCTAAGAATCGATTAAGATAAAGTAAGAACATACAGTGAAATTTTCAAGAGAAGAACACCATTTGGGAGCAAGTCCAAGGGATGGTATGAAGTAAGATGGTATTTGGCTACAGTCCAAAGCTAGCAAGATCAAACCACTTGTAGCAAATGTACATACATCATTTATTATTCCTGTTGTGGGTTCAATGCTGGTCATGCCTTCTCCCTGAAACAAGTTTATAATAAACCATATGACAACTAATGTTGATGAACACACGATTTAAATGCCGGTATTACCTAAAACGTTTACAAAAGCATCAAAGCTCATAGATTTATCAGTGATAAGTGAACCACAATATGAAGGTAATGAGTTGAATATTGATTATACATTTAAAATAGTATCATCCTTCAAAATACTTTAACTGATTTCTGCTTAGTAAATTTTGACGGAAAAGAATACATTAAGACCATGTTTTTATTTTCTGATATGTTTCAAGAACAATAACATCTCCAAAAGATTAAAATGTTGTAGACATCCTAACATGCCACAATAAAATCAATAATTACTGTGAGAATGTGTGTGTTGTGTGATATTTTAGGAATGTTTATATTGTATCTTTTACCTTTTAGAATTAGAATCTCTATTTAATTTTGTAATTAGTCAATCCCTGAAATCAAGGGATTTCAAATTAAGTAAGGAAACATCTGTTGTTTCCTAATGTAGATGCTAGGAACTGTGTATATATTTCTGAATCATTGATCAATAGAAAAATAATTCAATTCCCAAATTTTGATATGGTATCAGAGCTCCCGATCTAAGGGGGCCTACTTCCGTGAGAAAAAAAAACCTAAACCTGCAGCAGTTGGCCTTCATTGCCAACGCAAAAAACCCTAAACCCTACTACAGTTGAGAGTTAGTTAGGACTGTTGTAACTCAACTGAATTGCTGAGTCAGCATTCAGTTGAGAGTTAGTTACATAGCAGTTAAAGCTCCTAGTAGTACAAGCTAAGCACAGTAATATAATGCCTTGTACACTGTATGATTTCAAGAAATGAAATTCATAATTCAGTTTTAAGTTTCTGTTCTCCCTTCTCCCTATGAGTTTCTCTCTCTCTACTCTCTCAATTCTATTATGGTATCGTGAGCCTCTTTTCTGGTGCCGAAGTCTAATTCATGGCAGAAACCGGAAATCCCTTCGATCATCCTCCGGCAAACGGAACCACCACCGGAGCTTTGGCTTCATCCTCGATGAATTTCAATCCACCTTTCTGTAAAACTCAATGATCAAAATTTTCTTCTATGGAAGCAACAAGTGGAAGCTGTGATCATAGTGCACAAGCTTCATCACTATGTTGTAAGCCCTAGCATTCCACCGACGTTCAATTCTGAGAAAGATCGAGCCCTAGGTCTTCAATCGGAAGCGTATCAGCTCTGGTTGGTGCAAGATCATATGATCTTTACGTGGCTACTCAGCTCAATTTCACCGTCTGTTCTTCCGCGATTCATCAATTGTAAGCAGTCTAGAGAAGTTTAGGATAAAGTGCACAAGATTTTCCATTCGGACCTTCACGCCAAAATTCGGCAGTTCCGATCTGAACTAAAGAACACGAAGAAAGGTTCGCGTTCGATTGCTGAATACCTAATGCGCATTCAAGCTTTAGTTGATTCGCTTCAGGCGATAGGGGATCCTGTTACAGAGCAGGATTACATTGACACAATCCTTGAAGGATTACCGAGGAATTCAACTCGTTTATCATGATGATTTAATAGCAAGTTGAACCGGTTCTGGTCGATGACATTGAAGCTCTGTTGCAAATTCAGGACGCTCAATTTGAGAGGTACAAACAAGATCTCTCTTCCTCTTCAGTTTCCCTCAATCTTACTCACAAAGAATCCACTAATCAGTCCTCTTCTTCTATTTCACGCTTGGATGCTGAGTTGGCTCCGAATCGTGATAACTATCATAACACCAATCGGGACCGAGGACGCGGTGGCTGCAATCGTGGTCGCGGTCGTGGAGGTCGAGATAGTGGTGGTGAAAGGCCAACGTGTCAACTATGCCATAAGTATGGCCACGATACATACAACTGCTGGCACAGGTTTGAGCATGACTTTGTTCCAAGTCAACCAGCATACAATCATGCTACCAGGCCTCAAACTCAGTTTCCTCAACCACTCCCTCCAAGACCACCGGTAATACAGCAAAATCAGCCCTCTACATATATAGCTGCTCAGACTTATCAGTATCAACCTACTCAAAACATGGTTCCTCAGTCATATCAGTGCACACCTATGGTTCCTCAATCATATCAATGCGCACCTACTCAGAACAATTTTGTTCCAATTCCTACTCAGGAATTCTCAGTTTCTCAAATGTGGTATCCAGATTTGGGAGCCTCTCATCACATCACCGTTGATCCTCAAAACCTGAGTCAGAGCACTACCTTTGGAGGCCATGACCAAGTTCTGATGGACAACGGGCAAGGAGTCCCTATTTCTTCCATAGGTTACTCTAAGTTTATTTCACCTAGTCACCCACACACAACTTTATCTTTAAATAAACTTCTGCTAGTACCTAATATAACCAAAAACCTGGTCTGTGTCTAAATTTGCTAAAGATAATAATGTCTTCTTTGAATTCCATCCTCACTCGTGTTTTGTCAAATCACAGGGATCTAACCAAGTCCTCCTTGAAGGTTCTCTGGGCAGTATGGGCTGTATTGTTTCAAGCACATCAATATTCTCAAGGAACCTTCTTCCACAGTCATAAGTTCCCTACCCCTTACTATTAGTTCATACTGTAATTCCAATAAAGTCAGTGACTCTTCTTTTTCTGCTAATGTGTATTGATCAGCCTCTGGCTCGTCTAGTTTTATGGCTAGTATGACCAGGGTTTTGTGCTAATTATATCTCTTTTTCACCCAAATTAGACTTGATTGTCCTTAAGCAGCATTTTGAGTCCTTTAAGTAGTTTTAGGTTAATTTAGCCAGTTTTAAGTCAAATAAAGCACTTATGGCTATTTTATTGTTTTCAGGTTAAGTTAGAAGTTAAGGGAATAAAGAAACAAGGAAATGATGTATTCGCCTCGTGACCTTGAATTCAGCCTGAGCAGCAGAAAGTCATCCTCTCTGGTTCGCCCCGCAACTCATCTCCTCGCCTCGCGACCCTGAACACTGACTGTTCCTGAAAATGCAACTCATTCTGTGTCGCCTCGTGAATCTATGTCTCGCCTAGTGAGACTGAAGACCAGAAGCCGTGACTCTTCCATTCCTCGCCACGCTAGCAGTACTTCGCCCCTCGAGAATACCAAACGTTGCAGACGCTTCATGATATTCGCCTCGCGAGAAAGGGTTCGCCTCGCGAGTGGGCGCGGTTTCTGAATGCTATAAATTGCTGTTCTGGGCAGAGAAGAAAGACTTTTGATTCTCCATTGTTTTCTTTACATATTTTTCTGTGTGTTTCATTTTTTTTCATGGAGAACTAAATTTCTTGGATTAGTCTACTGTAATCGAATTCCATCACACTTGAGGTTCTTGTAATTCCTGTTTTGTATGCTTTTCCCCTTTCAATACTATGCTATATATTTCTGTTTGTTTAATTCAGGAGTGTATAGTGTTGTGTTGATTTATTTCGGCGATGTTATGTTCCTATATTGAATCGCGTTTGTTTAATTCGCGTGTGTTCGTTCATGTTCGTTTAGTTCATGAGGGCTTAACCCCGTTTGTTTAATTCGGGAATAGGAACATATATCTGTAGTAGTAATTTTGTTTGTTAATTGTTGCTACAACCGAAAGGGGATTAGAATCTGCTTAGGGCTTGGAATTTACATGAACCGATGATAGTTGGGAAATCGAGAACAGTAGATTAATCGTCTTTAGCTATTTGATAATCTTTTAAACTGCTCTGTTTTTCTATTGCTCTATTATTGCTTTGTTTTCTTAATTACATTCAAAACCAACCCCCCCCCCAAAAAAAACTGATTTTTGTGGTAAATAAGTCAAGAGTCCTTGTGAGATGATATCCGAGTTGTCGCTTCCTAAACTGCAGTTTTATAAACCCGCTCGCTTTTTGGCGCGTGCGCGACAGCGCGACCAAAAATTGGCGCCGTTGCCGGGGACTCTTGTTTGTTATTTCCGCATTTTTTTTTCTTTTTTTCTTTTATTTTCGTTTTTTTTTGAATTGGTCTGGCTACTAGGTCTACTTCCCCTGAATTGTGTGATTTTGATCCTGAAATTGAAAGAACACTGCACACACGCCGTAGAGCAATTCGGGCTAGCACTAGTAGTGATTCTAATTCTAAAACTGTTTTTGATAACATGGGTGACCAAAGGACATTAAGACAGCTTGCTGCCCCTGATGTTAATTATAATGGCTTGTGTATTGCATATTCTGGTGCTGATACTCCCTTTGAATTAAAATTTGGTTTCATTCACTTGTTGCCAAGGTTTAGTGGTCTTGCAGGTGAGGATCCACATAAGCATCTCAAGGAATTCCAGGTTGTCTGCTCCACAACCTTGAGACAAGAGGGAGTAACTGAGGATCACATCAAGCTGAAAGCCTTCCCGTTTTCACTACAGGGAGCTGCAAAGGATTGGCTGTTATATCTTGAGCCAAACTCTATTACCACATGGAACGAATTGAAGAAGCTCTTCTTAGAGAAATACTTTCCTGCCTCCATAGCTGCATCAATCAGGAAGGAAATATGTGGCATCAGACAAGGAAATGAGTCATTGGTTGAATATTGGGAGAGATTCAAGCAGTTGGTATCCAGTTGCCCTCAATATCAGATTTCTGAGCAGCTTCTTATCTAGTATTTTTTTGAGGGGTTACTACCGATGGATAGAAATATTTTGGATGCTGCTAGTGGGGGAGCACTTGTTGATAAGACTCCAGCTGCTGCCAAGCAATTAATTGAAAATATGTCACTGAACTCCCAGCAGTTTACAACCAGAAGAAATTCTGTTGAGATAAGGGGTGTGAATGAGGTCCATAGTTCTTCTTCCAACCAGGCCGTTGATGATAGAATTGATAGGCTCACTTCTTTGGTGGAGAAATTGGAAATGGATAAGGTTCAGCCGGCAATGTTGTGTGGCATGTGTAACTCTCCTGAGCACCCGTATGATGCATGCCCCATTCCGAAGGAAGGGTTAGTTATTGATATGTCTCAAGCTTATGCAGTCCATCCCTATAATCAAGGCAATAATCAGAACAGGTACAACGTTCCTGACCTCTCCACAAATAGGTACCACCCCATTTGGAGGAATCATCCTAATCTTCGATATGGGAACTCATCCCAACAACAACCGATGGCAGCACCACAGAATCCTCCTCAAGTGACCACTTCTTCACCTTCTGGACCTTCACTAGAGGACATGTTCAAGCAAATGACTTCACAAATAACTTCACAAGTGACTGAACAAATGAATCTCCAGTTGCAGCAGCAATTTGGACAGTTCCAAGCCTCACAGGCACAGTTTCAGCAGCGAACAGATGCTAGCATTCACAATTTGCAGACACAGTTTGGTCAATCTCAGCAGCGAACGGATGCTAGCATTCAAAATTTAGAGACACAGGTTGGACATCTTGCCACATCCATAAATAACATACAGCAAGCTCAAAGATCAAACCAACTACCTGCACAGACAGTGATAAATCCCAATGTCTCCAATCCCAATGTGAGTGCCATCTCTCTGAGATCTGGAAAAGTTGTTGAGGCAGCCTCTAAAAAAGATGAAGAAACTATTGAGGTACCTTCCGAGCCTTCTGTTATTGTTGAAGCTGAGAGAGTATCTGTGCCACCGATCCCCTTCCCACACAGAGTGCAGAAAAATAAGAAGATTGGTGGTGAAGACAAGGAGAGGGAGATTTTAGATGTGTTCAGAAGGGTGGCGGTTAACATTCCCCTTCTAGATATGATCAAGCAGGTTCCTAGGTATGCTAAATTTCTGAAGGATTTATGCACCAACAAGAGGAAGTTGAAGGCTAATGAGAGAGTTAATCTAGGAAGAAATGTTTCAGCTGTTATCCAGTCTAAGCCTGCACCAGAAAAAGTTACTGTTTCAGCCCCCACTCAGGCACTACCACATAAGTGCAAGGATCCAGGCACTTTTACTATTCCATGCACTATTGGGGACAACAGATTCGAAAATTGCATGTTGGATTTGGGAGCCTCCATAAATGTCATGCCCACCTCTATTTTCAATAACCTTGATCTTGGTCCCTTGCAGTATACAGGTCTCACTATCCAGTTGGCCAACAGGACCAGTGCCCGCCCCATGGGAATGGTAGAAGATGTGCTGGTACAAGTTGATGAGTTGATTTTCCCTGCTGACTTCTACATCCTAGACATGGCAGGAGAGACAAATTCAAGTAGATCACCAATCATCCTGGGCAGACCGTTCATGAAGACAACCAAGGCAAAGATTGATGTTAATGATGGGACTATGTCTATGGAGTTTGGTGATATTGTGGCAAAGTTTAACATCTTTGATGCTATGAAACATCCCCTGGAGGAGCACTCTGTTTTCCAATTAGAGTTGCTCTCTGACATTATTGATGACACCCATGAGGAGCTTGTTTCTGATTTTCCATTTATTTCTGGATTTGATGATATATATTCATGTACTGACTGTACTGACACTAACCTGTGTGCTGTTTGTGCTGAGTTTCTTGATTCAACTTTGCAGGATGATAGTGAGAGTGAAGCCGTCTGTTCAGCCGAAGTTCTTGACATCATGGCTACTCCAAATGTACCATCCATTGAGCAACCACCCTCCTTAGAGCTCAAGCCACTTCCTGGGACTTTGAAGTATGCCTACTTGGAGACAAATGAAAAACTTCCAGTCATCATTTCCTCCAGCCTTGACTCTGACCAGGAAGCTAAGCTCTTGGAAGTTCTGAAGAAGCACAAGAAGGCGATTGGGTGGACCTTGGCTGACATCCCAGGAATTAGCCCCTCCAGATGTATGCATAGAATTCTGTTGGAGGATGGGGCTAAACTAGTTAGACAGGCCCAAAGGCGGCTTAATCCATTGATTCTGGATGTGGTGAAGAAAGAGGTGACTAAACTTCTGCAGGCAGGTATTATATACCCTATCTCTGATAGTACTTGGGTAAGTCCAGTGCAAGTTGTACCCAAGAAGTCCGGCCTCACAGTGGTAAGAAATGATAATAATGAGCTTGTACCAACTAGAGTCCAGAATAGCTGGCGAGTCTGTATAGATTATAGGAAGTTGAACCAGGCCACCATAAAGGATCACTTTCCTTTGCCATTCATAGATCAGATGCTGGAATGGCTGGCTGGTAAATCTCATTACTGTTTTCTTGATGAATTTTCCGGGTACTTCCAGATCCATATTGCCCCAGAGGATCAGGAAAAGACCACTTTCACGTGCCCCTTCGGCACGTTTGCTTATAGGAGGATGCCATTTGGCCTTTGTAATGCTCCTAGCACTTTCCAAAGATGCATGCTTAGCATTTTTATTGAATTTATTGAAAATTGCATGGAAGTGTTCATGGATGACTTCACTGTATACGGCTCCTCATTTGATGCATGTTTGCATAGTCTGAGTTTGATTCTAGAAAGATGCATTGAGACTGATCTGGTTTTGAACTATGAAAAGTGTCACTTTATGGTAGAACAGGGGATTGTTTTGGGTCATGTTATTTATAAAGAGGGTATTTCAGTAGATCCTGCAAAAATTGATGTGATTTCTTCATTGCATTATCCATCTTGCGTTCGCGAGATCCGTTCTTTTCTTGGCCATGCAGGTTTCTACAGGCGCTTCATTAAGGACTTCAGCAAGATAGCTCTGCCATTGTCAAACCTGCTGAAGAATGATGCCATGTTCCATTTTGATGACAACTGCAAGAAGGCATTTGACTACCTGAAAAGAGCATTGACCTCTACCCCCATCATCCAGCCCCCTGACTGGACCCTCCCTTTTGAGCTCATGTGTGATGCTTCTAATTGTGTTGTGGGAGCGGTTCTAGCACAAAGGGTGGGCAAGGCTGCCCATGTCATTCATTATGCTTCTAGGACATTAGATGCTGCACAATCAAATTACACCACCACTGAAAAGGAACTGCTAGCTGTTGTTTTTGCACTTTATAAATTTAGGTCATATTTGCTAGGTTCCAAGGTTATTGTTTTTACTGACCATGCAGCTCTGAAGTACCTATTGAAAAAACCAGAAGCGAAGCCAAGATTGATCCGGTGGATGCTGTTGCTCCAAGAGTTCAATGTGGAGATAAAAGACAGGAGTGGAGCTGAAAATTTGGTAGCTGATCACTTGAGCCGAATAGCAAGGGATGAGGATCCTTCTCCCATCCAGGATGATTTTCCTGATGACCGGCTTCTACATCTACATGGGGTAACGCCCTGGTTTGCTGACATAGTTAACTTTCTTGTTGCTGGTATTTTTCCTGCAGGTGCAAGTAGATCCAAGATCCACAAGCTTAAGAGTGATTGCAAGTACTATGTGTTGGATGACCCATACCTCTGGAAGTTTTACAGTGATCAGGTTATTCGGAGGTGTGTCCCGGATTATGAGACAGAGTCCATCTTGCACTTTTCTCATGACTCTCAAGTAGGGGGACACTTTGGACCACAGAGGACGGCAAGAAAAGTCCTAGATGCTGGGTTCTACTGGCCCACAATTTTTAGAGATGCCTATGAGGTCTACAGGAATTGTAAGGAGTGTCAAACAGCAGGCCCTGCCATCACTCGTAGGAGTGAAATGCCTCGGCAGCCCATGCTTTTCTGTGAGGTTTTTGATGTGTGGGGAATCGACTTTATGGGTCCTTTCCCTGCATCTTTTGGTTTTATATACATTCTTTTGGCTGTTGACTATGTTTCAAAGTGGGTGGAAGCTATCCCCACTAGGACTAACGATGCTAAAGTTGTTTCAAAATTTGTTAGGTCCAATATTTTTTGCAGGTTTGGCATACCTCGGGCTATTATCAGTGACCAGGGCACTCATTTCTGCAACCACACCATGGAAGTCTTACTCAGGAAATATGGAGTTGTGCATAGAGTTTCCACTGCTTATCACCCCCAGACCAATGGCCAGGCTGAAGTTTCAAATAGGGAGATCAAGCAGATCCTAGAGAAAATGGTGCAGCCGAATAGAAAGGACTGGAGCCGCCGTCTGGAAGACGCACTGTGGGCTCAGAGGACCGCTTTCAAGATGCCAATAGGAATGTCCCCCTTTCGGCTTGTATTTGGTAAGGCATGTCACCTCCCTGTGGAAGTTGAGCACCGTGCATACTGGGCAGTCAAGTGTTGTAACTTGAAAATGAAGAAAGCTGGTATTGAAAGGAAACTCCAGTTGCAGCAGCTTGAGGAGCTTAGGCTAGAAGCCTATGAAAGCTCCAGGATTTATAAAAAGAAAACAAAATATTTTCATGATAGGATGATTACTAGGAAAAAATTTTGTGGGCCAGCAAGTCTTACTGTTTAACTCCCGCCTGAAATTGATGGCTGGGAAACTTAGGTCCAGGTGGATTGGACCATTTGTTGTTACTAATGTTTTTCCTTATGGTGCAGTAGAGATTAAAGATGCAGGTAGCAACAAGTCCTTCAAGGTTAACGGGCAGAGGCTGAAGCCATTCCATGGTGTGGCTGCTGGTGTTCCTGACGATGCTATTGTTGAGGAGCTCTCCTTGGAAGCTCCCACCTACACTGACACTTGATCAGGGAGTACCCTTTCCTTTCCCTCACTCTGATTTTATAGTTATGTTGTTTCATTGGGGACAATGTATGTTTTAAGTGTGGAGGAGGGAACTAATTGTAGCTTTGTTTTGTGTTTGGTTAGTCTTGTTTTTCTTTTAGCTCTTGAATAAATTGTGTGAGTCTTGAGTCGGCAAGTTTGTTGTATTTTGATTGAATTTTGCATAGATGATTGCATGATATGTGATTTATATTGTTGATGATTCATTGTTGATGATTCCCCCTAGGTTGAATTTTTTTTTTTTTTTGAAAAGTGATCCCCATGTGATTGAAAACTGAACTTTGAGATATTTTGTTGTGATGGCATGATTTATGATAAGTTTGGGGTGATAGGAAGAACACACTAGGGATAGAATCTCTGTCAAACAATTTGCAAAAATGTCCAGGTGAGGATTTGAGCCTCCAACAGGTTTTTTTTTAACTGTGAAAATCACTTTTGGATTGTACTTTCTCGAATTTGCTTGAATCTCTTTATGGTTTGCATGTTTATGTGTTTGCTTCAGATGATTTAGGCATTTTCTTTGTAAATAACCACTTGGCCTGAAAAGAACCAATTCCTAATGCATGTTCCTTTGTTAGCCCCATTGAGCCTGATTAGCCTGTTAATTCTTGATAACCTTATGTTATGAGCCTAAAATCTGAAAAAATCATGTTAACCTGATCTTAGGATTAGGAGAGCATGGAATCTTAGCAAGAGAATGGTTGCAAGAAACTAAGTTTGGGGTGGCTACAAGGATATGATGTGTTGTTTGGGATTGAGAAAAAGAAAAAATATAATAAAAAGGTTGGAGCCAAAGTTTAAAAAAAAAAAGAGAGAGAGAGAGAAATAAAAGGTACAAAAATGTCAAAAAGGCTATTTGAATAAAAAGGTTGTAGTCACCCAAGGCATAAAGAAGAAGGAGAAAAGGAACTTGAGTGGAATTTCAATGTTTTGAAGTGTTTCATGCTCTCTTAGTTCCTAGGGACTTCAGCCTAGTTCCTTTGTATATCCTACCCTTAGCCAGGCCCATTACAACCATAAAAGACCTTTTGATGTTGCATGCATGTTTTCTGTGGGAACCATTTTGAGATGTAAATCAAATTCATGGGAAGTGCTTCTGAAAGGTGAATTGAGTGAAATGTTGTTAGCCTGACAAAAATTGAGCGATGAGTGAAACACTAATTTCCCTTGTGAGGAAGGCGATTGTTTGAATTTGGTGATCTCCCTCTTGTGTGTAACTTGGATCCCCTGCTTAGATTAATGATTGTTTGAATGATGAATTTCTCAAATGTTTAGAATAATTGATTGTGGGGATTGCTTTTCTTGAAAGGGGGGGAACATTGAAAAAAAAATTATTTTGATGAACTGCTTGAAATTTGTGCAAAGTTGATTGAATCCTTAAGCTTGCCATGTCTTGAGTCTTTTTAAGTTTTTGAGTTTTAGTTTGCTTGGGTACAAGCAAAGTTTAAGTTTGGGGTATTTTGATCAGCCTCTGGCTCATCTAGTTTTATGTCTAGTATGACCAGGGTTTTGTGCTAATTATATCTCATTTTCACCCAAATTAGACTTGATTGTCCTTAAGCAGCATTTTGAGTCCATTAAGTAGTTTTAGGTTAATTTAGCCAGTTTTAAGTCAAATAAAGCACTTATGGCTATTTTATTGTTTTCAGGTTAAGTTAGAAGTTAAGGGAATAAAGAAATAGGGAAATGATGTATTCGCCTCGCGACCCTGAATTCAGCCTGAGCAGCAGAAAGTCATCCTCTCTGGTTCGCCCCGCGACTCATCTCCACGCCTCGCGACCCTGAACACTGACTGTTCCTGAAAATGCAACTCATTCTGTGTCGCCTCGCGAATCTATGTCTCGCCTCGCGAGATTGAAGACCAGAAGTCGTGACTCTTCCATTCCTCGCCACGCGAGCAGTACTTCGCCCCGCAAGAATACCAAACGCTGCAGACGCTTCATGATATTCGCCTCGCGAGAAAGGGTTCGCCTCGCGAGTGGGCGCGGTTTCTGAATGCTATAAATTGCTGTTCTGGGCAGAGAAGAAAGACTTTTGATTCTCCATTGTTTTCTTTACATATTTTTTCTGTGTGTTTCATTTTTTTTCATGGAGAACTAAATTTCTTGGATTAGTCTACTGTAATCGAATTCCATCACACTTGAGGTTCTTGTAATTCCTGTTTTGTATGCTTTTCCCCTTTCAATACTATGCTATATATTTCTGTTTGTTTAATTCAGGAGTGTATAGTGTTGTGTTGATTTATTTCGGCGATGTTATGTTCCTATATTGAATCGCGTTTGTTTAATTCGCGTGTGTTCGTTCATGTTCGTTTAGTTCATGAGGGCTTAACCCCGTTTGTTTAATTCGGGAATAGGAACATATATCTGTAGTAGTAATTTCGTTTGTTAATTGTTGCTACAACCGAAAGGGGATTAGAATCTGCTTAGGGCTTGGAATTTACATGAACCGATGATAGTTGGGAAATCGAGAACAGTAGATTAATCGTCTTTAGCTATTTGATAATCTTTTAAACTGCTTTTTTTTCTATTGATCTGTTATTGCTTTGTTTTCTTAATTACATTCAAATCCAACCCCCCCCCCCCCCCCCCCCAAAAAAACTGTTTTTTGTGGTAAATAACAAGTCAAGAGTCCTTGTGAGACGATATCCGAGTTGTCGCTTCCTAAACTGCAGTTTTATAAACCCGCATACAAACATTGTTTCAAATTCCTATGTGACATGGCACAATAGGCTAGGCCATGCTCACCCTAATGCTATAGAGACCATTATGCAATTGTGTAATATACCTTGTTCAAATAAAGTGGCTACTGAAATTTACCCTGCAGGTTGTTTGGGTAAGTCTCATAGACGTTTTGCCCCTCCATCTCTTACTGTTCATACTACACCTTTTGAACTAATCATTCAGACCTATGGGGCCATACACCCATTATATCTTCTAATGGTTATTCCAGCTACATAGCCTTTGTGGATGCATATACCAGACACTCTTGTATTTATTTCCTCAAAAAGAAGTCTGATTCTCTTGCTGCCTTCAAACAATTCTATGCCTTAGTGAAAACTCAGTTTTCAGCAAATATTAAGGCTCTCCATTCTGATTGGGGAGGTGAATTTAGACCATTCACCAACCACCTTGACGAATTAGGCATTGTTCACAAACTCACTTGCCCACATACATCCCATCAAAATGGGACTGTTGAGAGAAAACATAGGCAGATTGTTGAGATGGGACTCACCCTTCTCTCTTATGCCTCTATGCCCATGTCCTATTGGGACCACAGTTTCACTATGGCTGTGATCACTTGATAAACAGACTACCTACTGCAGCTCTTTCTAAGTTCACATCTCCTTATCATACCTTACATGGCACTATCCCTGACTACACTATCCTAAAATCTTTTGGTTGTGCTTGTTTCCCTTTCTTAAGGCCTTACAACAAACACAAATTACAATACAGATCCAGTGAATGTGTCTATCTAGGAATATCTCCTCAGTATAAGGGTCACAAATGCCTTGACTCCTCAGGTCGCATCTATATGTCCAAAGATGTCCTCTTTCATGAAACTCGCTTTCCCTATCCCTCATTGTTCCAAAGTACAAGCTCACTCTCTCAGTCAACTGAATCCACCTATCCATCTGTTGTTCCTATTCTTCAAACTCCTCTCGTGAATCCTGTGCCTCTCACTCAATTCCCTCCCCCATCTCCTACATCCAGTGCTCATCTAGAGTCCCCTGGTCACAATCTCACACCTGAAGCCTCACCTTCCCTAGGTCATATCCCCTCTCAGTCCTCTGTTCAGTCCCCTAGTTCCACTACCTCTACTTCCGTTGTTGGCACACCTATTCAGTCTCAGTCACCCAATCAGCCCTCTAATGGCACTACTCACACTCTCCCTCCCTACAGGAGGTTGCATCGAGCTCCCCTGCATCCTCCTTGAGCCCTTCACCCACAACCAATTCCTGGTTCCCTGCACCCAAAGTTAACTAGGTCCAAAACAGGGTGCCTTCCCCCGAGGCTCTATCTCACTCATGTGGAACCTCACTCAGTAAAGCAAGCGTTATCTAGCCCTGAATGGCTAAGTGCCATGAAATATGAGCATGTTGCTCTGCTAAGAAATCAGACTTGGTCACTGGTTCCTCTCCCTGCCAGCAGAAGATCCATTGGGTGCAAATGGGTATTCCGAATTAAGGAGAATCCGGATGGCAGCATTAACAAGTATAAGGCAAGATTAGTTGCCAAA
This sequence comes from Sophora flavescens, assembly GCA_030762895.1. Taxonomy (NCBI): domain Eukaryota; kingdom Viridiplantae; phylum Streptophyta; class Magnoliopsida; order Fabales; family Fabaceae; genus Sophora; species Sophora flavescens. The sequence goes on from CM061065.1 coordinate 779,774, forward strand.
GGGTTTCATCAGCATCTTAGCTTTGACTACCATGAAACCTTCTCACCTGTTATCAAGCCAGTTACCATTCGGGTCATTCTACAAATATTATGATTTCATAGATAATTAAAATATCACCATACTTTTCCTGCACTATGTAACACCCTGTTTTTCGTATGCTTCTTTATCAGTAAATAAATGCTTTAATGTATTTATTTTTGATAAAATCCGGAGGATGGTTTTATTTAAAATAAAATCATTTTCTTGTGTTGTTTTACCGCATGATGTCACAGTAAAATTTTCGATCGAAAATTCAGACGAAAACCGGTCTGGGTTCTCATTGCCACTACAAGTTTACTGAGCTAGAGACAAAATTTTAATTCGTGAATGAGACGGTTAGTGTTTTTATGATGTTTTGTGTGGGTTTGGAGTTTTTCGAAAAATCTTGTTCGGGGCCAAAATCTTAGGGATTTCCCGGGCGAAATCGTCGGAAAATACGATCGTGGAAGTCATCTGATACGCAATAGAGCAGAGTATCAAGAGGATGAAGTGACATGGAGCGACTTGATGTGAAGGCTATGACACACCTAAGAAAAAGTAAATCTTGACTTTATTTCAAAATCTTACTTTTTCACCTTTCTCTCTCCAATCACATCACATCACCTTAACTCCTTATCCTCTCTACAAGTAACCCACCTTCTTTCTTCTTCTTTCTTCTCTTCTTTCTTCTTCGCCCTCTCAAAACCGTAACCCCCCCACACTCTATAAATACCCTTCATTTCCACCATTCATCACTTTCCTCCATTTTCTCACATTTTCACTTTACTACTTTTCTTCTTCCTCCTCCTCCTTACAAAGTTTACATTTTTATCAAGATTTTTACTTTAAGTTCTTCATCAAAGTTCTTCATATTGTTGAGGGTGATGATCCTATGTTTTCTATTTTTCAAGTTACTGTCTTTATGTTCTTAGTTTTGCTTTAAGTTTCCTTTAAGCTTTCAAACTTCTAAAATCTCTTTAAAATGGTAGAAAACTCCTTTTGAGTTGAAACCACTTTCTATATTCTTGTATTTACTAATACTATCATATACTAAAAGACTGTGTAAAACAAAGTTTCCTAACCTCTTCTTTCTAAGGAGGCCAAAACCATGTATATGGTTTAGATGGATCTTGTTTCAACTTTTACAAGTATGAGTTTTTATTTAAGATTCCATTTCCAAAATGATCATGGACCAAGGCTCCTTTATGTTAAAGGATGCTATGTCTAAGTGATTGGAAAGTTTAAAGATTTGCTTTCCAAAATGATCATGGACCAAAGCTCCTTTATATTATAGGATGCTATGTCTAAGTGATTGGAAGGTTTAAAGACTTTTGCTCTATTTTTATGTAAAGACCAAAACCAATGAGTTTTAAAGCAATGGTGTTTAAGTTTTGTTTTTCCAACATGATCATGGATTAAGACTCCTTGATATAGGAGGATGCTAGGTCCAAGAGATTGGAAAGTTTGAAGATTTCTAACCCCTATTTCTTGTTAAGGCCGAAACCTTCAATGGTTATGGAAAAGATGTTGAGTTTTGTTTTACAAAGTGATCATGGACTAAAAAGCTCCTTATGTTAAAGGATGCTATTTCTAAGTGATTGGAAAGTTTAAAATATTTTCTTGCTTTATTTTCCTATGATGGCCGAATGTAACATTTGACCTAGGATGTGTTATTTTATTTTGTTTTCCAAGATGATTATGGATTAAAGCTCCTTTATGTTAAAGGATGTTATGTCCAAAAGATTGGATGATTTAAAGATCTCTAACCTCACAAACTTGTTAAGGCCGAACCTAAGAGTTCATGGTCTAAGACATTTGATTCTTCCATTTTCCAAAATGATCATGGTTTCAAGCTCCTAACTATGTATGGATGCTAACCTAAAGAGATTGGAAAGTTTAGAAATTCCTAGCCTATTTATCTATGCTTGGCCGAAACCCTAAGTCAAGTACTTAGTGGGATTTTTAATTCAACTTTGTTAAAAGATCATTGTTTATGAACTCCTAACACTTAAGGATCATAAATCCATGAGTTGTATAATTTTCGGGAATCTCTAACCCTAAGAACTAGTCTTGGCCAAACCTATACGTTGTGGTTTAGTGTTCTTGTTTGATTTTTAACTTGTGATTTTGTGTTCATAACCTTAGACTTTCATCACGGAGGAAACAAGGACGTTCGTGGTTTACCTCTCCAAGCCTCTAATCTCTTTACCTTCACGGAAGGTAAGAGGGGATTTCCTAAAGATATTCAATAACTGTATGCATGTGTGCATGTGTTTAACTGGATATTTATATCTTGATTGAGCTTGCTTGGTTATCTAATGTACTCGAACTGTTATGCTATTATCTGATGTCGAACTGTACTTGTTCTAAATGTTATAATGCATATCTGTGATGAACTGCTTTCAACTGTGATATTAGCATTGAACTGATAATATATACTGCTGTTGATTGAGAGTTTGCTAAGCCAGACTTGTGTCTGTGCTCAACTGTTATAAGGATTAAAAACCTTAATAAGCTTTGAAGACGAGGGGATTGGTGTTCTTTTCCAAAAGCTCACTAACCACGTTATGATGAACATTGTAAAATGTGAATGTTGTTTTCTACGACCACAACCCTTGCCTGCGGCATCGGTCTCGGGCGTTGTGATTGAGCATTCAAACTGTGTGTCCTATGCTTTTAAGATTTCAAGTGAAGGGGAAATGATGATTAAGTCGTGAGCTTTGAGCTGCGACAGCGAAAAAGAATGAACACAAAGAAAACTTTTAAATAAAACATTTTCTCATGTGCATTTCCCCAAGAAGACGTGCTTTCTTATATATCAGATGCAAGGTGGTATCTGGGAGTCTATCCATGTAAATCGAGTTCAGAGGCACATGTGACGTTGCTCGTCCTGAGACCTTAAATGCATGAAGGTATGGAGGCAACTTCCCGGTGGGCTAGAGATTGACCAACTCTAATTCTTCTCCAGTGGAGAACGGTGTTGATATCTCATGAGATTAAGTTAGAGCCTGATATTGAAGTGCCATGCATATTTTCAAAGGTTGACTGTGCGGGTTTGAGACCCTTTGATATAACACTGTTATGCTATGTATATGCATGATTTAACTTCTTATATGATTCTGTGATGTATGTATCATGTATATGGTTGTTGTGGGATATATCTTATGATGGTATCTCACTCTTGCACAACTGTATGTTCTGTTCTTTTCTTCTTGTATCGGGAATGTGTGTGCTCTTAGATGGATCCGGACGTTCCCTTGGCACTGACGAGCTCGAGGAGCGAGGTATTTGATCATGCTGGGTTGGTGGGGAGTTGGACTATACACGAGGGAGTGACGACCGCGACATATCGGGGACCAGTCACGACCACTGAAATGAATGCTAACGGAGTGCCCATACGAAGGATTCATACCATCAAGACAAGGACTGTGACGCTTCCACCTCCATGGTACTACCTCCATACTCTACAAGTCACCGGACTCCTTCATGAGCACTTTGACCCAGTTGAACCGCTCGCAGAGGATCTAATGGAAGAGGATCCCGAAGAGGATCCTGAGGAAGAACCTTTTGAGTTCATAGAGGTCGAGGACGAGGAGGAGGAGGAGCCAAAGTACCATCTGCAGGATCCCGGTGATGACGACGTCCCTATCGATGATGGCGGTGACGTTATTGATCCGGTAACTGATATCTCGTCTGAGGGTAGCGTCTGTGGTCACTCTGCATGTAGGAGGCAGGGGTAGATCGTTTGTTGGCTTTTGGAGTTGTCCCGATAGTCCCTAGGATTTTAGAGCCATCTTTTGAGTCTTGTACCCGATTCCCTATTCCCAGTTTGATGTTATCTTTTTACCTGTTTCTTCAATAGCTGTTTCAGTGTATGTTGGCCAGTTCGACAAGGTCTGTTTTGTAATCAAACCTAAGATCCCAAGTGGGACAGTCATATCTATATGTATGATGTTTATTTTCATGTTCTGAGTGTTCATCACCTTTTCTTAACTACCTCTTACTATTATATATATAAAAAAAATGAGTACCCTTTTTCAGTAACCCTATATAAAAGGTTATTTTTTCGAAGGCGACCAGTGTTTTAAATAAGTTTCTTTTCCGCAACGGGTAACCATGTGATGCTGGGTTTCAGGGTGTCGCACACTACTTCCAACAGCCATTAAGAAACCTCCATCTCCATCAAACTCCAATGCAGTGACCTCCTACAAATATAGAAAGGTTAACAATGAAGATGTCAATTATGCATGAAATTTTACAAAGAAATTCACAACCTCTGTTATGACATGGAAAAGGGGGGAAGGATACATGTTTCCTACCCATATGAAACTTGAAAAAGTAAATAAATGGGCAGCAGATCATAGATACCAGATTGTGATCCATGATATTTGCCTTTTAAAAATAGTTTCAATACATCAAATATAAAAGATCATTTTTTCGTATCCTTACAACATTCTAATGCCTAGGAAAGAGAAGAACCACTACCTGTCCAACATCACCACTAGGTCCGACAACATCAATTCTACCAACTGAAGATCTCACACGCATGTCAAAGCATTCCACAGCACCATCTTCACCACCACAAGCAACTAATCCATGAAGCTTGCTAAAATTCAGATAGTATTGAAGTTTCACAGATTTAGTACAAAGTAATAAAATATACAAAGCTCTTACAAATTAAGGAAATAAAGCAAGGCAAACAAGTATTTAAGTTCCGCTACTTACCTTCGAGAAAGTAGAAACTACATTCAATGTGGGGGATTGTGTGTTAAGGGAAGAAAGAAATCGCCCCTGATGAAATAAAAGCAGGCCTATAACTCTGACATGAACAATCAAGTAGGTTTCGTTTTTAAAAGAAGGATACAAATTACAAGACAGGAAAAAAAATTGTTTATACTTTATACCAGATATGGGATATCAAGATCCAATCAAACAGGGCTTTGTAAAAGTCCACTCCAAATGAACAATGACAACCATTAAAAGATAATTTAAACCCTACGGTAAGGTTTCAAGCATAACCATATAACAGCTTCCTATTTTCATAATTTCTAACATCCAAAATTCAACCAAATTGAAAAGGTAGCTTTATGCTACAGTACTGTAGCTATCTTAACATAATGTTTTAAGCTAAACACCTGCTCTAAGTTGATTCTGTACAGTTCCGAGGAGGAGGCAGCACAATGCAAGTCAGAAGACCAACAGTCATGTGTAATATCCCTTCCCATCCTGTCAAATGAGAAAGTCAAGGCATGTTATCATACTCAAAAAAGTTTGTTAAAAAAATTGAAATACTATTGAGGCTGAGTAAATTAAAATGCATGTCTGTCCATAATATCAAATGGAACTCCTCACATAAAGAATCAGAAAGTCAAATGCAGCTCCTCACATAACGAAATTGGAAAAATAGGCAGAAATGCATATATAAGTCTTATAACGAAAACTTTCATATCTTGCTAAATACTTCATTTTAAAAAATTCTTTAAGTCAAGCTATCATGAGGGAAACATTGTAAAGTTATTTGATCTTTGCTCTACTCCATGGATCATGACAAAATTATCAAACTAGCTACTGCAGAACAATGCTCTTAGCAGTAGACTGAGCTTCTAAAGCCTTTCAATCTTTCTTCATCTAACATGTTTTTTCCATAGAAGGATGAAAAAGAGTCGTGTATCCAATCAACAATTTCTATTTTTTCTTCAATCGAATCCAATACAATAGACAACTTTTGCAGAGTTAATCAAAACGGAGGAAAAACATTACCAATGTCAAATACTAGCAAATCAAGGAAACAACAACCACCAAAACCAAGGTAGTTAAAACCAGACCGGTCATAGAACCGGTGAAGGCATCAGTTCACGGTTCACTGGTCCAACCATGGTTGAACCGTGGTTGAACCCGTTATAATTAAATATATATAATTTTATTTTATATAATATATTCAATAATAAAAAATAATCTAATATACTAATAAAATAGTTTACATGAATTAAACAGTATAAAATATATTTAAAATAATTTTAATCTAACAGGTTATATTTGGTAATTAATATTGTTTTTTGACATTCACATTTTGTAATTTAATTAAATTAATTGGGAACACAACTAATAAAAAGAATATATAGTGTTAAATAAGAATATTAAACCTGTACCAAAAAATAAGAATATTAAATATAAAACTTTATTGGAAATGAAAATGATATAAACTTTTGAAAAAACGACAACCTGAACGGATATGAAAATGGTATAAATAAATACATAAGGGATGGCCGGAGGAATTGCATATTACCCCTGGACCAAAAAGAGTCTAGATGACTAGATTAAGTGTTAGGCCCGTTAAGTGTTAAAAACAGAATTAAAAAAAAAAGAGTCTACTGGATTGGACCAAACCCGATTCTAGTTCTAGATAACATAAGGGATGCATTGCATATTACCCTAGTTTCAAGGTGTTGCTTCCTACCGCCTCTCCCTTCTTCTCATCTGTCACTCTTCTTTTTGCTTTATACCGTCATGGCTATCATCCCCTTCTTTCATTGTTCTTCTTCCGATCCCCCCCGCTCATCGGCGTACCTGTAACTCGTCCTGCCTCACGTTAGAGAAGGGGAAGACACAAGCGCCGATGGTCGGAGAAGCAAAACACATGGTTGAAGCGGCTACCGATCGTCGGAGGTCACTTGTAAGCACTTGAGTTCGTCAGATCTAAGAAGCAAAACGCGAACTGCTATAAACCGGTGAACCACCGGTTTTTCCCGATTTCCCCGGTTCCTGACCGGTTCAGCGGTTTTTAATCCAACTCAGTTACAAAGTGGTTATGGGGGTTGTTCGGACCGGATGACTAACCGATTCCCGATTGAACCGGTTGGACCGGCCGGTCCGGTTTTAACTACCTTGACCAAAACACATGAATATAATAAATAAAAAATTATTTTGGTATAAATTAGACTTTATACTTCAGGACCAATATACATAAAGCCTAAAGAAGAAACCTTGGTATTCGGAAACTGTAGTGTTTTCCATATTTTGCATGCAGACAAACAGAGCAATCAGTACCCAAAAATGCTAGTTTTGAATAATCATTTGTTAAAACCTGCATGGGCAAAAATATTCAGTTATCGGAATACAGATTGATACAATATGTAGGTAAACTCAACTCAACCAACTAATCCATATGTATCAAATAAAAAGACAGCTTAAAACAAAACACATCAATGGAAAATCATATAGTAGTACGACAGTGCCACCAGAATCAGGCTATCAATTTTTTCCAATTAAAGCTAATTTTGGTACCTGAAAATCAATAATTTCTGAATCCAAGTGCCTTTCGAACTTCAATCCAAGCTCCCTAACCTCGTATACTTTTACTTGTGGTGGATATATACCTTCAATAGTGAATCAGCATGAGTGTCACGACACTTGATTTAATACCCATATTTCATTGCCCCACTTTCTACGCTTTAATAAATAGCTTAACAAATGCATCTCGTTGGGAGTCAGAACTCCTATATTTTGTAACATAAATCAACAGTTTTTCACTTGCCTTCAAATTCTTGCTGTCAAATTTTTCTCAAGGCTCGAGCGACTTCCAAAATAAAGCCAAAATTCTAAGAATCCTAGTTTGTGTCATCCTTGCTTTTGAAGAAAACCTAATTTTGGACTCTGTATATTATCACTTGTGTCATGAAGGTGACTAGACAGTTGATTATTTTCATCAAATGGTAATACTATTACTTAATGCAATGGTCCATAAGTATCAAAGAATCAAACCTCAAATACTCATCAATATTTTCCATCTAAATCTTGTATAGTCCATATCATCCCTATCCTACATGAAATTAATTAAGTAACCTTTTGACAAACTTTATGCCTAAATTTATCATTATTAGTCTATATACCAGAGGCATTTTGAAGTACCTGATGCTATGATATACTCCCTATCAGGAGTTGCCTTAATGTTGGTTGTTGCGGTTGCGAAACTCAAATCTTCGAGCAGTTGCACATTTTGCGTGAAACCTAACACACAAATATATTAATAAGAGAAAAGGAACAATAAAATATGGAAGGAATAATTTATTTATTTTTTTAATAAAAGGAAAGGTACTTTGGACGTTGCGATGAGATTTCTGCTTCTTAGTGGGGAGCAACAAAGCATGTGAGGGTTGTTGTGATGCAATAGTATACATCTTGACCCCGTTTATTGAGGTCGACTTGATACCGCCATCACGAGTCGCCATTGTTGCTTGCTAGAGTGTGTGTGAACTATGAAGAGATTATGTTTGTCTCAACTCTCACCCTTGAACCCAATTCAGAGGTTTGCTATGCGTTACGGTGGGGCAGCAGGCTACATACATATCCAACAAACACAATTAGAGTGAATATTAATTAAATAAATAATTGTTATCATCATTATCATTATTGTTAATAAAATGTGATAGTCGGATGAGTTAGGCTTGTCCCTCACCCGACCCTAAATTGCGACTAGTCAAGTTCTTTGAACCCAAACCCTATCTTAGACCCGAAGGAACCCGATCATGTGTAGATTTGATTGAAACAGGGCCAAGATGGGACGGGGTCGGATTGGCCCGAAGCAGTGGTGGACCTTGACTAAATTTTTGGAGGAGCCATAAGCTACTATTTTTTTTTATTAGCAATTTTTTTTAATCGGTGACATTGATAAGCTAACTTTTATTGAAAGAACCCTAAAACTAGAGCATAAGGAATGCTACAGATAGCCACAAATAGACCATCAATCTGCACTAAAATGCAGGAAAAAAGACAGAAACAACTACAAATGCCTCTGCTACACAGTATTTGAATTAACATAATAAAACAAAGTAGAGAACAATAAGACATATAATCCACAGTCACACCCAGGCATGGACAAAAAACCGAGTAACCAAGAATAAGCAGCAAGACTTAAAAATGAGCCAGAGAAGTACTGAAGCCACAAGCTACTATGGTTTCAGTGGGAAACACAATATGGTTTCAGAGAAGGTACCCTTGGCAGCCATGGCTGTTTGATTTTACATTGCCAATATCCTTTCTAATGATCTTTCCTTGCATCAATACATTTCACTGTCGCCGTTCTCTTCGAAGCCATACTTCGGTTCTGTACCTGCTGCAGCCTACAGCCAGGTAAACGTTTCATCTCTCTGAAATTTGTTAGGGTTTAGACGCTGCTCTGTGAAAAGTATTGATGCAAGGAAAGATCATTAGAAAGGATATTAGCAATGTAAAATCAAACAGCCATGGCTGCCAAGGGTACCTTCTCTGAAACCATATTGTGTTTCCCACTGAAACCATAGTAGCTTGTGGCTTCAGTACTTCTCTGGCTCATTTTTAAGTCTTGCTGCTTATTCTTGGTTACTCGGTTTTTTGTCCATGCCTGGGTGTGACTGTGGATTATATGTCTTATTGTCTCTGCTCTGTTTTATTTTGTTAATTCAAATACTATGTAGCAGGGGCATTTGTAGTCTTTATTCCTGCATTTTAGTGTAGAGTGATGGTCTATTTGTGGCTATCTGTAGCATTCCTTATGCTCCAGTTTTAGGCTTCTTTCAATAAAAGTTAGCTTATCAATATCACACACACAAAAAATAGCTAATAAAAGAAATTAGTAGCTTATGGATCCCCCAAAAATTTAGTCAAGGTCATGTCACAGTTCAAGTTCCCAAATTTTATGTAGTATGATTTCTTTAAGGATGCAAAATTCAGTAATAATCCATCATTACAAATACTAATATATATATATATATATATATATATATATATATATATATATACATATACATACATACATATAATATTAGAGACATTAGCTATTGCTTAAAAATAATTTAAAACATATAGATATCATATGCATTATGTTTTGCAATTAATAGCCACATAAAAAAAATATCAACACAGACCCAAACTTGGTGACTCATTGCAACTGCATAAAGGAGAACATTTACAGCCTATCTCGGCTGTTGGGCGGATAACCCTGCCATCTTCTTTCTTCATTCTTTCCAACCATTCTGTGACAGCTATTGAGCAGCAGTAAACAATACAAGGTTTCTAACATTCAACCTATACAATGTAACATAACATTTCCATATATATTTTCAGGAATATTTCATTCATGAGTTCACACAAAAATCAGTATTTTATCAATCTCAATCAATTTCATACTCATTCCATAACTTTGAACCATAAACCACACAAAAATACCCAAAATAAACACAATCCCTCACATAGCAAACATTTAACAATCCAAGATTCCAAAAGTGCAAAGAGGGTTAGAGCTTAAAGCAAACAAAATAAATCCCAAAAATAGAATAGTAAACAGCTTAAATACTCAAAACCATAGACAAACAAAATGATATAATAAGAGAAAGCTGGGGTTTTGAATTGGGGGTTTAGGTTTCAATTTCATTTGGGGAAGTAAAAAGGAAAGACGAAAGAAAGAAAGAAATGAGAACAACTCACCAATGGAAAGAGAAGAAGATGGTGACAGAGGCGATGTGTCTCTGTCGCGGCGGCGACAGTTGCGGAGTAACAATGGTAGAACGCTTTCCGCAGCGAAGGACCAAAAGGTTAAAAACGATGTGGGGTGGTGATCTGAAACACTAGGTCAGCTTCTCCTCCCGAATGGAGGCCGGACTGTGGCTATAAGGGGCTAGACGACCGCAGGAAAACCAAGAGATAAGGGAGATAGTTTGAAGTGAAGAGAGAAGGAGAGTGAGTCTGAGAATGAAGAGTCTATGGGTGTTCGCGGTTTTGTTTGGATCAGTTTTGAGGAAAGAAGTCATCCGATCCAAAGTAAAAAAGTGCATGTGATTTAAATTGGTTCTGTTGGTTCGGTTTTTAACCACGCATCATTGCCTATGCCAAATCAGAGAATGGAAACATAGAACAGATTAACAGAACACACACAAAGACAAAGCAAAATCCAAGACAGAAAACAAAAAGGTACAAACTTGAAAGAATCAAGGAACCATATACGAAATCAATGCATAAACAGCGGATGAAGAATAAACCCCTAAACACCAAACCCCTAAACCCCCTAAACCCTAACCCATAAACCCTCAACCCCAACCCCAGACCCCTAACCCTTAAACCCCTAACCCCCGGACCCTGACCCCTTAACCCTAACCCCAAACCCCAAACTCCAAACCCCAAAACCATAAAACCCCAAAACTCTAAAACCCTAAACCCCAAACCCTAAAACCCCAAACCCAATACACCTAACCCCTAAACCCCTAAACCCTAAAACCCTAAACCCCAAAACCCAAAACACCAAACCCCAAAAACCCAAACCCCTAAAACCCTAAACCCCTATAACCCTAAACCCCGAAACCCGAACCCCCCAGCCTAAACCCCTCGACCCAAACCCCGGGTCCCAACCCCTCCGAGCCCCAACCCAACCCCTTCGAGCCCCAACCCCACCCCCAACCCCACCCCCACCCCCAACCACCTTGAACCCTAAACCCGAAACCCCAACCCCAAACACCAACTCATAACCCCCCACCTCCAACCCCTAACCCCCAAATCCAAACCCCCGACCCCCGACCCCAAACACCAAAACCCAAACCCCATACCCCAACCCTGACCCCTGACCCCTAAGCCCTAAACCGCAAACCCCAAACCCCAAACCATAACCCCTAAACCCAAGTTAATGAACAATTAAAATTTGTAAGTTTTGAATAATCGCGAATGAACCCTAAACCCTAAACCTTAAACCCCGAACCACGACCCCGGAAGCCCAAACCCCAACAGCCAAACCCCTGGCCTTAAACCCTAAACCCCCCGGCCCAAACCCTGACCCCCAACCCCGGGTCCCAAACCCCCCAGCCCCAGGTCCCATGCCCCAACTCCCCACCCTCAAACCCGCAACCCCTAACCCTAACTCCTAAACCCAAACCCCTAACCCCTAACCCCTAAACCCCAGACCCCAGTCCCGAAACCCCAGACCCAGACCCCGACCCCGACCCCAAATCCAAAACTCCAAACCCAAACCCAAACCCGACCCCAAACCCAAACCCCCGAACCCCAAACCTCAACACCCAAACCTCAAACCCCTAACCTTAAACCCAATAAAAACCTCATAATGTACTTTACTACTAACCCAATCCCATTAGATACCTTTGGGACTTACATTTAAGATGCCAGACCTCTTAAGGGGGCGTTTGGAATAGCTTATAGATAGTTTATCTTATCATACACATATAAGCAGATATTTTGAAATGCTTATGAAAATAACTTATATCATATACATATTAAGCAGATATTTTGAAGAGTTTATTGAAATAACTTATAACCTAACTATAAGCTCCTTTATCTCATTTAAATAAGCTTGCTAGAGAAGCTTTTGAAATAAGTTAAAACAACTTATATCAAGGTCATAAGCACTCATGTGATAAGCGTTAATTAAGTCGTTTCTTAAGTAGCATAAAACCATTACTAAAAGCTATGAAAATTAATTCAAAATATTTGGAAATTATAAAAATAAAGTGCTATTAATGATTTCCTTTTCTATTTCTCATGCATCAGTTTGTTTCTGCTTTTGTAAGCGCTACTAATGATTTCCTTTTCTATTGCTCCTGCATCAGCTTGTTTCTACTTTTGTAAGTTTGCCTATGGTTTTCCAAGAATGGATCTTCACACGGAGCAAGTCTTCTCTGGACACTAACCCATACAGAAAAAAAGTTATTATCATGCCCTTTTCGGACAAATTACATAATCCTACGATTCACTGTCGGTTATCAAATGAATTGAAATTACAATTGATATGACCGAAAATGATATACGATTTCTAACCAGTGCAATATTACACAGTTTTAGATTCATTGAATGTACATTTATAATTAAAGTTGTCTAGCATATTTAATCATTCTTTTTGAAAATTGATTTTCTCTCTGCACTAATTATTATCCTATTTATTAAATGATTTCATTTCCCTATATAATGTTTCTCTCAATAACCATATCCTCTCTCCCCTATTTATTACTATTATCAAATATATCCCTATTTTATGATGATCTGTATCAAAAACAAGTTAACGCAATTCAGTGTAATTGCTTAAGCTGACCTTTCTTTTTCCATTTTTTTTGGTTAACCCTAAAGCTTTCGGGAGCAAGTTACATGAAGCAAATCAACAACAACAACAACAACCAAGCCTTATCCCACTAGGTGGGGTCGGCTACATGGATCATACGGCGCCATAATGTTCTATCATGAATCATGTTAATAGTTAAATCATTGGCCTCCAAATCTTTCTTAATAGTTTCTCCTATAGTTTTTCTTGGCCTACCTCTGCCTCTAGCTATTGGATTGCCTTCCACTTGGTCCATTCTCCTTACTACAGAATCTAAAGGTCTCCTCCATACATGCCTAAACCACCTAAGTCGAGATTCAACCATCTTTTCTACAATAGGTGCTACCCCAACTCTCTCTCTAATGCTATCATTCCTAATCCTATCACGTCTAGTTTTTCCGCTCATCCAGCGCAACATTCTCATCTCTGCTACATTGATTTTACTCTCGTGTTGATTTTTTACCGCCCAACACTCCGTCCCATACAACATCGCTGGTCTAATAGCTGTACGGTAAAATTTTCCCTTTAGCTTAAGAGGTACCTTTTTATCACACAAAAAACCCGAAGCCTTCCTCTATTTCGACCACCCTGATTGAATCTGATGGTTTACATCTCCCTCAATTTCTCCGTCATTTTGTATAATAGACCCAAGATATTTAAACCGTGTGACTTGTGGTATGTTGTGGTCTCCAACTTTCACCTCTAAGCTAGAGGTGTTTCGCCTTTTGCTAAACTTACATTCCATATACTCCGTCTTGCTTCTACTCAAGCGGAAGCCATGTGCTTCTAAAGCTTGTCTCCAAGTCTCCAACCTTCCATTTATATCATCTCTCGACTCTCCAACTAGGACTATTTCATCAGTGAAAAGCATGCATCGCAGTGCTGGCTCTTGAATGTGCTCGGTAAGTACATCCAAGACCAAGGTAAAAAGATAGGGGCTTAAAGCTGACCCCTGGTGCAGGCCTATGGTTATTGGGAAATCTTCTGTGGCTCCACCCTGCGTTCTCACACTAGTCGTGGCCCCCTCATACATATCCTTGATAGCTCGAATATAGGCAATCCGAACACCTTTCTTTTCTAGGGCTTTCCACAAAACCTCTCTTGGCACCCTATCATACGCTTTCTCCAAATCAATGAAGGCCATGTGTAAATCTTTTTGATCCCTTCGATATTGTTCCATCACTCGTCGTAGCAAGTAAATTACTTCCATGGTCGACCTCCCGGGCATAAAACCAAATTGGTTGTCGGTGATTTTGGTTTCTTTTCTTAGTCTCCGTTCAAGCACCCTTTCCCATAGCTTCATAGTATGACTCATAAGCTTAACCCCCCTATAATTTGCGCAATTTTGTATATCTCCATTGTTCTTGTAAATCGGAACTAAAGTGCTTCTCCTCCATTCGTCCGGCATTTTCTTTGACCTCATAATCTCGTTAAAAAACTTCATGAGCCAACTAATGCCTCTATTTCCTAGACTCTTCCATACCTCCACAGGTATATTGTCTGGTCCAACTGCCTTGCCATTATCCATCCTTCTCAAAGCTTCTTTTACCTCATGCTCTTGGATTCTACGATAAAAAGTGTAATTTTGGTCCTCCTCTCTGATGTCAAGCACCTGTGAGCATGATAAAACTTCAAATCCTTCATTAAATAACTTGTGGAAATAATTCTTCCATCTATCTTTAATATCTTGTTCCTTAACCAAAACTTTACCTTCTTCATCCTTAATACACTTCACTTGGTCCAAGTCTCTTGTCTTTCTTTCCCTATTTTTCGCAAGCCTATAAATAGATTTCTCACCATCTTTGGTGCCTAAGGATTGATACAACCCGTCAAAAGCTTTAGTTCTAGCTTCGCTCACTGCCTTCTTGGTCTCTTTTTTGGCCACCTTATAATTTTCCCAATTTTCAGCATTTCTACATAAAGACCAAACTTTAAAACATTCCCTTTTAACCCGAACCTTAGCTTGCACACTTTCATCCCACCACCAGGATTCTTTACCCTTAGGTCGGAATCCTCTTGATTCACCAAGCGTCTCTATAGCTACCTTCCTAATCCCCTTGGCCATCTTGTCCCACATAACATTTGCTCTTTCGTTTGCCTCCCAAAACCCTCCCTCCAAAACCTTGTGTTGGAAGATCCTTTGTTTTTCACCCTTCAGTTGCCACCACTTGATCCTTGAAACCTTTTCGTGGCCTCTTCTCTTCACACTCCTTTTAACTCTTACATCCATGACCAAGACTCTATGTTGGGTAGTCAAGCTCTCTCCAGGTATGACTTTACAGTCCAAGCAAATCTTTCTATCCGATCTCCTAATAAGAAAGAAATCTATTTGAGAGCTTGTCACCCCACTTTTGTACGTGATAAGATGCTCCTCACGTTTCCTAAAACACGTATTGGCTATAGTAAGATCAAAGGCAGATGAAAAGTCCAAAATAGACTTGCCCTCACCATTTACCTCCCCTAGGCCATATCCCCCATGCAAACCGTCGTAACCTCTAGGTGCCCTCCCTACATGCCCATTTAGATCACCTCCTAAGAAAATCTTTTCACCTAGCGGTATTTCCTGAATCAGGCCTTCTAAATCCTCCCAAAATTTTACCTTGAAGTGTTCTTCTAACCCTACCTGAGGTGCGTAAGCACTAATTACATTAAAGGTGTCTTGTTCCACTACAAATTTTAGGGCAATGATCCTATCTCCAACCCTTTTTACATCCACAATATCATTCTTCCAATATTTATCCACAATTATGCCCACCCCATTTCTCGATTTTACTTTGCCAGTGTACCAAAGCTTAAAACCCGAAGAGTCTAATTCCTTTGCCTTTTCTCCCACCCACTTAGTTTCTTGTAGGAACAAGAAATTGATCCTCCTCCTAATCATAGTGTCAACTATTTCCATTGATTTACCTGTAAGTGTGCCTATATTCCAAGTTCCAAAGCGAATCCTACTCTCGTGAGCTAGCTTCTTTACCCACACTCGTTCACAAAAATGGGGGAACCCTTGCTTATTTTTCACTACATCCAGGCGGCGATGCAGCGGCCCTTGCTCTTTTGACACTGTACTCGAGCTATACAGCGCGTTGCTTCTGGGCAACGACCTAGCATTAGCATTATTACGTCGTTGATCCATGTCATAGAGATTCGACTAAGTTTTACGTTGGCTGTCGATGGCATAACACAACCCTCTCCTTTTATCCGGGCTTGGGACCGGCTATGTTTAGCTTTGTCACAAAGCACAACATAGGCAGAATTACATGAAGCAAATCATACATCCAAAAATTTAAGGAAGCAAGTTGATCAAAAAATAAATAAAAATAGATTGTCAAAAAAATAAAAAAGGAAGCAAGCATATATTTATAGTTAAATGTTAAAGGTTCTGGATAATAGTAATAAATAGGGGAGAGAGAATATGGTTATTGGTTCTTGAGAGAAACATCGTATAGGGAAATGAAATCATATAATAAATAGGATAATAATTAGTGGAGAGAGAAAATCAATTTTCAAAAAATAATGATTAAATATGCTAGACAACTTTAATTAGAGGTGCACATTTAATAAACCTAAACCCATGCAATATTGCACGGGTTAGAAAAACCCATTGTTTATTTGTTGTTTCCAAATTCCAAGTTGCCAGAAAACGGAAACCATCAATCCCTTAGAAATGAGAGTCGGTTTAGAAATGTTGAAAAAAAAAGAACATTTTGGAAAATAAAGTGAGAATGTATGCATGTTGATATTTTTTATGATTATTTTAATAATTTCACCAACATAATGTAAAATTGACGATGCGGCACAGGTTACAATACTAGTAGCAGAGTGTCGTACTGATATAATAACCATGGACACGGTTTGCTCAATGATATAAAAGACTGAATTAAAGGTCGTAATTTTAATGGACAAAACTGTTACAGATGTAATAGGTATTATTTTTTAATAGGATTATGATTTTTATAATAAATCATCAATGAAAATAAAAGATGTGTATAAAGTATACATTTACTATGTCATATTAAAAAATAGTAAATAATATACCCAACTAAATTTTCTCCAATTTTAAATCCTGGCATGTTCCCACCCCAAGTCAAGGTGGTAAAATTAGGAAAAAGCAGTGGCATTTTCGCGAATAAGATAAGGATGACGGTCGACGATGATATGGGTCACAGCATTTGACCGACATTCGTTTATGGCGGTCGATGGTATCCTTTTGACCATTCATAAGGTTGGGTCTTAAGCTATCTTATAATCTGCTTGCCTGTCTCCAGTTTTGTTTTTAAGGAACATTTTTTTGGTTGTGAAGCACAATATTTGTCATTTTTTCCAAAGCCCATCTGTCAAAAAAGCACGTTGGTGAGAGCCCTAGCCTATGATGACGACCATACTCCTCTCTGCCTTCTTCAGATGTCATTTTCAACTTCCATAGCCAATTATGTGCTAAAATTTAATTTTATGACTAATAAATTTCAGGGCTTGCTGACAACAAGTACCCTTAGCAAGGTTTTATGGGAAACCTAATATAACACTTCTCATAATAATAAATAGGGAAATGCTAACGAGGGTACTCGTTAAGGAACCAAAATTCTACTATCATTTTTTGGGGTATGCATCTTCAAAATTATATTGTCCCTAGAGGTGGGTATTTGGATTTGAGTCCGCGGACAGTCCGTTAAACCCGCCGTCCGTGCGGACTTGGACACCCTAAAATATGAGTCCAAAAAAATGCGGGCTTTTTGGGTCCGGTCCGTTTAGACCGCGGGCTTAACGGACTCGGTCCGCGGATTCGCGGACCCGTCCGCGGATTCGCGGACCCGTCCGCGGACCCGGTCTGTTTAAAAAAAAAAACCCTGCTGGGCCAAAAAAAACTAACCCATCTAACTCAAAACTAACCCATCTCACTCATACACTCACCCATCTCTAACGCTAAACTACTCTGCGCCGTTCAGCCTCTGAAGACCACTTCTACTGTCCGGTGTTTGCAGCTTGGCACACGCACGAACTACTCTAGAAGTTTCTACACCGACGCCGTTTTATAGCAAGAACGAGAAGTCCAAAGCTATCAAACAATTACAGGGTCGAATAGGTTGCACCAACCATTGAAGCACAGCGTAAAAATTACTTCCAATATTCAAATTTCTCATCAGTCATCTATGCGCCATTTGAAAATATCCAAACCCCAAATTTCTTCCATGATAGAAAAAGACCCAAAATATTCATTCAACGGGAATGATGTACTTTGCTAGTTTTTTTATGCTTATAATATCATACATAACAAGTGAATGATGTACTTTGCTAGTTTTTTGGTAGTTTGTTTGTGATGTACTTTTGGTAGTTTTTTTTGATAATCGGATTTTAAGCTATTGTTAGAATGATGTACTTTGCTGTGATATTTTTTATTTATTCATGAATTGTGACAATAATGAATATTGAAACTCTTTTCTCTCTTTTCAGTTATGCTAATGACAAAGATGATGTTGATATTGCTGAGTGTGTATTAGCAGATAAAGTTGGTTTCTTATCTAGGCACCATAAAGAGCTCCTTGAGAAATATACAAGAATGTAGGGAAACACAGACTTGCATGTTGAAGTTTACGGGTAGGCATTATTTGTTCTGTATACAGATGTTTTATTATGTGAAAAGTGGTTTATGATCCCTACTTGCATTGCATCTATCCTGTCATTCTGCCTATTGCCCCATGGATTAATTGCTTGCTTTTCAAGTTTGCAATTCTAATTGATGAATTACAAATTTTCTTTTTTTTTTTCATTATAAAAAAAACAAGTGTAGAGTCCGCGGACAGTCCGTTTAGTCCGCGGACTATGCGGACTGGACTTGGACTCTATTTTTCAGAGTCCATTTTTCATGCGGACTATAAAGTCCGGTCCGTTTAAATGCGGACTTTTACGGACCGGACTTAAACGGACCGGACCGGTCCGTTTACCCACCTCTAATTGTCCCCATGAATTATGAACTCCCTCTCTCACACAGGCACACTATTTTAAATGAGATGCAAGCTCCTGGTCGATATGATTTCTCCAATGTGTTGTTTAAATTGTTTAGGTTTATGATATTAATCAGATGATACCAGCGTTTTAAATTATTATGTTACCACTGCATAATGCATGGCTTTACTAGAGTATTTAAAACCTAGCGATCTGGGTAAGTGTTACATCTCCAACTACGTCCTGCCTGCTTGTCTAATTGGAAGCCATTCGTATAAAGTTCTTATGTTGAATAAAAAGGCCAGACCATAAAACACAAAACAAAAACAAAATTGAGTGACAATAACCCGCAGTTCATTCCAAAAGGAACAAGAGCCAAGAAAAGGGACCTATGAAGATGAAGCAAGAGCCAAGAAAATTAATCAAATGCCAAAGGTCACTATCGACGTCCTCTTCTACCATTCCCATGTTTCCCTCTCCAACGACCGTGAAACGCTGATCTATCTGGCTTAAGCCCTAATGATTGAACTCCCCTCCTTTTCTGGTGTGGCACTTCTTTATCCTCCTTATCTTCCTTGTATTTGGCCGAGTTTCTGGTGGCGAAAGTGATTTCCCGTGATCCACCCGGACCCTACTTAACACCATCTGGGACAATGGTAAGTTATAATGTGCAATATGTGCTTTATATCCAATTCAGCCCATTAAGGACAATGGTAAGTTATAATGTTTAAATATTGTCACAGTTACGAGACGTATCTTGAAACTTCACTTGCTAGGAGTAGGATAAAAAGGGCTGAAGAGAGAGAGGATAAAGTCATTAAAAAGAATAAAACAACTAGCACATTTCAGATCGTAGTACCTCATTAGTAAATATTTCTTTAAATCGCTCATCTTGAAGATCTTGCATATTAATCCCTTTCTTTTTCTTGGATTCCTTTTTAGTTTCACCATCATCAGCATCTCGCTTCTCATTCTCAACTTCTTCACTTTCAAGGAGGGGAGCTGCATGGGCCCGATTAACCTTGGGTAATTTTTTCCTAATCTGCAAGGAAAACAATTGAGACGTGGCTATGGATTAATATTCCAGTCTAAACCGTTTAATCATCCAGAACTATGTTAAGAACATAAAATGATTAGTGAAGGAATCAACTGTAATTCGTGAGGCACGTTCAGCTTCCATTTTTTCTTGCTTTTGCTGTTCTATATAAGATTCATATTCAAAAGGATCTGCCAGTGCTTTTGCCTAAAAAAGAGTTCATGTATCATATGATTGGACGAAAACAGAATAATCTAGGAGGTCTAGCAACATCTAAGAAAAATAACTTCAATATAAAGACGATCATTACCTTAATTAAGATACAATAGTTTTTTTTAATGAAAGCAAGACATTTATTAGAGAGAATCGAGGTAAAGTACAACTAAGGGGAGGATGAAAAATCCTCCAAAACAGAAACAATAGATCACACCATAGAGAAGGTAAAAAATCAAGATTCAAGCAAAGCTACCTTGTCTTTCTGCATATAAGAAATGTAAACTCCCTTGAAACAACCATGAAAAGCTTCAAAAAGAAGCCACAAACACAACCCTACCCCAACCCAAATTTAAGGACAGAAACTGATGGGACCCGTGGAGAAAAAGGCCCATATAAAGCATTGAATGGGTTGGCAGATTCTAGAAAGGGAAAAGCCGAAAACGGGGGTCCAAGGGAGAGTTAGTTAGTGACATGGCATATGGACCATGTAGGTACCACATGGGGAAGGATTCTGTTAGCATTAGGGGATTTAATAGGATTCTATGGGGAAGGGAAAACATTCTGGATTAGTTTGAGTAGAACCTTACGGTTTTGGGCAGAGAGAGAATCCTCTCTTCTATAGGAGCTTGTCTCTATGGCAGCGTGAAGTCCCTTCCATCGTATTTCCCTTATTTTTAGAAATAATACTTATATTTCCTCCCTATTATTGAGTTGTTTGTTACTTAATTACTTGCTGTAATTTCTGGTTCCTATCAGAACCACCCTTAAGATTTGAGCATTCTCTCCAACGAAATACACAAACAATAACAATAAAATCAGTTTTCCACTAGGAGGGATCAGCCTCCAATCAAATACAACATAGACATAAAAAAAAGATCACACTGACAATTTTGGCCTCCTTTTCCTACCAAAACCTTTTAAACGAACCCAGAGAAACAGCTCCAAAGTGGAGAGACACGCCCAATGCTCATCTAACAAACTAAACACATCAATCCAAAGAAAAATAGCAAGCTTACAATGCAAAAAAAATGGGTTATACCAATAAATTATCACATGATGCAGACAAGAAAAGGATCTCCATCACATTCATGCATGATTGAGATCCTAGTGTGTGACTCGCACTATTGCATGACATGTCAAATTGAAAGGAGGAACAAAACAAGTATTTTCTGAATTGCTTGTGTTACTTTCACACAGCATAGAGGTATTCTATTTATACACTTAAAGAATTAAATACAACTGATAATTACAAGACAAATAAATGAGGCACCTATTTCCTATAGACATTTCCTAATTTCATGACTATAAAATACATGAAGCTCATTAATTTACAATGGTTATTTCCTAAACTATTAATGACAGTCCATGAACCTTTAGATGGTGGATAATCTTTGGACGGTGGATTCCAACACTCCCACTCGTGTTGGGGAATGGATATCAATCATTCCCATCTTGCAAGTAAGTTGGTTGAATCGATCCATTGGTAAACCCTTTGTTAACACATATGCTAGCTGCTGCCCAAAGGGAATGTAGGTTGTTGTTGTTATCAATCCACTATCCAATTTTTCCTTGATGAAGTGTCGATCTATCTCAATGTGTTTTGTCCTGTCATACTGAACAAGATTATGAGAAATACTGATAGCCGATTTATTATCACAAAAAAAATTCATAGGACCTTCACACTTTATCTTCAAGTCATCGAGCACAATTTTCATCCACAACAGTTCACAGATTCCTTGTGCCATAGCTCTAAATTCTGCCCCTGCACTTGATCGAGCCGCTACATTTTGTTTCTTACTTCTCCAAGTAACAAGGTTCCCACATAGGAACATGCAATAGTCTGTTGTGGATCTTCTAGCACTTACTGAACCTGCATAGTCTGCTTCTGTATAAGCCTTCATAGTCAAGTTTCCACCATTTTTGAACAAGAGTCCTCTTCCTGGAGTAGCTTTGAGATACTGCAGTATACGTTCTATAGCTTGTAAGTGTCTCTCCCTCGGATCATGCATAAACTGCTCTCAACACTGACCGCATATGCTAGATCTGGTCTAGTATGTGCTAAGTAAATCAACTTCCCCACAAGTCTCTGGTATTGGATTTTGTCAACCTTGGCACTCT
The DNA here is from genome assembly GCA_030762895.1 of Sophora flavescens. NCBI lineage: Eukaryota > Viridiplantae > Streptophyta > Magnoliopsida > Fabales > Fabaceae > Sophora > Sophora flavescens. The sequence continues at coordinate 802,168 of CM061065.1, forward strand.
CCTCTCCAGTGCACATCCTGTGATTTTGCTCGATGGGAACACCTGTAGGTTTACATCCAAGTTTCCCTGTTTACTTCAAAAGATCAAGCACATACTTCCTTTAAGAGATGAAAATGCCTTGTTTTGAGTAGGCCACTTCAATCCCCAAGAAATACTTCATTTTCCCAAGGTCCTTCATCTCAAATTATGCAAATAATTTTTCCTTAAGCAGATGTCTCTCAACTAGGTCATCTCCTGTAATAATTATATCATCAACATAAACAAGAAGTACAATCAGTTTTCCTCCTTGTGAATGTTTGAAGAAAAATGTATGATCTCCTTGGCTTTGCTTGTAACCCAGCAACACCATAGCTTTTGTAAATCTTCCAAACCATGCTCGGGGAGACTATTTTAGCCCATATAAAGCCTTCCTTAATCTGCAAACTTTGTTTGTTCCACTTGTGGGACCAAACCCTGGGGGAATCTCCATGTACACCTCCTCCTCTAAGTCTCCATGCAAGAAAGCATTTTTGACATCAAACTGGTGTAGTTCTCATCCAGAGTGGGTAGCAAGAGAGAGTAAAATACGAACAGTGTTCATCTTTGCTACTGGAGCAAATGTCTCCTCATAATAAATGCCATAGGTCTGAGTGTATCCCTTTGCCACTAGTCTTGCTTTATACCTGTCTAGGGTACCATCTGACTGGTACTTTACAGTGTAGATCCATCTACTCCCCACTGGTCTCTTTTCTTTTGGTTTCTCAACAATTTCCCATGTTCCATTTCTTTCCAGAGCTTGCATCTCCTCATTCATGGATTGAACCCAATTCTTATCCTTTAATGCTTCTTGTACTGTTCTAGGGATTCTGATAGAGTCAATGGCTGCCATAAAGCTTTGGTGCTGCAAAGAAAGGTTTGTGGTGGAAACAAAGTTGGAAATGGGGTACTTAGCACAAGATCTTTTCCCTTTTTCTTAATGCAATAGGTAATTCATCATCAATGTTAGGATCACAATTATCCAAAGGAATAGGTTCAGAATGAATGAAAGGAATAGATTCAACATGAATGGGACTAGTGTTTTCATTACTTACCATGGGTTCAGATATTTGGGGTTGCGACTGGACCAGGGAGGGGTGTTTCTTCCTTTGATAGACTAGTTTTGGCGAGCTTGCTCTAGTCTGAGGAGAAAATTCTTGTGTATCAGAGGGCCTATCGGAAGATTGGAGCAAGGGAATGTTGCTTTCTGGAAAGATCTCAGCTTTCAAATCAGAAGTATTGTTCTCCCCCTGAAGCTGAGAGGAACGGAAGTATGACTGATTTTCTTGGAAGGTGATGTCCATGGAGACATACACTCAATGAGAGGCAGGGTGATAACATTTGTATCCCTTCTTGTCAAGGGCATAACCAATGAACACACATTTAATAGCACGAGGTTCAAGTTTACCCCGATGCTGACGATGGACATGAACAAAAGCAACACAACCAAAAACATGAGATTCAAGACTTTGCATAATAGGAACAGATGGAAAAAATGTTTTCATGACATGAACATGACTCAAACCACCAAGGATTCTATAGGGTATTATATTTATTAGATAAGCAGCAGTTAAAACAGCTTCCTGTTGGGAATTTACGTATAAAACAAAATAAAACGCAGCGGAAAAATTCCCATCGAAGGATCCTTGCGAATGGTCATGATTCATGATTAAAAAGTTTACCTCTTGAAGCGATGGCTGTTGGTTGAAATTCGTCTATCACGAACACCGCACGAACGGTGTTTCTAGAGGTATCCACACGAGCGGACTCCGTGAACGTCCAACGTCACGAACCTGAAGCGTCTCTGTCTTACAGTGCTAGCTTCAAAACCGAGATTTACTGTTCACTCTTACTCCTTTTGTGCGGCTAGGGCATCAACCTTATGTGCACAACAACTTAAGTGTTCTACTTATAGTAGCGCCTCCTTAAGTGAGTTAGTGAGCAGCACTTGACCTAAGCCCATGTACTATGCGCTAGGCCCAATAGGAAAGTCCAACTCTCCTTTTAATGCTTCTTTTAATCCGCTCTTATGTGTGTGGCCCTATAGGTTCCCAAAACGTTAGTAGTAACATTAAATCTCATTTAATATTACAAACAGTGAGTGGTATCTAGCAATACATCACTGCTACCTAAGTAGTGAGAAAGTCAGTGATTTGACGAAACCTTTCTGTGACAAATATTCATGTGCATTATTATCCCTTTGTCCATATATCTATATTGAACACAAGGCATAGAATGTGTCACCCTTGTATGGTTCAATATCATGTTCCCTGATACCCGAGTAGACTTAACAACAAATGAGGTCAATATCTCATATTGACTCATTTCAGCACGGCCATGCATTTTACAGTCTCATTCTATCAGGGGCCCCCACGGATATTACTCCTGTTATGTAGGAGGGACAAATTCCATCTAGGTCACTCACATCCCTCTTCATGGCTCGTGGTATGCCCAATGACCGTCTTTATAATCATCCTATTACAGATGACGTTTGACGATATTAAAGCACACGACTCCTCATGTAGGGATCGTAGTGATTTCAGGTCGAAGGATTGTATGCACCATTGTCACTATGAGAACTACTTATGACACTCACATAACGCTCCATGTAGTGTTCTCATGGTGGGTCAATCCAGTACATCATTACCTTAATGTGTACCTATGTGGCGACTTGATATCTCATATGCATGACCCGTGAGATATGGTCATCAGTCTGCACACATAATAGTCTCAATTGTATTATTATTGTCCTTATTAATAAAATACTTGACTACGGATATTTAAGAATAGGATTTCATTGTTCAATAGTGTCTCACGATCAAGTCATATACTTGATATTCTATTGAACTGAAATTTCTATTCTAAGGACTTTATTATGTTTAAACAAGTAACACAATAAACTGAAATGCCTCATATCATGTATATATATAAAATAGCAAGATACAAATGTAAGTCTAAAGAAATACATTGGTCTCTAGGGCTTACACCAACACTTCCCCCCAATATGACTTTGGAACTGACATTTGGAATAACAATGCCCTAGTCATTTCAAGTAAGTGTCTGTTTTTTCTTTCAGCAACCCCATTCTGTTGGGGAGTATCAACACATGTGAGTTCATGAATAATACCTCATTCTTTAAGAAAGGTAGAAAGACTTTGATTGACATATTCTCTACCATTATCAGACCTCAAGCGCTTAATAGTTTTTCTAAATTGAGTATGAATCATATGATAAAACTGAGTGAATAATTTGTAAACTTCATATTTATCTTTCATCAGAAATATCCAAGTGCACGAGTGCAATCAACAATGAAAGAAACAAACCATTTTGCACCAGAGATATTAGGAACGGTAGCAGGACCCAAACATCAGTATGAATAAGAGAAAAAGGTTCATCACTTTTCTTAGCACTTAAAGGAAAACTTACTCGATGATGTTTGGAAAATTCACAAACATCACATTGAAAGGACTCAACCGATTCATTCAAAAACAAAGAAGGAAACATGGACTTAAGTAGAGTGAATGGGGGATGCCCAAGACGATTATGTTGGAGCCAAATTTGGGAGGAACAAGACTTGGATTGATGACAGGAATATTGCAACTTCACACCAGATCCACCTGTAGTTTCCATCTCAAGGTAGCACAACCCTCCCCGTTCCTTGGCAACTCCAATAGTCTTCCCCATAGTAATGTCCTGGAATACACAATGAGAAGGGAAAAATGTTACAGCGCAATTAAGGTCTTTGTTAAGTTTATGTATAGAAAGAAGGTTAGATGACAGCTTAGGAACATGAAGCACATTTTGCAAATTTAGAAAAGGACTAAGTTTAACGTTACCAAATCCTGCAACTGATGTATGAGAGCCATCAGCTACAGTTATGTGATGACTACCCATGAGCATTTGATAGGATGAAAAATGAGAAGAACAAAAGGTCATGTGATCGGTGGCACCAAAATCAATAATCCAACAATCCTCAGGGACAGTACCAGAAGCATGAGAAAATAAAGAACATAGATTCTTACCATTTACACCATTTGAAGAAGTGCAAGACTGCTTACTAGACTAATGGGTGATGGCTGAGATGTTGCTAATCTCAGTGTTAGACATGATGGTTGGGCGTGATAACAACCAAGAGTGTGATGAAGGTTTAAGAAACACAAACTGCAATGAAGGCAGAAACAAACAAAGGGTTTGCGGTGAAGATGACTTTGGGTACTATAACTAAGAAAGACAAAGCACAATGAAGGTGTTGAACATGTAATGAAGGCACAAGACAGAACAGGTCCTGCAATGAAGGCAAGGCACCTAAGGTCACTCATCAATGAAGGCCAAGGTAGCCGAAAACCAAAGGCAGAGACTCCTAGGGTCGGGAGCTCTGATACCAAATTGAAAGGAGGAACAAAACAAGTATTTTCTGAATTTCTTGTGTTTCTTTCACACAGCATTGAGGTATTCTATTTATACACTAGAAGAATTAAATACAACTGATAATTACAAGACAAATAAATGAGGCACCTATTTCCTGTAGACATTTCATAATTTCTTGACTAGAGAATACATGAACCTCATTAATTTACAATGGCTATTTCCTAACCTATTAATGACAGTCCGTGAACCTTTGGACGGTGGATTCCAACATTAATGACAGTCCATGAACCTTTGGATGGTGGATAATCTTTGGACGGTGGATTATCTTTGGACGGTGGATTCCAACATGTCATAACACCTAGCCTCTTTTCTGTCCTATCTCAACTTTTGTCAAGCTTAGATGGTATAATAAATTCAACAGCCATACTAGCAAAAACAAAGTCAACCTTATTAGGAAGAACTGGACTACATGAAGCTTCCTCGAGTTCTGAAATGTTTTGACAGATATGTTGCAAATCACACATCTTTTCCACTAAGTTTGTAAATGATATGACTTTTTCACCCACTTAACATAATATAAAAAAATTACGACGAAGTGAATGTAAAACCATCAATCGGGTGTTTAACAAAAAAAACAGGTCTCGGAATATCAGTAATTCATGAAGTACATGTGGGTGAATAAGAAAATATGCTGAGAAGAACCTACCTTTTTTTTTATAATGCATAATTAATAAAGAAGCCATGCATGTAGGCTCTAAGTAGATTGGTGCCAATCAGGTTGGTTAAATTTAACTGCTCAAGCTCTTCTTCTGTCAAAAATTTGTAATGATCATAAATAGTTGTTTGTCCACCCATGTCTAGCTCCTCCTGTAAAAAATAATTCTAATGTCAATACAAAGATGACTAAATACTAGACTAACTAATCTAAGAATCGATTAAGATAGAGTAAGAACATACAGTGAAATTTTCTAGAGAAGAACACCATTTGGGAGCAGGTCCAAGGGATGGTATGAAGTAAGATGGTAGTTGGCTACAGTCCAAAGCTAGCAAGATCAAACCACTTCCAGCAAATGTACATACATCATTTATTATTCCTGCTGTGGGTTCAATGCTGGTCATGCCTTCTCCCTGAAACAAGTTTATAATAAATCATATGACAACCAATGTTGATGAACACACAATTTAAATGCCGGTATTACCTAAAACGTTTACAAAAGAATCAAAGCTCATAGATTTATCAGTGATAAGTGAACTTCAATATGAAGGTAATGAGTTGAATATTGATTATACATTTAAAATAGTATCATCCTTCAAAATACTTTAACTGATTTCTGCTTAGTAAATTTTGACGGAAAAGAATACATTAAGACCATGTTTTTATTTTCTGATATGTTTCAAGAACAATAACATCTCCAAAAGATTAAAATGTTGTAGACATCCCAACATGCCACAATAAAATCAATAGTTACTGTGAGAATCTGTGTGTTGTGTGATATTTTAGGAATGTTTATATTGTATATTTTACCTTTTAGAATTAGAATCTCTATTTAATTTGGTAATTAGTCAATCCCTGAAATCAACGGATTTCAAATTAAGGAAGGAAACATCTGTTGTTTCCTAATGAAGATGCTAGGAACTGTGTATATATTTCTGCATTGCCAACGTAAAAAACCATAAACCCTGCTACAGTTGGCCTTCATTGCCAACATATCTCCATCCTAATATTTACTTATTCGGCCTTCATTGCCATCATTAGTGACAGCCTTCATACCTCATTATGTCTAACTAAGAGGGTGAAGTTCTGGACACAACGAAAGGAACAAAGGATGCCCAACCTGGAGAACTTTAGAACATACATGCTGCCTGTCGACTGAATGGGAAGAATTACTTGAAATGGTCCCAACTTCTTCAGACAGTGCTGAAGGGAAAAGGGAAACTGAGCCATATCAAGGGTTATGGACCAAAAAGCGAGATCCCAAGTTCGAAGCATGGGATGAGGAAGATGCTATGATCATGGCTTGGCTGTGGAATTCAATGATCCCAGAACTTAGTGATACCTGCATGTTTCTCAGCACCGCAAAGGAAGTTTGGGATGCAATGGAGCAGACCTACTCCAAAGCCAAGGATGTGGCCCGGGTATATGAAGTAAAGGTGAAAACAGTAGCAGTAAAGCAAGGGAATAGGACTGTTACTGAATATGCCAATCAACTAAAGTCCCTATGGATGGAACTAGACCTTTATAGAGTGATCAAGCCTAAGTGTTCAGAGGATGCAACGATTCTCAAGGACTTTATTGAGAAAGACAGGGTTTATGATTTCCTGGTTGGCCTAAATTCTGAATTTGATCTGGTCAGAATTCAAAACCTTGGGAAACAAACACTTCTATGTTTCAATGAAGTGGTGGCCATTGTAACAAGTGAAGAGAGCAAAAGGAGTTTGATGCTGGATACTCCTAATGTGGACAGTTCAGCCATGGTTGCTGAACGTGTTAATGGTGAATCAGCAAATGTGGGAAATAAAAATGATGGTCTATGGTGCACATATTGCAACAAGCCACGCCACACCCGCGAGAAATGCTGGAAACTACATGGTAAACCTTCTCACTTAGAGTTTGGTAAACCTTCTAGCCATGAGTGGGGACAAAAGAGGGGACATTTCAAGACAAATGGGCAGGTTCATGTTGCAGTAGGCGACACTAGTGATGAGCATAAGCCTGAATCCAGCAACCTGAATTAGGAAGAGATAGAAAGGCGTCTTTCCTTAGCAATATGGAAAAACCTTCAGGTACCTGTAGTTTGGCTTTTTCAGGTATGTTTTCATTTTCAATTGGATTAAATGTCTCAGAAAAACCATCTACTATACACTGGATTTTGGATTCTGGAGCCACTGACCATATGACACCCTTATCCACACACTTTAATACCTATTCACCTTGTCCCAGCAATAAGAAAATTATTACAGCAGATGGTAACCTTGTAACAGTGGCAGGTTTGGAGACATTAAAGTAAATTCATCAATAACATTAAAGAATGTTCTCCATGTCCCAAAATTATCTACCAACCTTGTTTCTGTCCAAAAACTCACTAAAGATTTATCCTGTAAAGTGATTTTTCACAACAATCATTGTGTTTTTCAGGACAAGGATTCGAGGAGGATGATTGGACTTGCTAGAGAATGGAATGACCTTTATTACCTTGAAGAACCGAATACACATTCCCTGGCTGTGACCACCAATTTGCCTCACTCTCTCCTGTCTGAATCTATGTTATCCAATAGGGAAAAGATTCTTCTTTACCATTGTAGGATGGGACATCCTTCCTTTAGGATTATTAAAGTTCTTTTTCCTTTATTGTTCTCCCAAACAGAGGTTGAGAGTCTTCATTGTGATGTGTGTGAGCTTGCTAAACACAAGCGTGTATCTTTTCCCATAAGCAACAAAAGAAGCACTTTTCCCTTTTATCTTGTTCACACTGATGTGTAGGGTCCCTCTAAGGTTCCTAATGTGCTTGGTGCTCGCTGGTTTGTTACCTTCATTGATGATTGTACCTGTATTACTTGGACCATTTTATTTAAAAATAAATCTGAAGTAAGCACGGTATTCCAGGATTTTTTCTCTTTGATAAAAAACCAATTTTGTGTAAGTATCAAGTGCCTTAGGTCTGATAATGCTAAGGATTACTTCAACCACAACCTTACACCCTTCTGTCAAAAGGAGGGCATCGTTCATGAGTCCTCTTGTGTCAAAACACCGCAACAGAATGGGGTAGCTGAGAGTAAGAATGGGCATCTTCTTGATCAAACTCGGGCTCTTTTGTACCAGCACAATGTCCCTAAAACGTTTTGGGGTGAAGCTGTCCTTACAGCAACACATCTAATCAATAGGCTTCCCTCCAAGGTCTTAGGTTTAAAAAGCCCAATGGACATGCTTTCTTCCTTTTACCCAAATCTATCCACTACAAATAACCTTACACCTCGGATCTTTGGATGTGTCTCCTTTGTCCATGTCCATAGTCAAGATAGAGGGAAACTTGATCCTAGAGCTCTTAAATGTGTGTTTGTTGGGTATTCTTCCACTCAAAATGGGTATAAATTGTATCACCCTCCTTCTAGGAAGTTCTTTGTCTCTCGGGATGTCACCTTTCAAGAGGCTAGATCCTATTTCAATCAACCTTATCTTCAAGGGGAGAGTTTTAGGGAAGATAAGGAACTAGATCTTCTTGGACCTCTTGGGTTACCTGACTTGCCCACTTTTGAGCCCACAAACCAACCTTCTGATGTGGCTGAATCCGAGCCTTCTAATGTGGTCGAACCCGAGCCAACTCCCACAAACCAACCTTTTGCTGTGGCTGAACCCGAGCCAACTGTTGTGGCTGAACCCAAACCTTCTGATGTGGGCTGAACCCGAGCCTTCTAATGTGGTTGAACCCGAGCCAACTCCCACAAACCAACCTTTTGTTGTGGCTAAACCCGAGCCAACTGTTGTGGTTGGACCCGAACCTTCTGTTGTGGCTGAATCTGATGTGCGGTGGAAGAAAATTCTGGTATTCATGAAGAAGAGGTCAAAGGTTATTTCAGACTCTATGCCAGTCCATGAGTCCAACTCCAGTCCTTCAAATGAGGTAACAATTTCTTATTTTGAAACTTTACAGGTTAAAACTAAATCCCAAACTGTTATAGATGACCTTGACCTCCCAATTGCTATTAGAAAAGGAACCAGAAAAGCCACTAAACAGCCCTTATTCCCTCTCTCCAACTAACTCTCTTTTGAGCATTTTTCACCCACTCACAAAGCCTTCCTAGTTAACCTAAATACTACCTCCATACCCACCACCTTGTCTGAGGCATTGTCCAATGAAAAATGGAAGCAAGCCATGGATGTTGAGATTGAAGCCTTAGAGAAGAATAAAACTTGGGAGTTAGTTACTTTATCCGGAGAAAAAAGGCCAGTTGGATGCAAGTGGGTATATACAATAAAATATAAAGCTGATGGGTCAATCGAGAGGTACAAGGCGAGGCTAGTTGCCAAAGGGTTCACACAAACTTACGGGATTGATTATTTGGAGACATTTGCTCTGGTTGCTAAAATGAATACGGTCAGGGTATTATTGTCTCTTGCTGCCAATAGGGGTTGGGACTTGCAACAATTTGATGTAAAGAACGTGTTCTTACATGGGGAACTAGAGGAGGAAATCTATATGGAAGTACCTCCGAGATATGGAAAAAATGTGGCTGCCAACACAGTGTGCAAGTTAAAGAATGCCCTGTATGGGCTAAAACAATCCCCTCAGGCTTGGTTTGGAAGGTTTACCAGAGCTATGACTGCCTTGGGATACAAACAAAGTCAAGGGGATCATACATTGTTCATTAAGCATTCTGCCTCAGGGGAGTAACAGTGCTATTAATGTATGTAGATGATATTATCTTGACCGGAGATGACGATGATGTTAACAGCAAGCCTTGAGTTAGTCTTTAGCCAAAGAATTTGAGATCAAAACCTTGGGAAAGCTGAAATATTTCTTGGGCATCGAAGTGGCACAGTCCAAGAAAGGCATCTTCATATCACAGCAGAAACACATAATTGATTTACTCACAGAAACAGTTAACCAGCTTGTAAACCTGCAAGTACTCCCATGGACCCGAGCTTAAAACTGGGAAATGCAGAGGATGTTGTTGTTGATAAGGAGATGTATCAGTGCCTTGTGGGCAAACTCATTTACTTGTCCCATACCAGACCGGATATTGCTTATGCAGTGAGCTTAATCAACCAATTTATGCACAGCCCAAGAGAAACTCACTTGCAGGCTGCTCACGAGGTTTTGCGAGACCTCAAGGGGACTTCGGGAAGAGGAATCTTGTTTAAAAGGAGTGGAAATATGTCTCTTGAAGCCTATATAGATGCTGACTATGCAGGGTCGATTATTGATAGGAGATCAACTATCGGATATTGTACTTTTCTTGGGGGAAACCTTGTGACATGGAGAAGTAAAAAACAAAGTGTAGTGGAACGATCTAGTGCTGAAGCAGAATTTCGTGCAATGGCACAAGGTGTATGCGAGTTACTTTGGTTAAAAATCATATTAGAAGATTTGAAGGTTAAGTGGGAAGAACCAATGAAGCTATACTGCGATAACAAATCTGCAATAAGCATAGCACACAACCCAGTCCAACATGATCGGACTAAGCACATTGAAGTGGATAGGCACTTCATTAAAGAAAAGCTTGACAACAGTTTAATCTACACTCCATATGTGCCTACACAGGGAAAACTTGCAGATGTCCTCACCAAAAGGTTGAATAGATCCACATTTGAGAGAATTATATCCAAGACGGGAATGGAAAACACCTATTCACCAGCTTGAGGGGGAGTGTGAGAATTTGTGTGTTGTGTGATATTTTAGGAATGTTTATATTGTATCTTTTACCTTTTAGAATTAGAATCTCTATTTAATTTTTAATTAGTCAATCCCTGAAATCAAGGGATTTCAAATTAAGGAAGGAAACATTTGTTGTTTCCTAATGTAGATGTTAGGAACTGTGTATATATTTCTGCATCATTGATCAATAGAATAATAATTCAATTCCCAAATTTTGATAGTTACTGACATAGACTTATGAGAATAAATTAGAAAAAAAATTGCAAATTAAATCATGCCATTCAACAATGGCGATCTTTCTTTCTCCTACCAAAATGATGCTCAATGACACAACTACTAATAACAAAAACTACCCCACTCAAGTTTAATGAATGAAATTAATCATGCCAAGGTATACTGATTAATTTGGAGATAACACAAATGTCAATCACAAAATATATGAGCAGGAACCAAAAAAATTCCTCTACCGTTTCAGGATCCCAAATTCTAACAACATGATTATCACTGGTAATCAACATTGGTTGTTCATAGTTAAGAGTACGATGCCACTTAATATCCAATATGGAACTACCATACCTGTAAGACAAATTTTAGGCAACCATTAATGAAAAAAATTATTGTTAATACAAACATAAATCTAAAAAATAAGGATGTCAACTTACATATGATCCTGTATTCGTACAGGATATGACGAGCATAGGTCATAGATGAGAACCTGCATATGAAATATTAAATGATAAAATATCCATGTTCAAAGAGGGGGGGTTGTTATTGACAGTTGTCATTTCTAACAACCTCTGACCGCCTAGATTACTCTGCATTGTTAGAGTATAAGCTTAGCTTTACCTTAGCTTTGGGACTGTTGTAACTCAACTGAATTCCTGAGTCAGCATTCAGTTGAGAGTTAGTTAGGACTGTTGTAACTCAACTGAATTGCTGAGTCAGCATTCAGTTGAGAGTTAGTTACAGAGAAGTTAAAGCTCCTAGCAGTACAAGCTAAGCACGGTAATATAAAGCCTTGTACACTGTATGATTTCAAGAAATGAAATTCATAATTCAGTTTTAAGTTTCTGTTCTCCCTTCTCCCTATGAGTTTCTCTCTCTCTACTCTCTCAATTCTATTATGGTATCGTGAGCCTCTTTTCTGGTGCCGAAGTCTGATTCATGTGATAGGGGATCCTGTTATAGAGCATCACATCGGCACAATCCTTGAAGGATTACCGGAGGAATACAACTCGTTTATCATGATGATTTACGTGCGATTTGAACTGGTTACGGTCGAAGACATTGAAGCTCTGTTGCAAATTCAGGATGCTCAATTTGAGAGGTACAAACAAGATCTCTCTTCCTCTTCAGTTTCCCTCAATCTTGCTCACAAAGAATCCACTAATCAGTCCTCTTCTAATATTTCACGCTCGGATGTTGAGTTGGCGCTGAGTCGTGATAACTATCAGAACTCCAATCGGGGCCGAGGACGCGGTGGCCACAATCGTGGTCGCGGTCGTGGAGGTCGAGATAGTGGTGGTGAAAGGCCAACGTGTCATATATGCCATAAGTATGGGCACGATGCATACAACTGCTGGCACAGGTTTGAGTATGACTTTGTTCCAAGTCAACCAGCATACAACCATGCTACCAGGCCTCAAACTCAGTTTCCTCAACCACTCCCTCCAAGACCATCGGTAAGACAGCAAAATCAGCCCTCTGCATACATAGCTGCTCAGACTTATCAGTATCAGCCAACTCAAAACATGGTTCCTCAGTCATATCAGTGCACACCTATGGTTCCTCAATCATATCAGTGTGCACCTACTTAGAACAATTTTGTTCCAACTCCTACTCAGGAATCCTCAGCTTCTCAAATGTGGTATCTAGATTCAGGAGCCTCTCATCACATCACCGCTGATCCTCAAATCCTTAGTCAGAGCACTACCTTTGGAGGCCATGACCAAGTTCTGATGGACAACGGGCAAGGTGTCCCTATTTCTTCCATAGGTTACTCTAAGTTTATTTCACATAGTCACCCACACACAACTTTATCTTTAAATAAACTTCTGCTAATACCTAATATAACCAAAAACCTGGTCTGTGTCTAAATTTGCTAAAGACAATAATGTCTTCTTTGAATTCCATCCTCACTCATGTTTTGTCAAATCACAGGGATCTAACCAAGTCCTCCTTGAAGGTTCTCTAGGCAGTGATGGGCTGTATTGTTTCAAGAACATCATTATTCTCAAGGAACCTTCTTCCTCAGTCATAAGTTCCCTACCCCTTACTACTAGTTCATACTGCAATTCTAATAAAGTCAGTGACTCTTCTTTTTCTGCTAATGTGTATACAAACACTATTCCAAATTCCTATGTGACATGGCACAATAGGCTAGGCCATGCTCATCCTAATGTTGTAAAGACCATTATGCAATTGTGTAATATACCTTGTTCAAATAAAGTGGCTACTGAAATTTGCCCTGCATGTTGTTTGGGTAAGTCTCATAGACTTTTTGCCCCTCCATCTCTTACTGTTCATACTACACCTTTTGAACTAATCCATTCATACCTATGGGGCCCTGCACCCATTACATCTTCTAATGGCTATTCCAGCTACATAGCCTTTGTGGATGCATATACCAGACACTCTTGGATTTATTTCCTCCAAAAGAAGTCCGATTCTCTTGCTGCCTTCAAACAATTCCATGCCTTAGTGAAAACTTAGTTTTCAGCAAATATTAAGGCTCTCCAATCTGATTGGGGAGGTGAATTTAGACCATTCACCAACCACCTTGCTGAATTGGGCATTGTTCACAGACTCACTTGCCCAGATACATCCCATCAAAATGGGACTGTTGAGAGAAAACATAGGCAGATTGTTGATATGGGACTCACCCTTCTCTCTCATGCCTCTGTGCCCATGTCCTATTGGGACCACAGTTTCACTATGGGTGTTCACTTGATAAACAGACTATATACTGCAGCTCTTTCTAAGTTCACTTCTCCTTATCATGCCTTATATGGCACTATCCCTGACTACACTATCCTAAAAGCTTTTGGTTGTGCTTGTTTCCCTTTCTTAAGGCCTTACAACAAACACAAATTATAATACAGATCCAGTGAATGTGTCTATCAAGGAATATCTCCTCAGTATAAGGGTCACAAATGCCTTGACTCCTCAGGTCGCATCTATGTGTCCATAGACTCATTGTTCCAAAGTACAAGCTCACCCTCTCAATCAACCGAGTCCACCTATCCATCTGTTATTCCTATTATTCAAACTCCTCTCTTGAATCATGTGCCTCTCACTCAATTTCCCTCCCCCATCTCCTACATCTAGTGCTCATCTAGAGTCCCCTGGTCACAATCTCACACCTTCAGCCTCACATTCCCTAGGTCATATCCCTTCTCAGTCCTCTGTTCAGTCCCCTGGTTCCACTACCTCTACTTCTGTTGTTGGCACACCTATTCAGTCTCAGTCACCCAATCAGCCCTCTAATGGCAATACCTCACACTCTCCCTCCCTACAGGAGGTTGCATCGAGCTCCCCTGCATTCTCCTTGAGCCCTTCACCCACAGAACCAATTCCTGGTCCCCCTGCACCCAATGTTAACTAGGTCCAAAATACGGTGCCTTCCCCCGAGGCTCTATCTCACTCATGTGGAACCCCACTCAGTAAAGCAAGCCCTATCTAGCCCTGAGTGGCTTAGTGCTATGAAAGATGTGCATGTTGCACTGCTAAAAAATCAGACTTGGTCATTGGTTCCTCTCCCTGCCAACAGAAGAGCCATAGGGTGCAAATGGGTCTTCCGAATCAAAGAAAATCCGGATGGCAGCATTAACAAGTATAAGGCAAGATTAGTTGCCAAAGGGTTTCATCAGCAGCTTGGCTTTGACTACCATGAAATCCTCTCACCTGTTATCAAGCCAGTTACCATTCGGGTCATTCTCACCATGGCTCTCACCTCCAAGTGGGTGATACGAGATTGATGTCAATAATGCCTTCTTGAATGGCTTATTGACTGAGGAAGTGTACATGACACAACCTCCTGGATTTGAGTCTGAAGTTAGGTCCCTAGTGTGCAAGCTGCACAAGGCTCTTTATGGCCTTAAACAGGCCTCGAGGGCATGGTATGAAAGGTTAACCAGCACCCTGCTACAGTTTGGATTTGTGGTCAGTAGATGTGACCCCTCTCTCTTTGTCTACAACAAAGGACCAACCTGTCTGTATGTCTTGGTGTTTGTGGATGATATCATCCTCACTGGCTCCTCACCCTCACTCATTTCAGAATTGATCAGGAAGCTTAATGCCACATTTGCTCTTAAGGAGCTTGGCAACTTGGACTACTTTCGTGGTGTGGAAGTGAAGCATCTTCCCTGTGGCAGCTTGCTTCTCACTCAGTCCAAATATGCCAGGGACCTTTTGTCCAAGGCTAACATGCTGGAAGCAAAGGGAATCTCTTCCCCGATGGTCAGTAACTGTAAAATGAGCAAGTTTGGGACTGACAGTATGGCAGATCCGATTCTGTACAGATCCATTGTGGGGGCATTGAAATATGCAACCTTCACCAGGCCAGAAATTTCCTTCAGTGTCAACAAGGTTTGTCAATTTATATCAAACCCCTTGGAAACACATTGGCTAGCAGTAAGGAGGATATTGAGGTATCTAAAGGGATCTCTGAATCATCGGTTACTTCTCAGGCCAGCTTCTCCCACTGCTCCTCTCTCCATCAAAGCCTATTGTGATGCTGATTGGGCCAGTGACCCAGATGATAAAAGATCTACTTCTGGGTCATACATCTACTTGGGTCCTAATCTCATCTCTTGGTGTTCTCATGGCAAGAATCGGTGGCAAGGTCCAAGATCAAGGGAATCTTAGGAGCATGGCTAATACCACAGCTGAAGTTTTATGGATTATGTCATTGCTTATTGAGTTAAAGGTGCCCTTCCTCACTCTTCAGCTCCTTTGTGACAACCTAAGTGCAATCTCCACTGCACATAATCCAGTGTTGCATGCCTGAACCAAACACATCAAATTGGACATTCACTTTGTTCAAGAAAAGGTGTTGTCCAATACACTTTCAGTCCATCATGTCCCTGCAGCAGCTCAGCTAGCTGATTCCTTCACCAAGCCTCTCTCTTCATCCAGATTCAGTGCACTCAGAACCAATCTCAATGTGGTTGCTTGTCCTTCTTAACCACCTTGAGATTGCACGGGGAATGTTAGAGTATAAGCTTAGCTTTAGCTTAGATTTGGGACTGTTGTAACTCAACTGAATTCTTTGAGTCGGCATTCGATTGAGAGTTGAATATAGAGCAGTTAAAGCTCCTAGCAGTACAAGCTAAGCATAGTTATATAAAGCCTTGTACACTGTATGATTTCAAGAAATGAAATTCATAATTCAGTTTTAAGTTTCTGTTCTCCCTTCTGTTGGTGTAAGCCCTAGAGGCCAGTGTATTTCTTAGACTTACATTTGTATCTTGCCATTATATATATATGATATGAGGCATTCCAATTTATTGTGTTACTTGTTTAAACATAATAAAGTCCTTAGAATAGAAATTTCAGTTTAATAGAATATCAAGTACATGACTTGATCGTGAGACAGTATTGAACAATGAAATCCTATTCTTAAATATCCGTAGTCAAGTATTTTATTAATAAGGACAATAATAATACATTGTGACTATTATGTGTGCAGACTGATGACCATATCTCACGGGTCATGGATTTGAGATATCGAGTCGCCACATAGGTACACATTAGAGTAATGATGTACTGGATTGACCCACCATGAGAACACTACATGGAGCATTATGTGAGTGTCATAAGTAGTTCTCATAGTGACAATGGTGTATGCAATCCTTCGACCTGAAATCGCTACGATCCCTACATGAGGAGTCGTGTGCTTTAATATCGTCAAACGTCATCTGTAATAGGATGATTAAAAAGATGGTCATTGGGCATACCACGAGCCATGCAGAGGGATGTGAGTGACCTAGATGGAATTTGTCCCTCCTACATAACAGGAGTAATATCTGTGGGGCCCCTGATAGAGTGAGACTGTAAAATGCATGGCCGTGCTGAAATGAGTCAATATGAGATATTGACCTCATTTGTTGTTAAGTCTACTCGGGTATCAGGAAACATGATATTGAACCATACTAGGGTGACACATTCTATGTCTTGTGTTAAATATAGATATATGGACAAAGGGATAATAATGCACATGAATATTTGTCACAGAAAGGTTTCGTCAAATCACTGACTTTCTCACTACTTAGGTGGCAGTGATGTAAAGCTAGATACCGCTCACTGTTTGTAATATTAAATGGGATTTAATATTACTACTAACGTTTTGGGAACCTATAGGGTCACACACATAAGAGCGGATCAAAAGAAGCATTAAAAGGAGAGTTGGACTCTTCTATTGGGCCTAGCGTATAGTACAAGGGGCTTAGGTCAAACGCTGCTCACTAACTCACTTAAGGAGGTGCTACTATAAGTAGACCACTTAAGCTATTGTGCCTACACGGTTTTTACCCTAGCCGCACATAGAGAGTGACAGTGAGCAGCAGGTCTCGGTTTTCGAAGCTAGCACTGTGAGGCAGAGACGCTTCGTGTTCGTGACGTCGGACGTTCACGGGATCTGCTCGAGTGGATACCTTAGAGACATTGCTCGTGCTGTGTTCATGATTGACGATTTCAATCAATTGTCATCGCTTCAAGAGGTAAATCTTCTAACCATGAATCATGACCATTCGCAAGGATCCTTCGATGGGATTTTTTTTTCCGCTGCGTTATTTTGTTTTATACGCAAATTCCCAACAGTGGTATCAGAGCCGCTTGCGAAACCATGATTTTGTTACGTGGTTTACCTGTTATGTATGATAACATGTTTATAATGTGAATCGTTTTTCTGAAAATCGTTTGCATCCGTTTTTGCGAAACCTTGTTTTTGTAATTTTCGTATGTATATGATATATGCGTCTATAGCATGTTTATGTATATATGCGATATGTACATTGGTTCTGGAATCCTTATTATGTTCTGCGATGGCGTCAAGTGTTGATGTTAAACATGATGGGTTTCAGTTCTCTGTTGGCGGCGTTAAGGGGTTTCAGACATGAAGAGTTCATGTTCTTGCGGGTCTTGCGGTTTTAGGGTTGAGAGGTTGAAGCCCTAGCCGCCAAGGAAGCGGGAACCCCGTGCTACCTCTGCGTAGTGTGTTATTTCGAAATTCAATTTTTGAAATCTTTTATGTCACCATTTAATAATAACATCAATTACAATAAATGTGATTTATAGTAACATCAATTACAATAAATGTGATTTATAGTAACATCAATTACAATAAATGTGATTTATTGTATATATGTTATGTTTTCAAAATTCAGATTTTGAAATCTCTAATTAATAAAAAATAATAATAATAATAATAATTGTGTATTATTATTGGTTGATTATTTATTTGGTAATGTATTGTGAATGGTTATGGCCTTAGTCCTTTAATCTTTTGGTTTATATTTTGAAATACGGCCTGCATGCCGTGCCTTTCTCTTATATTCCATATGTATATTATTTTCTCATCTCACTCCCCTCATGTGTAAAATAAGGTTTCTGTTTATGTAATGTAATGATGGAGACAAGAAGACGTTATCCTGTGGGAGATCATGCTTGGAGAAGTCTAGACGCTCCTAGGTTTCAGTTTAGATTCTCTCATTGGCTTGGGAGAATCAATGCGTTAGGGGCCATAACCATATCACATTTATTTGCCTTATATATGTATGAGATGCGTGTATGTAAATAGTAAGTTAAAGAGTTTAACAAATGATGAGATCAAATTTTAATCAAATCCTTCAAAAGGAAATATTAAGTCACATTTAAAGGCCTTCCAATGCATGGCACTCGTCAAGACTAGGATCGATTAAGTGTGGGTACGCCAAAGCGGGGTACCTTTATCTATACTAGTAAGACGCGATGGGACAAATGTAATGTTCAACTGCTATCCATTGGGTCTGACTTAACTAAGCCAACTTCAATAGGATTGAAAGGCTTAGAGGCTTATAAGTTGGGCTTTGGTCCATGTGATGGATTAGAATAAGAGTTATTCACCCAACTGTCCAAGAGTTGCATGAGATGCAATTGGAAAGTGTTTCCTACCTATATAACCGAATTTTGAGTGATCAACCAAATCTGACTTAAAGCTAGGTGAAATATGGATCTTGGCCCACTAGAAAATCTTCCAACGGGATTTTTCGAATCAATGATGAGGGTCATTGTTTTGAGTAAAATAGTGGGAGGCGTATTTAATTAAAGACCTTATTAAATAACTTCATGGCATGATACTTATATTTTGCATATTTATCTCCGGAGATTACCATGGCATCAAACACATCAAGTAACCTGTCATTGCGATCCATCCTTGAGAAGGACAAACTATCCGGAACAAATTTTTTGGACTGGTACAGAAACTTGAGGATTGTCCTCAAACATGAGAAAAAGCTGTATGTTCTTGAGGAGCCTATTCCTGAGGAGCCGCCAGCTTCAAGTGCTCCTAGGGCTGACAGGGATGCTTATAAGAAGCATCAGGATGATGCCTTAGACGTCGGCTGTCTTATGCTTGCTACCATGACCTCTGAGCTGCAAAAGCAACATGAGACCATGGAGGCATACGATATGATCGTGCACCTCAAGCTGCTCTACCAAGAGCAAGCAAGGCATGAGCGGTTCGAAGTTTCCAGAGCCATTTTCCAGTGTAAATTGGCAGAAGGAAGCCCTGTGAGTCCTCATGTACTCTAGATGATCGGGTACATTGAGAATCTCGAGAGACTGGGATTTCCTTTAGGCCAAGAGTTGGCTACCGACTTAGTTCTGCAATCGTTGCACGAGGCTATAGTCGGTTTGTCATGAACTATAATATGAATGATCTTGACAAACCTTTGCGGGAATTGTTGAGCATGTTGAGAACTGCTGAACAAAATATTAACAAAGTAAAGGGGAAGGCCATTTTGATGGTCCAGGCTGGAAATATCAAGAAGCAGCCCAAGAAGCCCACCCACAAACAAAAGGGCAAGGGCAAGGGCAAGGCCATCAACAAGATCAAGCCCAGTGCTTCTGGCTTGAAGCCTGTGGGTGGTGTGGCTAAGGAGGGCAATTGCTTCCATTGTGGTCGGACCGGACATTGGAAGAGGAACTGCCCAAAATACCTGGAAGAAATCAAGAAGAAGGGAAGTGAGACTTCCACTTCAGGTGTGTTTGTTATAGAAGTCAATTTCTCTACTTCTGCATCATGGGTATTAGATACTGGATGTGGTTCTCACATTTGTACAAATGTGCGGGATCTAAACAGGAGTAGACCATTGGCAAAGGGGCGAAGTCGACCTATGAGTTGGAAATGGAGCAAAGGTTGCTTGCTTTAGGCATGTAGGGACTTATGTATTGACTTTGCCCACTGGGCTTACTATTCAGTTAGAGAACTGTTATTTTGTGCCTGCAATTAGCAGGAATATCATTTCCGTTTCTTGTTTGGACAAGATTGGTTTTTCTTTTATAATAAAGAACAAAAGTTGTTCTATGCTAGTGCACAGATGAGTAATGGGCTTTATGTCCTTGATCTTGAAATGCCCATCTATAACATAAATACTAAGAGGTTCAAACCAAATGATTTGAACCCGTCTTATCTTTGGCATTGTCGTTTAGGTCATATAAATGAGAAGCGCATTTCGAAGCTCCATAAAGATGGACTCTTGGACTCATTTGATTATGAATCATATGAGATATGTGAGTCTTGTTTATTGGGAAAGTTGACTAAAGCTCCATTCACCGGAAAATGTGAAAGAGCTAACGATCTTTTGGGTCTTATACATAGCGATGTATGCAGACCCCTAAACACATTAGCTAGAGGTGGTTTTCAGTACTTCATCACATTCACTGATGATTTCAGTAGATATGGATTTGTGTATCTTATGAAACATAAATCGGAATCCTTTGAAAAGTTCAAGGAATTCAAGAATGAGGTACAAAACCAACTTGGTAAAAATATTAAAACTCTTCGATCAGATCGAGGTGGTGAATATTTGAGCCTAGAGATTGATGATCATCTGAGAGAGTGTGGAATTTTATCTCAACTCACTCCACCTGGAACACCACAATGGAATGGTGTTTCTGAGAGGAGAAATCGAACCTTGTTGGACATGGTTCGGTCTATGATGAGTCATGCAAACCTTCCAAACTCTTCCTGGGGACATGCTCTATTAACAACAGCTTTTACACTTAACCGTGTTCCATCCAAAGCGGTAGAAAAGACACCATATGAGATATGGTCTGGTAGACGACCCAGCATGTCTTTTATGAAGATTTGGGGTTGTGAAGCATATGTAAAATGTCAAGTTTCTAATAAGCTTGATCCCAAATCTGATAAATGCTTCTTTGTGGGGTATCCCAAAGAAACCAAGGGATACTATTTCTATAATCCTTCCGAAGGCAAAGTGTTTGTCGCACGGACTGGTGTATTCCTAGAAAAGGAGTTTATCTCCATAGGAACCAGTGAGAGGAAGATAGAACCTGAAGAAATTCAGGAATCACAGAGTAATGATCTACCATTGGTGGAACATGAGCAACCTTCACAAAATGCTGTGGAGGAACAACCTGCTCCAGTAGCACAAGACCAGCGTAGGTCTAACAGGATACGTCACCAGCCTGAGAGATATGGATTTCTCATGACTCCACAAGGTGATGTATTGTTCATGGATCAAGATGAGCCTGTGACTTACCAGGAGGCCATCACTGGCCCAAAATCTGAGAAGTGTCTTGAGGCCATGAAATCTGAGATGGATTCCATGTACACCAACCAGGTATGGACCTTGGTAGAGCCACCTGAAGGGGTGAAACCCATAGGGTACAAATGGGTTTTCGAAAAGAAAACGGACATGGATGGTAAGGTTCACACCTTTAAGGCGTGATTGGTCGCTACGGGTTTCAAGCAAATTCATGGTGTCGACTATGATGAGACCTTTTCGCCTGTTGCGATGCTTAAATCCGTCCGGATCTTACTTGCTATCGCTGCATACCATGATTATGAGATATGGCAGATGGATGTCAAAACTGCTTTCCTTAATGGAAAGCTTCTTGAGGATGTGTACATGACACAACCTGAAGGCTTTGGCATTTCAGAGGATGCCGGAAAGGTATGTAAATTGCAGCGATCAATCTATGGATTGAAGCAAGCTTCCAGAAGTTGGAACCTTCGTTTTGATGATGATGTAAGACAGTACGGATTCATCAAAAATGAAGATGAACCTTGTGTCTACAAGAAGGTTAGTGAGAGCATTATTGTTTTTCTGGTGTTATATGTAGATGACATATTACTCATTGGAAATGACATCCCTACACTACAAAATGTAAAGACATGGTTAGGGAATTGCTTCTCTATGAAAGATTTAGGTGAAGCTACCTATGTATTGGGAATCAGGATCTATAAGGATAGATCGCTGAAATTGCTTGGCCTAAGTTAGAGTACATACATAGACAAAGTGTTGAGATGCTTTAACAAGCATGAATCCAAGAAAGGACTCTTGCCTATGTCACATGGTATATGCCTATCAAAGGCACAATCCCCTTCCACTCAGGAAGAAAGGGATCGCATGAGTAAGATTCCATATGCATCCGCAATTGGATCTATCATGTATGCCATGTTATGTACTCGACCAGATGTATCGTATGCTTTAAGCATAACGAGCAAGTACCAGTCTGATCCCGGTGAAAGTCACTGGTCTGCTGTCAAGAACATCCTTAAGTACTTGAGAAGAACTAAGGATTCATTCTTGTTATATGGAGGCGAGGAAGAGCTTTCTATAATAGGTTGCACCGATGCTAGCTTCCAAACCAATAAGGATGATTCCAGATCGCAATCTGGTTATGTGTTCTGCCTGAATGGCGGGGCTGTGAGCTGGAAGAGTTCAAAGCAAGAGACAGTTGTCGATTCTACTACAGAGACTGAGTATATTGCTGCCTCCAATGCAGCAAAGGAGGCTGTTTGGATCAGGAAGTTCATTGCTGAGCTTGGTACAGTTTCTAGTATTGTGGACCCCATTGATCTCTATTGTGATAACAATGGGGCCATTGCACAAGCTAAGGAACCTAGATCTCATCAGCGATCCAAACATATACTTAGGCGCTTCCATCTCATTCGAGAGATTATCGATAGAGGAGATGTGAAAATATGCAGAATAGCAACACTTGATAACGTTGCTGACCCACTTACGAAACCTCTTGCTCAACAGAAGCACGAAGGTCACACTAGATCGATGGGCATTAGATTTATGCCTGATTGGCTCTAGTGCTAGTGGGAGATTGTTGGTGTAAGCCCTAGAGGCCAGTGTATTTCTTAGACTTACATTTGTATCTTGCCATTATATATATATGATATGAGGCATTCCAGTTTATTGTGTTACTTGTTTAAACATAATAAAGTCCTTAGAATAGAAATTTCAGTTTAATAGAATATCAAGTACATGACTTGATCGTGAGACACTATTGAACAATGAAATCCTATTCTTAAATATCCGTAGTCAAGTATTTTATTAATAAGGACAATAATAATACATTGAGACTATTATGTGTGCAGACTGATGACCATATCTCACGGGTCATGGATATGAGATATCGAGTCGCCACATAGATACACATTAGAGTAATGATGTACTAGATTGACCCACCATGAGAACACTACATGGAGCGCTATGTGAGTTTCATAAGTAGTTCTCATAGTGACAATGGTGTATGCAATCCTTCGACCTGAAATCGCTAAGATCCCTACATGAGGAGTCGTGTGCTTTAATATCGTCAAACGTCATCTATAATAGGATGATTATAAAGACGATCATTGGGCATACCACGAGCCATGCAGAGGGATGTGAGTGACCTAGATGGAATTTGTCCCTCCTACATAACAGGAGTAATATCTGTGGGCCCCCTGATAGAGTGAGACTGTAAAATGCATGGCCGTGCTGAAATGAGTCAATATGAGATATTGACCTCATTTGTTGTTAAGTCTACTCGGGTATCAGGGAACATGATATTGAACCATACAAGGGTGACACATTCTATGTCTTGTGTTCCATATAGATATATGGACAAAGGGATAATAATGCACATGAATATTTGTCACAGAAAGGTTTCGTCAAATCACTGACTTTCTCACTACTTAGGTGGCAGTGATGTATTGCTAGATATCGCTCACTGTTTGTAATATTAAATGGGATTTAATATTACTACTAACGTTTTGGGAACCTATAGGGTCACACACATAAGAGCAGATCAAAAGAAGCATTAAAAGGAGAGTTGGACTCTACTATTGGGCCTAGCGCATAGTACACGGGGCTTAGGTCAAACGCTGCTCACTAACTCACTTAAGGAGGTGCTACTATAAGTAGACCACTTAAGCTATTGTGCCTACACGGTTTTTACCCTAGCCGCACATAGAGTGACATGTGAGCAGCGGGTCTCGGTTTTGAAGCTAGCACCGTGAGGCGAGACGCTCGTGTGTTCGTGACGTTGGACGTTCACGGGATCTGCTCATGTGGATACCTTAGAGACATCGCTCGTGCGGTGTTCGTGATAGACGATTTCAATCAATTGTCATCGCTTCAAGAGGTAAATCTTCTAACCATGAATCATGACCATTCGCAAGGATCCTTCGATGGGAATTTTTTTTTTCCGCTGCGTTATTTTGTTTTATACGCAAATTCCCAACACCTTCTCCCTATGACTCTCCCTCTCTCTCTACTCTCTCAATTCTATTATGCATGCTATTCACACTATAACATCCACACTTCAAGTCAATTGAGCTCTTTGTGGGAGGGGGATTTAGCATGTTGTTAGAGGGTAACTTCTAAGCTACACCCTTCACTTTTGGGGTGTTTATACTACATGCATAATCCATTACTTGTTTTTTTTGCAATGTTTCAACAACAAAATGGTATAATTCACCTTTTCTTTATTAAAACTTCCTTTCCTATGTCTATTTTATGCACTTCATGTTGTATCATATATGGAGTATAATGTATATTGTAAAATTCATTGTAGCCATATAAAAACATTTGTGGACCTTCATTTAACAGCTTCAAATTTTGGGATAGTTAGCCCTTGACACCAACCATCTTATAAAAAATAAAAAAAAATCCTGGCTTATCCTAATAGTAGACACCTATATATGCAATAGTACAATACAAGCTTTCCTCCAAACCTATATTGCACTCGACATGACTATTGTTAAGCTTACTCACGAAGACGACAATATAAATACCACAAAATAAGCCAGAAATTGTCACAGACTCACAATAATGCTACAAATATTATGATTTCATAGATAATTAAAATATCACCATACTTTTCCTGCACTACTTCCAACAGCCATTAAGAAACCTCCATCTCTATCAAACTCCAATGCAGTGACCTCCTACAAATATAGAAAGGTTAACAATGAAGATGTCAATTTTGCATGAAATTTTACAAAGAAATTCACAACCTCGGTTATGACATGGAAAAGGGGGGAAGGATACATGTTTCCTACCCATATGAAACTTGAAAAAGTAAATAAATGGGCAGTATATCATAGATACCAGATTGTGATCCATGATATTTGCCTTTTAAAAATAGTTTCAACACATCAAATATAAAAGATCATTTTTTCGTATCCTTACAACATTCTAATGCCTAGGAAACAGAAGAACCACTACCTGGACAACATCACCACTAGGTCCGACAGCATCAATTCTACCAACTGAAGATCTCACAAGCATGTCAAAGCATTCCACAGCACCATCTTCACCACCACAAGCAACTAATCCATGAAGCTTGCTAAAATTCAAATAGTATTGAAGTTTCATAGATATAGTACAAAGTAATAAAATATACAAAGCTCTTACAAATTAAGGAAATAAAGCAAGGCAAACAAGTATTTAAGTTCCGCTACTTACCTTCGAGAAACTACATTCAATGCGGGGGATTGTGTGTTAAGGGAAGAAAGAAATCGCCCCTGACAAAATAAAAGTAGGCCTATAACTCTAACATGAACAATCAAGTAGGTTTCGTTTTTAAAAGAGGGATACAAATTACAAGACAGGAAAAAAAAATGTTTATACTTTATACCAGATATGGGATATCAAGACCCAATCAAACAAGGCTTTGTAAAAGTCCACTCCAAATGAACAATGACAACCATTAAAAGATAATTTAAACCCTAGGGTTAGGTTTCAAGTATAACCATATAACAGCTTCCTATTTTCATAATTGCTTTCATCCAAAATTCAACCAAATTGAAAAGGTAGCTTTATGCTACAGTAATGTAGCTGTCTAAACAGAATGTTTTAAGCTAAACACCTGCTCTAAGTTGATTCTGTACGATTCAGGAGGAGGCGGCACAAAGCAAAGCAAGTCAGAAGACCAACAGTCATATGTAATATCCCTTCCCATCCCGTCAAATGAGAAAGTCAAGGCATGTTATCATACTCAAAAAAGTTTATTAAAAAATTTGAAATACTATTGAGGCTGAGTAAATTAAAATGCATGTCTGTCCATAATGTCAAATGGAGCTCCTCACATAAAGAACCAGAAAGTCAAATGCAGCTCCTCACATAAAGAAATTGGAAAAATATGCAGAAATGCATAGATAAGTCTTATAACGAAAACTTTCATATCTGTGCTAAAAACTTCATTTTAAAAAATCCTTTAAGTCAAGCTATCATGAGGGAAACATTGACAAGTTATTTGATCTTTGCTCTACTCCGTGGATCATAACAAAATTATCAAAGTAGCTCTTTGAGAACAATGCTCTTAGCATGAGATGGTGAGCTTCTAAAGCCTTTCAATCTTTCTTCATCTAACATGTTTTTTCCATAGAAGGATGAAAAAGAGTCGTGTATCCAATCAACAATTTCTATTTTTTCTTCAATCGAATCCAATACAATAGACAACTTCTGCACAGTTAATCGTAATGGAGGAAAAACATTACCAATGTCAAATAGTAGCAAATCAAGGAAACAACAACCACCAAAACCAAGGTAGTTAAAACCAGACCGGTCGTGGAACCGGTGAAGGCAACGGTTCAAGGTTCACTGGTCCAACCATGGTTGAATCGTGGTTGAACCCGTTATAATTAAATATATATAATTTTATTTTATATAATATATTCAATAATAAAAAATAATCTAATATACTAATAAAATAGTTTACATGAATTAAACAATATAAAATATATTTAAAATAATTTTAATCTAACAGGTTATATTTGGTAATTAATATTATTTTTTGACATTCACATTTTGTAATTTAATTAAATTAATTGGGAACACAACTAATAAAAAGAATATATAGTGTTAAATAAGAATATTAAACATGTACCAAAAAATAAGAATATTAAATACAAAACTTTATTGGAAATGAAAATGATATAAACTTTTGAAAAAACGATGACCTGAACGGATATGAAAATGATATAAATAAATACATAAGGGATGGCTGGAGGAATTGCATATTACCCCTGGACCAAAAAGAGTCTAGATGACTAGATTAAGTGTTAGGCCCATTAAGTGTTAAAAACAAAATTAAAAAAAAAAGAGTCTACTGGACAGGACCAAACCTGATTCTAGTTCTAGATAACATAAGGGATGCATTGCATATTACCCTAGTTTCAAGGTGTTGCTGCCTACCGCCTCTCCCTTCTTCTCATCTGTCACTCTTCTTTTTGCTTTATACCGTCATCGCTATCGTCCCCTCTCTCTCACTATTCTTCTTTCTAATTTCTCTCCCCCCTCATCTATGTTCCTGTAACTCGTCCTGCCTCACGTCAAAGAAGGGGAAGACACAAGCGTCGGTGGTCGGAGAAGCAAAACGCATGGTTGAAGCGGCTACCGATCGTCGGAGGTCACTTGTAAGCACCCGAGTTCATCAGATCTAAGAAGCAAAACGCGAACTGCTATAAACTGGTGAACGACTGGTTTTGTCCGATTTCCCCGGTTCCTGACAGGTTCAGCGGTTTTTAATCCGGCTCAGTTACAAAGCGATTATGGGGGTTGTTCGGACCGGATGACTGACCGGTTCCCGGTTGAACCGGTTGGACCGGCTGGTCCGGTTTTAACTACCTTGACCAAAACACATGAATATAATAAATAACTTAAAATTATTTTGGTATAAATTAGACTTTATACTTCAGGAGCAATATACATAAAGCCTAAAGAACAAACCTTGGTATTCGCAAACTGTAGTGCTTTCCATATTTTATATGCAGACAAACAGAGCGATCAGCACACAAAAATGCTAGTTTTGAATAATCATTTGTTAAAACCTGCATGGGCAAAAATATTCAGTTATTGGAATACAGATTGATACAGTATGTAGGTAAACTCAACTCAACCAACTAATCCATCTGCATCAAATAAAAAGACAGCTTAAAACAAAACACATCAATGGAAAATCATATACTAGTACGACAGTGCCACCAGAATCAAGCTATCAATTTTTTCCAATTAAAGCTAATTTTGTACCTGAAAATCAATAATTTCTGAATCCAAGTTCCTTTCGAACTTCAATCCAAGCTCCTTAACCCCGTATACTTTTACTTGTGGTGGATATATACCTTCAATAGTGAATCAGCATGAGTGTCACGACTCTTGAATTAATACCAAAATTTCATTGCCCCGCTTTCTACGCTTTAATAAATAGCTTAACAAATGCATCTCATTGGCAGTCAGAACTCCAATATTTTGTAACATAAATAGCTTAACAAATGCATCTCATTGGGAGTCAGAACTCGTTACTCGGTTTTTTGTCTCTGCCTGGGTGTGACTGTGGATTATATGTCTTATTGTCTTTGCTCTGTTTTATTTTGTTAATTCAAATACTGTGTAGCAGGGACATTTGTAGTTGTTTCTGTCTTTATTCCGGCATTTTAGTGCAGATTGATGGTCTATTTGTGGCTATCTGTAGCATTCCTTATGCTCCAGTTTTAGGCTTCTTTCAATAATAGTTAGCTTATCAATATCACACACACAAAAAATAGCTAATAAAAAAAATTAGTAGCTTATGGCTTCCCCAAAAATTTAGTCAAGGTCCTGTCACAGTTCAAGTTCCCAAATTTTATGTAGTATGATTTCTTTAAGGATGCAAAATTCAGCAATAATCCATCATTACAAATACTAATATTATACACACACACACACACACACACACACACACACACACACACACATATATATATAATATTAGAGACATTAGCTATTGCTTAAAAATAATTTAAAACATATAGCTATCATATGCATTATGTTTTGAAATTAATAGCCACATAAACAAAAGATCAGCACAGACCCAAACTTGGTGACTGTTGGACGAATCTGGGCAAGTATACCCAGTCGTGCAAGTAATACGGTGGTGAGACCGGTTATCGTATTCACGGGGATTGGATGTCAAGTACCAATTCACAAACTCAGCAACTATCTAGACTAAACAGAGAATCAAGAGAAATCAAAACAGAAAAATAAAGCAACAAAAGAAATAAAATCCTTTTGTCTTTTTGGGGACTTTTAACAAACACTTGGAGTGCAGAAAGGATATGTTGGGACTAGACTTCACCAAACCTCTAACTCATGTACTATCAGGACTAGATACCTCCCATTCATGATTCAGATATTAAAATCAATCCACTAAATTACTCAAACCCCGATTCCTCGGATGGCAAGAGCCTAAATCCACTAATAGACCCTAATTCCTTAGGTGGCCTAGATTAATGAATTTGCATTAGGATTAGGGATTACGTGATTACTAGTAAACCTAACTCCATTCCTAGATGAAAGGGTTACTAGGTGATTAAATTCAGTTCCGGTTCTGATACGAATTTCCCAATTGCATACCAAAACACTAATCCAGTCATGGGGGTGCTAGCCACAACAAGCATTAAGCATGGAAAATTAATCACTAATATGAAGGCATGAACACAGAATAATCAGTCAAGATAAATACATGATAATCAGTTTGATTACATCTAATCCCAACAAACGGGATTTAACTATTCATAACTACAGAGAAAGCCAAACCATAAAAGAAATAGAGAAAGGAGGAAAGGGAGAACTCCATTGAAGCTTCCCACTGTCGTCACAGCAACCCCCTAACTCAACTCCCTTCTAGGGTTGGAACCCTACTCCAGCCGCAGCTCCAAGTGCCTCCTCCAAGAACTCCCAAAAACTCTCTCAATTCTGCCCTAAAACAGCAACTTATACCAATCAGGTCTGCGCGAGCTCGCGAGGCGAATGTCTTCTCGCGAGGCGAATATTAAACTTTTCGTCTTCAGGATTGGAACTCTCACGAGGCGAATCACTGTTCGCATGGCGTGACAGAACAGGTTGCATTTTCTGGCACAGTCATCAGTCAGGTTCGCGGGGCGAATGGTATCTCGCGGGGCGAATCTTCAGAATTCTGCTTGGCTCAATTTCTTCTCTTTTCAAGCTCTAAAATCATCCAAGCTTCATTATCGCCAAATCTGCACAATTTTCCTTAAGTTCCTGCAAAATAACACCAAGAAACCGCTTCACCCGTTCCAAGGGAAAAACTAACTAAAATCAAATAAAGAATGCCTAATCTATATGAAAAATGCAAGCAAAAGTGTACAGAAAATATCATGTAAAATCACACTATCAAATCACCCCAAGCTTATTCAATTGCTTGTCCTCAAGCAATCACTAAGGCCAGAAGAAGAAACAGAACATGGATAGTGAACTAAGAACCCGAGTAAATGACTAATCCAAGTAACAGGCATTTCAAACAATTCAGCAAGAGACAATCAATTCAAGTCCAATTAGAGGCTTAGGTTCCTTAGACTCACATTCTCACTGATTTGGGCACTCTTTCTCACTTGAAGCTCACCCCAAGCTTGTTCATTTGCTTGGCTCTCTTCCTCAACTCACTCAAGTGTTTAAGGATATATGACATTTTGCTCAATTTTCCTCGAGGAATGAATCCTACCATAGGCTTGACTATCAACCAATTCTCTACTTTATTAATGAAAACAATTTAGAATCAAGAGGTTTTTCACTTTGGTTGTAACGTGGCCATGGGATTAATCGTTAGGTGGGGAAATTAAATAAAGGACATTTCAAAAGGGCTATACAAAATCAAGCTTTGCAAACATGACCTTCTAAAATACCTTTTGGGTTTTGATTCCTTTTTACACCTTTCTTTTCTTTCTTTTCATTTTATTTCTCATTTCTTTTTGTTATCCCCTTCTCTATTTATTTTTATTTTTTTCTTTTCTTTTTCTTTTATTTTGCTTGGAGAAGGGGAGATTTTTCAGATCAAAAGAAACTTTTTTTTTTCTGATTCTTTCATCCCAAACTTTTTTTTCACTATCTTTTTACCCTTTTGTTATACTTTAGAAGGTCCCTTAGCAAGCATATTTATCAAAACATTTCAGGGTACCAAGAAAAGCATTTTATTCTTTCTGGCTCAAAATTGGGCAACTAAGGGGTAACATTTCATCATTCAAAGCTCAGAAGGCCAGAAAAATACCTATTGCCTCAATCATTTTCAAATATGTTTTCAAAAAATTTTAATCTTTAAAATGGTTTCAAGTCAAGTTCTAGAGAAATACATCCAAGAGGAATAACACTCTAACACAACGAATGGGGTAGATTTAGTGAGTACCCCTTTTGGCTCAAAATCTCACATTTTAGTAGTTCAGAAATCAATGAGTAACACAAATATATAGAACCATATGCTAATTATCAACTATCCAAGATTATCTCAAACATTTTCATTTGCAGCCTTATCACAAGAATGAAAAAAATTGGGTTCAATAATTCACTATCACAATTTAATTGGCACTCAGTTCTCACAATTGGATTCAAAATCTAAGCAAGGGCAATCTAATCATGTGATCATGCAAAACTATCATGCAGGACTATATGAATGCAACATGCAAAATTCAAATGCAAAATACCCCTACCCCAAGCTTAAGAATTTACATTATCCCCAATGTAAACAATCAAGATGGAGAGAGGAAAAAAATGGAACGGCTTACCGAGGCGGTAGCGGGTGCTGGTTCACATGCCTAGTCAGAATGAACTGCATGAAAATTGGGTCACGGCCTTGATGGGTGCTGACTTTTCTTCTTGTTCTCCTTGCTCTTCCATCCTTCCTTCTTACCCTGCAAACACTTGGCAATTCTCAATTTATTATTTTTCCTCTTGAGTTCTCAAATTATTCAAGAGGTTAATATTAAAAACAAAATTATTAAGAAAATAAAAACAACTAAAGAGAAGGGTTAAGAAAAGTTGGGTTGCCTCCCAATAAGCGCTTCTTTAACATCACTAGCTTGACGTTCTAGGATCCTCCTCCCGGATCAAATGGAACTTGAAGTGGAGATTACAGCAGTAGTATGACTTTATCTTCAACTCCACTCAGCCAGTGTATGAAAGCACCATTGACCTCTTCAACCATAGTAATGCACTCACTTCCTAGCGGGTCAAATGGCATTCTCACCAGGAAGTTTGAAAGACAAGTGGGAGGGGCTAACTTACCAATGTCCACACATGCATGCAAGCCGACATATTTGTCCAATGCAGAAAATTCAGATTCCTTAGCAAGCATGGTGGAATCCACTACCACTTCGTCTTCATCTTGAACTATCCCCCAAACCAGATTTTCCTCAAATTGTGTTGCATGTGACTCTTGTTCTAATTGTGTGCAAATCTCCTCAACTTGCGTTTTGAAGTTCTGCTTCACAGCTTCGATACTGTCACAGTTGGCTCTTGCCTTGGCCTCAGAGGCGGATAGCTCTTGGGAATATTGTTCTAGAGCAGCTTTCAACGGTGTTTGCTCCTTCCATTCCCATTCGTCAACTTCCCAAGGACTTGTGAAAAGTACTCCCTCTTCTAGTGATTTGTCCACCATCACGACTTCATCTTCAATTTGATCCATTCCCACAACCAGATTTTTCTCAAATTCTGCTTCATGTGGCTCTATGGGAATCATACATGGTGGTGGAGGTGGTAAGTATGAACAAAAGGTTTCCCAATCCTCCTCGGAGAAGTTATATATAAGCCTTCCTGTCATATAATCAACTTGTGCGAGAGTAACATGATCCATCAAATCCATGCAATCTCCCAAACACCAGTTGTCCTCCAAGGCGTGACTTGAGGCTTCCTCATCAGGTGGATAATAGTGATTGTCCATGAACTGCATCCACCTTGCAAAAACAGAACTCAAAACAAAAAGATCAAATATATACAGAAAAATAAAAAAGAATAAAAATGTCTAAATTAGTTGCCTCCCTTGTTACTAATGATATTGGCAAAACCAATCCCCGGCAACGGCGCCAAAAACTTGTTGGACGAATCAGGGCAAGTATACCCAGTCGTGCAAGTAATACGGTGGTGAGACCGGTTATCGTATTCATGGGGATTGGATGTCAAGTACCAATTCACAAACTCAGTAACTATCTAGACTAAACAGAGAATCAAGAGAAATCAAAACAGAAAAATAAAGCAACAAAAGAAATAAAATATTTTTGTCTTTTTGGGGACTTTTAACAAACACTTGGAGTGCAGAAAGGATATGTTGGGACTAGACTTCACCAAACCTCTAACTCATGTACTATCAGGACTAGATACCTCCCATTCATGATTCAGATATTAAAATCAATCCACTAAATTACTCAAACCCCGATTCCTCGGATGGCAAGAGCCTAAATCCACTAATAGACCCTAATTCCTTAGGTGGCCTAGATTAATGAATTTGCATTAGGATTAGGGATTACGCGATTACTAGTAAACCTAACTCCATTCCTAGATGAAAGGGTTACTAGGTGATTAAATTCAGTTCCGGTTCTGATACGAATTTCCCAATTGCATACCAAAACACTAATCGAGTCATGGGGGTGCTAGCCACAACAAGCATTAAGCATGGAAAATTAATCACTAATATGAAGGCATGAACACAGAATAATCAGTCAAGATAAATACATGATAATAAGTTTGATTACATCTAATCCCAACAAACGTGATTTAACTATTCATAACTACAGAGAAAGCCAAACCAGAAAAGAAATAGAGAAAGGAGGAAAGGGAGAACTCCATTGAAGCTTCCCACTGTCGTCACAGCAACCCCCTAACTCAACTCCCTTCTAGGGTTGGAACCCTACTCCAGCCGCAACTCCAAGTGCCTCCTCCAAGAACTCCCAAAAACTCTCTCAATTCTGCCCTAAAACAGCAACTTATACCAATCAGGTCTGCGCGAGCTCGCGAGGCGAATGTCTTCTCGCGAGGAGAATATTAAACTTTTCGCCTTCAGGATTGGAACTCTCGTGAGGCGAATCACTGTTCGCGTGGCGAGAGAGAACAGGTTGTATTTTCTGGCACAGTCATCAGTCAGGTTCGCGGGGCGAATGGTATCTCGCGGGGCGAATCTTCAGAATTATGATTGGCTCAATTTCTTCTCTTTTCAAGCTCTAAAATCATCCAAGCTTCATTATGGCCAAATCTGCACAATTTTCCTTAAGTTCCTGCAAAATAACACCAAGAAACCGCTTCACCCGTTCCAAGGGAAAAACTAACTAAAATCAAATAAAGAATTCCTAATCTATATGAAAAATGCATGCAAAAGTGTACAGAAAATATCATGTAAAATCACACTATCAGTGACTCATTGCAACCACATAAAGGAGAACATTTACAGCCAATCTCGGCTGTTGGGCGGATAGCCCTGCCATCTTCTTTATTTAATCTTTCCAACCATTCTATGACAGCTATTGAGCAGCAGTAAACAATACAAGATTTCTAACATTCAACCTTTACATTGTAGCATAATATTTCCATAGATATTTTCAGGAATATTTCATTCATGAGTTCACACAAAAATCAGTATTTTATCAATCTCAATCAATTTCATACTCATTCCATAACTTTGAACCATAAACCACACAAAAATACCCAAAATAAACACAATCCCTCACATAGCAAACATTCAACAATCCAAGATTCCAAAAGTGCAAAGAGGGTTAGAGCATAAAGCAAACAAAATAAATCCCAAAAATAGAATAGTAAATAGCTTAAATACTCAAAACCATAGACAAACAAAATAATATAATAAGAGAAAGCTGGGGTTTTGAATTGGGGGTTTAGGTTTCAATTTCATTTGGGGAAGTAAAAAGGAAAGATGAAAGAAAGAAAGAAATGAGAACAAAATGGAAAGAGAAGAAGATGGTGACGAAGGCGATGCATCTCAGTCGCGGCGGCGACAGCTGCGGAGTAACAATAGCAAAACGCTTTCGGCAGCGAAGGACCAAAAGGACAAAAACGATGTGGGGTGGTGATATGAAACACTAGGTCAGCTTCTCCTGCCTAATGGAGGCCGGATGGTGACTATAGGGGGCTAGACGCCAGTTGGAAAACCAAGAGATAAGGGAGAGAGTTTGAAGTGAAGAGAGAAGGAGAATGAGTCTAAGAATGAAGAGACTATGGGTGTTCGCGGTTCGGTTTGGATCGATTTTGAGGAAAGAAGTCATCCGATCCAAAGTAAAAAAATGCATGTGATTTGAATTGGTTTCGTTGGTTCAGTTTTTAACCACGCATCATTGCTAATGCCAAATCAGAGATTTGAAACATAGAACAGATTAACATAACACACACAAAGACAAAGTAAAATCCCAGACAGAACACAAAAGGGTACAAACTTGAAAGAATCAAGGAACCTAATACGAAATCAATGCATAAACAGCGGATGAGGAATAAACCCCTAAACCCCAAACCCCCTAACCCCAAAAACCCTAACCCATAAACCTTCAACCCTGAACACTCAACCCCGACCTCGAACCCCAAACCCTTAAACCCCAAACCCCTTAACCCTAACCCCAAAACCCTAAAACCCCAAAACTCTAAAACCCAAAAACCCTAAAATCCAAAACCCAAAACACCTAACCCCTAAACCCCCACCTCCAACCCCCAACCCCCAAACCCCAAACCCAAACCCCCGACCCCAAACACCAAACCCCAAACCCCATACCCCAACCCTGACCCCTAACCCCTAAGCCCTAAACCCCAAACCCCAAACCACAAACCATAATCCCTAAACCCAAGTTAATGAACAATTAAAATTTATAAGTTTTGAATAATCGTGAATGAACCCTAAACCCTAAACCTTAAACCCCGAACCCTAAACCCCGAACTCCGACCCCGGAAGCCCAAACCCCAACATCCAAACCCCTGGCCCTAAACCCCGAACCCCCCGGCCCAAACCCCGATCCCCAACCCCGGGCCCCAAACCCCCCAGCCCCAGGCCCCATGCCCCAACCCCCCACCCACAAACCCACAACCCCTAACCCAAACCCCTAACCCAAACCCTAACCCCTAACCCAAACCCCTAAACCTAAACCCCTAAACCCAAACCCCTAACCCTAACCCCTAAACCCCGGGCCCCAATCTCGAAACCCTAGACCCCTACCCCAGACCCTGACCCCAAATCCAAAACCCCAAACCCAAACCCCAACCGGACCCCAAACCCAAACCCCCGAACCCCAAACCCTAACCCCCCAACCCCAAACCTCAAACCCCTTACCTTAAACCCAATAAAAACCCCATAATGTACGTTACTACTAACCCAATCCCATTAGATACCTTTGGGACTTACATTTAAGATGCCAAACCTCTTAAGGGGGCGTTTGGAATAGCTTATAGAGAGTTTATCTTATCATATACTTATAAGCAGATATTTTGAAGTGCTTATGAAAATAACTTATATCATATACATATTAAGCAGATATTTTGAAGAGTTTATTAAAATAACTTATAACCTAACTATAAGCTCCTTTATCTCATTTCAATAAGCTTGCTAGAGAAGCTTTTGAAATAAGTTAAAACAACTTATAGCAAGGTCATAAGCACTCATGTGATAAGCGTTAATTAAGTCGTTTCTTAAATAGCATAAAACCATTACTAAAAGCTATGAAAATTAATTCAAAATATTTGGAAATTATAAAAATAAAGTGCTATTAATGATTTCCTTTTCTATTTCTCTTGCATCAGTTTGTTTCTGCTTTTGTAAGCGCTACTAATGATTTCCTTTTTTGTTGCTCCTACATCAGCTTGTTTCGACTTTTGTAAGTTTGCCTATGCTTTTCCCATAATGGATCTTCACACGGAGAAAGTCTTCTCTGGACACTAACCCATACAGAAAAAAGTTATTATCATGCCTTTTTCTGACGAATTACATAATCCTACGATTCACAGTCTAGTAAGGTTATCAAATGAATTGGAATTACAATTGATACGACCGAAAATGATATACGATTTCTAACCAATGCAATATTACACAGGTTTAGATTCATTAAATGTACACTTGTAATTAAAGTTGTCTAGCATATTTAATCATTCTTTTTTGAAAATTGATTTTCTCTCTCCACTAATTATTATCCTATTTATTATATGATTTCATTTCCCTATATAACGTTTCTCTCAATAACCATATCCTCTCTCCCCTATTTATTACTATTATCAAATATATCCCTTTTTTTACGATGATCTGTATCAAAAACAAGTTAACGCAATTCAGTGTAATTGCTTAAGCAGACCTTTCTTTTTCCATTTTCTTTTGGTTAACGCTAAAACTTTCGGGAGCAAGTTACATGAAGCAAATCAAACATCCAAAAATTTAAGGAAGCAAGTTGATCAAAAAATAAATAAAAATAGATTGTCAAAAAAATAAAAAAGGAAGCAAGCATATATTTATAGTTAAATGTTAAAGGTTCTGGATAATACTAATAAATAGGGGAGAGAGAATACGGTTATTGGTTCTTGAGAGAAACATCGTATAGGGAAATGAAATCATATAATAAATAGGATAATAATTAGTGGAGAGAGAAAATCAATTTTCAAAAAATAATGATTAAATATGCTAGACAACTTTAATTAGAGGTGCACATTTAATAAACCTAAACCCATGCAATATTGCACGGGTTAGAAAAACCCATTGTTTATTTGTTGTTTCCAAATTCCAAGTTGCCAGAAAATGGAAACCATCAATCCCTTAAAAATGAGAGTCGGTTTAGTAATTTTGAAAAAAAAAGAACATTTTGGAAAATAAAGTGAGAATGTATGCATGTTGATATTTTTTATGATTATTTTAATAATTTCACCAACATAACGTAAAATTGACGGTGCGACACAGGTTGCAATACTAGTAGTAGAGTGTCGTACTGATATAATAACCATGGACACGGTTTGCTCAATGATAGAAAAGACTGAATTAAAGGTCATAATTTTAATGGACAAAACTGTTACAGATGTAATATGTATTATTTTTTAATAGGATTATGATATGTATAATAAATCATCAATGAAAATAAAAGATGTGTATAAAGTATACATTTACTATGTCATATTAAAAAACAGTAACTAATATACCCAACTAAATTTTCTCCAATTTTAAATCCTGGCATGTTCCCACCCCAAGTCAAGGTGGTAAAATTAGGAAAAAGCAGTGGCATTTTCGTGAACAAGATGAGGATGACGATCGATGACGATATGGGTCACAGCATTTGACCGACATTCGTTTATGGCAGTCGATGGTATCCTTTTGACCATTCATAGGGTTGGGCCTTAAGCTATCTTACAATCTGCTTGCCTGTCTCCAGCTTTGTTTTTAAGGAACATTTTTTTTGGTTGTGAAGCACGATATTTGTCGGTTTTTCCAAAGCCCATCTGTCAAAAAAGCACGTTGGTGAGAGACCTAGCCTATGATGACGACCCTACTCCTCTCTGCCTTCTTCAGATGTCATTTTCAACTTCCAGAGGCAATTATATTTCTTTCTCGTATGTTATGTGCTATAATTTAATTTTATGACTAATAAATTTCAGGGCTTGCTGACAACAAGTACCCTTAGCAAGGTTTTATAGGAAACCTAATATAACACTTCTCACAATAATAAATAGGGAAATTCTAACGAGTTCCCTAAGGGTACTCGTTAAGGAACCAAGAAAATAAACTTTGTATTGGGAATTGATATATTTAATGTTTGAAGAAGTTAAATACTTAGTTTTCCCATGAAAACTTTCTTCTTATGATTCCTTGAAGAGTGCCCTTAGGACACTCGTTAGCATACCCTAATAAATAAATCAATTCTCACAAAAAACTAGTTTATAGTAATACTTATTCCTATATTATTTGTAATAAAAAATTAAACTATTTATAGATACTAATTAGTTGAGCTAGTAAATATTTTTGTAGTTACTTGCCATATTTTAGTATCAAACCTTGTTTTGTCGTTACCCCCTTTTCTCTCCCAGATGAGTAAAAAACTATTTACATCCTGAAATATCAAGTATTTATCATATTAACTACACATTAAGAAAAACTTTTAAGATAACAAGTAATAAAATAATCATAAATTTTTATTATAATTTTTTTTTTATATTATCAATCAATTATATGCATAATTAAATTATAGTATCAAATAGTAAAAAATTTAAACATCGAAAGTATATTTAAAAATTAAACTACCTCATGAGTGCATATTCTGCAGTGTTATCAAATAAAATGGAGATTATACGCAGTTACTGAATATTTAAATTAAAAATAAATTGTGATACTGATTACAGTTTACAAATTTCTATTTAGTTAAATTAACTTTAATAAACTCGCAACTCTTTCTGACTATATATGCCAAATAATCGGATAAATATTATAACAGAACTTGTTATATGCTTTTGTATGAAAGCATTTGGAGATTAATTGAGCAGATATTCTCCACCTTGGCAATTCAATGTCTTGGATGAAGCACTAAAATTATCAAAATTCTACTATCATTTTTTGGGGTATGTATCTTCAAAATTTTGTTGTCCCCGTGAATTATGAACTCCCTCTCTCACACAGACACACTATTTTAAATGAGATGCAAGCTCCTGGTCGATAAGATTTCTTCAATGTGTTGTTTAAATTGTTTAGGTTTATGATATTAATCAGATGATACCAGCGTTTTAAATTATTCGGTTGCCACTGCATAATGCATGGCTTTATTAGAGTATTTAAAACCTGGCGATCTGGGTAAGTGTTACATCTCCAACTACGTCCTACCTACTAATTGGAAGCCATTCGCATAAAGTTCGTATGTTGAATAAAAAGGCCAGACCATAAAACACAAACCAAAAACAAAATTGACTGACAATAACCCAGAGTTCATTCCGAAAGGAACAAGAGCCAAGAAAAGGGAGCTATGAAGATGAAGCAGGAGCCAAGAAAACTAATCAAATGCCAAAGGTCACTATCGACGTCCTATTCTACCATTCCCACGTTTCCCTCTCCCACGACCGCGAAACGCTGATCTATCTGGCTTAAGCCCCATGGATTGAACTCCCCTCCTTTTCTGGTGTGGAACTTCTTTATCCTCCTTATCTTCCTTGTATCTGGCTGAGTTTCTTGTGGCGAAAGTGATTTCCCGTGATCCACCCGGGACATGCTTAACACCATCTGGGATACGAGACGATCGTTGGTCATCTTTGAGAGCTGCCACTATATCTCCCAGAGGAAGTGAATCTTCCCTTGCAAGTGACTTTTGGCTCCAGAAAGTCACCGCATGCTGCTCATTCTTAATTTCATACATTCTGTATATTATGTAAAATGTTTTCCGGTAGTTAGAAATCAGAAGATATATAAGAAACTAATATTGTACAAAATCTCTTGGATAAAGAAAACTATGTTCATTGATTAAAGAAAATTGAATAAAATGCGTCAAATCATGAAGGATCAGCCTATTTCTCTTGTAAAGAGAAAGAAGCATTACAAATTGGTAACAAATTCTCACCTAGGAACCCGGGTTTTCTCTTCATGTGCATTCGCAATTCATCCGATGATGATGATGTTGTCGATGCATCAGAGTCACCTAAACTTTGATCGTCACAGAACATCACGGGTTCAAAATGTTCCTTTGACAGGGATGTTTGCTTCTTAGAAGAACCCATGGGATGTAAAGCCTGATATTCTTGTGAGGACTCCTTAATCTCATAATCCTGAAATTGAAAGAGAAGGAATGATGGTCACAAAGAGAACGGCTCGTTTAAAGACAATATAAACAAACAAACTGCATAGATAAGCCAAATTTCCCATCACGCGCCTTCAAAAAATTTTATGATGCAGTTGAATTTGAAATTTTCGTTGTCAGAACTTTTAAGCATAAATTTACAGAGCATCCATAAGAAACTTAAAGAAGATATGCTAAACAAGAAAAAAAGCGTTGTATGCCAACATTTCAATAATCTTTAATAAGTTCCAATATGTGCTTTATATCCAATTCAGCCCATCAAGGACAATGGTAAGTTATAATGTTTAAATATTGTCATAGTTACGAGAGGTATCGTGAAACTTCACTTGCTAGGAGTAGGATAAAAAGGGCTGAAGATAGAGAGGATAAAGTCATTAAAAAGAATAAAACAACTAGCACATTTCATATCATAGTACCTCATTAGTAAATATTGCTTTAAATCGCTCATCTTGAAGATCTTGCATGTTAATCCCTTTATTTTTCATGGATTCCTTTTTAGTTTCACCATCATCAGTATCTCGCTTCTCATTCTCAGCTTCTTCACTTTCAAGGAGGCGAGCTGCAACGGCCCGATTAACCTTGGGTAATCTTTTCCTGATCTGCAAGGAAAACGATTGAGACGTGGCTATGGATTAATATTCCAGTCTAAACCGTTTAATCACCCAGAACAATTTTAAGAACATAAAATGATTAGTGAAGGAATCAACCGTAATTCGTGAGGCACGTTAAGCTTCCATTTTTTCTTGCTTCTGCTGTTCTATATAAGCTTCATATTCAAAAGGATATGCCAGTGCTTTTGCCTAAAAAAGAATTCATGTATCATATGATTGGACAAAAACAGAATAATCTAGGATGTCTAGCAACATCTAAGAAAAATAACTTCAATATAAAGACGATCATTACCTCAATTAAGATACAATAGTTTTTTTTTTAATGAAAGCAGTGTAACAGCTTGATTTTAATTATGTTGTTCAACCGGTTAAAATATAATTAAATTATGTTTTAAATGTGAGATTTAGAAAGTGTTTTTTTATTAAAATAAAATCATATTCATAGTCTACTTTATGGTAGACGGTTACGGTAAAATTTTCGATTGAAAATTCAGACGAAAGTCGGTCTGCGTTTTCACTGCCGGTACAAGTTTACTGTGCAGAAAACCTAATTTTGAAAACCTAGTTTATTGTACAAGTTTCCTTCAACTTTGGTTATTTTGAAAAAAAAATTTCAAAAATAAAATAAAATATTTTATTCGGGCGAAAACGTCGGAAGAATTACGATCGGAAATGCAACCGAGTACGAAATGGAGTAGAATAGGAGACATAAAAGGCTTGAGGTGACATGAGGGAGTGAGGTGAATCACTAGAGGTATGGCCTAAGCTACCTCCTAAAAAGTGGTCATGATGGACTTTTTGAAATATATCATATTATATTCTAAAACCTATTTTTCTCTTTCCTCTTCAACCAAACAAGTCTTGAAGACAAAACTTGCTCTCCAAGCTCATCCTCTCTCCAAAATTTCGTGCTCCACTCTCCCTCCTCTATATAATCATCACTCATCTTCATTCTATCATTTTCTTCCTCCATCTTCATACTTCTTCAACTTCTTCCATTTCTTCTTTTTTTCAAACACTTAAAGCTTCCATTTTTATTAGTCTTTTCCACTTGAGTTCTTCATTAAAGTTCTTTCTTATACTAAGGGTAATACTCTCATATGAATCTTTTTGTAAGTTTCATCTTTTATTTCTTAGTTTACTTTATGTGTTCTTTATATGCTTTAAACTTCTAAAATCTCTCTAAAATGGTAGAAAACTCCTTTTGAGTTAAAATAGCTTTCTATAGTCTTATATTAACTTATATTTTCACATACTAAGATGTTGTTTAAAACAAAAATGAAGGCTGAATGCTTGCATTTGTGACCTAGGAAGTTTTTGTTTCAACTTTTGGAATATGATCGTATGTTTGAGTTTCTAGCTATCCATTGATCTTAAATCTATAAATCTTGGAAGTTTTGATAGCTTGTTCCTATGATGGCTGAAAATATGAATAAGTAAGCCTAGGATACTATGTTTCAACTTTCCAAGTATGATCATGGATTTAGAACTCTTAATACCTTGTGATTCTAAACCTAAGAGTTTTTGTTAAACAAATAATATTTTCCTCATCATCCTATAATGGCCGAAACTTAGTGTTTAGGTGCTAGGATGTTTGAGTTTTTATTTTTCCAAGATGATCATGGACTTAAGCTCCATAAGATATTTGGATGCTAAGTCTAAGAAATTGGAAAGTTTAAGGATTTCTAACTTGTTTATTCTATGTTATTAAAGCTAGGATGTATTACTTTCATTTTTCCAAAATGATCATGGACTTAAGCTCCATAAGATATTTGGATGCTAAGTCTAAGATATTGGAAAGTTTAAGGATTTCTAACTTCTTTATTCTATGTTATTAAAGCTAGGATGTATTACTTTCATTTTTCCAAGATGATCATGGACTTGAGCTCCATAAGATATTTGGATGCTAAGTCTAAGAGATTGGAATGTTTAAGTTTCCATTGTTTTCCAAAATGACCATGGACTTGAGCTCCATAAGATATTTTGATGCTAAGTCTAAGAGATTGGAAAGTTTAAAGATTTCTAACCTATAAATCCTATGAAGGCCGAACCTAGAAGGTCATGGACCTAGGATACTTTGTTCTTATT
Source organism: Sophora flavescens (assembly GCA_030762895.1). NCBI lineage: Eukaryota > Viridiplantae > Streptophyta > Magnoliopsida > Fabales > Fabaceae > Sophora > Sophora flavescens. The sequence goes on from CM061065.1 coordinate 845,691, forward strand.
TTTCCAAAATGATTACGATTTTGAGCTCCTTAATACATATGGATGCTAAACCTAAGAGATTGGAAAGTTTAGTGAATGCTAGCCTACTTTACTAGCCTTGGCCGAATACCCTAAGTGTATAACTTAGTGGGATTTTAATTCAACTTTGTTAAATGATCATTGTTTATGAACTTCTAACACTTAAGGATCATAAATCCATGAGTTGTATAATTTTCGGGAATCTCTAACCCTAAGAACTAGTCTTGGCTGAACCTATACCTTGTGGTTTAGTGTTCTTATTTGATTTTAACTTGTGATTTTGCGTTCATAACCTTAGACTTCCATCACGGAGGAAACGAGGACGTTTGTGGTATACCTCTTCGAGCATCTAATCTCCTTACCTTCGCAGAAGGTGGAGTTAGTACTTTGTGGTGTGACAACGAGGAGCTTCGAGTTCGGAGTCCGGTGATAACCCAGGTGGGGGAAAGAACCAACCTATCATCGGAATGGATAAGTAGTAGATTATATAATAATTGTTTAGGGCGACCAAAACCCTACTAGTAGTCCATTAATCGACAAGACCAAAATCACATTGGAAACCTTTTCTGAAAATCCAATGGCGATTCGGGGATTGTAGGTTTATCGATATTAGGTTGATTTTATATTCTTGATGGTTGATTTGAGCTTATTACCTTTATTGAATTGATTTTTGTGCTATGTTGGTGATATTGGAATATTTTGATTGCTATTATGTTATGCATGATCTGCCTGGTTTTTATTATTGTGCTTAGTGGATTTTAAGCAAAGATATATATGTTGTCTACGAGATGATTGTTTTGGGTGTGAGGATAATGATGATTTAGAAGTGCCTAACTTAGATGATGTATGTTAAAGAGGTGTTATGGCATAGAATATGTGTCAAGTTCTAATGGAAGGTTAAGGCACTAGGATGTTGTTAAATCGGGTTGGTGGGATTCAAGTATAGGTGTTGTTGTCCATGACCGTGTATTGGTAATATAATACACAAGGACAAAAGTGTATTGGTAATATGATACACCAAGACAAAAGTGTATTGGTAATATAATACACAAAGACAAAAGTGTATTGGTAATATAATACGCAAGGACTTCTATGTATTGGTAATATAATACACCGTGTATTGGTAATATAATACACATAAAACATTTCTGTGTATTGGTAATATAATATACGTAAAATCAAGAGTTCTCGCGAGACCACTTCCACTTAAAGGGAATGGGGTGGAACACCTTAACGGGAATAGGGGTGGAACACCTTAACGGGAATGGAGGTGTGCACTAGGTGGAACATCCTAACGGGAATGAGGGTGTGCCCCGATGCAAATGAGGGATGGTGACAGGAGTGGTAGTGGCCACGATAACGTAAAGACATGGTGACAGGATTAAAGGGGTTACGTTAAATAACATGTTAGATTGTCTGAGAGTAAGGGTAGAGGATGATATATATTAACCCAAGGATGATTCGTTAGTTATGTGTGTTGATTGTCTGTGACAATTACTGTATAATTTACTATGACTCTTTTCCGCTTTCTGATGATAGAACTGTTTCTTATCCCCTGTATATTTTTGTATTTTGTATTTTATCTCCTTGTGGAATTGTACGAGAAGACCCTGTGGATGAGCGTAACCAGGAGGCTCTGGATGGAACTCCCTACAAACCGGAGGCTGGAGGACGAGCTGTGACCCATGGTGATTAGGGTCTAGTTAGTTATGGCCAGTGCGTTTCGTGAGGCGTATTTTTATTATGTTTTCCGCTGTTTAACATTTTGTCTAAGTATATGCCTGTGAGGGATCCTACTGATAGGATATCCTCAACAGTGTTTTGTAATATGCATAATATACTTATATTGTGATATGCCATTCTAGATGAAGTTGTATACTTTATAAGTTAAGTTTTAATTTTTACGTATTTTCACGTTAAGCGTGTGATTAAGTAATTAAATAATAAGGTTTTAATCTAATGACACAGAGGCACAGCGGGGTGTCTCAAGTAGAACATTTATTAGAGAGAATCGAGGTAAAGTACAACTAAGGGGAGGATGAAAAATCCTCCAAAACAGAAATAGTAGACCACACCATAGAGAAGGTAAAAAATCAAGATTCAAGCAAAGCTACCTTGTCTTTCTGCATATAAGAAATGTAAACTCCCTTGAAACAACCATGAAAAGCTTCAGAAAGAAGCCACACACACAACCCTACCCCAACCCAAATTTAAGGACAGAAACTGATGGGACCCGTGGTGAAAAATACCCAAATAAAGCATTGCATGGGCTGGCAGGTTCTAGAAAGGGAAAAGCCGAAAAGGGGGGGTCCAAGGGAGAGTTAGTTAGTGACATGGCATGTGGACCATGTAGGCACCACATGGGGAAGGATTCTGTTAGCATTAGGGGAATAAATAGGATTGTATGGGGAAAGGGAAAACATTCTGGATTAGTTTGGGTAGAACCTTACAGTTTTTGGCAGAGAGAGAATCCTCTCTTCTGTAGGAGCTTGGCTCTATGGCAGCGTGAAGTCCCTTCCACTGTATTTCCCTTATTTTCAGAAATAATACTCATATTTCCTCTCTATTATTGAGTTGTTTGTTACTTAATTACTTACTGTAATTTCTGGTTCCTATCAGAACCACCCTTAAGATTTGTGCATTCTCTCCAATGAAATACACAAACAATAACAATAAAATTAGTTTTCCACTAGGAGGGATCAGCCTCCAACCAAATACAACATAGACATCAAAAAAAGTGCACACTGGCCATTTTGGCCTCCTTTTCCTACCAAAACCTTTTAAACGAACCCAGAGAAACTGCTCCAAAGTGGAGAGACACGCCCAATGCTCATCTAACAAACTGAACACATCAATCTAAAGAAAAATAGCAAGCTTACAATGCAAAAAAAGGCTTATACCAATAAATTATCACATGATACGTACAAGAAAAGGATCTCCATCATATTCATGCATGATTGAGATCCTAGTGTGTGACTCGTGCTATTGCATGACATGTCAAATTGAAAGGAGGAACAAAACAAGTATTTTCTGAATTGCTTGTGTTATTTTCACACAGCATAGAGGTATTCTATTTATACACTAGAAGAATTAAATACAACTGATAATTACAAGACAAATAAATGAGGCACCTATTTTCTATAGACATTTCCTAATTTCATGACTAGAGAATACATGAACCTCATTAATTTACAATGGCTATTTCCTAAACTATTAATGACAGTCCATGAACCTTTGGACGGTGGATTCCAACATTAATGACAGTCCATGAACCTTTGGACGGTGGATAATCTTTGGACGGTGGATTATCTTTGGACGGTGGATTCCAACATTCCCCCTCAAGATGGGGAATGGATATCAATCATTCCCAGCTTGCAAGTAAGTTGGTTGAATCGATTCATTGGCAAACCCTTTGTTAAAACATCTGCTAGCTGCTGCCCAGAGGGAATGTAGGTTGTTGTTATCAATCCACTATCCAACTTTTCCTTGATGAAGTGTCGATCTATCTCAATGTGTTTTGTCTTGTCATGTTGAACAGGATTATGAGCAATACTGATAGCCGATTTATTATCACAAAACAATTTCATAGGACCTTCGCACTTTATCTTCAAGTCATCGAGCATAATTTTCATCCACAACAGTTCACAGATTCCTTGTGCCATAGCTCTAAATTCTGCCTCTGCACTTGATCGAGCCACTACATTTTGTTTCTTACTTCTCCAAGTAACAAGGTTCCCACATAGGAACATGAAATAGCCTGCTGTGGATCTTCTATCACTTACTGAACCTGCATAGTCTGCATATGTATAAGCCTCCATAGTCAAGTTTCCACCTTTTTTGAACAAGACTCGTCTTCCTGGAGTAGCCTTGAGATACTGCAGTATACGTTCTACAGCCTGTAAGTGTCTCTCCCTCGGATCATGCATGAACTAACTCACAACACTGGCCGCATATGCTAGATCTGGTCTAATGTGTGCCAAGTAAATCAACTTCCCCACAAGTCTCTGGTATTGGATTTTGTCAACCTTGGCACTCTCCTCTTCAATGCTCATCATGTGATTTTGCTCGATGGGAACACATGTAGGTTTACATCCAAGTTTCCCTGTTTCCTTCAAAAGATCAAGCACATACTTCCTTTGAGAGATGAAAATGCCTTGTTTTGAGTAGGCCACTTCAATCCCCAAGAAATACTTCAGTTTCCCAAGGTCCTTCATCTCAAATTCTGCAAATAATTTTTCCTTAAGCAGATGTCTCTCAACTAGGTCATCTCCTGTAATAATTATATCATCAACATAAACAAGAAGTACAATCAGTTTTCCTCCTTGTGAATGTTTGAAGAAAAGTGTATGATCTCCTTGGCTTTGCTTGTAACCCAGCAACACCATAGCTTTTGTAAATCTTCCAAACCATGCTCGGGGAGACTATTTTAGCCCATATAAAGCCTTCCTCAATCCGCAAACTTTGTTTGTTCCACTTGTGGGATCAAACCCTGGGGGAATCTCCATGTACACTTCCTCCTCTAAGTCTCCATGCAAGAAAGCATTTTTGACATCAAACTGGTGTAGTTGCCATCCAGAGTGGGCAGCAAGAGAGAGTAAAATATGAACAGTGTTCATCTTTGCTACTGGAGCAAATGTCTCCTCATAATCAATGCCATAGGTTTGAGTGTATCCCTTTGCCACTAGTCTTGCTTTAATCCTGTCTAGGGTACCATCTGACCGGTACTTTACAGTGTAGATCCATATACTCCCCACTGGTCTCTTTTCTTTTGGTTTCTCAACAATTTCCTATGTTCCATTTCTTTCCAGAGCTTGCATCTCCTCATTCCTTGGTTGAACCCAATTCTTATCCTTTAATGATTCTTGTACTGTTCTAGGGATTCTAATCGAGTCAATGGCTGTAATAAAGCTTTGGTGCTGCAAAGAAAGGTTTGTGGTGGAAACAAATTTGGAAATGGGGTACTTAGCAAAAGATCTTTTCCCTTTTCTTAATGCAATAGGTAAGTCATCATCAATGTTAGGATCACAATTATCCAAAGGAATAGGTTCAGAATGAATGAAAGGAATAGATTCAACATGAATGGGACTAGTGTTTTCAGTACTCACCATGGGTTCATATATTTGGGGTTGCGGCTGGACCAGGGAGGGGTGTTTCATCCTTTGATAGACCAGTTTTGGCGAGCTTGCTCTAGTCTGGGGAGCTAATTCCTGTGTGTCAGAGTGCATATCGGAAGATTGGAGCAAGGGAATGTTGCTTTCTCGAAAGATCTCAGCTTCTAAATCAGAATTATTATTCTCCCCCTGAAGCTGAGGGGAACGGAAGTATGACTGATTTTCTTGGAAGGTGACGTCCATGGAGACATACACTCAATGAGAGGCAGGGTGATAACATTTGTATCCCTTCTTGTCGGGGGCATAACCAATGAACACACATTTAATAGCATGAGGGTCAAGTTTGCCCCGATGCTGACGATGGACATGAACAAAAGCAACACAACCAAAAACACGAGATTCAAGACTTTGCATAATAGGAACAGATCGAAAAAATGTTTTCATGACATGAACAGGACTCAAACCACCAAGGATTCTAGAGGGTATTCTATTTATTAGATAAGCAGCAGTTAAAACAGCTTCCCCCCAATATGACTTTGGAACTGACATTTGGAATAACAATGCCCTAGTCATTTCAAGTAAGTGTCTGTTTTTTCTTTCAGCAACCCCATTCTGTTGGGGAGTATCAACACATGTGAGTTCATGTATAATACCTCGTTCTTTAAGAGAGGTAGAAAGACTTTGATTGACATAGTCTCTACCATTATCAGACCTCAAGGGCTTAATAGTTTTTCCAAATTGAGTATAAATCATATGATAAAACTGAGTGAATAATTTTTAAACTTCAGATTTATCTTTCATCAAGAATATCCAAGTGACACGAGTGCAATCATCAATGAAAGAAACAAACCATTTTGCACCAGAGATATTAGGAACGGTAGCAGGACCCCAAACATCAGTATGAATAAGAGAAAAAGGTTCATCACTTTTCTTAACACTTGATCGAAAACTTACCCGATGATGTTTGGAAAATTCACAAACATCACATTGAAAGGACTCAACCGATTCATTCAAAAACAAAGAAGGAAACATGGTCTTAAGTAGAGTGAATGGGGGATGCCCAAGATGATTAAGTTGGATCCAAATTTGGGAGGAACAAGACTTGGATTGATGACAGGAATGTTGCAACTTCACACCAGAACCACCTGAAGTTTCCATCTCAAGGTAGTACAACCTTCCCCGTTCCTTGGCAACTCCAATAGTCTTACCCGTAGTAATGTCCTGGAATACACAATGAGAAGGGAAAAATGTTACAGCGCAATTAAGGTCTTTGGTAAGTTTATTTATAGAAAGAAGGTTAGATGACATGATGGTTGGGCGTGATAACAACCAAGAGTGCGATGAAGGTTAAAAAAACACAAACTGCAATGAAGGCAAAAACAAACAAAGGGTTTGCGGTGAAGATGACTTTGGGTACTATAACTAAGAAAGACAAAGCACAATGAAGGTGCTAAACATGTAATGAAGGAACAAGACAGAACATGTCCTGCAATGAAGGCAAGGCACCTAAGGTCACTCAGCAATGAAGGACGAGGCAACGTAAAAGCAAAGGCAGAGACACCCAAGGTCGGGAGCTCTGATACCAAATTGAAAGGAGGAACAAAACAAGTATTTTCTAAATTGCTTGTGTTTCTTTCACACAGCATAGAGGTATTCTATTTATACACTAGAAGAATTAAATACAACTAATAATTACAAGACAAATAAATGAGGCACCTATTTCCTATAGACATTTCCTAATTTCATGACTAGAGAATACATGAACCTCATTAATTTACAATGGCTATTTCCTAAACTATTAATGACAATCCATGAACCTTTGGATGGTAGATTCCAACATTAATGACAGTCCATGAACCTTTGGACGGTGGATAATCTTTGGACGGTGGATTCCAACATGTCATAACACCTAGCCTCTTTTTTGCCCTATCTCAACTTTTGTCAAGCTTAGATGGTATAATAAATTCAACAGTCATACTATCAAAAACAAAGTCAACCTTATTAGGAAGAACTGGACTACATGAAGCTTCCTCGAGTTCTGAAATGTTTTGATAGATATGTTGCAAATCACACATCTTTTCCACCAAGTTTGTAAATGATATGACTTTTTCACCCACTTAACATAATATAAAAAAATTCCGATGAAGTGAATGTAAAACCATCAATCAGGTGTTTAACCAAAAAAAAAAGGTCTCAGAATATCAATAATTCATGAAGTACGTGTGGGTGAATAAGAAAACATGCCGAGAAGAACCTACCTTTTTGTATAATGCATACTTAATAAAGAAGCCAAGCATGTAGTCTCTAAGTAGATTGGTTCCAATCAGGTTGGTTATATTTAACCTCTCAAGCTCTTCTTTTGTCAAAAATTTGTAATGATCATAAATAGTTGTTTGTCCACCCGTGTCTAGCTCCTCCTGTAAAATAATTCTAATGTCAATACAAAGATGACTAAATACTAGACTAACTAATCTAAGAATCGATTAAGATAGAGTAAGAACATACAGTGAAATTTTCTAGAGAAGAACACCATTTGGGAGCAGGTCCAAGGGATGGTATGAAGTAAGATGGTAGTTGGCTACAGTCCAAAGCTAGCAAGATCAAACCACTTCCAGCAAATGTACATACATCATTTATTATTCCTGCTGTGGGTTCAATGCTGGTCATGCCTTCTCCCTGAAACAAGTTTATAATAAACCATATGACAACCAATGTTGATGAACACACAATTTAAATGCCGGTATTACCTAAAACGTTTACAAAAGAATCAAAGCTCATAGATTTATCAGTGATAAGTGAACTTCAATATGAAGGTAATGAGTTGAATATTGATTATACATTTAAAATAGTATCATCCTTCAAAATACTTTAACTGATTTCTGCTTAGTAAATTTTGACGGAAAAGAATACATTAAGACCATGTTTTTATTTTCTGATATGTTTCAAGAACAATAACATCTCCAAAAGATTAAAATGTTGTAGACATCCCAACATGCCACAATAAAATCAATAGTTACTGTGAGAATCTGTGTGTTGTGTGATATTTTAGGAATGTTTATATTGTATATTTTACCTTTTAGAATTAGAATCTCTATTTAATTTGGTAATTAGTCAATCCCTGAAATCAACGGATTTCAAATTAAGGAAGGAAACATCTGTTGTTTCCTAATGAAGATGCTAGGAACTGTGTATATATTTCTGCATCATTGATCAATAGAAAAATAATTCAATTCCCAAAATTTGATATGGTATCAGAGCTCCCGATCTAAGGGGGCTTGCTTCCGCGAGAAAAAAAAAACCTAAACCTGCAGCAGTTGGCCTTCATTGCCAACGCAAAAAAACCCTAAACCCTGCTACATTTGGCCTTCATTGCCAACATATCTCCAACCTAATCTTTACTTATTCGGCCTTCATTGCCATCATTAGTGACAACCTTCATACCTCATTATGTCTAACTAAGAGGGTGAAGTTCTGGACACAGCGAAAGGAACAAAGGATGCCCAACCTGGAGAACTGCAGAACATACATGCTGCCTATCGACTGAATGGGAAGAATTACTTGAAATGGTCCTAACTTCTTCAGACAGTGCTGAAGGGAAAAGGGAAACTGAGCTTCATCAAGAGTTCTGGACCAAAAAGGGAGATCCCATGTTCGAAGCATGGGATGAGGAAGATGCTATGATCATGGCTTGGCTGTGGAATTCAATGATCCCATAACTTAGTGATACCTGCATGTTTCTCAGCACCGCAAAGGAAGTTTGGGATGCAGTGGAGCAGACCTACTCCAAAGCCAAGGATGTGGCCCGGGTATATGAAGTAAAGGTGAAAACAGTAGCAGCAAAGCAAGGGAATAGGACTGTTACTGAATATGCCAATCAACTAAAGTCCCTATGGATGGAACTAGACCTTTATAGAGTGATCAAGCCTAAGTGTTCAGAGGATGCAATGATTCTCAAGGACTTTATTGACCAAGATAGGGTTTATGATTTCCTGGTTGGCCTAAATTCTGAATTTGATCTGGTCAGAATTCAAATCCTTGGGAAACAAACACTTCTATGTTTCAATGAAGTGGTGGCCATTGTAAGAAGTGAAGAGAGCAGAAGGAGTTTGATGCTGGATACTCCTAATGTGGACAGTTCAGCCATGGTTGCTGAACGTGTTAATGGTGAATCAGCAAATGTGGGAAATAAAAATGATGGTCTATGGTGCACATATTGCAACAAGCCACACCACACTCGCGAGAAGTGCTTGAAACTGCATGGTAAACCTTCTTACTTAGAGTTTGGTAAACCTTATAGGCGTGAGTGGGGACAAAAGGGGGGACATTTCAAGAAAAATGGGCAGGTTCATGTTGCAGTAGGTGACACTAGTGATGAGCATAAGCCTGAATCCAGCAACCTGAATCAGGAAGAGATAGAAGGCTGAGGTCTGTCCTTAGCAATCTGGAAAAACCTTCAGGTACCTATAGTTTGGCTTTTTCAGGTATGTTTTCATTTTCAATTGGATTAAATGTCTCAGAAAAACCATCTACTATACACTGGATTTTGGATTCTGCAGCCACTGACCATATGACACCCTTATCCACACACTTTTCTACCTATTCACCTTGTCCCAGCAATAAGAAAATTATTATAGCAGATGGTAACCTTGTAACAGTGGCGGGTTTGGGAGACATTAAAGTAAATTCATCAATAACATTAAAGAATGTTCTCCATGTCCCAAAATTATCTACCAACCTTGTTTCTGTGAAAAAACTCACTAAAGATTTATCCTGTAAAGTGATTTTTCCCAAAAATCATTGTGTTTTTCTGGACAAGGATTCGAGGAGGAGGATTGGACTTGCTAGAGAATGGATCGGCCATTATTACCTTGAAGAACCGAATACGCATTCCCTGGCTGTGACCACCAATTTGCCTTACTCTCTCCTGTCTGAATCTACGTTATCCAATATGGAAAAGATTCTTCTTTACCATTGTAGGATGGGACATCCTTTCATTAGGATTATTAAAGTTCTTTTTCCTTTATTGTTCTCCCAAACAGAGGTTGAGAGTCTTCTTTGTGATGTGTGTGAGCTTGCTAAACACAAGCGTGTATCTTTTCCCATAAGCAACAAAAGAAGCACTTTTCCCTTTTATCTTGTTTATACTGATGTGTGGGGTCCCTCTAAGGTTCCTAATGTGCTTGGTGCTCGCTGGTTTGTTACCTTCATTGATGATTGTACCCGTGTTACTTGGACCATTTTACATAAAAATAAATCTGAAGTAAGCACGGTATTCCAGAATTTTTTCTATATGATGAAAAAACAATTTGGTGTTAAGTATCAAGTGCCTTAGGTCTGATAATGCTAAGGATTACTTCAACCACATCCTTACACCCTTCTGTCAAAAGGAGGGCATCGTTCATGAGTCCTCTTATGTCAAAACACCGCAACAGAATGGGGTAGCTGAGAGGAAGAATGGGCATCTTCTTGATCAAACTCGGGCTCTTTTGTACCAGCACAATGTCCCTAAAACTTTTTGAGGTGAAGCTGTCCTTACAGCAACACATCTAATCAATAGGCTTCCCTCCAAGGTCTTAGGTTTAAAAAGCCCAATGGACATGCTTTCTTCCTTTTACCCAAATCTATCCACTAAAAATAACCTTACACCTCGGATCTTTGGATGTGTCTCCTTTGTCCATGTCCATAGTCAAGATAGAGGGAAACTTGATCCTAGAGCTCTTAAATGTGTGTTTGTTGGGTATTCTTCCACTCAAAAGGGGTATAAGTGCTATCACCCTCCTTCTAGGAAGTTCTTTGTCTCTCTGGATGTCACCTTTCATGAGGCTAGATCTTATTTCAGTCAACCTTATCTTCAGGGGGAGAGTTTTAGGGAAGATAGGGAACTAGATCTTCTTGGACCTCTTGGGTTACCTGACTTGCCCACTTTTGAGCCCACAAACCAACCTTATGATGTGGCTGATCCCGAGCCTTCTATTGTGGTTGAACCCGAGCCAACTCCCACAAACCAACCTTTTGTTGTGGCTGAACTCGAGCCAACTGTTGTGACTGAACCCGAACCTTCTGTTGTGGCTGAATCTGATGTGCGGTGGAAGAAAAATCTGGTATTCATGAAGAAGAGGTCAAAGGCTATTCCAGACTCTATGCCAGTCTAGGAGTCCAACTCCAGTCCTTCAAATGAGGTAACAATTTCTGATTTTGAAACTTTACAGGTTAAAACTAAATCCCAAACTGTCATAGATGACCTTGACCTCCCAATTGCTATTAGAAAAGGAACCAAAAAAGCCACTAAATAGCCCTTATACCCTCTCTCCAACTACCTCTCATTTGAGCATTTTTCACCCACTCACAAAGCCTTCCTAGTTAACCTAAATACTACCTCCATACCCACCACCTTGTTTGAGGCTTTGTCCAATGAAAAATGGAAGTAAGCCATGGATGTTGAGATGGAAGCCTTAGAGAAGAATAAAACCTGGGAGTTAGTTACTTTATCCGGAGAAAAAAGGCCAGTTGGATGCAAGTGGGTATATACAGTTAAATATAAAGCTGATGGGTCAATCAAGTGGTACAAGGCGAGGCTAGTTGCCAAAGGGTTCACACAAACTTACGGGATTGATTATTTGGAGACATTTGCCCCGGTTGCTAAAATGAATACGGTCAGGGTATTATTGTCTCTTGCTGCCAATAGGGGTTGGGACTTGCAACAATTTGATGTAAAGAACGCGTTCTTAGATGGGGAAGCAGCATTCAGTTGAGAGTTAATTATAGAGAAGTTAAAGCTCCTAGCAGTACAAGTTAAGCACAGTAATATAAAGCCTTGTACACTGTATGATTTCAAGAAATGAAATTCATAATTCAGTTTTAAGTTTCTGTTCTCCCTTCTCCCTATGAGTTTCTCTTTCTCTACTCTCTCAATTCTATTATGGTATCGTGAGCCTCTTTTCTGGTGCCGAAGTCTGATTCATGGCAGAAACCGGAAATCCCTTCGATCCCCCTCCGGCAAATGGAACCACCACCGGATCTTCATCTCCATCCTCAATGAATTTCAATCCACCTCTTTCTGTAAAACTCGACGATCAGAATTTTCTTCTGTGGAAGCAACAAGTGGAAGTTGTGATCATACAGCACAAGCTTCCCCACTGTGTTGTAAGCCCTAGCATTCCACCGATGTTCAATTCTGAGCAAGATCGAGCCCTAGGTCTTCAATCGGAACCATATCAGCTCTGGTTGGTGCAAGATCAGATGCTCTTTACGTGGCTACTCAGCTCAATTTCACTGTCAGTTCTTCCGTGATTCATCAATTGTAAGCAGTCTTGGGAAGTTTGGGATAAAGTGCACAAGTTTTTCCATTCGCACCTTCACGCCAAAATTCAGCAGTTCCGATCTGAATTGTAAAACACGAAGAAAGGTTCGCGTTCGATTACTGAATACCTAATACGCATTCGAGCTTTAGTTGATTCGCTTCAGGCGATAGGGGATCCTGTTACAGAGTAGGATCACATCGACACAATCCTTGAAGGATTACCAGAGGAATTCAACTTGTTTATCATGATAATTTACGCACGAGTTGAATCGGTTACGGTCGATGACATTGAAGCTCAGTTGCAAATTCAGGACACTCATTTTGAGAGGTACAAACAAGATCTCTATTCCTCTTCAGTTTCCCTCAATCTTGCTCTTAAAGAATCCACTAATCAGTCCTCTTCTTCTGTTTCACGCTCGGATGCTGAGTTGGCTCCGAGTCGTGATAACTATCAGAACTCCAATCGGGGCCGAGGACGCCGTGGCCGCAATCGTGGTCGCGATCGTGGAGGTCGAGATAGTGGTGGTGAAAGGCCAACGTATCAGCTATGCCATAAGTATGGCCACAATGCATACAACTGTTGGCACAGGTTTGACATGACTTTGTTCCAAGTCAACCAGCATACAACCATGCTACCAGGTCTCAAACTCAGTTTCCTTAACCACTCCCTCCAAGACCACCGGTAATACAGCAAAATCATCCCTCTGCATACATAGCTGCTCAGACTTATCGGTATCAGCCTACTCAAACATGGTTCCTCAGTCATATCAGTGCACACCTATGGTTCCTCAATCATATCAGTGCGCACCTACTCAATCCAATTTTGTTCCAACTTCTACTCAGGAATTCTCATCTTCTCAAATGTGGTATCCAGATTCAGGAGCCTCTCATCACATCACCGCTGATCCTCAAAACCTGAGTCAGAGCAATACCTTTGGAGACCATGATCAAGTTCTAATGGACAATGGGCAAGGTGCCCCTATTTATTCCATAGGTTACTCTAAGTTTATTTCACCTAGTCACCCACACAAAACTTTATCTTTTAATAAACTTCTGCTAGTACCTAATATAACCAAAAACCTGGTCTGTGTCTAAATTTGCTAAAGATAATAATGTCTTCTTTGAATTCCATCCTCACTCATGTTTTGTCAAATCATAGGGATCTAATGTTGGTGTAAGCCCTAGAGGCCAGTGTATTTCTTTAGACTTACATTTGTATCTTGCTATTATATGTATATGATATGAGGCATTCCAGTTTATTCTGTTACTTGTTTAAACATAATAAAGTCCTTAGAATAGAAATTTCAGTTTAATAGAATATCAAGTATACGACTTGATCGTGAGACACTATTGAACAATGAAATCCTATTCTTAAATATCCGTAGTCAAGTATTTTATTAATAAGGACAATAATAATACAATTGAGACTATTATGTGTGCAGACTAATGACCATATCTCACGGGTCATGGATATGAGATATCGAGTCGCCACATAGGTACACATTAGAGTAATGATGTACTAGATTGACCCACCATGAGAACACTACATGGAGCGTTATGTGAGTGTCATAAGTAGTTCACATAGTGACAATGGTGTATGCAATCCTTCGACCTTAAATCACTACGATTCCTACATGAGGAGTCGTGTGCTTTAATATCGTCAAACGTCATCTGTAATAGGATGATTATAAATACGGTCATTGGGCATACCACGAGCCGTGCAGAGGGATGTGAGTGACCTAGATGGAATTTGTCCCTCCTACATAACAGGAGTAATATCTGTGGGCCCCCTGATAGAGTGAGACTGTAAAATGCATGGTCATGCTGAAATGAGTCAATATGAGATATTGACCTCATTTGTTGTTAAGTCTACTCGGGTATCAGGGAACATGATATTGAACCATACAAGGGTGACACATTCTATGTCTTGTGTTCAATATAGATATATGGACAAATGGATAATAATGCACATGAATATTTGTCACAGAAAAGGTTTCGTCAAATCACTGACTTTCTCACTACTTAGGTAGCAGTGATGTATTGCTAGATACCGCTCACTGTTTGTAATATTAAATGGGATTTAATATTACTACTAACGTTTTGGGAACCTATAGGGTCACACACATAAGAGCGGATTAAAAGAAGCATTAAAAGGAAAGTTGGACTTTCCTATTGGGCCTAGCGCATAGTACATGGGCTTAGGTCAACTGTTGCTCACTAACTCACTTAAGGAGGCGCTACTATAAGTAGACCACTTAAGTTGTTGTGCCAACATGGTTGATAACCTAGCCCCACATAGAGAGTAAGTGTGAACAGCAAGTCTCGGTTTTGAAGCTAGCACTGTGAGACAGAGACGCTTCGGGTTCGTGACGTTGGACGTTCACGGAATCTGCTCGTGTGGATACCTTAGAGACATCGTTCGTGCGGTGTTCGTGATAGACGAATTCTGATCAATAGCCATCGCTTCAAGAGGTAAACATTCTAATCATGAATCATGACCATTCGTAAGGATCCTTCGATGGGAATTTTTCCGCTGCGTTTCCTTTTTTGTTTTATACGCAAATTCCCAACAGTGGTATCAGAGCCGCTTGCGAAACCATGATTCTGTTACGTGGTTTACCTGTTATGTATGTAACATGTTTATAATGTGAATCGTTTTTCTGAAAATTGTTTTTTGAAAATCGTTTGCATCCGTTTTGCGAAACCTTGTTTATGTAATTTTCGTATGTATATGATATATGCGTCTATTGCATGTTTCTGTATGTATGCGATATGTACATTGGTTCAGAATTCTTATTATGTTCTGCGATGGCGTCAAATGTTGATGTTAAACATGATTGGTTTCAGTTCTCTGATTGGCGGCGTTAAGGGGTTTCAGACATGAAGAGTTCATGTTGTTGCGGCTGAGGTTCCAAGGGTTGAAACCGTAGCCGTTGTTCCTTGCAACGTGAACTGTTCACGGGCCTCTGCGTAGCTGTGTTATTTCGAAATTCAATTTTGAAATCTTTTATGTCACCATTTAATAACGATATCAATTATAATAAATGTGATTTGTTATATATATGATATGGTTTCAAAATTCAGATTTTGAAATACTTAACTAATAGTAATATCAATTACAATAAATGTGATTTATATCAATTACAATAAATGTGATTTGTGGTAACAACAAGTGCAATAAATATGATTTATAGTGACATCAATTATAATAAATGTGATTTATTATATATATGTTATGTTTTCAAAATTCAGATTTTGAAATCTCTAATTAATAATAATAATAATAATAATAATAATTGTGTATTATTATTGGTTGTTACTATTTATTTGGTGATGTATGGTGAATGGTTATGGCCTTAGTCCTTTAATCTTTTAGTTTATATTTTGAAATACGGCCTGCGTGCCGTACCTTTCTCTTATATTCCATATGTATCTTCTTTTCTCATCTCACTCCCCTCGTATGAAAAATGAGGTTTCTGTTTATGTAATGTAATGATGGAGACAAGAAGACGTCATCCTCTGGGAGATCATGCTTGGAGAAGCTTGGACGCTCCTAGGTTTAAGTTTAGATTCTCTCATTGGCTTGGGAGAATCAATACGTTAGGGGCCATAACCATATCACATTTATTTGCCTTATATATGTATGAGATGCATGTATGTATATAGTATGTTAAAAGAGTTTAACTAATATCTGTATGAGATGCATATATGTAAATAATAAGTTAAAGAGTTTAACAAGTGATGAGATCAAACTTTAATCAAATCCCTCAAAAGGAAATATTAAGTCACATTTAAAGGCCTTCCAATGCATGGCACTCGTCAAGACTAGGATCGATTAAGTGTGGGCCCGCCAAAGCGGGTACCTTTATCTATACTAGTAAGACGCGATGGGACAAATGTAATGTTCAACTGCTATCCATTGGGTCTGACTTAACTAAGACAACTTCAATAGGATTGAAAGGCTTAGAGGCTTATAAGTTGGGCTTTAGTCCATGTGATGGATTTGAATAAGAGTTATTCACCCAACTGTCCAAGAGTTGCATGAGATGCAATCGGAAAGTGTTTCCTACCTATATAACCGAATTTTAAGTGATCAGCCAAAGCTGACTTAAAGCTAGGTGAAATATGGATCTTGGCCCACTAGAAAATCTTCCAACGGGATTTTCCGAATCAATGATGAGGGTCATTGTTTTGAGTAAAATAGTGGGAGGCGTATTTAATTAAAGACCTTATTAAATAACTTCATGGCATGATACTTATATTTTTCATATTTATCTCTGTAGATTACCATGGCATCAAACACATCAAGTAACCTGTCATTCCAATCCGTCCTTGAGAAGGATAAATTATCCGGAACAAATTTTCTGGACTGGTACAGAAACTTGAGGATTGTCCTCAAACATGAGAAAAAGCTGTATGTTCTTGAGGAGCCTATTCCTGAGGAGCCACCGGCTTCAAGTGCTTCTAGGGCTGACAGGGATGCTTATAAGAAGCATCAGGATGACGCCTTAGACGTTGGTTGTCTTATGCTTGCTACCATGACCTCTGAGCTACAAAAGCAACATGAGACCATGGAGGCGTATGATATGATCGTGCACCTCAAAATACTCTACCAAGAGCAAGCAAGGCATGAGCGGTTCGAAATTTCCAGAGTCCTTTTCCAGTGTAAATTGGCAGAAGGAAGCCCTGTGAGTCCTCATGTACTCCAGATGATCGGGTACATTGAGAATCTCGAGAGACTGGGATTTCCTTTAGGCCAAGAGTTGGCCACCGACTTAGTTCTGCAATCGTTGCCTGAGAGCTATAATCAGTTTGTCATGAACTTTAATATGAATGATCTCGACAAACCTTTGCCAGAATTGTTGAGCATGTTGAGAACTGCTGAACAAAATATTAACAAAGGAAAGGGGAAGGCCATTTTGATGGTCCAGGCTGGAAATAGCAAGAAGCAGCCCAAGAAGCCCAAGAACAAACAAAAGGGCAAGGGCAAGGGCAAGGCCATCAACAAGATCAAGCCCAGTACTTCTGGCTTGAAGCCTGTGGGTGGTGTGGCTAAGGAAGGCAATTGCTTCCACTGTGGTCGGACCGGACATTGGAAGAGGAACTGCCCAAAATACCTGGAAGAAATCAAGAAGAAGAAGGGAAGTGAGACTTCCGCTTCAGGTATGTTTGTTATAGAAGTCAATTTATCTACTTCTGCATCATGGGTATTAGATACTGGATGTGGTTCTCACATTTGTACAAATGTGCAGGATCTAAACAGGAGTAGACCATTGACAAAGGGCGAAGTCGATCTACGAGTCGGAAATGGAGCAAAGGTTGCTGCTTTAGCTGTAGGGACTTATGTATTGACTTTGCCCATTGGGCTTACTATTCAGTTAGAGAACTGTTATTTTACGCCTGCAATTAGCAGGAATATCATTTCCGTTTCTTGTTTGGACAAGATTGGTTTTTCTTTTATAATAAAGAACAAAAGTTGTTCTATTTATTTGGATGATATTTTCTATGCTAGTGCACACATGAGTAATGGACTTTATGTCCTTGATCTTGAAATGCCCATCTATAACATAAATACTAAGAGGTTCAAACCAAATGAGTTGAACCCGTCTTATCTTTGGCATTGTCATTTAGGCCATATAACTGAGAAGCGCATTTCAAAGCTCCATAAAGATGGACTCTTGGACTCATTTGATTATGAATCATACGAGATATGTGAGTCTTGTTTATTGGGAAAGATGACTAAAGCTCCATTCACCGGCAAAGGTGAAAGAGCCAACGATCTTTTGGATCTTATACATAGCGATGTATGCGGACCCCTAAACACATTAGCTAGAGGTGGTTTTCAGTACTTCATCACATTTGCTGATGATTTCAGTAGATGTGGATTTGTGTATCTTATGAAACATAAATCGGAATCCTTTGAAAAGTTCAAGGAATTCAAAAATGAGGTACAAAACCAACTTGGTAAGAATATTAAAACTCTTCGATCAGATCGAGGTGGTGAATATTTGAGCCTAGAGATTGATGATCATCTGAGAGAGTGTGGAATTTTATCTCAACTCACTCCACCTGGAACACCATAATGGAATGGTGTTTCTGAGAGGAGAAATCGAACCTTGTTGGACATGGTTCGGTCTATGATGAGTCATGCAAACCTTCCAAACTCTTTCTGGGGACATGCTCTATTAACAGCAGCTTTTACACTTAACCGTGTTCCATCCAAAACGGTAGAAAAGACACCATATGAGATATGGACTGGTAGACGACCCAGCATGTCTTTTATGAAGATTTGGGGTTATGAAGCATATGTAAAACGTCAAGTTTCTAATAAGCTTGATCCCAAATCTGATAAATGCTTCTTTGTGGGGTATCCCAAAGAAACCAAGGGATATTATTTCTATAATCCTTCCGAAGGCAAAGTGTTTGTCGCACGGACTGGTGTATTCCTAGAAAAGGAGTTTATCTCCATAGGAACCAGTGGGAGGAAGATAGAACTTGAAGAAATTCAAGAATCACAGAGTAGTGACCTACCATTGGTGGAACATGAGCAACCTTCACAAAATGTTGTGGAGGAACAACCTGCTCCAGTAGCACAAGACCAGCGTAGGTCTATGATGAGCCTCTGTTTGACTGGTTTTATAACTAGTAAAGACCTTGGCTTTGTGCTTATTTTATATCATTTTCACCCAAATTAGACTTGATTGTCCTTAAGTAAGATTTTGAGTCTGTAAAGTGTTTTTAGGTTAATTTAGTTGATTTAGAGTTAAATAAAGTACTTATGTTATTTTCTTATTTTCAGGTTAATAAAAAGGAATAAATCTGGAGCTTTCGCCCCGCGAGAAGGCTGCTCGCCCCGCGAACCAGAAGGTGACTGTTCCTGAAAATTGCAAAACTTTCTGCCTCACCCCACGAAGACCTGACTCGCCTTGCGAGTAATGCTACCTTGGAAAAGTCAGAGACGATCACGGTTTACCCGTGTTGAAGGCCACGGGCGTTACAGTTGGGAATTTGAAGAGTTCGCCTCATGAAGATATACTCGCCTCGCGAGAAGACCAAGAGTTGCAGACCTTTCGCATAATTCGCCTCGCGAGCAGTGCTTCGCCTCGCGAGGACCTGGATTCCAGAATTTGTATATAAACTGCTCTATGGCAGAATGATAGTTTAGCTAGTTTTAGGGTAGTCAGAATTAGCCAGTTTTGGCTAGTTTCTGAGTTTGTTAGTCTTTTGTTTTTCTCTTAGTTTAATGTTTATTTCTGTAATGGAGAATTAGTCTCCTAGATTAATCTACTGTGATTGGTTTCTGTTAACACTTGAGGTTCTGTATTCCATGTTTAGTTGCTTTTCTCTTTTCAATGCCATGCTGTATGTTTCTGTTTGTTATTTCAGGAATCTATAGTGTGGTATTGTTTCATTTCGGTGATGTAATGTTCCTATATATAATCGCGTTTGTTATTTCGCGTGTGTTCATTCATGTTCGTTTGTTCATGAGAGCTTAACCCCGTTTGTTATTTCGGGAATAGGAACATACATCTGTAGTGGCGGTTTCCGTTTGTTAATTGTTGCTACAACCGGGAGGGGATTAGTATCTGCTTAGGATTTGCATGAACCAATGATAGTGGGAAACTGAGAACAGTAGGTTAATCGCTTTTGTTTATTTGCTAATTTCTTAAACTGCTTTGTTTCTTTTCTCTATTTTTGATTTGTTTTGTTAATTTAGTTTTAATCTCAAAACCCCCATTTCTAACTTTTACTAATTTTCTGTTAATAATAACAACACCTAAAGAGTCCTTGAGAGACGATCCGAGTTGTCGCTCTATACTGCATTATTTTATAATCGCTCGTTCTTTTTGGCGCGTGGCGACAGCGCGGTCAGTCTAACAGGATACGTCACCAGCCTGAGAGATATGGATTTCTCATGACTCCACAAGGTGATGTATTGCTCATGGATCAAGATGAGCCTGTGACTTACCAGGAGGCCATCACTGGCCCAGAATCTGAGAAGTGGCTTGAGGTCATGAAATCTGAGATGGATTCCATGTACACCAACCAGGTATGGACCTTGGTAGAGCCACCTGAAGGGGTAAAACCTATAGGGTGCAAGTGGGTTTTCAAAAAGAAAACTGACATGGATGGTAAAGTACATACCTTTAAGGCACGATTGGTGGCCAAGGGTTTCAAGAAAATTCATGGTGTCGACTATGATGAGACCTTTTCACCTGTTACGATGCTTAAATCCGTCCGGATCTTACTTGTTATCGCTGCATACCATGATTATGAGATATGGCAGATGGATGTCAAAACTGCCTTCCTTAATGGAAAGCTTCTTGAGGATGTGTACATGACACAAACTGAAGGCTTTGACATTTCAGAGGATGCCGGAAAGGTATGTAAATTGCAGCGATCAATCTATGGATTGAAGCAAGCTTCCAGAAGTTGGAACCTTCGTTTTGATGATGCTGTAAGACAGTACGGATTCATCAAATATGAAGATGAACCTTGTGTCTACAAGAAGGTTAGTGGGAGCATTGTTGTTTTTCTGGTGTTATATGTAGATGACATATTACTCATTGGAAATGACATCCCTACACTACAAAATGTAAAGACATGGTTAGGGAATTGCTTCTCTATGAAAGATTTGGGTGAAGCTACCTATGTATTGGGAATCAGGATCTATAGGGATAGATCACTGAAATTTCTTGGCCTAAGTCAGAGTACATACATAGACAAAGTGTTGAGACGCTTTAACATGCATGAATCCAAGAAAGGACTCTTGCCTATGTCACATGGTATATGCCTATCAAAGGCACAATCCCCTTCCACTCAAGAAGAAAGGGATCGCATGAGTAAGATTCCATATGCATCCGTAATTGGATCTATCATGTATGCCATGTTATGTACTCGACCAGATATATCGTATGCTTTAAGCATAACGAGCAGTACCCGATCGATCCCGTGGAAGTCATCGGTCACCGTCAAGAACATCCTTAAGTACTTGAGAAGAACTAAGGATTCGTTCTTGGTATATGGAGGCGAGGAAGAGCTTGCTATAATACGTTACACCGATGCTAGCTTCCAGACCGATAAGGATGATTCCAGATCGCAATCTGGTTATGTGTTCTGCCTGAATGGCGGGGATGTGAGCTGGAAGAGTTCAAAGCAGGAGACAGTTGCCGATTCTACTACAGAGGCTGAGTATATTGCCGCCTCCAATGAAGCAAAGGAGGCTGTTTGGATCAGAAAGTTCATTACTGAGCTTGGTACAGTTCCTAGTATTGTGGACCCCATTGATCTCTATTGTGATAACAATGGGGCCATTGCACAAGCTAAGGAACCTAGATCTCATCAGCGATCCAAACATATACTTAGGCGCTTCCATCTCATTCGAGAGATTATCGATAGAGGAGATGTGAAAATATGCAGAGTACCAACGCTTGATAACGTTGCTGACCCACTTACGAAACCTCTTGCACAACAGAAGCATGAAGGTCACACTAGATCGATGGGCATTAGATTTATGCCTGATTGGCTCTAGTGCTAGTGGGAGATTGTTGGTGTAAGCCCTTGAGGCCAGTGTATTTCTTTAGACTTACATTTGTATCTTGC
This sequence comes from Sophora flavescens, assembly GCA_030762895.1. Taxonomy (NCBI): domain Eukaryota; kingdom Viridiplantae; phylum Streptophyta; class Magnoliopsida; order Fabales; family Fabaceae; genus Sophora; species Sophora flavescens. The sequence continues at coordinate 867,723 of CM061065.1, forward strand.
TATTATATGTATATGATATGAGGGATTCTAGTTTATTGTGTTACTTGTTTAAACATAATAAAGTCCTTAGAATAGAAATTTCAGTTTAATAGAATATCAAGTATATGACTTGATCGTGAGACACTATTGAACAATGAAATCCTATTCTTAAATATCCGTAGTCAAGTATTTTATTAATAAGGACAATAATAATACAATTGAGACTATTATGTGTGCAGACTGATGACCATATCTCACGGGTCATGGATATGAGATATCGAGTCGCCACATAGGTACACATTAGAGTAATGATGTATTGGATTGACCCACCATGAGAACACTACATGGAACGTTATGTGAGTGTCATAAGTAGTTCTCATAGTGACAATGGTGTATGAAATCCTTCGACCTGAAATCACTACGATCCCTACATGAGGAGTCGTGTGCTTTAATATCGTCAAACGTCATCTGTAATAGGATGATTATAAAGACGGTCATTGGGCATACCACGAGCCGTGCAGAAGGATGTGCATGACCTAGATGGAATTTGTCCCTCCTACATAACAGGAGTAATATCTGTGGGCCCCCTGATAGAGTGAGACTGTAAAATGCATGGCCGTGCTGAAATGAGTCAATATGAGATATTGACCTCATTTGTTGTTAAGTCTACTCGGGTATCAGGGAACATGATATTGAACCATACAAGGGTGACACATTCTATGTCTTGTGTTCAATATAGATATATGGACAAAGGGATAATAATGCACATGAATATTTGTCACAGAAAAGGTTTCGTCAAATCACTGACTTTCTCACTACTTAGGTAGCAGTGATGTATTGCTAGATACCGCTCACTGTTTGTAATATTAAATGGGATTTAATATTACTACTAACGTTTTGGGAACCTATAGGGTCACACACATAAGAGCGGATTAAAAGAAGCATTAAAAGGAAAGTTGGACTTTCCTATTGGGCCTAGCGCATAGTATATGGGCTTAGGTCAAATGCTGCTCACTAACTCACTTAAGGAGGTGCTACTATAAGTAGACCACTTAAGTTGTTGTGCCAACACGGTTGATAACCTAGCCCCACATAGAGAGTAAGTGTGAACAGCAAGTCTCGGTTTTGAAGCTAGCACTGTGAGACAGAGACGCTTCGGGTTCGTGACGTTGAACGTTCACGGAATCTGCTCGTGTGGATACCTTGGAGACATCGTTCGTGCGGTGTTCGTGATAGACGAATTATGATCAACAGCCATCGCTTCAAGAGGTAAACCTTCTAATCATGAATCATGACCATTCGCAAGGATCCTTCGATGGGAATTTTTTCGCTGCGTTTCCTTTTTATTTTATATGCAAATTATCAACATCTAACCAAGTCCTTCTTGAAGGTTCTCTTGAATCCCGTGCCTCTCACTCAATTCCCTCCCCCATCTCCTACATCCAGTGCTCATCTCGAGTCCCCTGGTCACAATCTCACACCTGCAGCCTCACCTTCCCTATGTCATATCCCCTCTCAGTCCTTTGTTCAGTCCCCTGGTTCCACTACCTCTACTTCTGCTGTTGGCACACCTATTCAGTCTCAGTCACCCAATCAGCCCTCTAATGGCACTACCTCACACTCTCCCTCCCTACAGGAGGTTGCATCGAGCTCCCCTGCATCCTCCTTGAGCCCTTCACCAACAGAACCAATTCCTGGTCCCCTACACCCAATGTTAACTAGGTCCAAAATAGCGTGCCTTCCCCCGAGGCTGTATCTCAGTCATGTGGAGCCTCACTCAGTAAAGAAAACCTTATCTAGCCCTGAATGGCTAGGTGCCATGAAAGATGAGCATGCTGCTCTGCTAAGAAATCAGACTTGGTCACTGGTTCCTCTCCCTGCCAGCAAAAGAGCCATTGGGTGCAAATGGGTATTTCGAAATAAGGAGAATCCGGATGGCAGCATTAACAAGTATAAGGCAAGATTAGTTGCCAAAGGGTTTCATCAGTAGCTTGGTTTTGACTACCATGAAACCTTCTCACCTGTTATCAAGCCAGTTACCATTCGGGTCATTCTCACCATGGCTCTCACCTCCAAGTGGGTGATACAGCAGATTGATGTCAATAATGCCTTCTTGAATGGCTTATTGACTGAGGGAGTGTACATGACACAACCTTCTGGATTTGAATCTGAAGATAGGTCCCTTGTGTGCAAGCTGCATAAGGATTTTTATGGTCTTAAACATTCCCCAAGGGCATGGTATGAATGGTTAACCAGCACCCTGCTACAATTTGGATTTGGGATCAGTAGATGTCACCCCTCTCACTTTGCCTACAACAAAGGAGCAACCTGCCTGTATGTCTTGGTGTATGTGGATGATATCATCCTCACTGGCTCCTCACCCTCACTCATTTCAGAATTGATCAGGAAGCATAATACCACCTTTGCTCTTAAGGAGCTTGGCAACTTGGACTACTTCCTTGGTGTGGAAGTGAAGCATCTTCCTAGTGGCAGCCTGCTTCTCACTCAGTCCAAATATGTCAGGGACCTTCTGTCCAAGGCTAACATGCTGGAAGCAAAGGGAATCTCTTCCTCGATGGTCAGTAACTACAAAATGAGCAAGTTTGGGACTGACACTATGGTAGAACCGAGTCTGTAAAGATCCATTGTGGGGGCATTACAATATGCAACCCTCACCAGGCCAGAAATTGCCTTCAGTGTCAACAAGGTTTGTCAGTTTATGTCAAACCCCTTGGAAACACACTGGCTAGCAGTAAGGAGGATATTGAGGTATCTAAAGGGATCTCTGAATCATTGGTTACTTCTCAGGCCAGCTTCTCCCACTGCTCATCTCTCCATCAATGCCTATTGTGATGCTGACTGGGCCAGTAACCCAGATGATAGAAGATCTACTTCTGGGTCATGCATCTACTTGGGTCCTAATCTCATCTCTTGGTGTTCTCGCAAGCAGCAACTGGTGGCAAGGTCCAGCACTGAAGCAGAATAACGGAGCATGGCTAATACCACAGCTGAAGTTTTACGGATTATGTCATTTCTTACTGAGTTAAAGATGCCCTTCCTCACTCCTAAGCTCCTTTGTGACAACCTAAGTGCAGTCTCCATTGCACATAATCCAGTGTTGCATGCCCGAACCAAACACATCGAATTGGACATTCACTTTGGTCTGGAAAAGGTGTTGTCCAATACACTTTATGTCCAGATTCAGTGCACTCAACCAATCTCAATGTGGTTGCTGCTCCTTCTCAACCACCTTGAGATTGCACGGGGAATGTTTATATGCTTAACTTTAGCTTAGCTTTGGGACTGTTGTAACTCAACTGAATTGTTGAGTCAGCATTCAGTTGAGAGTTAGTTACATAGCAGTTAAAGCTCCTAGCAGTACAAGCTAAGCACAGTTATATAAAGCCTTCTACACTGTATGATTTCAAGAAATGAAATTCATAATTCAGTTTTAAGTTTATGTTCTCCCTTCTCCCTATGAGTTTCTCTCTCTCTGTCTCTCTCTCTCTCTCTCTCTCTCTCTCTCTCTCTTCTCTCTCAATTCTATTATGCATGCTATTCACACTATAACATCCACACTTCAAGTCAATTGAGCTCTTTGTGGGAGGGGCATTTAGCATGTTGTTAGAGGGTAACTTCTAAGCTACACCCTTCACTTTTGCGGTGTTTATACTACATGCATAATCCATTACTAGTTTTTTGCAATGTTTCGGCATCAAAATGGTATAATTCACCTTTTCTTTTTTAAAACTTCCTTTCCTATGTCTATTTTATGCACTTCGTTTTGTATCATATATGGAGTATAATGTATATTGTAAAATTCATTGTAGCCATGTAAAAAAAATTGTGGACCTTCATTCAATAGCTTCAAATTTTGGGATAGTTAGCCCTTGACACCAACCATCTTATAAAAAAAATTCTTGGCTTATCGTAATAGTAGACACCTATATATGCAATAGTACAATAAAAGCTTTCCTCCAAACCTATATTGCACTCGACATGACTATTGTTAAGCTTACTCACGAAGAGGACAATACAAATACGACAAAATAAGCCAAAAATTGTCACAGACTCACAGTAATGCTACAAATATTATGATTTCATAGATAATTAAAATATCACCATACTTTTCCTACACTACTTCCAAAAGCCATTAAGAAACCTCCATCTCCATCAAACTCCAATACAGTGACCTCCTACAAATATAGAAAGGTTAACAATGAAGATGTCAATCATGCATGAAATTTTACAAAAAAATACACAACCTAGGTTATGACAAGGAAAAGGGGGGAAGGATACATGTTTCCTACCCATATGAAACTTGAAAAAGTAAATAAATGGGCAGGAGATCATAGATACCAGATTTTGATCCAGGATATATGCCTTTTAAAAATAGTTTCAACACATCAAATATAAAAGATCATTTTTTCATATCCTTACAACATTCTAATGCCTAGGAAAGAGAAGAACCACTACCTGGCCAACATCACCACTAGGTCCGACAGCATCAATTCTACCAACTGAAGATCTCACACGCATGTCAAAGAATTCCACAACACCATCTTCACAACCACAAGCAACTAATCCATGAAGCTTGCTAAAATTCAGATAGTATTAAAGTTTCACAGATTTACTACAAAGTGATAAAATATACAAAGCTCTGACAAATTAAGGAAATAAAGCAAGGCAAACAAGTATTTAAGTTCCGCTACTTACCTTCGAGAAACTACATTCAATGCAGGGGATTGTGTGTTAAGGGAAGAAAGAAATCACCCCTGACAAAATAAAAGCAGGCCTACAACTCTGACAAGAACAATCAAGTAGGTTTCGTTTTTCAAAGAGGGATACAAATTACAAGACAAGAAAAAAAAATTGTTTATACTTTATACCAGATATGGGATATCAAGACCTAATCAAACAAGGCTTTGTAAAAGTCCACTCCAAGTGAACAATGACAACCATTAAAAGATAATTTAAACCCTAGGGTTAGGTTTCAAGTATAACCATATAACAGCTTCCTATTTTCATAATTTCTTTCATCCAAAATTCAACCAAATTGAAAAGGTAGCTTTATGCTACAGTAATGTAGCTGTCTTAACAGAATGTTTTAAGCTAAACACCTGCTCTAAGTTGATTCTGTACAGTTCCGAGGAGGAGGCAGCACAAAGCAAGTCAGAAGACCAACAGTCATATGTAATATCCCTTCCCATCCTGTCAAATGAGAAAGTCAAGGCATGTTATCATACTCAAAAAAGTTTATTAAAAAATTTGAAATACTATTGAGGCTGAGTAAATTAAAATGCATGTCTGTCCATAATATCAAATGGAGCTCCTCACATAAAGAACCAGAAAGTCAAATGCAGCTCCTCACATAAATAAATTGGGAAAATATGCAGAAATGCATAGATAAGTCTTATAATGAAAACTTTCATATCTGTGCTAAAAACTTCATTTTAAAAAATCCTTTAAGTCAAGCTATCATGAGGGAAACATTGTCAAGCTATTTGATCTTTGCTCTACTCCTTGGATCATAACAAAATTATCAAAGTAGCTACTGCAGAACAATGCTCTTAGCAGTAGACTGAGCTTCTAAAGCCTTTCAATCTTTCTTCATCTAACATGTTTTTTCCATAGAAGGATGAAAAGGAGTCGTGTATCCAATCAACAATTTCTATTTTTTCTTCAATCGAATCCAATACAATAGACAACTTCTACAGAGTTAATCATAACGGAGGAAAAACATTACCAATGTCAAATACTAGCAAATCAAGGAAACAACAACCACCAAAACCAAGGTCATTAAAACCAGACCGGTCGTGGAACCAGTGAAGGCATCGGTTCACGGTTCACTGGTCCAATCATGGTTGAACCGTGGTTGAACCCGTTATAATTAAATATATATAATTTTATTATATATAATATATTCAATAATAAAAAATAATCTAATATACTAATAAAATAGTTTACATGAATTAAACAATATAAAATATATTTAAAATAATTTTAATCTAACAGGTTATATTTGGTAATTAATATTATTTTTTGACATTCACATTTTGTAATTTAATTAAATTAATTGGGAACACAACTAATAAAAAGAATCTATAGTGTTAAATAAGAATATTAAACCTGTACCAAAAAATAAGAATATTAAATACAAAACTTTATTAGAAATGAAAATGATATAAACTTTTGAAAAAACGACGACCTGAACGGATATGAAAATGATATAAATAAATACATAAGGGATGGATGGAGGAATTGCATATTACCCCTGGACCAAAAAGAGTCTAGATGACTAGATTAAGTGTTAGGCCCGTTAAGTGTTAAAAACAAAATTTTAAAAAAAAAAAAGAGTCTACTGGACTGGACCAAACCCGATTCTTGTTCAAGATAACATAAGGGACGCATTGCATGTTACCGTAGTTTCAAGGTGTTGCTGCCTGCCGCCTCTCCCTTCTTCTCATCTGTCACTCTTCTTTTTGCTTTATACCGTCATGGCTATTGTCCCCTCTCTCTCACTGTTCTTCTTTCTGATTTCTCTCCCCCCTCATCGGTGTGCCTGTAACTCGTCCTGCCTCACGTCAGAGAAGGGGAAGACACAAGCGCCAGTGGTCGGAGAAGCAAAACACATGGTTGAAGTGGCTACCGATTGTCGGAGGTCACTTGTAAGAACATGAGTTCGTCAGATCTAAGAAGCAAAACGCGAACTGCTATAAACCGGTGAACCACCGGTTTTTCCCGATTTCCTCGGTTCCTGACCGATTCAGCGGTTTTTAATCCGGCTCAGTTACAAAACGGTTATGGGGGTTGTTCGGAGAATGACTGACCGGTTCCCGATTGAACCGGTTTGACCGGCCGGTCCTGTTTTAACTACCTTGACCAAAACACATGAATATAATAAATAACTTAAAATTATTTTGGTATAAATTAGACTTTATACTTCAGGAGCAATATACATAAAGCCTAAAGAAGAAACCTTGGTATTTGCAAATTGTAGTGCTTTCCATATTTTGCATGCAGACAAACAAAGCGATCAGCACAGAAAAATGCTAGTTTTGAATATTCATTTGTTAAAACCTGCATGGGCAAAAATATTCAGTTATCGGAATACAGATTGATACAAACAAACAAATATATTACTAAGAGAAAAGGAACAATAAAATATGGAAGGAATAATTTATTTATTTTTTTAATAAAAGGAGAGGTACTTTTGACGTTGCGATGAGATTTCTACTTCTTAGTGGGGAGCCACGAAGCATGTGAGGGTTGCTGTGATGCAATAGTATACATCTTGACCCCGTTTATCGAGGTCGACTTGATACCGCCATCACGAGTCGCCATTATTGCTTGCTGGAGTGTGTGTGAACTATGAAGAGATTATGTTTGTCTCAACTCTCACCCTTGAACCCAATTCAGAGGTTTGCTATGCGTTACGGTGGGGCAGCAGGCTACATACATATCCAACGAATACAATTAGAGTGAATATTAATTAAATAAATAATCGTTATCATCATTATCATCGTTGTTAATAAAAGGTGATAGTCGGATGGGTTAGGCTTGTCCCTCACCCGACCCTAAATTGCGACCAGTCAAGTTCTTTGAACCCAAACCCTACCTTAGACCCGAAGGAACCCGATCATGAGCCAATTTGATTGAAACAGGGCCAAGATGGGACGGGGTCGGATTGGCCCGAAGCAGTGGTGGACCTTGACTAAATTTTGGGTGGAGCCATAAGCTACTAAATTTTTTATTAGCTATTTTTTTATGGGTGACATTGATAAGCTAACTTTCATTGAAAGAAGCCTAAAACTAGAACGTAAGGAATGCTACAGATAGACACAAATAGACCATCAATCTGCACTAAAATGCAGGAAAAAAGACAGAAACAACCCCTGCTACACAGTATTTGAATTAACAAAATAAAACAAGGCAGAGAACAATAAGACATATAATCCACAGTCACACCCAGGCAGAGACAAAAAACTGAGTAAACAAGAACAAGAAGCAGGACTTAAAATGAGCCGGAGAGGAACTTAAGCCACAAGCTACAATGGTTTCAGTGGGAAACACTATAGTTTCAGAGAAAGTACCCTTGGCATGCATGGCTATTTGATTTTACATTGCTAATATACTTTCTAATAATCTTTCCTTTCATCAATACATTTCACTGTCGACGTTCTCTTCAAAGCCATACTTCGGTTATGTACCTGCTGCAGCCTACAGCCAGGTAAACATTTCATCTCTCTGAAATTTGTTAGGGTTTAGACGATACTCTGTGAAAAGTATTGATGCAAGGAAAGATCATTAGAAAGGATATTAGCAATGTGAAATTAAACAGCCATGTCTTCCAATGGTACCTTCTCTGAAACCATATTGTGTTTCCCACTGAAACCATAGTAGCTTGTGGCTTCAGTTCTTCTCTGGCTCATTTTAATTCTTGCTGCTTGTTCTTGGTTACTAGGTTTTTTGTCTCTACCTGGGTGTGACTGTGGATTATATGTCTTATTGTTCTCTGCTCTATTTTATTTTGTTAATTCAAATACTGTGTAGCAGGGGCATTTGTAGTTGTTTCTGTCTTTATTCCTGCATTTTAGTGCAGAATGATGGTCTATTTGTGGCTATCTGTAGCCTTCCTTATGATCCAGTTTTAGGCTTCTTTCAATAAAAGTTAGCTTATCAATATCACACACACAAAAAATAGCTAATAAAAAAAATTAGTAGCTTATGGCTCCCCCAAAAATTTAGTCAAGGTCATGTCACAATTCAAGTTCCCAAATTTTATGTAGTATGATTTCTTTAAGGATGCAAAATTCAGCAATAATCCATCAGTACAAATACTAATATTATATATATATATATATATATATATATATATATATATATATATATATATATATATATATATATATATATATAATATTAGAGACATTAGGTATTGCTTAAAAATAATTTAAAACATATAGCTATCATATGCATTATGTTTTGCAATTAATAGCCACATAAAAAAAAAAGATCAACACAGACCCAAACTTGGTGACTCATTACAACCGCGTAAAGGAGAACATTTACATCCAATCTCGGCTGTTGAGCGGATAGCCCTGCCATCTTCTTTCTTTAATCTTTCCAACCATTCTGTGATAGCTATTGAGCAGCAGTAAACAATACAAGGTTTCTAACATTCAACCTTTACAATGTAACATAACATTTCCATAGATATTTTCAGGAATATTTCATTCATGAGTTCACACAAAAATCAGTATTTTATCAATCTCAATCAATTTGATACTCATTCCATAACTTTGAACCATAAACCACACAAAAATACCCAAAATAAACACAATCCCTCACCTAGCAAACATTCAACAATCCAAGATTCCAAAAGTGCAAAGAGGGTTAGAGCTTAAAGCAAACAAAATAAATCCCAAAAATAGAATACTAAACAGCTTAAATACTCAAAACCATAGACAAACAAAATGATATAATAAGAGAAAGCTGGGGTTTTGAATTGGGGATTTAGGTTTCAATTTCATTTGGGGTAGTAAAAAGGAAAGACGAAAGAAAGAAAGAAATGAGAACAACTCACCAATGGAAAGAGAAGAAGATGGTGACGGAGGCGATGTGTCTCTGTCGCGGCGGTGATAGCTGCGGAGTAACAATGGCAGAACGCTTTCCGCAGCGAAGGACCAAAAGGACAAAAACGATGTGGGGTGGTGATTTGAAACAATTGGTCAGCTTCTCCTCCCGAATGGAGGCCGGCCGGTGGCTATAGGGTGCTAGACGCCAGCTGGAAAACCAAGAGATAAGGGAAAGAGTTTGAAGTGAAGATAGAAGGAGGATGACTATGGGTGTTCGCGGTTCGGTTTGGATCGGTTTTGAGGAAAGAAGTCATCCGATCCAAAGTAAAAAAGTGCATGTGATTTGAATTGGTTCCGTTGGTTCGGTTTTTAACCATGCATCATTGCTTATGCCAAATCAGAGATTTGAAACATAGAACAGATTAACAGAACACACACAAAGACCAAGCAAAATCCCAGACAGAAAACAAAAGGGTACAAACTTGAAAGAATCAAGGAACCTAATACGAAATCAATGAATAAACAACGGATGAGGAATAAACCCCTAAAACCCAAACCCCCTAAACCCCTAAACCCTAACCCATAAACCCTCAACCCCAACCCCTAACCCCTAACCCTTAAACCCCAAACCCCCTAACCCTAACCCCAAACCCCAAAACCCTAAAACCCCAAAACTCTAAAACCCTAAACCACAAACCTTAAAACCCAAAACACCTAGCCCCTAAACCCTAACCCCTAAAACCCTAAACCCCTAAAACCCCAAAACCCAAAACACCAAACCCCAAACCCCTAAACACCAAACCCCAAACCCCTATAACCCTAAACCCCGAACCCCCCGGCCCAAACCCCCCGACCAAAACCCCGGGTCCCAACCCCACCCCCAACCACACCCCCAACCACCCTGAACCCGAAACCCTAAACCCGAAACCCCAACCCCAAACACCAACCCATAACCCCCCAACCCAAACCCCCGACCCCAAACCCCATACCCCAACCCTTACCCCCAACCCCTAAGCACTAAACCCCAAACCCCAAACCATAACCCCTAAACCCAAGTTAATGAACAATTAAAATTTGTAAGTTTTGAATAATCGCGAATGAACCTAAAACCCTAAACCTTAAACCCCGAACCCCAACCCCGGAAGCCCAAACCCCAACACCCAAACCCCAAACCCCCCGGCCCGAACCTCGACCCCAACCCCGGGCCCCAAACCCCCCAGGCCCAGGCCCCATGCCCCAACCCCTAACCCAAACCCCGACCCCCAACCCCGGAAGCCCTAAACCCCGAACCCCGACCCCGGAAGCCCAAACCCCAACACCCAAACCCCAAACCCCCCGGACCAAACCCCGACCCCCAACCCCGGGCCCCAAACGCCCCAACCCCAAGCACCATGCCCCAACCCCCCACCCACAAACCCCCAACCCTTAACCCAAACCCCTAAACCCAAACCCATAAACCCAAACCCCTAACCCTAACCCCTAAACCCCAGTTCCGAAACCCCAGACCCCTACCCAAACACCGACCCCAAAAACAAAACCCCAAACCCAAACCCCAACCGGACCCCAAACCCAAACCCCCGAACCCCAAACCCCAACCCCCAAACCTCAACCCCCAAACCTCAAACCCCTAACCTTAAACCCAATAAAAACCCCCATAATGTACTTTACCACTAACCCAATCCTATTAGATATCTTTGGGACTTACATTTAAGATGCCAGACCTCTTAAGGGGGCGTTTGGAATAGCTTATAGAGAGTTTATCTTATCATATACATATAAGAAGATATTTTGAAGTGCTTATGAAAATAACTTATATCATATACATATTAAGCATATATTTTGAAGAGTTTATTAAAATAACTTATAACCTAACTATAAGCTCCTTTATCTCATTTCAATAAGCTTGCTAGAGAAGCTTTTGAAATAAGTTAAAGCAACTTATAACAAGGTCATAAGCACTCATGTGATAAGCGTTAATTAAGTCGTTTCTTAAATAGCATAAAACCATTACTAAAAGCTATGAAAATTAATTCAAAATATTTGGAAATTATAAAAATAAAGTGCTATTAATGAGTTCCTTTTCTATTTCTCCTGCATCAGTTTGTTTCTACTTTTGTAAGCGCTACTAATGATTTCCTTTTCTGTTTCTCCTGCATCAGCTTGTTTCGACTTTTGTAATTTTGCCTATGCTTTTCCCAGAATGGATCTTCACACGGAGCAAGTCTTCTCTGGACACTAACCCATACAGAAAAAATTTATTATCATGCCCTTTTCGGACGAATTACATAATCCTACGATTCACTGTCTAGTAAGGTTATCAAATGAATATAAATTACAATTGATACGACCGAAAATGATATACGATTTCTAACCAGTGCAATATTACACAGGTTTAGATTCATTAAATGTTCACTTATAATTAAAGTTGTCTAGCATATTTAATCATTCTTTTTTGAAAATTGATTTTCTCTCTCCACTAATTATTATCCTATTTATTATATGATTTCATTTCCCTATATAATGTTTCTCTCAATAACCATATCCTCTCTCCCCTATTTATTACTATTATCAAATATATCCCTTTTTATGATGATCTGTATCAAAAACAAGTTAACGCAATTCAGTGTAATTGCTTAAGCTGACCTTTCTTTTTCTATTTTTTTTTTTGTTAACGCTAAAACTTTCGGGAGCAAGTTACATGAAGCAAATCAAACATCCAAAAATTTAAGGAAGCAAGTTGATCAAAAAATAAATAAAAATAGATTGTCAAAAAAATAAAAAATAAAAATAAAAAAGGAAGCAAGCATATATTTATAGTTGAATGTTAAAGGTTCTGGATAATAGTAATAAATAGGGGAGAGAGAATATGGTTATTGGTTCTTGAGAGAAACAACGTACGGGGAAATGAAATCATATAATAAATAGGGTAATATTTAGTGGAGAGAGAAAATCAATTTTCAAAAAAAGAATGATTAAATATGCTAGACAACTTTAATTAGAGGTGCACATTTAACAAACCTAAACCCATGCAATATTGCACGGGTTAGAAAAACCCATTGTTTATTTATTGTTTCCAAATTCCAAGTTGCCAGAAAATGGAAACCACCAATCCCTTAGAAATGAGAGTCGGTTTAGAAATGTTGAAAAAAAAATAACATTTTGGAAAATAAAGTGAGAATGTATGCATGTTGATATTTTTCATGATTATTTTAATAATTTCACCAATATAACGTAAAATTGACGGTGCGGCACAGGTTGTGTACGGGCCGAGGTTACGAACCCGGCCACCGAGCCCAGGTACCCGGCCCAGTCCGGAAATTAAAGATAATAAATCAAAGATCACTTAATTGAGGAAATAAGATATTTATATTAAATCCTGATATTATCCAAAATAACCTTATCTGGTTAAAAGGGATAATATCCCTTAAATTAAGGAATCATATCTCAAAGGAGATATCAAGGGACAAATCAAATCCCTAAAAGATATATCAAAAGACAAATCAAATCCCTAAAAGATATTAAGAGATAAATCAGATCTCTAAGAGATAGGAGAATCCTATTATAAAAGGAGGAGTACCCCTCATAAGAGACTCACTTTTTCACGGAACAGAGGTGACTCTCTCTTAAGCGTATTAGAGAAACTAGTGCCGACCAAGAGACTATCAAAGAGTCCTTGCTCCCTAGTATTCGTCCGATACAAAATTAAGAGATCGAGATCACCACGACCAAGGGTCGAATCAAGAACTACGTCCGGCTTTGATTCCCTTCGGGATACGTAGGACCGGAATCACCAAATTCTGTCAAGCCGAATCCTAAAACAACCCCAATATTCATCCTTGGTTCGACGTTCACGGCGGAGCTCTGGTAAACCGGATCTCGGCAGGAACATTTGGCGCCCACCGTGGGGCCAAGGTGAAACTTTCCCCGGTTCCACAAGAAAAGCTCGATGGTGACTACACGCATTGGATTGCGGGGAGGGGGGAGCAGCGTGAATCACGAGGGCCAGGAGGCTTCGGATGCCCAGAACCATGACAATCATCTTTTCTCTCCCCTCAGTGAAGGTAACCCTCGGTTGGAGGAAATTATGGAGCAACTCGAGCAGCTTCGGAAGGAGAACGAGGAGATACGAGCGCAAAATCAGAAGTTTTTGAAAGCCCGAAAGAGAGGAAGGTCCCTAACACCTTCAGACGGAGAACAATCCTCGCCAGAGGCCAGCAAGGATCCTCCGGCTCACTCGCCACGGGGCACTAACCGAGCATCCAAGACCAAACCCCCTCCTGGGGCATCGGAAGTCAAGTCCCACGCAGAGAGGACTAGCCAGAAAGAAAGAATATCAGACCGACGTCCACGGCTCCCCTTCACCGAGGACATTATTGAGGCAAACGTGCCAACCCATTTTAAGCCCCTTAACATGGACAAATTCAATGGCACCACTGATCCAACCGAGCATGTAGAATCCTTTATATCCTCAATTTACTTGGTGACTGATTCAGAGGCCGTCATGTGCAAAGTTTTTCCGACTACCCTGCAAGGTCCAGCCCTGACCTGGTTAACGAATCTGCCACCCCAGTCAATTGACTCTTTTGACGCCCTCATAACCAAGTTCACTGCACAATTTGCGGCAAGCCGAAGGCACAGAAGGCACTCAGTCTCACTGGTAAATTTCAAGCAGGAAAGGAATGAATCACTTAGAGATTACATGGCCCGCTTCAATGCAAAGCAGATCCTGATTCCCAATATGAGCTCGGAACTCTGCCTCCACACCGTCATGGCTGGTCTTAGGCCAGGACCTTTCTTCGAGTACCTATCTCGGAAACCACCGAGAGATTTTGAGGAACTGCAGGAAAAGGCTACAGGGTTCATGAACTCGGAAGAGATGCTAGAGTTTAAAAGGCGAGAAAGAGGATACGAGGACAAGAGCTCAGTCTCCAACAAAGACAGAAACAGAGGGTCTGACTCACGAAGGCCCGAAAAAACCAGTGAAAGAGAATTCCCACAGAGGCATTCCAGGCCTCCATATTTCACTCCGCTGAACCGATCTCGGGCAGCCATCCTGCAGGAAGTATGCAGAGCAGAATTGCTTACCTTACCTGAACCGGCCAAAACAATGGACAATGCTGACAGAAGCAAGGAATGTGCGTGGCATCAGAACTATGGACACTCCACTGAAGAGTGCATAACACTCCAGAGAAAGATTGAGGAGTTAGTGCAAGCAGACCGTCTTGACCGATTCGTCCGCCGAGACGGCAATGGTGGCGGAAGGGTCGGTCGGAGACCACAAAGACACGGTAATGATGACCGAGATCGAGATACCAATAATCGAAGAAATCATCAAGGCGGAGATCGCCAGAACAACCAAAGGCCCCCGGTAGAAGAATCGGCGGGAGGAATCAGGGGGGTCATCAATACAATATCGGGGGGATTTGCAGGAGGAGGAGCAACGAG
Organism: Sophora flavescens; assembly: GCA_030762895.1. NCBI lineage: Eukaryota > Viridiplantae > Streptophyta > Magnoliopsida > Fabales > Fabaceae > Sophora > Sophora flavescens. The sequence continues at coordinate 882,725 of CM061065.1, forward strand.
CTCAGCTCGGAAGCGGCATGTCAAAGCTCTCCGATCTGTTAGCACAGTGTCTGGAAGACCTCCAAGAGCAAGGCCCCCCATAACATTCACAGATGATGACTTCCAGGGGGTAGATCCCAACCAGGATGACCCGATGGTGATAACAGTCGAGCTGGCCAACTTCTCAGTCAGGCGAACGCTTATTGACCAGGGAATCTCGGCCGATATTCTCTACCTGGCGACCTTCAAGAAGCTCGGCATCCCTGAAAAGTTAATTAAAGAACAGGAGGACAAGCTGGTGGGATTTGCTGGGGAACAAGTCAAGACTCGAGGACATATAGATCTCTTAACAACATTCGGAGAGGGCAGACTCTCCAAGTCTGTATCTGTCAGGTATGTCATCGTAGATGCCACCACGTCGTACAATATTCTAATCGGAAGACCGACTTTGAATGAGATCGGGGCAATTGTCTCAACCCCACACCTGACAATGAAGTTCCCAGCCGACTCAGGGGAGATAGTTTCAGTCCGAGCTGGCCAAAAATTGGCAAGGCAGTGCTATGTTGACAGCCTGAAGGTTTCCCGTCACCAGGACGGCCCGAAGAAAACAGAGGAAGGTAAAGCAGAGCTGGTAAGCTCGGTCAGCTCGGTAAATTCAGCAAGTACAGTCAGTATGTTTGAGCTGGACCCAAGGGCAGAGATGTATGAGACCAGAGCCGAACCAACGGAGTCCATAGAAAGATTCCAGTTGGGAGCCCATCCTGAACAGTGCACCCACGTCGGTAGTCAGCTGGACCCCTCACTCAGAGAGAAGATTCACATGGTACTAATAAAGAATGCTGACCTGTTCGCCTGGAAGACATCGGACATGCTCGGCATAGATCCTAACTTTATGTGCCATAGGCTGTCTATATGTCCCGAAGCTAAACCAGTGACTCAGAGAAAAAGGAAGCAGGGTGAAAAAAGGCGCCGAGCTATGGTCGAGGAGACCTCTAAACTACTCAAAGCTAATTTCATCCGCGAGGTGAAATACACCACTTGGTTAGCCAACGTGGTATTAGTCAAAAAGGCCAATGGTAAGTGGCGCATGTGCACCGACTATACCGACCTCAACAAGGCGTGCCCAAAGGATTCCTATCATTTGCCCAACATTGACAGGCTGGTGGATGGGGCCTCAGGTTATAAGGTTTTGTCTTTCTTGGATGCATATTCCGGCTACAACCAGATCAGGATGTACCCCCCCGACGAAGAAAAAACAGCGTTCATGACCGATGGGGCTAATTATTAATACCAAGTAATGCCTTTCGGCCTAAAAAATGCTGGGGCAACATATCAGAGGCTTATGGACAAGGTTTTCGCAGACCAAATCGGAAAGAATTTAGAAGTGTATGTAGATGACATGGTAGTAAAATCCGATGACCCGAGTCAGCACCCAGCCGACCTCGAGGAAATCTTCGGGCAGCTCAGAAAGTACAATATGAGGCTGAATCCAGAGAAGTGCTCTTTTGGTGTGCAGGGAGGAAAATTCTTGGGGTATATGCTAACCCATCGAGGCATCGAAGCCAATCCAGATAAATGCAGGGCCGTCATGGAAATGCGAAGTCCTCGGAATGTGAAGGAAATTCAAAGGCTGGCAGGCCGATTAGCCTCCCTATCCCGCATTCTACCGAAGTCCGCAGAAAAGGCACGACCTTTTTTCCAGCTCCTGAAGAAGCCGAAGGATTTCATTTGGACTAAAGGGTGTGAGAAGGCATTCGAAGATCTGAAACTTTTCTTGGCCTCCTCCCCAATTCTTACTCGGCCTCAGCTCGGCAAGGATTTGTACCTATACCTCTCCGTCAATGATTATGCAATCAGTGCAGTAATTACCCAGGAAGAGGAGGAGCAACAGATGCCGGTATACTATGTCAGTAGAATCTTCAAAGACGCGGAAACGCGATACCAAGTAATTGAAAAACTGGCTCTCGCCTTAGTGATGGCAGCTCGGAAGTTATGGCCCTATTTCCAATCTCATCAAGTCATCGTCAAAACGGATCATCCGATAAAGCAGGTACTCAGAAAACCTGATCTAGCTGGACGAATGATAACTTGGTCAGTGGAGTTGTCAGAGTTCGGCCTACGGTATGAACCGAGGGGGCCAATGAAGGCCCAGTGCCTCTCAGATTTTATTGCCGAGCTTTCATCCAAACCAAGGTCGGAATCCTTCCGCTGGCTCTTACACGTTGATGGATCATCTAACCAGAAAGGAAGCGGGGCTGGCATAATTCTCGAAGGACCCGATGATCTAGTCCTCGAGCAATCGTTGAAGTTTGGGTTCACTGCTTCAAACAACCAAGCAGAGTATGAAGCCCTCATTCTTTGGGGACATTACTAGCCAAAGAGGTCGGGGTTCGGGAGCTAAAGTGCAGAAGTGACTCACAGCTTGTAACGGGATAAGTCACGGGCAATTATCAGACAAAGGACCCCCAATTAACCAAATATCTCTGCAAGGTTAATAGCCTCATCTCCGAGTTTGAGCATTTCTCCATTGAACACATACCTCGAGAAGAAAACTCCAGAGCCGATCTACTTTCCAAATTAGCAAGCACAAAGAAGGCTGGCCAACTCAAGACTTTTATTCAAGAAAGCCTCCTCGAGCCGAGCATCAAAAGTGAACCCCGACCTCTTTGGCTAGTAACAGCCTAGCAATGAGGGCTTCATACTCTGCTTGGTTGTTTGAAGCAGTGAACCCAAACTTCAACGATTGCTCGAGGACTAGATCATCGGGTCCTTCGAGAATTATGCCAACCCCGCTTCCTTTCTGGTTAGATGATCCATCAACGTGTAAGAGCCAGCGGAAGGATTCCGACCTTGGTTTGGATGAAAGCTCGGCAATAAAATCTGAGAGGCACTGGGCCTTCATTGGCCCCCTCGGTTCATACCGTAGGCCGAACTCTGACAACTCCACTGACCAAGTTATCATTCGTCCAGCTAGATCAGGTTTTCTGAGTACCTGCTTTATCGGATGATCCGTTTTGACAATGACTTGATGAGATTGGAAATAGGGTCGTAACTTTCGAGCTGCCATCACTAAGGCGAGACCCAGTTTTTCAATTACTTGGTATCGCGTTTCCGCATCTTTCAAGGTTCTACTGACATAGTATACCGGCATCTGTTGCTCCTCCTCTTCCTGGGTAATTACTGCACTGATTGCATAATCATTGACGGAGAGGTATAGGTACAGATCCTTGCCGAGCTGAGGCCGAGTAAGAATTGGGGGGGAGGCCAAGAAAAGTTTCAGATCTTCGAATGCCTTCTCACACCCTTTAGTCCAAATGAAATCCTTCGGCTTCTTCAGGAGCTGGAAAAAAGGTCGTGCCTTTTCTGCGGACTTCGGTAGAAAGCGGGATAGGGAGGCTAATCGGTCTGCCAGCCTTTGAATTTCCTTCACATTCCTTGGCCGAGCTTCACATTTTGTCCATATATATGCATCCTCCAGCTCGGTGAGCGGTTCGGGTGGCCGAGCTTATGTCACTCTGCATCTTGGCTCATACACAAGCCCCCCAAGCTTCGAGCCAACGGCGTGGGAGCTTTCTGTTGGAGCCGAGGTTAGTCGCGGTGGAAGTGATTGCTTTGTGCTGACGCCATGTCTTCTCGAGTCTCGAGATGGAGAAGAAACGTTACCTGGTGTGACACGTGGCCCTCGTTGTACTGTTCCCGAGATTTTTTGATTGTGGTGTGCTTCTTGGCGTGCTCCTAGTTTCTTGTGAGGGCGGTTTAGTACCCTGACATTACTGCCACGTGTGGCCTTCCCATTTGGTTGGCGAATTTGGTCAGAGATACGAGGGGACGTTTCCCTGCCTTCGCCCAACTACCCTCATTAATGCAAGGGGGAGGTGTAGTCCTCGTCTTTCATAAATTAGGGCGAGGCCATAGGTCTTTGTGCTTGTGTGAACCCTATACCTCCTCTCGTGTCATTTCTAACCCGAGCGTTCATACTTTCCTTCTACTGCAGGTACGCCCTATTCCTCTCTTTCAAGTTCCCTGACTTTTTATTTCTTGAGTACTCCTTCATGGAATCTTCTTTTGAGGTATCCCAGGATGTCTCTTCTGGGGTTCAGGTCGTTGAACCTGAAATCCTTCTAATTGGGGGCTCTCCCCATTCTTCCCCATCCTCTTCTCATGGTGGCGGCGGTGCCGTTGGTGGCTCTTCCTCCTCCGACGGGAGCAGCTCAGCCACTGCTGACGCAGCTCCCATCCCCAAACGTCGCAGGCGTACTACCAAAGTGCCCAGGGTGCCATACCCAGATATTGTCATTCCTGGGTATTTCTGGGTGAGGCCCGATGTAGGGGCTTTTCACTCCAACTTTAGGAACTTTGAATGCCTCTTTCCATTACAAAACCAAATCTCTTCCCTCGAAGGCGGCGTTCAGTGTCTTCCATGTTCTGGGAATGAACATGTCTTCCTTCATCCTTCTCCAGGGGAGCCCTCTTTCACTTATGTATACAAGACCTTATATGCACAAATTGGAGTTCGTCTTCCTTTTTCCCAGTTTGAGTGCGATGTCCTAAAAATTATGAATGTTGCTCCTACCCAGCTTCACCCGAACAGCTGGGCCTTTTTAAAGGCCTTCCAGGTCCTGTGTGAGCAGATAGGCATAGTGGCCACTGCTCCCATCTTCCTTTATTTTTATAAGGTCAGGTTTGGCGAACGGGTCGGTTGGATCTCCCTCAGTGGAGCCGAGTCGGGGGGTATTATCGGACTCTACAAGAGTTCGTATAAGTTCTTCAAGTCGGACTTTTTCAAAGTCCGGCCCACTGCTGGGCACAAGTCTTTATTTTATGACTCGGATGGAGTCTCCAGATTTCCCCTTTACTGGCAACCCCACCCCACCAAATTCAATAGTTATGATATCGGCTGCATGACAGCGCAGGAGAGAGCCGACGTTGAGTTCTTAAAACTCTATCCTCGGCCATTGCCCTATGGTAGACATTTGTTGCTTCCTAAGTCATCAACTCGGCAGGCCGATTTTGAGTGTAAGTAGTAGCTGTTGGGTGCTTTACTTATTTAACCATGCGGTTGTATCTAACCTTCTCTTCTCTTTGCAGTGATAATGGGCAAGTTCAACTACAAAGCTTTGATGAAGAAGTCGGCTGCAGGCGGATCAGCTGTCGCTGCCAATATTAAGGGGAAAAAGAAGAAGTCTACTGAAGCTCTTGAGCTGAACACTCGTCCTCCGAAGAGGACCAGAGCTGATCCGGAACCCGAGGTGCCAACCGGAGACTCTCCCCCGCAACTGATGATCGGGGAGACTCCTCCTTCCGGAATCAGGCCGAGCAACGCTCCCTTGGTGACCGACCTTACTTCGGACGCCAAGTGGTACAATGGTAACTGTAATCCAGGGATCAGCTCTCTCTGGGGTAATGAGTGCGATCCTGGGGGCCTGATCGACGGCCAGGTGCTGAAGCCCTCTGATGCCCGGCTGCGCTGCTAGAATAGGGCCCCGAGGGAAGTATGGAGGCGGCTGGTGCCTATGCCCTCCGTATTGCTTCCATTACACGCTTCTGGAGCCAGCACCTTGTTGACAATGCGAAGAAGATAGAGGCGATGAGGGCAGATGCAGCCCGAGCCTTGAGGGTGAGAGATGAGCTTGCTCAAGCCCTGGCCAAGTGTGAGGAACAAGGCCGGGTCATCGGCCAGCTGAAGGCCCAGAAGACGCAGCTGGAAGAAAGCCGAGCTACTCTTACGGCCGAGCTAGAAGCCGAAAGAACGGACCGGCTTAATCTCCAGAATGTAGTGAAAGGGCTGGAAGCCGAGAAAGAAGCCAGCCAGGAGTTGCGGAAGTTGCTGGAGGACGAGAAGGAGGCGAATTAGAGGCTCCGTGCTGACCTAGCTGAAGCCGAGACTTCAATCATGAGGGAGCATGTTAACGGTTTCTCTCGAGCCGTGAAGCAACTCCAGCGCTTCAATCCTACTGCCGACTTCTCCAGCGCCGACGTGGATAAGGATTTCAACCAAGATGGGATCCTTGTACCATTGGCCGAGCTGGAGGATGAGGATGAGGAGGCCGCAACTCATGGAGAAGAGGGCGAGGACCAATTGGACGAGGAAGGTGAAGTGGGCCAACCTGACCAGATGATCGCTCCCAATGCCGAGGTGGACCTCGAGTCATGATGTTGTATAAGTAGTTTAAGTATTTTTTCGAGACTTATGTATTTTGGGACTTCCTCCTTTACCTTAATGAAATTTCTTTTCTTATTTTTGACCTATTTATATCTTTGCAATTTTTCTAATGTTTTATGGGTTCGGTTCGTTAACCTTGATTGATTAATGTTACCTGATACATCTTTATGGGCTCAGCACTTTGATCCTAATCGGTCGAATGTGGCTCTTGCTCAGTATTCGAGCACCTTTGGTTGGCCTCTTCGGGGTTGAGCACCTGCTTAGGTTTTATCTCCTGCTTAGGAGTCTCCTGCTTAGGAGTCAAGTGCCTGCTTAGGCTTTATCTCCTGCTTAGGAGTCAAGTACCTGCTTAGGTTTTATCTCCTTCTTAGGAGTCTCCTGCTTAGGAGTCAAGTACCTGTAGAGCATTCGGTTGGCCTCTTCAGGGTTTAGCACCTGCTTAGGTGTTATCTCCTGCTTAGGAGTCAAGTGCCTACTTAGGCTTTATCTCCTGCTTAGGAGTCAACTACCTGTAGAGGCTTCGGTTGGCCTCCTCAGGGTTTAGCACCTGCTTAGGTGTTATCTCCTTCTTAGGAGTCAAGTGCCTGCTTAGGCTTTATCTCCTGCTTAGGAGTCAAGAAATATAGTAGCTCAATTGAAGGAAAATAGAATTTTTATTAATTAATTTTTCCTAGTGTGCCTCATTAAAACCTTCTCGGCCAAAACCTCGTGGGAAAAAGACCGAGATAGGAAAAAGAGTGCATCACTTCTAACTTTAGCTAAAATAAAATTTGAGATGGGAAGTGTTCCATGTCCTAGGAATCAACTTTCCTGACAATTCCTCAAGCCTGTAGGCACCGTTTCCTAGATTTTCTGCTATCCTGAATGGTCCTGACCAATTTGCCGCGAGCTTACCCTCCCTGGAGTCTTTTCTCGCGTCGCTTTGCAGTCTTAGCACCAAATCGCCCTGCACAAATTCCCTTGGGCGCAGCCTTGAGTTGTACTTCCGGGTTGCCTTTTGCTTGCACAGCTCGTCCCTTATCCTCGCTGTATCCCGCACTTCTTCGACCATGTCGAGCTCAACTCGGAGTTGTTCATTATTTTGGCTTTCATTGTGATGCTGTCTTCGAAATGAGAGCTCACCGAGTTCCACTGGAATCATGGCATCGGTTCCATAGGTTAGTTTAAACGGTGTCTCTCCCGTTGAGGATTGTGGCGAGCAATGGTAAGCCCACAGAATGCTTGGCAACCGCCAACCCAAGCTCCTTTTGATTGTCCCAGCCTTCTTTTGAGCTCGTGTAGAATAACCTTATTGGCTGCCTCTGCCTGACCATTTGTTTGCGGATGCTCAACCGAGGTTACTTTGTGTTTAATTCCGAGGTTGGAATAGAACTCTCCGAGCTCCTTATCGGTGAATTGCTTCCCGTTGTCTCAGAATAACTGCATAAGGAAGGCCATGCCTGCATATAATATTTTTCCATACAAAATCCTGGACCTTCTTGGCGGTTATCGTAGCCAATGGCTCTGCTTCAATCCACTTGGTGAAGTAATCAACTCCTACCAGAAGGAACTTGACTTGACCCTTGGCCACTGGGAAGGGACCAACTATGTCCATCCCCCACATGGTAAAGGGCCATGGCGAGAACATGGAGTGGAGCTCCTCTCCTGGAGCACGGGCTATGTTGGCGAACTTCTGACAAGGGTCACACTTATTGGTCCAGTTTGAACAATCGACTCTCATGGTTGGCCAATAGAACCCTGCTCGCAAGATCCGAGCTGATCGGCCGCCCGAATGCAATCCGCAGATTCCTCGGTGCATCTCATCCATTACATACTCGGATTGCTCTTTTGTGAGGCATTTTAGCAACGGCCTGGAGAATCCCCTTTTGTACAGTTCTCCATCGAGGACTGTGTAGTGACAAGATTTCAGACGAATCCTTCTTGCCTCCCTTTGGTCGTCCGGTAGTTTGTCCGAGGTAAGGTACTCCCAGATCGGAGTCATCCAGCCTCGGTCAAGGTGCTCGGTCACTGTCACTTCGGCACTTTTGATGCTCGGCTCGAGGAGGCTTTCTTGAATAAAAGTCTTGAGTTGGCCAGCCTTCTTTGTGCTTGCTAATTTGGAAAGTAGATCGGCTCTGGAGTTTTCTTCTCGAGGTATGTGTTCAATGGAGAAATGCTCAAACTCGGAGATAAGGCTATTAACCTTGCAGAGATATTTGGTTAATTGGAGGTCCTCTGTCTGATAATTGCCCGCGACTTGTCCCGTTACAAGCTGTGAGTCACTTCTGCACTTTGTGTATGAGCCGAGATGCAGAGTGACATAAGCTCGGCCACCCGAACCGCTCACCGAGCTGGAGGACGCATATATATGGACAAAATGTGAAGCTCGGCCAAGGAATGTGAAGCTCGGCCAAAGGCCTCACCTCGACTAAAAGACAAAAATGAAATCGAGTTCCTGAGCTCGGCTAGCATCATGAAAGCTTTTACACTTCATCAGCTCAAAGCTTGGGGGGCTTGTGTACGGGCCGAGGTTACGAACCCGGCCACCGAGCCCAGGTACCCGGCCCAGTCCGGAAATTAAAGATAATAAATCAAAGATCACTTAATTGAGGAAATAAGATATTTATATTAAATCCTGATATTATCCAAAATAACCTTATCTGGTTAAAAGGGATAATATCCCATAATTAAGGAATCATATCTCAAAGGAGATATCAAGGGACAAATCAAATCCCTAAAAGATATATCAAAAGACAAATCAAATCCCTAAAAGATATTAAGAGATAAATCAGATCTCTAAGAGATAGGGGAATCCTATTATAAAAGGAGGAGTACCCCTCATAAGAGACTCACTTTTTCACGGAACAGAGGTGACTCTCTCTTAAGCGTATTAGAGAAACTAGTGCCGACCAAGAGACTATCAAAGAGTCCTTGCTCCCTAGTATTCGTCCGATACAAAATTAAGAGATTGAGATCACCAAGGCCAAGGGTCGAATCAAGAACTACATCCGGCTTTGATTCCCTTCGGGATACGTAGGACCGGAATCACCGAATTTTGTCAAGCCGAATCCTAAAACAACCCCAATATTCATCCTTGGTTCGACGTTCACGGCGGAGCTCCGGTAAACCGGATCTCGGCAGGAACAGGTTGCAATACTAGTAGTAGAGTGTCGTACTGATATAATAAGCATGGACACGGTTTGCTCAATGATAGAAAATACTAAATTAAAGGTCGTAATTTTAATGGACAAAACTGTTACAGATGTAATAAGTATTATTTTTTAATAGGATTATGATATGTATAATAAATCATCAATGAAAATAAAAGATGTGTATAAAGTATACATTTACTATGTCATATTAAAAAACAGTAAGTAATATACCCAACTAAATTTTCTCCAATTTTAAATCCTGGCATGTTCCCACCCCAAGTCAAGGTGGTAAAATTAGGAAAAAGCAGTGGCATTTTCGCGAAGAAGATGAGGATGATGGTCGACGGCGATATGAGTCACAGCATTTGACCGACATTCGTTTATGGCGGCCGATGGTATCCTTTTGACCTTTCCTAGGGTTGGGCCTTAAGCTATCTTACAATCTGCTTGCCTGTCTCCAGCTTTGTTTTTAAGGAACATTTTTTTGGTTGTGAAGCACAATATTTGTCATTTTTTCCAAAGCCCATCTGTCAAAAAAGCACGTTGGTGAGAGCCCTAGCCTATGATGACGACCCTACTCCTCTCTGCTTTCTTCAGATGTCATTTTCAACTTCCATAGCCAATTATATTTCTTTCTCGTGTGTTATGTGCTATAATTTAATTTTATGACTAATAAATTTCAGGGCTTGCTGACAACAAGTACCCTTAGCAAGGTTTTATGGGAAACCTAATATAACACTTCTCAATATAATAAATAGGGAAATGCTAACGAGTGCCCTAAGGGCACTCGTTAAGGAACCAAGAAAAGAAACTTTGTATTGGGAATTGATATATTTAATGTTTGAAGAAGTTAAATACTTAGTTTTCCCATGAAAACTTGCTTCTTATGATTCCTTGAAGAGTGCCCTTAGGACACTCGTTAGCATACCCTAATAAATAAATCAATTCCCACAAAAAACTTGTTTATAGTACTACTTATTCCTATATTATTTGTAATAAAAAATTAAACTATTTATAGATACTAATTAGTTGAGCTAGTAAATATTTTTGTAGTTAATTGCCATATTTTAGTATCAAACCTTGTTATGTCCTTACCCCCTTTTTCTCTCCCGGGTGAGTAAAAAACTATTTACATCCTGAAATATCAAGGATTTATCATATTAACTACGCATTAAGAAAAACATTTAAGATAACAAGTAATAAAATAATATATTTTCATAAATTTTTATTATAATTTTTTTTATATTATCAATCAATTATATGCATAATTAAATTATAGTAAAAAATTTAAACATCGAAAGTATATTTAAAAATTAAACTAACTAATGAGTGCATATTCTGCAGTGTTATCAAATAAAATGGCGATTATACACAGTTACTGAATATCTAAATTAAAAATCAATTGTGATACTGATTACGGTACAAATTTATATTTAGTTAAATTAACTTTAATAAACTCGCAACTCTTTCTGACTATATATGCCAAATGATCGGATAAATATTATAACAGAACTTGTTATATGCTTTTGTATGAAAGCATTTGGAGATTAACTGAGCAGATATTCTCCACCTTGGCAATTCAATGTCTTGGATGAAGCACCAAAATTATCAAAATTCTACTATCAAAATTATCCAATGTGTTGTTTAAATTGTTTAGGTTTATGATATTAATCAGATGATACCAGCATTTTAAAATATTCTGTAGCCACTACATAATGCATGGCTTTATTAGATTATTTAAAACCTGGCGATCTGGGTAAGTGTTACATCTCCAACTACGTCCTAGCTACTTGTCTAATTGGAAGCCATTCGCCTAAAGTTCGTATGTTGAATAAAATGGCCAGACCATAAAACACAAACCAAAAACAAAATTGTGTGACAATAACCCGGAGCTCATTCTGAAAGGAACAAGAGCCAAGAAAAGGGAGCTATGAAGATGAAGCAAGATCCAAGAAAACTAATCAAATGCCAAAGGTCACTGTCGACGTCTTCTTCTACCATTCCCACGTTTCCCTCTCCTACGACCGCGAAACGCTGATCTATCTGGCTTAAGCCCCAAGGATTGAACTCCCCTCCTTTTCTGGTGTGGCACTTCTTTATCCTCCTTATCTTCCTTGTATCTGGCTGAGTTTCTTGCGGCGAAAGTTATTTCCCATGATCCACCTGGACCCTGCTTAACACCATCTGGGATACGAGAAGATCGTTGGTCATCTCTGCCACTCTATCTCCCAGAGGAAGTGAATCTTCCCTTGCAAGTGACTTTTGGCTCCAGAAAGCCACCGCATGCTGCTCATTCTTAATTTAATACATTCTGTACATTATGTAAAATGTTTTCTGGTAGTTAGGAATCAGAAGATATAGAAGAAACTAATATTGTACAAAACCTATTGGATAAAGAAAACTATGTTCATTGATTAAAGAAAATTGAATAAAATGCGTCAAATCATAAAGGATCAGCCTATTTCTCTTGTAAAGAGAAAGAAGCATTACAAATTGGTAACATATTCTCACCTAGGAACCCAGGTTTTCTCTTTATGTGAATTTGCAAATTCATCCGATGATGATGATGATGTTGATGCATCGAAGTCTCCTAAACTTTGATCGTCACCAGACATCACAGGTTCAAAATGTTCCTTTAACAGGTATGTTTGCTTCTTAGAAGAACCCATGGGATGTAAAGCCAGATATTCTTGTGAGGACTCCTTAATCTCATAATCCTGAAATCGAAAGATAAGGAATGATGGTCACAAAGAGAACGGCTCGTTTAAAGACAGCATAAACAAACAAACTGCATAGAGAAGCCAAATTTCCCATCACGCGCCTTCAAAATTTTTTATGATGCAGTTGAATTTGAAATTTTCATTGTCAGAACTTTTAAGCATAAATTTACAGAGCATCCATAAGAAACTTAAAGAAGATATGCTCAACAGGAAAAAAAGTGTTGTATGCCAACATTTCAATAATCTTTAATAAGTTGCAATATGTGCTTTATATCCAATTCACCCCATCAAGGACAATGGTAAGTTATAATGTTTAAATATTGTCACATTTACGAGAGGTATCTTGAAACTTCACTTGCTAGGAGTAGGATAAAAAGGGCTGAACTGAGAGAGGATAAAGTCATTAAAAAGATTAAAACAACTAGCACATTTCAGATCATAGTACCTCATTAGTAAATATTGCTTTAAATCGCTCATCTTGAAGATCTTGCATGTTAATCCCTTTCTTTTTCTTGGATTCCTTTTTAGTTTCACCATCATCAGCATCGCTTCTCATTCTCAGCTTCTTCACTTTCAAGGAGGCGAGCTGCAAGGGCCCGATTAACCTTGAGTAATCTTTTCCTGATCTGCAAGGAAAACGATTGAGACGTGGCTATGGATTAATATTCCAGTATAAACCGTTTAATCACCCAGAACTTTGTTAAGAACATAAAATGATCAGTGAAGGAATCAACCGTAATTCGTGAGGCACGTTCAGCTTCCATTTTTTCTTGCTTCTGCTGTTCTATATAAGCTTCATATTCAAAAGGATCTGCCAGTGCTATTGCCTAAAAAAGTGTTCATGTATCATATGATTGGACAAAAACAGAATAATCTAGGAGGTCTAGCAACATCTAAGAAAAATAACTTCAATATAAAGACGAACATTACCTTAATTAAGATACAATAGTTTTTTTTTAATGAAAGCAGAACATTTATTAGAGAGAATCGAGGTAAAGTACAACTAAGGGGAGGATGAAAAATCCTCCAAAACAGAAACAGTAGATCACACCATAGAGAAGGTAAAAATTCAAGATTCAAGCAAAGCTACCTTGTCTTTCTGCATATAAGAAATGTAAACTCCCTTGAAACAACCATGAAAAGCTTCAGAAAGAAGCCACAGACACAACCCTACCCCAACCCAAATTTAAGGACAGAAACTGATGGGACCCGTGGAGAAAAAGGCCCAAATAAAGCATTGCATGGGCTGGCTAGTTCTAGAAAGGGAAAAACCGAAAAGGGGAGTCCAAGGGAGAGTTAGTTAGTGACATGGCATGTGGACCATGTAGGCACCACATGGGGAAGGATTCTGTTAGCATTAGGGGATTTAATGGGATTGTATGGGGAAAGGGAAAACATTATGGATTAGTTTGGGTAGAACCTTACGGTTTTGGGCAGAGAAAGAATCCCCTCTTCTGTAGGAGGTTGGCTTTATGGCAACTTGAAGTCCCTTCCACTGTATTTCCCTAATTTTCATAAATAATACTCATATTTCCTCTCTATTATTTAGTTGTTTGTTACTTAATTACTTGTTGTAATTTCTGGTTCCTATCAGAACCACCCTTAAGATTTGAGCATTCTCTCCAACGAAATACACAAACAATAATAATAAAATCAGTTTTCCACTAGGAGGGATCAGCCTCCAACCAAATACAACATAGACATAAAAAAAAAAAAGTGCACACTGACAATTTTGGCCTCCTTTTCTTACCAAAACCTTTTAAACGAACCCAGAGAAACTGCTCCAAAGTGGAGAGACACGCCCAATGCTCATCTAACAAACTAAACACATAAATCCAAAGAAAAATAGCAAGCTTACAATGCAAAAAAAATGGCTTATACCAATAAATTATCACATGATACAAACAATAAAAGGATCTCCATCATATTCATGCATGATTGAGATCCTAGTGTGTGACTCGCACTATTGCATGACATGTCATAACACCTAGCCTCTTTTCTGTCCTATCTCAACTTTTGTCAAGCTTAGATGGTATAATAAATTCCACAACCATACTAGCAAAAACAAAGTCAACCTTATTAGGAAGAACTGGACTACATGAAGCTTCCTCGAGTTCTGAAATGTTCTGACAGATATGTTGCAAATCACACATCTTTTCCACTAAGTTTGTAAATGATATGACTTTTTCACCCACTTCACATGATATAAAAAAATTCTGACGAAGTGAATGTAAAACCATCAATCAGGTGTTTAACAAAAAAAAAGGTCTCAGAATATCAATAATTCATGAAGTACATGTGGGTGAATAAGAAAATATGCCGAGAAGAACCTACCTTTTTGTATAATGCATAATTAATAAAGAAGCCATGCATCACTCTCGGGTATCAACTTGCCTAGTATTGAAGTTTCACAGATTTAGTACAAAGATAAAAATATACAAAGCTCTTACAAATTAAGGAAATAAAGCATGGCAAACAAGTATTTAAGTTCCACTACTTACCTTCGAGAAACTACATTCAATGCGGGGGATTGTGTGTTAAGGGAAGAAAGAAATCACCCCTGACAAAATAAAAGCAGGCCTATAACTCTGACATGAACAATCAAGTAGGTTTTGTTTTTAAAAGAGGAATACAAATTACAAGACAGAAAAAAAAATTGTGTATACTTTATACCAGATATGAGATATCAAGACCCAATCAAACAAGGCTTTGTAAAAGTCCACTCCAAATGAACAATGACAACCATTAAAAGATAATTTAAACCCTAGGGTTAGGTTTCAAATATAACCATATAACAGCTTCCTATTTTCATAATTGCTTTCATCCAAAGTTCAACCAAATTGAAAAGGTAGCTTTATGCTACAGTAATGTAGTTGTCTTAATAGAATGTTTTAAGCTAAACACCTGCTCTAAGTTGATTCTGTACAACTCCGAGGAGGAGGCAGTACAAAGCAAGTCAGAAGACCAACAGTCATATGTAATATCCCTTCCCATCCTGTCAAATGAGAAAGTCAAGGCATGTTATCATACTCAAAAAAGTTTATTAAAAAATTTGAAATACTATTGAGGCTGAGTAAATTAAAATGCATGTCTGTCCGTAATATCAAATGGAGCTCCTCACATAAAGAACCAGAAAGTCAAATGCAGCTCCTCACATAAAGAAGTTGGAAAAATATGCAGAAATGCATAGATAAGTCTTATAACGAAAACTTTCAAATCTATGCTAAAAACTTCATTTTAAAAAATCCTTTAAGTCAAGCTATCATGAGGGAAACATTGACAAGTTATTTGATCTTTGCTCTACTCCATGGATCATAACAAAATTATCAAAGTAGCTACTGCAGAACAATGCTCTTAGCAGTAGACTGAGCTTCGAAAGCCTTTCAATCTTTCTTCATCTAACATGTTTTTTCCATAGAAGGGTGAAAAAGAGTCGTGTATCCAATCAACAATTTCTATTTTTTCTTTAATCGAATCCAATACAATAGACAACTTCTACAGAGTTAATCATAACGGAGGAAAAACATTACTAATGTCAAATAGTAGCAAATCAAGGAAACAACAACCACCAAAACCAAGGTAGTTAAAATCAGACCGGTCATGGAACCGGTGAAGGCATCGGTTCACTGGTCCAACCATGGTTGAACCATGGTTGAACCCGTTATAATTAAATATATATAAATTTATTTTATATAATATATTCAATAATAAAAAATAATCTTATATACTAATAAAATAGTTTACATGAATTAAACAATATAAAATATATTTAAAATAATTTTAATCTAACAGGTTATATTTGGTAATTAATATTATTTTTTGACATTCACATTTTGTAATTTAATTAAATTATTTGGGAACATAACTAATAAAAAGAATCTATAGTGTTAAATAAGAATATTAAACCTGTACCAAAAAATAAGAATATTAAATACAAAACTTTATTGGAAATGAAAATGATATAAACTTTTGATAAAACGACGAGCTGAACGAATATGAAAATTATATAAATAAATACATAAGGGATGGCTGGAGGAATTGCATATTACCCCTGGACCAAAAAGAGTCTAGATGACTAGATTAATTGTTCGGCCCGTTAAGTGTTAAAAACAAAATTAAAAAAAAAAGTCTACTGGACTGGACCAAACCCGATTCTAGTTCTAGATAACATAAGGGATGCATTGCATATTACCCTAGTTTCAAGGTGTTGCTGCCTACCACATCTCCCTTCTTCTCATCTGTCACTCTTCTTTTTGCTTTATACCGTCATGACTATCGTCCCCTTTCTCTCACTAGTCTTCTTTCTGATTTCTCTTCCCCCGTCATCGGTGTGCCTGGAACTCGTCCAGCCTCATGTCAGAGAAGGGGAAGACACAAGTGTCGGTGGTCGGAGAAGCAAAACGTATGGTTGAAGCGGCTGCCGATCGTCGGAGGTCACTTGTAAGCACCTGAGTTCGTCAGATCTAAGAAGTAAAACGCGAACTGCTATAAACCGGTGAACCATCGGTTTTGCCCGATTTCCCCGGTTCCTGACCGATTCAGCGGTTTTTAATCCGGCTCAGTTACAAAGCGGTTATGGGGGTTGTTCGAACCGGATGACTGACCGGTTCCCGATTGAACCGGTTGGACTGGCCGGTCCGGTCCGGTTTTAACTACCTTGACCAAAACACATGAATATAATAAATAACTTCAAATTATTTTGGTATAAATTAGACATTATAATTCAGGAACAATATACATAAAGCCTAAATAAGAAACCTTGGTATTCGTAAACTGTAGTGCTTTCCATATTTTGCATGCAGACAAACAGAGCGATCAGCACACAAAAATGCTAGTTTTGAATAATCATTTGTTAAAACCTGCATGGGCAAAAATATTCAGTTATCGGAATACAGATTGATACAATATGTAGGTAAACTCAACTCAACCAACTAATCCGTATGCATCAAATAAAAAGACAGCTTAAAACAAAACAAATCAATGGAAAATCATATACTAGTACGACAGTGCCACCAGAATCATGCTATCAATTTTTTCCAATTAAAGCTAATATTGGTACCTGAAAATCAATAATTTCTGAATCCAAGTGCCATTCGAACTTCAATCCAAGCTCCCTAACCTCATATACTTTTACTTGTGGTGGATATATACCTTCAGTAGTGAATCATCATGAGTGTCATGACTCTTGAATTAATATCCATATATCATTGCCCTACTTTCTATGCTTCAATAATTAGCTTAACAAATGCATCTCATTGGGAACTCCTATATTTTGTAACATAAATCAACAGTTTTTGATCACTTGCCTACAAATTCTTGCTGTCAAATTTTTCTCAAGGCTCGAGCGACTTCCACAATAAAGCCAAAATTCTAATAATCCTAGATTGTGTCATCCTTGCTTTTGAAGAAAACCTAATTTTCGACTCTGTATATTGTCACTTGTGTCATGAAGGTGACTAGACAGTTGATTATTTTCATCAAATGGTAATACTATTACTTAATGCAATGGTCCATTAGTATCAAAGAATCAAACCTCAAATACTCATCAATATTTTCCATCTAAATCTTGTATAGTCCATATCATCCCTACCCTACATGAAATTAAGTAACCTTTTGATAAACTTTATGCCTAAATTTATCATTATTAGTCTATATACCATAGGCATTTTGAAGTACCCGATGCTATGATATACTCCCTATCAGGAGTTGCCTTAATCTTGGTTGTTGCGGTTGCGAAACTCGAATCTTCGAGCAGTTGCACATTATGTGTGTAACCTAACAAACAAATATATTAATAAGAGAAAAGGAACAATAAAATATGGAAGGAATAATTTATTTATTTTTTTAATAAAAGGAGAGGTACTTTTGACGTTGTGATGAGATTTCTGCTTCTTAGTGGGGAGCCACGAAGCATGTGAGGGTTGCTGTGTGCAATAGTATACATCTTGACCCCGTTTATCGAGGTCGACTTGATACCACCATCACGAGTCGCCGTTGTTGCTTGCTAGAGTGTGTGTGAACTATGAAGAGATTATGTTTGTCTCAACTCTCACCCTTGAACCCAATTCAGAGTTTTGCTATGTGTTACGGTGGGGCAGCAGGCTACATACATATCCAACGAACACAATTAGAGTGAATATTAATTAAATAAATAATCGTTATCATCATTATCATTATTGTTAATAAAAGGTGATAGCTAGATGGGTTAGGCTTGTCCCTAACCCGACCCTAAATTGCGACCAGTCAAGTTCTTTGAACCCAAACCCTACCTTAGACCCGAAGGAACCCGATCATGTGCGGATTTGATTGAAACAGGGCCAAGATGGGACGGGGTCGGATTGGCCCGAAGCAGTGGTGGACCTTGACTAAATTTTTGGAGGAGCCATAAGCTACTAATTTTTTTTATTAGCTTTTTTTTTTTATGGGTGACATTGATAAGCTAACTTTTATTGAAAAAAGCCTAAAACTAGAGCATAAGGAATGCTACAGATAGCCACAAATAGACCATCAATCTGCACTAAAATGCAGGAAAAAAGACAAAAACAACTACAAATGCCCCTGCTACACAGTATTTGAATTAACAAAATAAAACAAAGCAGAGAACAATAAGACATATAATCCACAGTCACACCCAGGAGAGGCAAAAAACTGAGTAACCAAGAACAAGTAGCAGGACTTAAAATGAGCCGGAGAGGAACTTGAGCCACAAGCTACTATGGTTTCAGTGGGAAACACTATAGTTTCAGAGAAAGTACCCTTGGCATGCATGGCTATTTGATTTTACATTGCTAATCTAGTTTCTTGGTGCTCCAAAAAGCAGGCTTTAGTTGCTAGTTCCAGCACAAAAGCTGAGTATAGACGCATGGCAAATACTGCGGTAGAAGTCACCTGGATCCAGTCACTTCCCACTGAGTTAGCCATTCCCTTTGCAAGTCCCAAACTTTATTATGACAACCTCAGTGCAATATCATTGGCTCATAATCCTGTGCTACATGCTCGAACTAAACACATTGAGTTGGACATCCACTTTGTGCGCGAAAAGGTCATTGCCAAAGCTCTATCAGTCCATCATGTTCCCAGTTCAGACCAGCTAGCTGACTCACTCACAAAGCCCCTGTCTTCCTCTCAGTTCACACCTCTAAGAAACAAACTCAAAGTGGTTCCTGTTCAGCAACCACCTTGAGCTTGAGGGGGGCTCCTAGAGTATAGGAGCTTAAGCAATGTAATCATGTATTTGCTGCACCATAACCGAATGTGCTCAGTCAGCACAAATTCGATTATGATGGTTAGTTTAGTTCAGTTAGTTATGTTAGTTCAGCTGCCAAAGTAGCTAGCAGCCATAGGCTATAGAAACAGATGCCTCAAGCAAACGGGTAGGGGCAGTCCTATTGCAAGAGGGTCGGCCAATCTCATATTTCAGCCAACAGTTATCAACCCGAGCCCAACACAAATCAGCTTATGAAAGGGAAATGATGGCACTGGTTATGGCAGTACAAAGGTGGAGGCATTACCTCCAGGGACAGCATTTTGTGATCAAAACCGACTAGAAAAGTTTGAAATTTCTTACTGACTGGACAATTTTAGGGGAGGAACAATTTAAATGGACTTCTAAGTTGCTGGTGTTTGACTTTGAAGTTCAGTATAAACCCGGGGTTTCAAATATGGTTTTGGATGCCCTATCTAGGCAAATGATGTATGCATCACTCTCAGGTGTCAACTTGGCTGAATGGAAGGTATAGGAGAGACATATAGCTGCTAATGAGAAGCTACTACAGCTGCTACAACAGATTATTCTTGAGCCACTTGATTTTTCGAAATTCTCAGTGAAGTACGGGGTATTGTTCCACCAAGGCAGCATAGTCCTCCTAAAGCGGTTTTCCAAGATTCCTATGATCCTTGCTGAATTTCACTCATCTCTGCAGGGGGGTCATTCGGGTTTCTTCCGCACATATAAGAGGATTGCCGCAAACAGGAATTAGGTCACACTTTTTCTCTACTCTTCCTATTTTACCCTGCTCTAACACTTCAATTCTCTATTTTACCCTCACTTACACTTGGAAAGTATCAATTTTACCCTCACTTATGCTCAGCAAATCTCTATTTTACCCTTGTTTTTTTCTATTTCTTCCTCCCACTCTCACGTTCTTTTATGTGTTATCAGGTTTGTTCATTCCTCTCTTCTCCCTATGCTTCTCCGCCTCTTATCCTACTGCGTCCCCTCCTTCCTCCCTTATCACTTCTCCCCACTTGCCTGAAATAGCGGCCATCCCGCTATGTGCTATCCTGCAATAGCATTCTCGGGGTCAGCCACTCCGCACCGCTATCCGGGATTGATAACTCTGGGCCAAACAGAGGTGGCCAACTGGTGCTTGGAGGCCTATTTGAGGTGTTTTGTGGTAGATAGACCTCGTTCTTGGCCTAAATGGTTATGCTGGGCAGAACTATGGTTCAACACAAATTTTGATGTGTCCTTTGGGATGACCCCATTTAAAGCCCTTTCTGGCAGGGATCCCCCCCTCCCCCTAATAGTTAAAGGTCCCACATTCCCATCTTCCATAGAAGCTGTCACAACCCTACTAGAAAGCAAGGATATTGTGATGGATCAACTACAGAAGAACCCGACTATAGCCCAGCAGAGGATGAAAAATCAAGTTGATAAGCATCGAAGGGAGCAAATACAGCCTGTATTTAAAATCAGCAAGCTGAAGAAGGTTGTCCTTGCTGAGTATAAGCCGCAGCAGTTACCTACAGCTGTACTGGCAGCAAATTGGGAGGTCCAACCACAGATGGAGGAGGTGTTGGCCCTGTGGTACAACAACAACGGAGCTGCTGAAGTGTTGGTTAAATGGGCCCGACTGCACGATTGTGAAAATTTGTGGGAAGCCGTTGACAAACTCCAACCCCCATTTCCAGAATTTCCCCTTAAGGACAAGGTGAAAGTCCGCCGAGGGGAGGGGGTTGATAAGAGGCCTACTGTTAAACATATATGTAAGGGGGGGCACACTGAATAACAACCTAGCTGACCCTATAAATAGAACATAGCAGAGTCTGTTATAGGCAGTTAGAAACTCATATGAACTTGTATAGGAGAGAAGATGTAACTCTCGAATTTACCTGCATTGTAATATTGCAGAGAATAATGCAATGGGTATTCTACCCAGATTCACTCTGTTCTTTCTCAAATATCAGTTGAATCTATCAAGATAATATTTCTAAACAACTACACCCTGTTATCAAATGGAAAAGAAAAGAAAAAAGAAGCAGACCCTGAAATATGAATATTATTATTATAATGTGATGATATCATATGTATTTTAATTTTAGTACACCGAGACTTCCACACAGGCAATCATAAAACATTTAGTGTTTTACACTTAGATTCATGCCACGCAAGACAAGTTGACTTCATACTACAGTATCTGTACATGTACGTTGACCAAGCATAGTTAAGTCTAAATTGGATAAGAACTCAATAAGTTTAGAAACCATAAAAAAGACATGTGAAAGAACATAATTCTCAATGCTATTAAAATAGAAAAGGTAGTATCAAAACAAAATAAAATGTGATGAGTAAATGCAAAATGGCAGCCAAAAGAAAATCAACTTCAGCCCCTGTTTGAGATTTGCCTACAACGCCACACTACCCAATATTTTTATATGAAATCACCAAAAATGCACCTAAATTCTAACGCTAAGAAAACTGAGCAGTTAAGTAAATCCAGTTAATATCAACAAATAGCTCAGTACAAGATTCTTTTTTTATAACCACCAATCTAACATTCAAAAAGAATCAGAATAAAGAAAATAGACAAGAATGCAAACATCCATAAAAAAAATCATGACATACCCCGCCCATATGCCAAGATAATATTTGCACAACAGAGTACCGTTGTATATATAGTTGTTACTCGAAAAAGACATTAGATAATCATCATGCCATAAAATGGAGAGAACTATCTGTTGAGTTGTTAATTCAGTTAGTTAGTTGTATAAGTTAGTTAGTTTGTTGAGATGTATAAGCTTGTGTTAGTTAGATAAAGTGAAGTAAAGAAGTCTATAAATAGACTATGTGATATTGTGTAATTCATAGAATGTGCAAAGTGTAAAAAGTGTACATTGTGATTAGTGTGAAAGTTTAATAACAGTGGGGTATTTTTTTCAGTATATATAGAGTGTTCTATCTTTCTCTTTTATTTTCTCTTTGATTCCTTTCCTTCCTCCACTTTCCTGTGTTTCCAAGAGTGTGAGTGTATGCCTAGGTTCCAACAATTGGTATCAGAGCTGAATGAGATCCTGAGAGAGATCGTGTTCTTATTAAGTGATCTTGAAACAATATTCTTGCTTCAATTCGTGGCAACAATCATGGCTGCAACCAGTGGTCATTATCCAGCAAACCTTCCCATTCTTGATAGGAAGAACTATGACAAATTGTGCACTCAAATAAGGGCGATTTGTGTCTTCCAAGAAGTGTGGGAGGTGATGACAGAAGGCATGAAGGAACCAGGCAAGAATGCAACCGAGGAAGAAAGGAATGAATTCAAGGAGATGAAAAAGAAAGATTACAAAGCTCAATTCATATTGCATCTAGATCTTGTGCACTTTGAAAAGATATCCATGGCTCCTACTGCAAAGGAAGCATGGGAAATTCTAGCAGTGGCTTGTGCTGGAGCTGACAAAACCAAGAAGGTGAAGCTTCAGACATTCAGAAGGCAATATGAATTGATAGAGATGGAAAATAGTGAAGGGGTTGGAGCTTTCTTCAATCGAATTCTAACCCTGACCAACCAAATAAAGAACTATGGTGAAACACTATCAAATCAGCAGATAGTGGAGAATATTATGAGACCAATGCCCTCCAAATTTGATCATATAGTTGTCTCTATTGAGGCATCAAATGATCTTGAAAGCTTGAAGATTGAGGAGCTGCAGGCTGCATTTGAGGCTCAAGAACAAAGGGAACTAGAAAGAAATACAAGAACTGGAGTGAAGGTTACTAAGCAAGCCTTGCAGGCTCAGTCAAGCTCAAAAGATTCCAGAGAAGGAAACAGAAACAAGAAAGGGAGAGGCGGGTGGAAGGCAAACAAAGGAAGGCACCAGAGCAATTCTGAGTCAAATAGAGGTCATTCAGATCAAAGAAGCAATGATCAGCAGAATAGGAGAGGTGGAGGAAGCTCTCGAGGCAGAGGTGGCAGAAAGAAGGGTGGGAGATTTGATAAGAGCAATGTGCAGTGCTATAATTTATCAAAATGGGGACGTTTTCCTGATGAATGCTGGAGTAATAACAAGAGAGAACAAAGGGGTGATGAAGCTCATCTTGCACAAGAAGATGGTGATGAGTCAGAACAAGTGTTGCTGTTGGCTGCTACCAAGAATGAGGAAGATGGCACTGGTTCTTGGTACTTAGATACTGGTTGTTCCACTCATGTGACAGGGAGGAAAGATTGGTTTGTCAAACTTGATACTTCTTTGAAAAGTAAGGTCAAGTTTGCAGATGACAAAACTCTTACAGCAGAAGAATGTGGTTCAATGTTGATTAAAAGGAAGGATGGCAAGCATGCTCTCATCACATGTGTTATATGTTCCAGGTATGAAAAACAACCTTCTAAGTCTTGGTCAATTGCTAGAAAAAGGCTTTACTATGAGAATGGAAGATAATGCCTTGAAAATGTATGATGGTAGTAAAAGATTGATTTTGATAGCACCACTGACCGAGAATAGAATTTTTAAGGTTGATATTAGTGTAATGGAACATAAATGCCTAGCTACTGCTGTCAATAGAGATGAATGGCTATGGCATTTTCGATTTGGACATCTAAACTTCAGGGACTTGAATATTTATTCAATATGGTTCATGGCCTTCCTCACATCCAAGTACCTAGTGAGCTGTGTGAAGATTGGAGGGAGAGTAAGCAGCCAAGAAGTGCATTCAACCAGCAAGTGCCAACCAGATCATCTTAAAAGCAAGAGGTGATCTTTTCTGATGTCTGTGGACCATTTCAGACTGATTCACTGGGAGGTAACAGATATTTTGTATCTTTTATAGATGAAAAAACCAGAAAATTGTGGTTGTATTTGATCAAAAAGAAAACTGATGTGTTTGAAACCTTTAAGAAGTTTAAGATGCTTGTTGAAAACAAAGTGATTGCTTTATTAAGTGCTTAAGAACTGATGGGGGTGATGAGTATGTAGCTGAGGATTTTAACAGGTTTTGTGAAGTTGAAGGCATAGTATATGAAATCACTCCTCCATACACTCCTCAGCACAATGGTACTGCGGAAAGGAAGAACAAAACCATAGTCAACATGATCAGAAGCATGCTGAAGTCCAAAAGCTTGCCAAACCAGTTTTGGGGAGAGGCAGCAGTTACTGCTGCATACATATTGAACAGATGTCCAACCAAAAGACTAAATGGAGTGACACTAGAAGAGGCATGGAGTGGGAAGAGGCCCAGTGTGACTCATTTCAGAGTCTTTGGCTCAGTTTGTTGCAGGCACATTCCAGACCAGCTGAGGGGAAAACTGGATGATAAAGGAGAGCAGCTGATACTTGTAGGCTACCATTCAACTGGTGGATACAAGCTGTACAATCCAAAGAACAAGCAAGTTGTGATCAGCAGAGATGTGATCATTGATGAGTACAGATGCTGGAATTGGGAAGCGAAAGCCACAGGACAGAAATCAAAAGTCCTAGTACATCTTAACACTGATGAAGGGGTGATGATTCCAGCAACAAATTCTCAAAGCAACAGGGCACGGAGACTTCGACAAGTTCCCTTGAGGCTACAGGACTATGAGATGGTGCCTGATTCCAATATAATAGCAGAAGGTGACTTAGTGCAGTTTGCACTATTCTATGATGCAATACCAGTAACACTTGAAGAAGCTATGAAGGATCCAAAATGGATTAGTTCCATGGAGGATGAGTTGAGTTCAATTGAGAGGAATCAAACTTGGGAACTCGTCCCATTGCCACCACAGAAACAACCTATTGCAGTCAAATGGATCTACAAAGTCAAAGTAGGTCCAAATGGAGAGGTGATCAAGTACAAGCCCAGACTTGTGGCAAAGGGATTTCAGCAAAGAGCAGGAATAGACTATGATGAAGTCTATGCACATGTTGCAAGAATTGAAACAGTGAGATTGATTGTAGCAATTGCAAGCATGAGAAACTGGACTTTGCATCAATTGGATGTAAAGTCAGCATTCCTAAATGGTCCTATTGATGAGGAGGTATATGTTGCACAACCTCCATGTTTGTGATAACTGGACACGAGAATAAAATGTTGAGATTGAGAAAAGCCT
The DNA here is from genome assembly GCA_030762895.1 of Sophora flavescens. Classification (NCBI taxonomy): domain Eukaryota; kingdom Viridiplantae; phylum Streptophyta; class Magnoliopsida; order Fabales; family Fabaceae; genus Sophora; species Sophora flavescens. The sequence continues at coordinate 908,019 of CM061065.1, forward strand.
TGTATGTCTTAAAACAAGCTCCAAGAGCTTGGATAATGGCTTTATGTTACAAAGTGGCTTTGAAAAATGCACCTCATAGCAAGGTGTTTATGTGAAAACAACCAATGCTACTGATTTGCTGCTAGTATGCCTATATGTTGATGACTTGCTGGTCACGGGGAGCAATGAGAGTGAGATAACAAAGTTCAAAGTACAAATGATGAAGGAGTTCGAAATGACAAGCTTAGGCTTGTTATAATACTTTTTAGGCATTGAATTTGTGAGAACTGACAGAGGCATTGTCATGCATCAACACAAGTATGACAATGATCTCTTGAAAAGGTTTGGAATGCTGCAATGTAATCCTGCATCAACACCTGTAGAAACTGGCCTGAACCTTAAAAAGGAGGGAAATGAAGAGCTAATATATCCTACTTATTACAGGAAAATAGTAGGTTCACTGAGATATCTTTGTCATTCTAGACCTGATCTAGCCTTTAGTGTTGGCTTGATTAGCAAGTTTATGGAAATACCAAGGACACGACACTTGTTAGCTGCCAAGAGGGTGCTAAGATATGTAAAAGGCACTGCTGATTTTGGAATTTTATTTCCAACTGGTGATGAAAGGGGAGAAGAGGAGCTGATGGGATATTCAGATGTAGATTGGTGTGGTGATAAGAGTGATAGAAAAAGCACTGCAGGACATGTTTTCCTATGTGGAAAGTCTTTGATTTCCTGGAGTTCAAAGGAGTCAAGTGTGGCTTTGTCTTCATGTGAAGCTGAGTATGTGGCAACTTCAATGAATGCCTGTCAAGCACTCTGGTTAGACACACTGATGCAGGAAATCCAAGTGAAAGACTCAAGTGCAGTGAAACTGTTAGTGGATAACAAGTCTGCCATCAACCTTGCCAAACACCCGATTGCACATGGAAGAAGCAAGCATATAAAGACAAGGTTCCACTTCCTTACAGATCAAGTAACCAAAGGAAGGATGAAGTTGGAGTACTGCAGAACTAAAGAGCTATTGGCAGACATCTTAACAAAGCCATTGAAGCCAGAAAAGTTCAGAGACTTGAGAATCAAGCTTACTGTTGTATCACTAGCTGATTTAACACACAAATGATATGCTGCAAGTGATAGATGGAGACTAGGTTGCCAACCTAGTTGGGATGTTAGTCTCCATTGTGATGTAATTAGCATATCATTGTTCTTCCGATAACTGAATTAGGGAGGTGTGTTGAGTTGTTAATTCAGTTAGTTAGTTGTATGAGTTAGTTAGTTTGTTGAGATGTGTAAGCTTGTGTTAGTTAGATAAAGTGAAGTGAAGAAGTCCATAAATAGACTATGTAAAATGTGCAATGTGTACATTGTGATTAGTGTGAAAGTTTAATAACAGTGAGGTATTTTTTCAGTATACATAGAGTGTTCTATCTTTCTCTTTTCTATTCTCTTCGATTCATTTCCTTCTTCTTCCAATTTGCTGTGTTTCCAAGAGTGTGAGTGTATGCCTAGGTTCCAACACTATCTACATACATCACCCATGGCATAAATCCATCATAAAAGAACACAACCTCCCTCTTACAACACAGAATCGCATATAAGTTGTGATAAAAGATTGTTTCAACTCACCAAAGAAAGAAAATGAACGGTGGCGGCGGCAGCATGGTCAGGCGCCGCGGCAGGTGGCAAAGCAACGACGATGAATGGAAAGTTCAATCTGACCAAATGAGAGGGGGGTTGAGAGTAGTCCGAATCCGGGTTTGGTTTCTCCATTCGAAGCGGATGATTGACAGAAATGGGCTCTGAACAGCGGCTAGGGTTTCTCAATCTCTTCCTTTGCAAAAAATTTCATGGGGCTTTGATAGAGGAGGTTGAGAGGATTCTTTTGCTAGGTTTTCTTCATCGAGAATGGTTTGTGGCGGCCGGAATCTGGCCGAGAAGGGAGAGAGTTTGAACTGACATAAGTGAAATGAAAAAGGAAAGAAGAAAGAAAAGGACAGGGGTGCATGCCTGTGTGGACGTTGCTGAACCAGACAGTAAGGACCGACGAATGAGGAAAGAGAACTTTTGTCTTACCGAAAGAGCAATGATAATTGGACACAAAAATTATGTCCAATACCATATAAAAGTATTTTTTCGTTAATATATTGTTTTTTTGCTATTATTATATATTTTATCATTTTCAAGATACTCATAAATTTTATGGTGTTTATACAAGATATCTAAATTATATGTTCAAATATCATTACTTTGTAAGTATATCAGCTCACTACACTATTAGCTCTCGTAAACACCTGAACTATATGGTGTTATTTGAAATCAAATTTTGAACTCCATGTTAATCATTTAATGTTTAATAAATTGAAAGATATAGTAGAGAAAAGTGTTTGAAAACCTTAATATATTAGATGGTTAAGGGAGAGTTTCCGTGTAGTCTTGAATCAAAAAAAATAAAAACTTACATAGCCAAAATAACAAAAGTTTTTTGGTTGCACAACTACACAACCAAAATAAGCCTCAAACTTTACTTCAAAAATGTATTCTAGATATTTTTTTGTGTTTGTTGCTTATATGGTATCCTGGTCTTCAATGTTAACCTTCAGTTCCACCTTGTTAGCCCTTTTGAGTTTGTTTTATTTGAAAAATTGCTGCCAACCTTTTCTCTTATTTGTATAAACGCATCCTAAAAATATGTCAAAAACAGAGGGACGCACGTATTGTTGTCCCTATTTTTTTTCTTTTTTTCTTTTTTTGTCGATCTACTTCGAGGAGTATCCCACCGCCAACCTGAGACAGGGACTAATCTCTTGTAGTAGTTTGTTCGACACCTCGATGGGTGGCATTCCTCCCAGCTGAGGTTTTTTCCATACCCAAGGCTCGAACCCGAGACCTTAGTTGAGGGGCGATAGGCCTTTAACCACTCACACCAACCTCAGTTGGTTGTTGTCCCTATTTAGATGTTCAAAAATCATTTTCTTTTTCTTTTGTTTGTTTTTATTTCATTTTTTATTTTGATTGATAAATGTAAAATTTGAGTGGTTTAGATTGCATTTATAAAAATATACCAATTTTTGGCTTTTGGATCTAAAAGTGAGGAGGGGAAAAAATAAAATTTCAATATTCAAATTAAAATAGAGATTGATTGTTGAATTATCAATGATTAGATTAGTTTTGAACTATTTTATTTTTGAATCTAAACTTAAATGGATTAAAGCCTTCAATCATATTATTTAAAATGATATTTTTCTAAATAATAATAATAAAAACATAATATTATTGCCTTGTGGGCATGCATACACTGCAATAACACAATGTCAACATGCCCGATAAAAATAATTAAATAAACAAATAAAATTAAGTCGAATAACATAAAATTAATAAAATAAACGTTCAAATAATTAATAATTCTAACTATTAAATAAGATCATATATAAATATTAGGATATTACAATCAATTGTTTAATCCTAATATATCTTATACATATAAAAATGTGGTTTGTTTATCATAAGAAGAGGGAATATGTGACACCCTCTACCCCGTATACTTTAAATATAAAATGAAACATGTTAAAAAGATGATAAAATAATTTAGCCAAAATGGTAGCAGGTATCACATGAACTAAAACATAACTAAAGGTAACAATAGCCAACAACGGTGGGAAAGAACATAAATCAGAACATAAAACATAAACCTGAAACCCGGTGTCACATATCAGAGCTGGTAACCAATCTGAAATTACATCAGAAAAACAACTAAAATAAAGTCTTAAACTACGAGCAAATGATCTCCTCGGGATCACTCCTTAACAAGTTGCTCATCATCCTCTACATAACCTAAGGTACATGCAAAAAAACAATAACAAATATGGAGTAAAACATCATTCATATGAACATAAACAGTAATGGAATGGGAGGTAAGATGTTCACACAGTATATAAAGAATACGGCATAACAGAGTTTAACATATCAAATCTCATTACATCATATCAATTAAAATATGCTATGCAATGTCATGTTATTTCACTACTCCATATGCATGTGGATCCATAACTAACTCAGGAGGACGACTTTGAAGTTACATATCCACATTGGCCAACAACCACCAACGTCGGTAGTCTACCAAGCCATGGGTGAACCCCTTGAGTAGCCGATGCACCTTACTCTCGGATGCATCACTAGGGAGGGTCACGACCCACCTAACTCTCGGATGGATCACCGCTGACGGTCAGTTCACCATACTCTCGAGTGAGCTCCCCTGTCATCGTAACTTTCCCCAACTAACAACTTCATGCATGAATGCATTTATGCTAACACACAATTAATCATTAGCAACTACCTCCATTTGACCAATAAGCATCAAAGTATAACAGCATCAACATGCGATGACATCATCGTTAACGTCTTAACCATTATCAACATCTTTATCATTAACTTCCTTTATTAAGGTTTATAGCATTAATTGGTCGAACTATCACTCTTGTTTTTATCACTGTTATTGTCTCATCTGTTTGTTATAGGTAACCTCACAAGTTCTCCTAAAGCACTCGAGATCATCCCTAAGTGTCCTTTATGATTCCATTGGGTATTAACCCCACCTATGAGACATGTACCTATTACATAGGGTAATATAAATTTGACTTCAATTATTTAGGCAAATTATAATAATGAAAATACAATAAAATAATAATAATCATAAGCTCAATGACTAATTAACAAAGTTAGAGGGGGAGTGAGCAATTAGGCAAAAATTGAGAGACTAAGGGGCAATTTACACTTTTCTCCCTAATTTTGAATTAAAGAGAATGGGAGGGGGTTGCCCTACCCATTCTCACGTAAAAAGCATAAAGAAAATAAAATTTAAAAAAAAAAGAGGAGGAGACCTTGGGTGGTGTTAGGGATTTGTTAAGGAAAGAATTCGGGTAAGCTCCTCTTCCATTGTTTCTCTTCCTCCCTCTTAAAGGATCAATTCCTTATACTCTTATTCTCTCTCTTTTTTTTCTTTAGTAGAAGAAAAAGGCTTCGAGGGGATCTATAGAAGTTCTCCCAACTTTCTATAAAGCTAAGTTTGATCAATTTTAAGGTAAGGGTTTCAAAACCCAAATCTTGCACATTTCTTATATTTGATTTATACACTTTGTTTTAATCTCTATTTGGGGACATGAACTGGTGAGGGTTTGTTCTTTTTATTTGAAGATTGTTGAGCTGTTGTGATGAACAAACATACTTTATTCATGTTTTCTCTACCTAACTAATGGTGGCCTTTTTTTAAACTAATGGTGGCTTTTGACCGATTCTAGGCAAGTATACCTAGTCGTACAAGTAATACGGTGGTGAGACCGATATCGTTCCCACGAGGATTGGTTGCCAATTACCAATTCACAAATCAAGCAACTATCTAGACTAAACTATGAAAGATCAAAAACATAAACTAAAGCAACATAAGCAATAAAATATATATTTTTGTCTTTTTGGGAATTTTTGTCAAACACTTGGAATGCAAATAGGGGTGTTGGGATTAAATTTCACTAAACCTTAGCCTCATGCAATACCAAGACCACCAATCCAGTTTATACTTCAAATATTAAAATCAACCCACGAAATTACTCAAGCCCTGATTCCTCAGATGACAAGAGCCTAAATCCACTAATAGACCCTAATTCCTTAGGTGGCCTAGATTAATGAATTTGCATTAAGAGTAGGGATTACGCGATTACTAATAAACCAAACTCCATTCCTAGATGCAAGGTTTACTAGGTGATTAATTCCAGATCCAGAATTGATAAGAACGTCCCCATTGGAAATCAAATCTTAAAATCAGTTTATGGGTAGCTAAACCACAAAAAGCATTAAGCGACGGGATTAAACACTAATGCGAAGGCATAAACATAGATTAATACAATCAAGGCAAACACATGATATTCAGTTAAGTTACATCAAATCCCAACAAAAAGGGATTTAGCTACTCATAGAGAAAGAGAGAGCCAAAACCAGAACAATAAGAACAAAGGGAAGAAGAAACTCCATTGAAGCTCTCCACAGTCGTCAACGCAGCCCCTTGGTTCAGAGAAATCACGTCCCTTTTTGCTTCCCAAGAGTCTCCCTAGGGTAAAAGTGCTCCTAGGTAAAAAATCCTATTTTTATGTCTGATCCCAGTCTCTTCTCTAATGGCACTACTGTGCATATATAGTGCAGGTCTTGAATCTCCAAAATCAATCAGGCTTGAATGCGTGGGCCCCTGCCAGATTGCTTCTAGCGCTGACTTTCTTCTAATTGCAATTGAAGTGCAATTTCAATTCATTCTCTTGAACTCGCGTGGGGTCAGCATTTAGTAACATATTGAATTTAAATTTCAATAAGAGTCTTTAAGTGAATTTAATTTCCAAAGACAATCCTTCTTTCTTCACAAATTGGCGTGGGCCCTCCTTGCATTAATTATCAGAATCAATTTGCCTTTCAAAACCAAAATAAATGTTGCTGGCCCTTTCCAAATTTGCTTTATGTTAATTGCCAATTTCTTCAATCAATTGTAAATTGATTCATGTGATTTGCTCCAGTGATTTGCTGCAGCTTCTATCATTTATAAATTGAAGACCAATTCCTCTCTCCATTTATGGTAAGCCATTAATATCCAAATCATCCAATCCATCAATTAGGCCTCTTACATTGCTGCTGGAATTTTATCAATTGTCATCAAATATTTCCATTCCAAATTAAATTGGAGTCATCCGATATCTTCACTTTTCAAGTTCCAACTGCATCCAGGCTCCATTATGGCTCATCTTGGGCATTTAATCCTTAATTTCTGCAAAACAACACCACAAAACCACCTTACCCGTTCCAAGGGAAAAACTAACAAAAATCAAAGTAAAATTGCCTAAACTATATGAAAATGCATGCAAAAATGTACATGAAATATGATGTGAAATCACACTATCAGTGGCTAACCTTGTGAGATTTTAAATTTATATTTTGCTGCTGTAACACCCTTCTCGGGCGTTATATCGGAAGTGACATTTTAAGGCCGAAAAGTAGGTTAATTAAAAATTGTCTATAAAAGAATGGGGTAATTTTTTTCTTTTTTCGTAAGTCAAAAATATAACTACTTTGTTTTAAATGAATGGACAATAAAATATTCCATTATCACGATTAGGATCATAAGTTTGAAAATCATTTACATAATACCTAACCCGACTCATAAACACAATTATAATGGTATACAGACCCAGCATAAAGATATGGAGACACAGCTCCTAAAATATAAGATACTTGAAGTCGCAGCTTCATAGCAGTAATATTAACTCCCAAACTTTCCCAGCTGATCAAACTAAAATAGAAAAGACAATCCTTTCTCATACACCGTGAGAAAGACAAACCCACTGACGAGATCTAGTGAAAACTCGATTTGAGTCCACTACCGACGTCGTCACAAAAGACACTACTAGAGCTACTACAATAGTAACTCTCGAACTAAGCCATTTCCTCTTCCAAGAGGAAAAAATGGTCTACGAACCATCGACAGTCTGGAAGACGTCCACTGTAAACTCCACCATAGCGTCCGCAAGCTCAAACATCGATCTCTACGATGCGTCAGCCAAGTGATATCTTGACATCTCAATCTTCTCAAAAGAATACAGAAGACACATAGCCCACTGATATAAGCAATATAAAATTAAGGAGGTGAGATTTCCATTTATCTTACACATAAGGCAGACATGCAGTGGTACGACTCTCAGGTACGTACAGTTAACAATTATCAATCATATCTACACTCATAACAAAACAATAATGCTTCACAGAAACATGACCACAGCTCCGCGTTTTCCTAGATAGAAGACATCTAAGACTTGAGGAAAGACCTCTGAATTCCAATACCATGGTTTTACGAACAGTCGGAGATAGTGGTTTCGGAGGATTGTTCCGGAGGTACCAGCCTTGGGTAATAAAGAATGCGTCAATAGAAGAGGGCGTGCAAGTCATAGGCTTTTTCGGGAACATCCTACACTACCAGAAAACACGTAGTGTTTAGTCGAGTATGTCGGTGCATTGCAAGATCACCATGCCACAGAGGAGCTACCGACTAGGCCTATGTGAGTATTTCATACCTCGACACCCCCTATAATAAGCAAGATTCGCCACTACGGAATTCGCACCCGCATTAAAGTGTTAGCTCCTTCTCCTAGGCACAACGGCCTTACAGAACATAGTTTCACTATGTGTTTAGGTAAAATTGTCGGAAAATGCATTCTTCTCGTCTTTCCATCGAATGACATCTTAATTCCATCGGAATCCTTTCCACGTGCTTTCTCATATGCTAGAAGTTCTTAACATCGAGCGGAAGTTATTAAGTAACCTTTCATCTTTGTATAAAGATATATTAAAACAATTTGTTTAAAATTCCTAACGTATTATGAGATTAGAACACAAGTCCAATTATTCATTTCTCCGTACTTTTCTAATTGAGCCTTTATCTTTGGCTTCCAAGAAAACAAATCATTTTGAGTCCATTAAATTTTATGGAATATGGATAATGAATTATCCATACTTTATGACATAAGGTCGTGTTCCACCCCACGTCATAAATTATTGCGTTCGTATTTTCACTAAGTCGTTCTTGACTTAGGTTTTTTTGCATTTTACTGTAAAAGCTCGTCTTTGAAGACGAAAATCCTTTTGGCTTAAAACCAAAACCTTTAGATAAAATCAAATCAATTTTCAAGAATAATTTCCATCAAAGATACATAGGAATCAATTTCTCTAAACATTTGCTCGAAAATCCTTAAAAACTTTTAACGACGGTTTCACCGCTTTTTACTGAATTTAGGCCCAAAAGCCATATTTTTGAAAACATGGTTCTTCACCTCAAATGTATTGCTCTCCTAGGTTATATTACTCATATGAAAATATTGAAACACTGATTTTACATCTAAATCTCCATTTATACAAAATTTCTAAGAATTTGACCGAACGTCGTTAATTTTGAAAATCGCGTAAATCCTGTTTCAACAATTTTACACTCTAATAGTCCAAAACTCATTTTGGATTTTTAGAACAGTTTAATAGGTATGAAAAACATTTTTAACTGTCCAATTACATAATTTTTTGAAAATTACAGTTTAGTACCTAAACTTTCATTAATTACAAAAAGGTCCTTATTCAATTAAAACCTTGTAACATTTTTTATGAAAAAAATATTTAAAAAAAATTAGGAAAAACTAGATTTTAAAAAATAAAAAAAATAAAATTAATTAAAAAATATAAATTAATTAGAAAAAATATTTATATTTAAAACAAAATAGGAAAAAATATATTCAAAAAAATTAGAAAAAAATTTTAAAAAAAGTAAATTAGGAAAAAAAAATTACAAAAAAGTATATAAAAATATTTTTAAAAAATTAGGAAAATAATAATTAGAAAAAAATATTCAAACAATTAGAAAAATAAAATTAATTATAAAACCAAAATATTCTAAAAAATCAATTATAAAATAAATATTTAAAAAAAAGTAAATTAGAAAAAAAAACTAATTCAGCAAAAAAATAGGTTTAAAAAAATATTATAAAGAATATATGTTTAAAAGATAAATAAATAAATTTAAATAATTCAAAATAATCTACTGGTTGACAACTCCTTCAACTGTTACAGGAACAGTAGAAGAAAAGTTGTTAATTGATAAAGTGATATACATATTGAATATTAAAATATAGTAATTGGTTCGGTTCCAAAATAACCGAATTAATGACCATTGGGTTTGATTCAATTCGGAGTCGTGCATAAAAAAGAAAAAAACAAACCAATTTAATTGGTTGACTCGGATTTTCAAATTCATTGAATTATTGGTTTGAGTCTTACGACCCTAAACTTTTTCGAAGAATATGGTAGCTTTGCTACCTTTCCTGACTAAAAATATTTAAAAAACAAAAAAATCATAAACTTTAAAAAGTCAATAACAATATCAAAACCAATTAAAATTGGTTTGGTTTGATTTGGTTCGAATCGGAAAATATTATATTATATTATATATATATATATATATATATATATATATATATATAAATATTAAATTATATATACATTAAAATATAACTATATAAAAATTAAAACATTAAGAACATGACAACTCTACTTTTACTGTTTGCCAATTTATGATTGGTTGACAGTGTAAAAAAACTTTACACTATCAGTGTATACAAATAAATTCAAAAAAAAAGTATTAGCAAAAAAAAAATTTATTAGGAAAAACATTAAAAAATTAAGGAAAACTTAAAAAAAAGATAAAAACTAAAAAAATAATATAAATAATTTTAAATAATTTATTGGTTGACAGTGTAAAAAAACTTTATACTGTTACTTTATACAAATAAAATAAAAAATTAAATTATAAAAAAATTAAACGCAAAATAATTAGAAATTTTTTTATGAAAATAAATATTTTAAAAAAATTAAGAAAAAAATTAATAAGAAAAAATAGATTTAAAAAATTTATAAAATAAAATTAATTATAAAAAATATAAATTAATTACAAAAAAATTATAAATACACATAGTATTTTACACATCCATAGAAAATCAAGAATGATTCTCCACTGAATTAACAATATAGTCAAAAGTCTACTTTCTATGACACACTTCACTTAAAGATATTTATTTAATTGTTATACTTCAGTCCTACTTGTTGTGAAGATTTTACTCGTTAACAACCACCCACGTAGTCAAACTTTAAATATTGGTGGACTACCTCCTCTTGCACAGTGTTCTCTAATCGAATCTTGTCCGTGATCTCTCGGCTAAGGAACCAAGAAAAGAAACTTTGTATTGGGAATTGATATATTTAATGTTTGAAGAAGTTAAATACTTAGTTTTCCCATGAAAACTTGCTTCTTATGATTCCTTGAAGACTGCCCTTAGGACACTCGTTAGCATACCCTAATAAATAAATCAATTCTCACAAAAAACTTGTTTATAGTATTACTTATTCCTATATTATGTGTAATAAAAAATTAAACTATTTATAGATACTAATTAGTTGAGCTAGTAAATATTTTTGTAGTTAATTGCCATATTTTAGTATCAAACCTTGTTTTGTCCTTACCCCTTTTCTCTCCCGGGTGAGTAAAAAACTATTTACATCCTGAAATATCAAGTATTTATCATATTAATTAACTACGCATTAAGAAAAACTTTTAAGATAACAAGTAATAAAATAACATATTTTCATAAATTTTTATTATAGTATTTTATATATTATCAATCAATTATTTGCATAATTAAATTATAGTATCAAATAGTCAAAAATTTAAATATCGAAAGTATATTTAAAAATTAAACTACCTAATGAGTACATATTCTGTAGTGTTATCAAATAAAATAACGATTATACACAGTTACTGAATATCTAAATTTAAAATAAATTATGATACTGATTACGGTACAAATTTCTAACTTTAATAAACTCGCAACTCTTTCTGACTATATATATATATTAAATAAGGAGGCATGCAAAAGCATCACAATAGAGACTAACATCTCAACTAGGTTGGCACCTTAGCCACTATCCATCATATGCAGCACACCCCAATTTATTAAAAAAGAAGAAAATCGAACAATACAAGAGCATAGGGGGGCATAAACCAAACCCATGAAGTCACCTGAATCGAAAATTAGGGAGCCCTACCCTATTCTTATGAAAATCATCCCTAATAAAACTAGGGATTAAATCCCACCAAATGAATCCATTAATAAACAAACCATGATTGGCAATTTTATCTGCACAAGTGTTGCCTTCACGAAAAATATGGGAGGAGCCAAAACGCATATCCCTTATAATGGACATGCAATTATTCCATCTATTCCTAAGTTTCCAAGGAACCATTGATGGAGAGGAGATTGCAGCTATAACCAGTTGAGAGTCACATTCCAGCCATAACGACCACCATTTCTTATGGGCAATTTCAATTGCCAAGATTGCACCCATTAGCTCCGCATAAAAAGCAGAATTGACACCAAGGTTGGCTGCAAAGCATCCAAGAGTTGCAGCACTATGATCACGAAAAATGCCACCACAAGCAGAAAGACCTGGAGCACCTCTAGCTGCCCCATCCGTGTTGCACTTGATCCAGTAACAGGGAGGAGGATGTCATGTAACTTCTGTGATTTGGGGAGCTCGGTTGTGATGGCAGCTGACTCTAAACTCATTTAATAACCTAAACTCCAGTGAAGAAGCAGAAGTAGTGCCTTTACTCAAGTTACCCGCAAGGCTAACCTTAGCAAGGATCAGGTTTTTGGCAACCTGCAAGTGAATGAGTCTATCTTCAAACCTTGATTTATTCCTGCAATGCCAAATTGCCCAGATGATGCTGGATATTGCAGCCATCAGAAGGTCCTTTACTTGAGAGCTCCATTGATGCTCACAGATTGATAAAACAGTAAGCATTGAGGTAGTATCAATTGTTAATCTAGTTGTGTTGCTCAGCCAGGACCACAAATTCTTAGCAAAGGCACATTGAAAGAAAAGGTGAGCAGTTGTTTCATAACTACAACCACATAAGTTGCATCTAGAGACAACCATGCAGCCATTTGCCCAAAGATTATCATCAGTAGGCATATGATTATGAAGGATTCTCCAAACCAAGAAGGAATTGGAAGGAGGAACACAATTACTCCAAAGTAATTTGGCCCAAGAAACAGCTTGTCCATTGATGTGAAGGAACTGAAAAGCATCATTCAGAGTTAGAGAGCCCGATTCACTTCTGCACCACACACGGGTGTCCTTACTAGGAAAAGAAGGGATACTGATGTGCTTGAGTTCCTCAGCAATAGCAGGGCAGTGATGTAGTATAACACTCAGTATGTGCCAGGAGTTATTGTGCAGGAAGTCCTTAACCTTTGCTTTTAAGAAAGAGTGTAATTGAGCTGGTAAAGCTAGCAAGGAGTGCAAGGGTTTAGACAACCATACATCATTCCAAAAGTTGATATCAGAACCATCACCAAGCATCCAGGAAGAGTTTTCCAGAACTGAGTTCAGGTGAGGTTTGATTCCTGTCCAGATTGAAGAGGAGATAGATTATTGAACCACTGAGTTTTCCCTCATAACTCTTGCTAGCAGAAGACAGGTCCACTGCTCAGAAGAAGAGATGAAATCCCAGCACAACTTGAACATAGAAGCATTGTTAATAGCTCTTAAAGATCTAAGTCCAAGACCTCCCTCAGCCTCAGGTTTGCACATTTTGTGCCAGGCAACTGTCACATTTTTCTTGGTATCTGTATTGCCAGACCAGATAAAGTTTCTCAGCCAGCAATCAATGGATTTCAACAAGCTTAAAGGCCAAGAGTAAACTTGGAAGCTATACATCAACATACCAGTAACCACAGATTTCACGAGTTGAACCCTGCCCATGATTGACAACATACATCCTTTCCATGTGGCTAGATTGGACCTGATCCTATCTGCAATGGACTGCAAGTAGGATTTCCTTGGCTCACCTTTAAACATAGGCAACCCAAGATATGTGAAAGGAAACCTACCAGCATTGAATCCTAAGGCATTAGCAATGGAAGACATTCCGTTGGCAGAAATGTTACCTGCATAAAACTTGGATTTTTGAATGTTAACCATTTGACCAGAAGCCTCCTCATACTCCTTGAAAAGAGACATTAACTTGGACAAATTCTGAGTGGAAGCTCTGCAGAAGATGAGAATATCATCGGCATATAAGATATGACTAGGGGGTCTGAAACCTCTGGGGCCAGCCATTGTGTTGAGCTTTCCCTCTTGAACTAACTTGCAAATAGCCCAGCTCAATACATCTTCTGCAATACAAAATAGAAGAGGGGACAAGGGATCACCCTGCCTAACTCCCCTCTTACAAGAGAAAAAACCAGCTGACTTGCCATTGACACCAATAGAGAGTTTAGCTGATTTCAGAATGGTCTCTATCCACTGGCAGAACTTGACATCAAAACCAAAAGAATGTAGGACCTTCAAAAGGAAAGACCAATTCATGGTGTCAAAAACCTTCTGGACATCAATCTTCAAGGCTATATTGCCACCAAAAGCCCTTTTGTCTAGCATATTTACACACTCTGATGCAGTGCAGAGGCAATCAGTAATATACCTACCTTGTATAAAACCTTTTTGATTATCAGAGACAATCTTTGGTGCTACCTTAGCCAGCCTGTCTGCTATGACTTTAGTGATGATTTTGAACTGGAAGTTAACCAAGGCAATAGGCCTGAATTCCTCCACTCTATCAGCACCTTGAGTTTTTGGGATTAGAACCAACAGGTTTGAGTTAAGGTTTGGCAGCAACCAACCCTGCTCAAAAAACTGAATGACTGCTTTGCAAACATCATGTTGAACAATTTCCCAATAATTTTGAAAGAAGAAGCCCCCAAACCCATCCGGTCCTGGAGCACCACTGCCATTTAGTGAAAACACAACATTTTTCACCTCTTCAAGGGAGGGCAGATTGGTTAGCATTAGATTGTCCTCTCTAGATACCAATGGAGTTACAATTCTGTCAACTAAGCCATTGTCCCTGCACTGATTTTCAGAACTGAACAGCTCAGTGTAGTAATTCAAAACATGATCCTCAATATCCTTTGCAGCAAGTAGAACTTGATCATCTATTCTGAGCATGGAGGTTTGCTTTGAGACATTCCTTATCTTGGTGATCCTATGGAAGAATTCAGTGTTCCTATCACCTTGAATCTGCCAATCCAATCTGGATTTTTCCTTCCAGAATTCTTCTTGGTAATGCAAAGCATGTTGCAGATCAGTTTGGGCCTGCTTTTCTTGCTCGAAAATCATATCAGTCATTCCTGAAGAACTGATTATTTGCTGAATGCTGTTAACCTTAGCCATAGCAGAATCGACGTTGATGTTCACATTTCCAAAAGAATCTTTGTTCCAGCTTTTGAGTCTCCCTTTCAACAGTTTTAATTTCTGAGACAATATGAACATAGGACATCATATTACCTCAGAATTCCAAACCTCTTCAATTATCCTAGAGCAGTCAGGATTAGAGGCCCACATTTTCATGAATTTGAAAGAAGAACTAAAGTTCCTATCCTCTTTTTTCAATGACAGAAGCAAGGGATAATGATCAGACTTACTTCTAGGGAGTGTGCAGCAAGCAACACTAGACCAAAAGCTCAACCATTTGTCATTGCAAACCACTCTATCAAGCCTTTTCTCTGTTAAAGCATTACCTCTTCTGCCATTGGACCAAGTGAATTGAGCACCCCGGGTCATCAAATGAGAAAGATTGCAACTGTCTGACCATAGCTTAAACTCCTCCGAAGCAATTCTTAAAGGCAAGCAACCACCCCTTTGCTCATGAGCACCAAGGACCACATTGTAATCACCAATGCAACACCAGGGCCCATCATTGACTTGCTGAAGAGCCAACAGTTCAGCCCACAGCTCTCTTCTCTTTTGATAATTTGTGCTAGCATAGATAGCTGAGATGAAAACTTCCTGAGATTCAATCTTAATGGAGAAAGAGACCTGCTAATTAGAGCAAGCAAGAACAGTTGGATGCAAGGATGCATGACAGATACACCAAAGATTAGGCAAGAGAGAGTTCCTATCATTAACAGCAAAAACTTTCAGATTGAGTTTTGTCCAAAACCTGTCAGGAAACTGAGCAAGGCTAATCCAAGGTTCAGCAATAAAGATTATCTCAGGCTTATTAGAGACCATAAATTTCTTCAAAACTAACCTAGTATCTAGGTTGCCAATTCCTCTAACATTCCAGAATAGGAACTTCATCATGCAAAGTTAACAGGTCCAGCCCTGAGTCGGGCTTTTGGCTTACCAGCTTTTGCAAGAGCTGTCTGTTTTTTCCTCAGTTTTTTCCTTTGAGATTTAGAGAGGAACACCTCAAAATTACCTTTCTCTGGAAGAACTACATTAGCATCAAGACATTCCTCTTCCACATCCGTCTCTTCCTCCTCAAAACCATTACTCCAGAATTTGGACACAATCCTGACATCCTGCTGAGCTTGCTGAGGAAGGATATCCACCTGTGAGGGTACAACTGCATTAATACTCTGAGGTATGGAATTGACCTGCATAATGTGTTCTATACCTCCCATTGATTCAGAGACATGACTAATGGATTGCACTCCATTTCCAATGTTTTCTGCACCAACAATTGGAGTCTGAAATCCAGGATCAGTTAAAACTCTAGCTACCTGGGGAGATTCCGGATGAATTGATTCATCATATTCAGAAGAATTCTCGGCACCATCCTCCTGAATTCCTTGAAGATTCACTGCATCATTGGCAATCTGCTGCATAACTGCATTATTCATTTCTGGAATACCTCCAGTAGCAGCAGCCGAAATGTGGTTATGAGCATGATTTCCACTATTAACTGGAACCTGACCAGAATCTTCCTTGTCACCAATCACTTGATCAGAGATAACCATATCTGCAACATCTAATTTCTTGACATTAGTCTGTTTAGGAACGTATGCAGTTCTTGTTTTCTGACTTAAAGGATGTTCCTTTCTGGATACAGGATTGTTAAGGTTTCTCTTGCATTCCCCAGCAGCATGCCCTATTGATGAGCCTCTGTTTGACTGGTTTTATAACTAGTAAAGACCTTGGCTTTGTGCTAATTTTATATCATTTTTACCCAAATTAGACTTGATTGTCTCTAAGTAGTATTTTGAGTCTGTAAAGTGTTTTTAAGTTAATTTAGTTGATTTAGAGTGAATAAAGTATTTACTTTTATTTTCTATTTTCAGGTTAATAAAAAGGAATAATTCTGGAGTTTCTCGCCCCGCTAGAAGGCTGCTCGCCACGCGAACCAGAAGGTGACTGTTCCTGAAATTGCAAAACTTTCTGTCTCGCCCCGCGAAGAAGTACTCGCCTCGCGAGTACCTGGAAGTCAGAGAGCATCACGGTTTACCCGTGTTGAAGGCCACGGGCGTTACAGTTGGGAATTTGAAGAGTTCGCCTCGCGAAGATATACTCGCCTCGCGAGAAGACCAAGAGTTGCAGACCTTTCGCATAATTCGCCTCGCGAGGACTTGGATTCCAGAAACGTGTATATAAGTAGTCTTAGGCAGAACTGGATGGTGTTAGTTTTTAGGAAGTCAGAAGTAGCCAGTTTTGGCTAGTTTCTGAAGCTTGTTAGTCAGTAGTTTAGTTTCTTTTCTGTTCTTTTGTCTTTCTTTTGTAATTGAGAACTAGTCTCCTAAATTAATCTACTGTAATTGGTTTTTATCCATACTTGAGGTTCTTGTATTTCCTGTTTTCATTTCCTTTTCTCTTTTCAACGCCATGCTTTATATTTCTGTTTGCTTAATTCAGGAGTATATTGTGTTGCGTTGGTTTATCTCGGTGATATCATGTTCCTATATATAATCGCGTTTGCTTAATTCGCGTGTGTACGTTTCGTGTTCGCTTAGTTCACGAAGTGCTTAACCCCGTTTGCTTAATTCGGGAATAGGGACATATATCCGTAGTAGTGGTTCCGCTTGTGAGTTATTGCTACAACCGGGAGGGGATTAGAATCTGCTTAGGGCTAGGAATTTGCATGAACCAATGATAGTTGGGAAACCAAAAGCAGTAGGTTGATCGCTTTAGCTTATTTGGTAACTGCTCTATTTTCTTGCTTTGTTTTCTGTTTTGCTTCTTTAATTTAGTTTCCAATCTCAAAACCACAATTCTAACTTTTTCTAACTTTTTCTGTTAATAATAACAACACCTAAAGAGTCCTTGAGAGACGATCCGAGTTGTCGCTCTATACTGCATTATTTTATAATCGCTCGTTCTTTTTGGCGCGTGGCGACAGCGCGGTCACCTATCGAAAGATAGCATGAACAAAAGGAGGGGAGTTTTTCATAATCAAATGTAACATAAAATGCATGAGCCTCCCTTTCCACCCTGATACCATTTGGGATAGGGCCAGAGAGATCAATATCAACCAGGATTCTGGCATAGTGGCCAAAGACTTTATTTTTTGTAGATTCATCTAGAGCAATTGGAGTGCCTATACCATTTGCAATCTCAAAAAGAATTTTCGGCCTCCAATACTCCATAGGCAAATCATAAATTCGAACCCAAGATTGAACATGAGTTTGTTTTTGAAGATTCGGATTAAAATTTGGACTCCATTGATAAAGTCTTAGCATGCCTGGTTGCAAATTCCAGGATCCAACAGTCCAAACACTACGCAGATCTTCCAAGGATGCAAAGTTGAATTCATAATATCCTTTACCCAAAGGAATCATGCGCCATTGACCAATTGGGTTCCATAGTTTCGATAGCTTTTCTCTCAAGTCTTGGAATTTGATCGGCTGGTTACCTTTCTGAAGGATCAAACGACCATGTAAACTGTTTTTGCTGCTTTCTAATCCGAGCTTATATTCCTCTTCAGAGATTTTTATTGAGATCGTGTCTCCTATCAGTCGCGGCTTGGGCAACTGACTTATAGGAATATCAAAAGAGTTGGAAAGTGCCTGGGCGAAGGATTTCTTTTGTGCAGGAAGAGAAGGAGGCGATGAAGAAGAAGGCAAGGGCGATGGGGCAAGAGGCTGAAGGAAGGGCCATGGGCAGGGACAACCGGAAGCCATGATCATGAAAACCCTAGATTTTCATGCAACAACAAACCCTAGCAGAGCGCCGTATTTTCCATTTCCATCATCATCTTTCTGACTATATATGCCAAATGATCGGATAAATATTATAAGAGAACTTGTTATATGCTTTTGTATGAAAGCATTTGGAGATTTACTTAGCAGATATTCTCCACCTTGGCAATTCAATGTCTTGGATGAAGCACTAAAATTATCAAAATTCTACTATCATTTTTTGGGGTATGCATCTTCAAAATTATATTGTCCCCATGAATTATGAACTCCCTCTCTCACACAGACACACTATTTTAAATGAGATGCAAGCTCCTGGTTGATTTGATTTCTCCAATGTGTTGTTTAAATTGTTTAGGTTTATGATATTAATCAGATGATACCAGTGTTTTAAATTATTCTGTTGCCACTGCATAATGCATGGCTTTATAAGAGTATTTAAAACCTGACAATCTGGGTAAGTGTTACATCTCCAACTATGTCCTACCTACTTGTCTAATTGGAAGCCATTCGCATAAAGTTCGTATGTTGAAATAAAAGGCCAGACCATAAAACACAAACCAAAAACAAAATTGAGTGACAATAACCCGGAGTTCATTCCGAAAGGAACAAGAGCCAAGAAAACTAATCAAATGCCAAATGTCACTATCGACGTCCTCTTCTACCATTCCCACGTTTCCCTCTCCCACGACCGCGAAACGCTGATCTATCTGGCTTAAGCCCCAAGGATTGAACTCCTCTCCTTTTCTGGTGTGGCACTTCTTTATCCTCCTTATCTTCCTTGTATCTGGCTGAGTTTCTTGTGGCGAAAGTGATTTCCCGTGATCCACCTGGACCCTGCTTAACACCATCTGGGATACGAGAAGATCGTTGGTCATCTTTGAGAGCTGCCACTCTATCTCCCAGAGGGAGTGAATCTTCCCTTGCAAGTGACTTTTGGCTCCAGAAAGCCACTGCATGCTGCTCATTCTTAATTTCATACATTCTGCATATTATGTAAAATGTTTTCCGATAGTTAGGAATCAGAAGATATAGAAGAAACTAATATTGTACAAAATCTCTTGGATAAAGAAAACTACGTTCATTGATTAAATAAAATTGAATAAAATGCGTCAAATCATGAAGGATCAGCCTATTTCTCTTGTAAAGAGAAAGAAGCATTACAAATTGGTAACAGATTCTCACCTAGGAACCCAGGTTTTCTCTTTATGTGCATTTGCAAATTCATTCGATGATGATGATGATGTTGATGCATCGGAGTCACCTAAACTTTGATCGTCACCAGACATCACGGGTTCAAAATGTTCCTTTAACAGGGATGTTTGCTTCTTAGAAGAACCCATGGGATGTAAAGCCAGATATTCTTGTGAGGACTCCTTAATCTCATAATCCTGAAATCGAAAGAGAAGGAATGATGGTCACAAAGAGAACGGGTCATTTAAAGACAGCATAAACAAACAAACTGCATAGATAAGCCAAATTTCCCATCACGCGCCTTCAAAATTTTTTATGATGTAGTTGAATTTGAAATTTTGGTTGTCAGAACTTTTAAGCATAAATTAACAGAGCATCCATAAGAAACTTAAAGAAGATATGCTCAACAGGAAAAAAAGTGTTGTATGCCAACATTTCAATAATCTTTAATAAGTTCCAATATGTGCTTTATATCCAATTCAGCCCATCAAGGACAATGGTAAGTTATAATGTTTAAATATTGTCACAGTTACGAGAGGTATCGGGAAACTTCACTTGCTAGGAGTAGGATAAAAAGGGCTGAAGAGAGAGAGGATAAAGTCATTAAAAAGAATAAAACAACTAGCACATTTCAGATCATAGTACCTCATTAGTAAATATTGCTTTAAATCGCTCATCTTGAAGATCTTGCATGTTAACACCTTTCTTTTTCTTGGATTCCTTTTTAGTTTCACCATCATCAGCATCTCGCTTCTCATTCTCAGCTTCTTCACTTTCAAGGAGGCGAGCTGCAAGGGCCCGATTAACCTTGGGTAATCTTTTCCTGATCTACAAGGAAAACGATTGAGACGTGGCTATGGATTAATATTCCAGTCTAAACCGTTTAATCACCCAGAACTATGTTAAGAACATAAAATGATTAGAGAAGGAATCAACCGTAATTCGTGAGGCACGTTCAGCTTCCATTTTTTCTTGCTTCTGCTGTTCTATATAAGCTTCATATTCAAAAGGATCTGCCAGTGCTTTTGCCTAAAAAGGATTTCATGCATCATATGATTCGACAAAAACAGAATAATCTAGGAGGTCTAGCAACATCTAAGAAAAATAACTTCAATATAAAGACGATCATTACCTTAATTAAGATACAATAGTTTTTTTTAATGAAAGCAGAACATTTATTAGAGAGAATCTAGGTAAAGTACAACTAAGGGGAGGATGAAAAATCCTCCAAAACAGAAACAGTAGATCACACCATAGAGAAGGTAAAAAATCAAGATTCAAGCAAAGCTACCTTGTCTTTCTGCATATAAGAAATGTAAACTCCCTTGAAACAACCATGAAAAGCTTCATAAAGAAGCCACAGACACAACCATACCCCAACCCAAATTTAAGGACAGAAACTGATGGGACCCACAGAGAAAAAGGCCAAATAAAGCATTGCATGGGCTGACAGGTTCTATAAAGGAAAAAGTCGAAGAGGGGGGTCCAAGGGAGAGTTAGTTAGTGACATGGCATGTGGACCATGTAGGTACCACATGGGGAAGGATTCTGTTAGCATTAGGGGATTTAATAGGATTGTATGGGGAAAGGAAAAACATTATGGATTAGTTTGGGTAGAACCTTACGATTTTGGGCAGAGAGAGAATCCTCTCTTCTGTAGGAGCTTGGCTCTATGACAGCGTGAAGTCCCTTCCACTGTATTTCCCTTATTTTCAGAAATAATACTCACATTTCCTCTCTATTATTGAGTTGTTTGTTACTTAATTACTAGCTGTAATTTCTGGTTCCTATCACAACGACCCTTAAGATTTGAGCATTCTCTCCAACGAAATACACAAACAATAACAATAAAATCAGTTTTCCACTACTAGGGATCAGCCTCCAACCAAATACAACATAGACATTAAAAAAAGTGCACACTGACAATTTTGGCCTCCTTTTCCAACCAAAACCTTTTAAACGAACCCAAAGAAACTGTTCCAAAGTGAAGAGATACGCCCAATGCTCATCTAACAAACTAAACACATCAATCCGAAGAAAAATAGCAAGCTTACAATGCAAAAAAAAAATGGCTTATACCAATAAATCATCACATGATACAGACAAGAAAAGGATCTCCATCATATTCATGCATGATTGAGATCCTAGTGTGTGACTCGCACTATTGCATGACATGTCATAACACCTCGCCACTTTTCTGTCCTATCTCAACTTTTGTCAAGCTTAGATGGTATAATAAATTCAACAGCCATACTAGCAAAAACAAAGTCAACCTTATTAGGAAGAACTGGACTACATGAAGCTTCCTCGAGTTCTGAAATGTTTTGACAGATATGTTGCAAATCACACATCTTTTCCACTAAGTTTGTAAATGATATGACTTTTTCACCCACTTAACATAATATAAAAAAATAATGACGAAGTGAATGTAAAACCATCAATCAGGTGTTTAACAAAAAAAAAAGGTCTCGGAATATCAATAATACATGAAGTATGTGTGGGTGAATAAGAAAATATGCCGAGAAGAACCTACCTTCTTGTATAGTGCATAATTAATAAAGAAGCCATGCATGTAGGCTCTAAGTAGATTGGTGCCAATCAGGTTGGTTAAATTTAACCTTGATAAGCCTCTGGCTCATCTAGTTTTATGGCTAGTATGACCAGGGTTTTGTGCAAATTATATCCTATTTTCACCCAAATTAGATTAGATTGTCCTCAAGCAAGGTTTTGAGTCTCTAGAGTAGTTTTAGGTTAAATTATCCAGATTTGAGTTAAATAATACACTTATAGTTATTTCTTTGTTTTCAGGTTAAGTGAAAGTCAAGAGAATAAGGAAACAGGGGATTCGCCTCGCGAACCTCTCTTCGCCTCGCGACCCCGAAGCTGACTGTTCCAAGAAAATGCAAGGTCTCTGGTTCGCCCCGCGAAGAATATCTCTCCCCGCGAGTCATCCAAGCCTGAAATGTCAGAGACGATCACGGCTTGCCCGTGTTGAAGGTCACGGCTGTGGCAGTTTTGAAGTTGAAGAGTCTCGCCACGCGAGCATACATTCGCCTCGCGAGTCTGGAAGTCAGAAAGCATCACGGTTGGCCCCTGATATTCATAACGGGCGTAATAAGAAGACTCTTCAGTTCCTCGCCTCGCGGAAGGTGTGTTCGCCTCGCGAGAATACCAAAGGTTGCAGACTGTTCGCAAGATTCGCATCGCGAGAGAGGCTTCGCCTTGCGAGAAGACTTAATTTCTGATTAGTATAAATAGCTGTTCTGAACAGTTTGAGGGGACTTTTTTTGCTTCTCCATTGTTCTGTTTACATTTTTCTGTGTGTGTTTTCGTTTTTGTCATGGAGAACTAAGTTCTTAGATTAATCTACTGTATGAGAATTCCATATACTTGAGGTTTTATAAATCCCTATTTTAATTGCTTTTCCCTTTTCAATACCATATTATACATTTCTGTTTGTTATTTCAGGAGTGTGTAGTATTGTATTGATTTGTTTCAGTGATGTTATTTTCCTATACTAAATCGCGTTTGTTATTTCGCGTGCGTTCATTCATGTTCGTTTGTTCATGAGGGCTTAACCCCGTTTGTTATTTCGGGAATAGGAATATACATCCGTAGTAGCGATTACGTTGTTAGTTGTTGCTATAACTGAAAGGGGATTAGAATCTGCTTAGGGCTTGGGATTACATGAACCAAGGATAGTTGGGAATTCTTGACAGTAGATTAATCGTTGTTTGCTATTTGATAATCTCTTTAACTTGCCCTGTTTTTAATTGTTCTGTTTTGCTTGTTACTTATTTGCATCCAAACCAAACCCCACCCCCCCCCCCCCCCCCAAAAAAACTGATTTTTTTTGTGAAAAATAACACTTTAAGAGTCCTTGAGAGACGACATCCGAGTTGTCGCCCTAAACTACATTTTTAAAACCCGCTCGTCCTTTTTGGCGCGTGCGCGACAGCACGACCAAAAATTGGCGCCGTTGCCGGGGATTCTGATTTGTTATTTTTCGCATTTTATTTTTTATTTTCTTTTCTTTCTTTTATTTTCTGTTTTTGTTTTGAATTGGTCTGGCTACTAGGTCTAATTGCCCTGAACTGTGTGATTTTGACCCGGAAATTGAAAGAACACTGCACACACTCCGTAGAGAATTTCGGGCCAGCACTAGTAGTGATTCCAATTTCAAAACTGTTTTTGAAAACATGGGAGACCAGAGGACATTAAGACAGCTTGATGCCCCTGATGTCAACTATAATGGATTGTGTATTTCTTATCCTGGTGCTGACACTCCTTTTGAACTGAAATCTGGTTTTATTCACTTGTTGCCCAAGTTTAATGGTCTTGCAGGTGAGGATCCACACAAGCACTTGAAGGAATTCCAAGTTGTATGCTCGACAACCTCGAGATCAGAGGGAGTCAGGATAGTATCAAGCTGAAGGCTTTTCCGTTTTCACTCCAGGGAGCTGCAAAAGATTGGCTATTGTATCTTGAGCCCAACTCCATCACCACTTGGAATGATTTGAAGAGAGTTTTTCTGGAAAGATACTTTCCTGCTTCAAGAGCTGCTTCAATAAGAAAAGAAATATGTGGCATCAGGCAAGGGAATGAATCGCTAGCTGAATATTGGGAAAGGTTCAAGCATTTGGTACCCGATTGCCCAAAGATCAAATTTCCGAACAGCTCCTGATCCAAGACTTTTATGAAGGATTGCTGCCGATGGATAGGAATCTTTTGGATGCTGCTAGTGGGGGAGCATTAGTTGATAAGACCCCAGCTGCTGCCAAGCAACTCATTGAGAATATGTCATTGAATTCCCAGCAGTTCACTACCAGAAGAAATTCAGTTGAAACAAGAGGTGTGAATGAGATTCATAGGTCATCTTCCAACCAGGCCGCCATTGAGAATAGATTGGATGAGCTGACTTCTTTTGTAAGGCAATTGGCAATAGACAGAGTTCAGCCTACAAAGTTATGTAGCATCTGCAATTCACCTGAGCACCCACATGATCCATGCCCCATCCAGAGGGGAGAGTTTGTCAGTGAAGTATCTCAAGCTTATGCAGTTAATCCATATAGTCAAGGAAACAGTCAGAATCGGTACAGCACTCCAGACCTCTCTACCAATAGGTACCATCCAAACTGGGGGAATCATCCTAATCTGCGGTATGGGAACTCATCCCAACAACAACCGATGGCACCTCAGAATCCTCCTCAAGTGACCACCTCTGCACCTTCTGGACCTTCATTGGAGGACATGTTCAAGCAATTGACTTCACAAATGAATGCACAAATGACTACACTTTTCCAACAGCAAATGGGACAGTTCCAGGCACAAACAAGTGCTAGCATTCAAGATTTGAGGACACAGATTGGACAGATGGCCACAGACATAAATAACATAAAGCAAGCTCAAAGAACAACCCAGCTGCCAGCACAACCAGTGATAAATCCTAATGCCTCCAACCCTAATGTGAGTGCCATATCTCTGAGATCTGGAAAAGTTGTTGAGGCCACCTCTGAAAAAGATGAAGCAACTGTTGGGGTAACTCCTGAGCCTATTGTTGAGGTTGAAGTTGAGAAGGTATACAGACCACCAATCCCATTCCCACACAGATTACAGAAAAATTTGAAGAGTGGTGGTGAAGACAAGGAGAAGGAAATTCTTGATGTTTTAAGAAAGGTAGGTGTTAATATCCCACTGTTGGATGTGATCAAGCAAGTGCCCAAGTATGCCAAATTCTCGAAGGATCTATGCACCAACAAGAGGAAGATGAAGAATAATGAGAGGGTTGATTTGGGAAGAAATGTCTCGATTCTTATCCGGTCTAGGCCTGCACACCGAAAGAGTTGCTTTGTTATAGCCCCTACTCGGGCATTACCACAGAAGTGCAAGGATCCAGGAGTATTTACTATTCCATGCACTATTGGGGACAGGAAGTTTGAAAATTGCATGCTGGATTTGGGAGCCTCTATCAATGTCATGCCTACCTCCATCTTTAACAACCTTGATCTTGGTCCCTTGAAGTATACAGGTCTCACCATTCAGTTGGCCAACCGGACCAGTGCCCGGCCCATGGGAATGGTGGAAGATGTGCTAGTGCAAGTTGATGATCTGATCTTCCCAGCTGACTTCTACATCCTGGACATGGCAGGAGAGACACATTCCAGTAAATCACCAATCATCCTGGGCCGACCATTCATGAAGACAGCTAAGACTAACATTGATGTTGATGATGGGACCATGTCTATGAAGTTTGGGGATATAGTTGCAAAGTTTAACATATTTGATGCTATGAAACATCCAGTGGAAGAGCACTCTGTATTCCACATAGAGCTGCTTTCTGAGACTATTGAGGACACCCATGAGGACTTGCTTTCTAATTTTCCATTTATTTCTGGCTTTGATGATATTTCTGCATGTCCTGATTGTACTAACGCTAACCATTGTGTGGTTTGTGCTGAGATTGCTGTATGTCTAGCAGGTGATAAATTTGTCAGTGAGAAACATGCAAGTTATGAGAAACATGCAGAAGATGAAGCAGCACCGGAGGCCCTCCCTACCTATCTGCCACCTCCCCCTGCGAAACCACCAGAGGAAATAGATTTTGCACCATGAATAGTTCAAGGGATTGAAGCCAAATTCTATTGGGAGGACTTTGTTGATGAAACGGTCGTCTTTGACCCAAGAGGAGGTGATGAGTCCGCCGCATTGAGCAAGGTCGCCATCATTGTCAAGTGTTTACTCATATATCAAGGATGCAAGTTATGGGACCATGGAATGAACTCTACCTCTTTGACCTTAGACTACAAGAAATGGGATCCAGGTGGCAGCTCCCGCATACACTGCACTTGATCAGGGAGTACTCTTTTCCTTTCCCTCACTCTGATTGTATAGTTCTGTTGTTCATTGGGGACAATGCATGTTTTAAGTGTGGGGGAGGGAACTAGTTGTAGTTTTTCCTTTTCTTTGAATAAAACTCCTGAATAATTTGAGAAGCTCAGGAGTATTTGTGTGTTGAGTCTTTTGTTGGCAAGTTTGATGGATTTTGATTGATGTTGCACAGATTGCTTGCATGATTGATATGTGATGATTCCCCCTAGGCTGGAAAAAAAAATTGAGTTTTTGAAAAGTGATTCCCATGTGATTGAAAACTGAACTTTGAGATTTTGTTATGATGGCATGATTTATGATAAGTTTGGGGTGATAGGAAGCACACACTAGGGATAGAATCTCTGTCAAACAATTTGCATGAATGTCCAGGTGAGGTTTTGAGCCTCCAACATGTTTTAAACTGTATGAAATCACTTTCAAGTTGCATTTCCCTGAATTTGCTTGAATCTCTTTATGAATTACATGACTATGTGTTTGCTTCAAATGATTTAGGCATTTTCTTTGTAAATAGCTACTTAGCCTAAAAATAACCAACTCCTAATGCATGTTCCCTAGTTAGCCCCATTGAGCCTATTAGCCTGTTAATTCTTGATAACCTAATGTTATAAGCCCAAAAATCTGGAAAACCATGTTAACCCGATCTTAGGATTAGGAGAGCATGTAATCTTAGAATGGGTGCAAGAAACTAAGTTTGGGGTGGCTGCAAGGTGTAATATGTTGTTGGGATTGAGAAAAAAAATATACAATAAAAAAGGTTGGAGCCAAAGGCTTGGTAGAAAAAAAATGATGAATGTAAAAAAAAAAAAAA
This sequence comes from Sophora flavescens, assembly GCA_030762895.1. Lineage (NCBI taxonomy): Eukaryota > Viridiplantae > Streptophyta > Magnoliopsida > Fabales > Fabaceae > Sophora > Sophora flavescens. Next base: position 935,487 of record CM061065.1, read on the forward strand.
AGTGTAAAAATTTTAAATGTAAAAAAAAAAGTATTAGAATAAATGGCTGTAGTCACCCAAAGCATAAAGGAAATTGAAGAAAGGAACTTGAGTAGAATTTCAAAGTGTAAATAATGTTCATGCTCTCTTAGTTCCTAGGGTCTTCAGCCTAGTTCCTTTGTATATCCTACCCTTAACCAGGTCCCATTACAAGCCATAAAAGACCTTTTGATGTTGCATGCATGTTTTCTGTGGGAACCATTTTTGAGATGAAAATCAAATTTTTGGGAAGTGTTCTTGAAAGTGAAATTGAGTGCAATGTTAATAGCCTGACACAAACTGAGTGATTGAGTGAACAAATAATGCCCTTGTGAGGAAGGCAGTTGTTTGGATTTGGTGATCTCCCTCTTGTGTGTGACTTAGATCCCTTGCTTAGATTTCTGATTGCCTGAATGATGAAATTCTCAATTGTTTGGAATGAATGAATGTGGGGATTGCTTTGCTTGAAAAAGGGGGGGACATTAAAGAAAACTGTTTTGATGTATTGCTTGAATTCGTGCAAGGTTGATTGAATCTTTTAAGCTTGCCAGGTTTTGAGTCTTTTTGATTTTTGAGTCTTAGTTTGCTTGGGGACAAGCAAAGTTTAAGTTTGGGGTATTTTGATAAGCCTCTGGCTCATCTAGTTTTATGGCTAGTATGACCAGGGTTTTGTGCAAATTATATCCTATTTTCACCCAAATTAGATTAGATTGTCCTCAAGCAAGGTTTTGAGTCTCTAGAGTAGTTTTAGGTTAAATTATCCAGATTTGAGTTAAATAATATACTTATAGTTATTTCTTTGTTTTCAGGTTAAGTGAAAGTCAAGAGAATAAGGAAACAGGGGATTCGCCTCGCGAACCTCTCTTCGCCTCGCGACCCCGAAGCTGACTGTTCCAAGAAAATGCAAGGTCTCTGGTTCGCCCCGCGAAGAATATCTCACCCCGCGAGTCATCCAAGCCTGAAAAGTCAGAGACGATCACGGCTTGCCCGTGTTGAAGGTCACGGCTGTGGCAGTTTTGAAGTTGAAGAGTCTCGCCACGCGAGCATACATTCGCCTCGCGAGTCTGGAAGTCAGAAAGCATCACGGTTGGCCCCTGATATTCATAACGGGCGTAATAAGAAGACTCTTCAGTTCCTCGCCTCGCGGAAGGTGTGTTCGCCTCGCGAGAATACCAAAGGTTGCAGACTGTTCGCAAGATTCGCGTCGCTAGAGAGGCTTCGCCTCGCGAGAAGACTTAATTTCTGATTAGTATAAATAGCTGTTCTGAACAGTTTGAGGGGACTTTTTTTGCTTCTCCATTGTTATGTTTACATTTTTGTGTGTGTTTTCGTTTTTGTCATGGAGAACTAAGTTCTTAGATTAATCTACTGTATGAGAATTCCATATACTTGAGGTTTTATAAATCCCTATTTTAATTGCTTTTCCCTTTTCAATACCATATTATACATTTCTGTTTGTTATTTCAGGAGTGTGTAGTATTGTATTGATTTGTTTCAGTGATGTTATTTCCCTATACTAAATCGTGTTTGTTATTTCGCGTGCGTTCATTCATGTTCGTTTGTTCATGAGGGCTTAACCCCGTTTGTTATTTCGGGATTAGGAATATACATCCGTAGTAGCGATTACGTTGTTAGTTGTTGCTATAACTGAAAGGGGATTAGAATCTGCTTAGGGCTTGGGATTACATGAACCAAGGATAGTTGGGAATTCTTGACAGTAGATTAATCGTTGTTTGCTATTTGATAATCTCTTTAACTTGCCCTGTTTTTAATTGCTCTGTTTTGCTTGTTACTTATTTGCATCCAAACCAAACCCCCCCAAAAAAACTGATTTTTTTTGTGAAAAATAACACTTTAAGAGTCCTTGAGAGACGACATCCGAGTTGTCGCCCTAAACTACATTTTTAAAACCCGCTCGTCCTTTTTGGCGCATGCGCGACAGCGCGACAAAACCTCTCAAGCTCTTCTTTTGTCAAAAATTTGTAATGATCATAAATAGCTGTTTGTCCACCCGTGTCTAGCTCCTCCTGTAAAATAATTCTAATGTCAATACAAAGATGACTAAATACTAGACTAACTAATATAAGAATCGATTAAGATAGAGTAAGAACATACAGTGAAATTTTCTGGAGAAGAACACCATTTGGGAGCAGGTCCAAGGGATGGTATGAAGTAAGATGGTATTTGGCTACAGTCCAAAGCTAGCAAGATCAAACCACTTCCAGCAAATGTACATACATCATTTATTATTCCTGTTGTGGGTTCAATGCTGGTCATGCCTTCTCCCTGAAACAAGTTTATAATAAACCATATGACAACCAATGTTGATGAACACACAATTTGAATGCCGGTATTACCTAAAACGTTTACAAAAGCATCAAAGATCATAGATTTATCAGTGATAAGTGAACCACAATATGAAGGTAATGAGTTGAATATTGATTATACATTTAAAATAGTATCATCCTTCAAAATACTTTAACTGATTTCTGCTTAGTAAATTTTGACGGAAAAGAATACATTAAGACCATGTTTTTATTTTCTGATATGTTTCAAGAACAATAACATCTCCAAAAGATTAAAATGTTGTAGACATCCCAACATGCCACAATAAAATCAATAGTTAGTGACATAGACTTATCGGAATAAACTAGAAAAAAAATTGCATATTAAATCTTGCCATTCAACAATGGCGATCTTTCTTTCTCCCACCAAAATGATGCTCAATGACACAACTACTAAAAACAAAAACTACCCCACTCAAGTTTAATGAATGAAATTAATCATGCCAAGGTATACTGATTAATTTGGAGATAACACAGAACTGTCAATCACAAAATATATGAGCAGGAACCAAAAAAACTCCTCTACCGTTTCAGGATCCCATATTCTAACGACATGATTATCACTGGTAATCAACATTGGTTGTTCATAGTTAAGAGTACGATGCCACTTAATATCCAATATGGAACTGCCATACCTGTAAGACAAATTTTAGGCAACCATTAATGAAAAAAATTATTGTTAATACAAACATAAATCTAAAAAATAAGGATGTCAACTTACATATGATCCTGTATTCGTACAGGATATGACGAGCGTAGGTCATAGATGAGAACCTGCATACGAAATATTAAATGGTAAAATATCCATGTTCAAAGAGGAGGAGGGGGTTGTTATTGACAGTTGTCATTTCTAACAACCTCTGACCGCCTAGATTACTCTTTATTGTTAGAGTATAAGCTTAGCTTTGGGACTGTTGTAACTCAACTGAATTCCTGAGTCAGCATTCAGTTGAGAGTTAGTTAGGACTGTTGTAACTCAACTGAATTGCTGAGTCAGCATTCAGTTGAGAGTTAGTTACAGAGCAGTTAAAGCTCCTAGCAGTACAAGCTAAGCACGGTAATATAAAGCCTTGTACACTGTATGATTTCAAGAAATGAAATTCATAATTCAGTTTTAAGTTTTTGTTCTCCCTTCTCCCTATGAGTTTCTCTCTCTCTCTACTCTCTCAATTCTGTTATGGTATCGTGAGTCTCTTTTCTGGCGCCAAAGTCTGATTCATGGCAGAAACCGAAAATGTCTTCAATCCTCCTCCGGAAAACGGAACCACCACCGGAGCTTCGTCTTCATCCTCGATGAATTTCAATCCACCTCTTTCTGTAAAACTCGACGATCAGAATTTTCTTCTATGGAAGCTGTGATCATAGCGCACAACCTTCATCACTATGTTGTAAGCCCTAGCATTCCACCGATGTTCAATTTTGAGCAAGATCGAGCCCTTGGTCTTCAATCGGAAGCATATCAGCTCTGGTTGGGGCAAGATCAGATGCTCTTTACGTGGCTACTCAACTCAATTTCACCGTTAGTTCTTCCGCGATTCATCAATTGTAAGCAGTCTTGGGAAGTTTGGGATAAAGTGTACAAGTTTTTCCATTCGTACCTTCATGCAAAAATTCGGCAGTTCCGATCTGAACTGAAGAAAACGAAGAAAGGTTCGCGTTCGATTGCTGAATACCTAATGCGCATTCGAGCTTTAGTTGATTCGCTTCAGGCGATAGGGGATCCTGTTACAGTGCAGGATCACATCGACACAATCCTTGAAGGATTACCAGAGGAATTCAACTCGTTTATCATGATGATTTAAGCGCGAGTTGAACCGGTTCCGGTCGATGACATTGAAGCTCTGTTGCAAATTCAGGATGCTCAATTTGAGAGGTACAAACAAGATCTCTCTTCCTCTTCAGTTTCCCTCAATCTTGCTCACAAAGAATCCACTAATCAGTCCTCTTCTACTATTTCATGCTTGGATGCTGAGTTGGCTCCGATTCGTGATAACTATCAGAACTCCAATCGGGGCCGAGGATGCGGTGGCCGCAATCGTGGTCGCGGTCGTGGAGGTCGAGATAGTGGTGGTGAAAGGCCAACGTGTCAGCTATGCCATAAGTACGGCCACGATGCATACAACTGCTGGCACAGGTTTGAGCATGACTTTGTTCCAAGTCAACCAGCATACAACCATGCTACCAGGCCTCAAACTCAGTTTCCTCAACCACTCCCTCCAAGACCACAGGTAATACAGCAAAATCAGCCCTCTGCATACATAGCTGCTCAAACTTATCAATATCAGCCTACTCAAAACATGGTTCCTCAGTCATATTAGTGCACACCTATGGTTCCTCAATCATATCAGTGCGTACCTACTTAACAATTTTGTTCCAACTCCTACTCAGGAATTCTCAGCTTCTCAAATGTGGTATCCAGATTCAGGAGCCTCTAATCACATCACCGATGATCCTCAAAACCTGAGTCAGAGCACTACATTTGGAGGCCATGACCAAGTTCTGATGGACAACGGGCAAGGTGTCCCTATTTCTTCCATAGGTCACTCTTTAAGTTTATTTCACCTAGTCACCCACACACAACATTATCTTTAAATAAACTTCTGCTAGTACCTAATATAACCAAAAACCTGGTCTCTGTGTCTAAATTTGCGAAAGACAATAATGGCTTCTTTGAATTCCATCATCACTCTTGTTTTGTCAAATCACAGGGATCTAACCAAGTCCTCCTTGAAGGTTCTCTAGGCAGTGATGGGCTGTATTGTTTCAAGCACATCAATATTCTCAAGGAACCTTCTTCCTCAGTCATAAGTTCCCAACCCCTTACTACTAGTTCATACTGCAATTCTAATAAAGTCAGTGACTCTTCTTTTTCTGCTAATGTGTATACAAACATTGTTTCAAATTCCTATGTGACATGGCACAATAGGCTAGGCCATGTTCATCCTAAGCTGTAAAGACCATTATGCAATTGTGTAATATACCTTGTTCAAATAAAGTGGCTACTGAAATTTGCCCTGCATGTTGTTTGGGTAAGTCTCATAGACTTTTTGCCCCTCCATCTCTTACTGTTCATACTACACCTTTTGAACTAATCCATTCAGACCTATGGGGCCCTGCACCCATTACATCTTCTAATGGCTATTCCTACTACATAGCCTTTGTGGATGCATATACCAGACACTCCTTGGATTTATTTCCTCAAAAAGAAGTCTGATTCTCTTGCTGCCTTCAAACAATTCGATGCCTTAGTGAAAACTCAGTTTTCAGCAAATATTAAGGCTCTCCAATCTGATTAGGGAGGTGAATTTAGACCATTCACCAACCACCTTGCTGAATTGGGCATTGTTCACAGACTCACTTGCCCGGATACATCCCATCAAAATGGGACTGTTGAGAGAAAACATAGGTAGATTGTTGAGATGGGACTCACCCTTCTCTCTTATGCCTCTGTGCTCATGTCCTATTGGGACCACAGTTTCACTATGCCTGTTCAATTGATAAACAGACTACCTACTGCAGCTCTTTCTAAGTTCACTTCTCCTTATCATGTCTTACATGGCACTATCCCTGACTGCACTATCCTAAAAACTTTTGGTTGTGCCTGTTTCCCTTTCTTAAGGCCTTACAACAAACACAGATTACAATACAGATCCAGTGAAAGTGTCTATCTAGGAATATCTCCTCAGTATAAGGGTCACAAATGCCTTGACTCCTTAGGTCGCATCTATGTCTCCAAAGATGTCCTCTTTCATGAAACTCGCTTTCCCTATCCCTCATTGTTCCAAAGTACAAGCTCACTCTCTCAGTCAACTGAATCCACCTATCCATCTGTTGTTCTTATTCTTCAAACACCTCTTGTGAATCCTGTGCCTCTCACTCAATTCCCTCCCCCATCTCCTACATCCAGTGCTCATCTAGAGTCCCCTGGTCACAATCTCACACCTGCAGCCTCACCTTCTCTAGGTCATATCCCCTCTCAGTCCTCTGTTCAGTCCCCTGGTTCCACTACCTCTACTTCCGCTGTTGGCACACCTATTCAGTCTCAGTCACCCAATCAGCCCTCTAATGGCACTACCTCACACTCTCCCTCCCTACAAGAGGTTGCATCGAGCTCCCCTGCATCCTACTTGAGCCCTTCACCCACAGAACCAATTCTTTGTCCCCTGCACCCAATGTTAACTAGGTCCAAAACAAGGTGCCTTCCCCTGAGGCACTATCTCACTCATGTGGAACCTCACTCAGTAAAGCAAGCCTTATCTAGACCTGAATGGCTAAGTGCCATGAAAGATGAGCATGCTGCTCTGCTAAGAAATCAGACTTGGTCACTGGTTCCTCTCCCTGCCAGCAGAAGAGCCATTGGGTGCAAATGGGTATTCCGAATTTAGGAGAATCCAGATGGCAGCATTAACAAGTATAAGGCAAGATTAGTTGCCAAAGGGTTTCATCAGTAGCTTGGCTTTGACTACCATGAAACCTTCTCACCTGTTATCAAGCCAGTTACCATTCGGGTCATTCTCACCATGGCTCTCACCTCCAAGTGGGTGATACAGCAGATTGATGTCAATAATGCCTTCTTGAATGGCTTATTGACTGAGGAAGTGTACATGACACAACCTCCTGGATTTGAATCTGAAGATAGGTCCCTAGTGTGCAAGCTGCACAAGGCTCTTTATGGCCTTAAACAGGCCCCAAGGGCATGGTATGAAAGGTTAACCAAGACACCACCTTTCTGATTGGATTTGTGATCAGTAGATGTGACCCCTCTCTCTTTGTCTACAACAAATGAGCAACCTGTCTGTACGTCTTGGTGTATGTGGATGATATCATCCTCACTGGCTCCTCACCCTCACTCATTTCAGAATTGATCAGGAAGCTTAATGCCACCTTTGCTCTTAAGGATCTTGGCAACTTGGACTAGTTCCTTGGTGTGGAAGTGAAGCATCTTCCCAGTGGCAGCCTGCTTCTCACTCAGTCCAAATATGTCAGGGACCTTATGTCCAAGGCTAACATGCTGGAAGCAAAGGGAATCTCTTCCCCGATGTTCAGTAACTGCAAAATGAGCAAGTTTAGGACTGACACTATCGTAGATCTGAGTCTGTACAGATCCATTGTGGGGGCATTGCAATATGCAACCCTCACCAGGCCAGAAATTGCCTTCAGTGTCAACAAGGTTTGTCAGTTTATGTCAAACCCCTTGGAAACACACTGGCTAGCAGTAAGGAGGATATTGAGGTATCTAAAGGGATATCTGAATCATGGGTTACTTCTCAGGCCAGCTTCTCCCACTGCTCCTCTCTCCATCAAAGCCTATTGTGATGCTGATTGGGTCAGTGACCCAGATAATAGAAGATCTACTTCTGGGTCATGCATCTACTTGGGTCAGGCCCGTTAAGTGTTAAAAACAAAATTAAAAAAAAAAAAGAGTCTACTGGACTGGACCAAACCCGATTCTAGTTCTAGATAACATAAGGGATGCATTGCATATTACCCTAGTTTCAAGGTGTTGCTGCCTACCGCCTCTCCCTTCTTCTCATCTGTCACTCTTCTTTTTGCTTTATACCGTCATGGCTATCGTCCCCTCTCTCTCACTGTTCTTCTTTCTGATTTCTCTCCCCCCCTCATCGATGTGCCTGTAACTCGTCCTGCCTCGCGTCAGAGAAGGGGAAGACACAAGCGTCGGTGGTCGGAGAAGCAAAACGCATGGTTGAAGCGGCTACCGATCGTCGGAGGTCACTTGTAAGCACCTGAGTTCGTCAGATCTAAGAAGCAAAACGCGAACTGCTATAAACCGGTGAACCACCGGTTTTGCCCGATTTCCCTGGTTCCTGACCGGTTCAGCGGTTTTTAATCCGGCTCAGTTACAAAGCGGTTATGGGGGTTGTTCGGACCGGATGACTGACCGGTTCTCGATTGAACCGGTTGGACCGGCCGGTCCGGTCCAGTCCGGTTTTAACTACCTTGACCAAAACACATGAATATAATAAATAACTTCAAATTATTTTGGTATAAAATAGACTTTATACTTCAGGAGCAGTATACATAAAGCCTAAAGAAGAAACCTTGGTATTCGCAAACTGTAGTGCTTTCCATATTTTGCATGCAGACAAACAGAGCGATCAGCACACAAAAATGCTAGTTTTGAATAATCATTTGTTAAAACCTGCATGGGCAAAAATATTCAGTTATCGGAATACAGATTGATACAATATGTAGGTAAACTCAACTCAACCAACTAATCCATATGCATCAAATAAAAAGACAGCTTAAAACAAAACACATCAATGGAAAATCATATACTAGTACGACAGTGCCACCAGAATCAGGCTATCAATTTTTTTCAATTAAAGCTAATTTTGGTACCTGAAAATCAATAATTTCTGAATCCAAGTGCCTTTCGAACTTCAATCCAAGCTCCCTAACCTCGTATACTTTTACTTGTGGTGGATATATACCTTCAAAAGTGAATCAGCATGAGTGTCACGACTCTTGAATTAATACCCATATTGCATTGCCCCACTTTCTACGCTTTAATAAATAGCTTAACAAATGCATCCCATTGGGAGTCAGAACTCCTATATTTTGTAACATAAATCAACAGTTTTTCACTTGCCTAAAAATTCTTGTTGTCAAATTTTTCTCAAGGCTCGAGCGACTTCCAAAATAAAGCCAAAATTCTAATAATCCTAGTTTGTGTCATCCTTGCTTTTGAAGAAAACCTAATTTTGGACTCTGTATATTGTCATTTGTGTCATGAAGGTGACTAGGCAGTTGATTATTTTCATCAAATTGTAATACTATTACTTAATGCAATGGTCCATAAGTATCAAAGAATCAAACCTCAAATACTCATCAATATTTTCCATCTAAATCTTGTATAGTCCATATCATCCCTATCCTACATGAAATTAAGTAACCTTTTGACAAACTTTATGCCTAAATTTATCATTATTAGTCTATATACCATAGGCATTTTGAAGTACCTGATGCTATGATATACTCCCCATCAGGAGTTGCCTTAATCTTGGTTGTTGCGGTTTGCGAAACTCAAATCTTGACGATTGCACATTTTGCGTGTAACCTAACAAACAAATATATTAATAAGAAAAAAGGAACAATAAAATATGGAAGGAATAATTTATTTATTTTTTTAATAAAAGGAGAGGTACTTTTGACGTTGCAATGAGATTTACTGCTTCTTGGTGGGGAGCCACGAAGCATGTGAGGGTTGCTGTGATGCAATAGTATACATCTTGACCCCGTTTATCGAGGTCGACTTGATACCGCCATCACGAGTCGCCATTGTTGCTTGCTAGAGTGTGTGTGAACTATGAAGAGATTATGTTTGTCTCAACTCTCACCCTTGAACCCAATTCAAAGGTTTGCTATGCGTCGTAATGTGGGGCAGCAGGCTACATACATATCCAACGAACACAATTAGAGTGAATATTAATTAAATAAATAATCGTTATCATCATTATCATTATTGTTAATAAAAGGTGATAGTCAGATGGGTTAGGCTTGTCCCTCACCCGACCCTAAATTGCGACCAGTCAAGTTCTTTGAACCCAAACCCTACCTTAGACCCGAAGGAACCCGATCATGTGCGGATTTGATTGAAACAGGGCCAAGATGGGACGGGGTCGGATTGGCCCGAAGCAGTGGTGGACCTTGACTAAATTTTTGGAGGAGCCATAAGCTACTAATTTTTTTTATTAGCTATTTTTTTATGGGTGACATTGATAAGCTAACTTTTATTGAAAGAAGCCTAAAACTAGAGCATAAGGAATGCTACAGATAGCCACAAATAGACCATCAATCTGCACTAAAATGCAGGAAAAAAGACAGAACCAACTACAAATGCCCCTGCTACACAGTATTTGAATTAACAAAATAAAACAAAGCAGAGAACAATAAGACATATAATCCACAGTCACACCTAGGCAGAGACAAAAAACTGAGTAACCAAGAACAAGCAGCAGGACTTAAAATGAGCCGGAGACGAACTTGAGCCACAAGCTACTATGGTTTCAGTGGGAAACACTATAGTTTCAGAGAAAGTACCCTTGGCATGCATGGCTATTTGATTTTACATTGCTAATCTAGTTTCTTGGTGCTCCAAAAAGCAGGCTTTAGTTGCTAGTTCCAGCACAAAAGTTGAGTATAGATGCATGGCAAATACTGCGGCAGAAGTCACCTGGATCCAATCACTTCCCACTGAGTTAGCCATTCCCTTTGCAACTGCCAAACTTTATTGTGACAACCTCAGTGCAATATCATTGGCTCATAATCCTGTGCTACATGCTCGAACTAAACACATTGAGTTGGACATCCACTTTGTGCGCGAAAAGGTCATTGCCAAAGCTCTATCAGTCCATCATGTTCCCAGTTCAAACCAGCTAGCTGACTCACTCACAAAGCCCCTGTCTTCCTCTCAGTTCACACCTCTAAGAAACAAACTCAAAGTGGTTCCTGTTCAGCAACCACTTGAGCTTGAGGGGGGCTACTAGAGTATAGGAGCTTAAGCAATGTAATCATGTATTTGCTGCACCATAACCGAATGTGCTCAGTCAGTACAAATTCGGTTATGATGGTTAGTTTAGTTCAGTTAGTTATGTTAGTTCAGCTGCCAAAGTAGCTAGCCATAGGCTATAGAAACAGACGCCTCAAGCAAACGGGTAGGGGCAGTCCTATTGCAAGAGGGTCGGCCAATCTCATATTTCAGCCAACAGTTATCAACCCGAGCCCAACACAAATCAGCTTATGAAATGGAAATGATGGCACTGGTTATGGCAGTACAAAGGTGGAGGCATTACCTCAAGGGACAACATTTTGTGATCAGAACCGACTAATAGAGTACAGTAGATCAATGTAAGCCAAAACCCATAACTGAATGTGTTGAGTCAGCACTGATTCGTTATGGTCGGGTTTAGCGATTAGCACACTGCAAGCATGGTAGTTAGCACACTGCACAGGCTATAAATAGCCAAGCTGTATTCAACCAAATCAAGAAATTGTAAACAGAATCTTCAAGATTCAGATTAACTGCTTCCTCTCTTTCTCCCTCTCTCTCTCTCTTTCTCTTTCATTATGGTATCAGAGCTTGAATCCGGGCCTCGACTCTCATGGCCGCATCACAATCCATTCCCGATGCTAGCAATCCCTTCAATGAACCAGCTTCTTCTCCGACGACATCGTCCACGACAGCAGCGAACTTCAACCCCTCTCTCTCGGTAAAGCTTGATGACCAAAACTTCTTGCTCCGGAAGCAGCAAGTGGAAGCAGTGATCATTGCTCACAAGCTGCATCGATTCGTCAACAATCCTACAATTCCTCCTCAATTCACTTCTGAGGTAAATTGTGACCTCGGAATCGAGTCAGAAGCATATCAACTGTGGATCGTCCAGGACCAGATGTTGTTTACCTGGCTCCTCGGTTCACTTTCTCCGTCAATTCCTCTTCGATTCCTAGGGTGCAAGCAGTCATGGCAAGTATGGGACAAAATCCACAAATTCTTCTACTCACATCTCAGGGCAAAGGTGGGTCAATTCCGATCAGAATTGAAGAACACTAAGAAAGGTTCAAGGTCAATTTCAGAGTATCTTCTCAGAATTCGAGAAATTGTGGACTCTCTTCAAGCTATGGGAGATCCCATTTCGGAACAAGATCATATTGACGTAGTGTTGGACGGTCATCCCGAAGAGTTTAATACCTTCGTGATGATGATATATGGACGCAGTGATTCGCCCTCAATCGATGACATTGAGGCTCTTATTCTTATTCAGGATGCTCAATTTGACAAGTTCCGTCAAGAATTGAACACCTCTGCGTCAATTTCGGTTAATGTCGCTCAAGCCCCAAATCTGTCAAATGGAAACCCTAATTCGGAAAATACACAGTCTGACTTGCAGCGCGATGGATATCAAGGCTCCTATCGTGGTAGAGGAGGCCGTAATCGTGGTCGTGGTGGTGGCCGGGGTCGTGGCCGTGCAGGATCAAGACCTACATGTCAGCTATGTCGCAAGTATGGTCACGAGTCCTTCAATTGTTGGTACAGGTTCGATGAAACCTTTGTGCCACCACCAATGCCTCCTCCCAATCCCGATCCAACTAATCAAAACAGTTATACAGTGCAAGGAAATTACCCAGCTAATCCAACTCAAGGCCTCTTGCCTAAACCATCAGTTCCTCATAATGTGAACTATCAGCAACCACAGGCTTACATGGCCTCTCAAACACCTCAGTTCAAAGCTCACAATGAACAGCAATTTGAGTCACAGACTTGGTACCCTGACTCTGGTGCGTCACATCATCTCACTGCTGATGCTCAAAACCTGAATCAAAGCACACCTTTCGGGGGCAATGACCAGGTGCTCATGGGAAATGGACAAGGTCTAAACATAAACTCAATAGGTTCCTCTAATCTTTATTCCTCTAAGAACTCTCACATTATCTTTTCACTTCACAATCTATTACTTGTGCCCACCATCACAAAGAATTTAGTCTCAGTTTCCAAATTTGCTCTTGATAATAATGTGTATTTTGAGTTTCACCCTTATTCATGTTGTGTAAAATCACAGGACTCTAATCAAGTCTTGCTTGAAGACTCATTGGGGAGTGATGGCCTCTACTCCTTCAAGAATCTCAACATTCTTAAGGACATCTCACCTTCAAGATCACTGTCACCAAGTTCCCCTTTCAAGTCTCCTAGTTGTTTGCCTACTGTAAATGCAAATACTATGTCTGCTGTTTGTAGTTCTCCCAATACTTGGCATTGTAGGCTAGGCCATGCCCATCATAATGCTGTAAAAACAGTCTTACAGATTTATAATCTTCCCTTGTCTAATAAAAGTGATCTTGAATTCTGTAATGCTTGCTGCTTGGGCAAAGCCCATAGACTCTATGCCCCTCCCTCTCTTACTGTTCATAATACTGCCTTTGAACTATCCACACTGATCTTTGGGGTCCTGCACCCTTTGTTTCTTCTGGTGGATATACCTATTATATTACCTTTGTTGATGCTAAAACCAGATTCACTTGGATATATTTCCTAAAACAAAAATCTGATGCTATAACTGCCTTCAAACTCTTCTTTAACCTCATCCAAACTCAATTCTCTGCCAAAATTAAAGCTGTTCAGATCAAGGGTGGGGAATTTCGCCCCTTCACCAGCTTTCTAAGTGAACTTGGTATCACTCACAGGCTAACCTGCCCCCACACTTCCCATCAAAATGGGACAGTGGAGAGGAAGCATAGGCAAATTGTTGAAATGGGTTTAAGCCTTCTCTCCCATGCCTCTATCCCTCGGGCATACTGGGATCACAGCTTCACTCAAGCTGTGTACCTTATAAACAGATTACCTACATTTGCTCTAAAGGAATTTTCCTCTCCTTTACATGCCTTACATGCCTCTAACCCTCTGTCTCCAGTTTCAGCATCCCCTACTTCTGTGACTGAAACTGCAGCATCATCATCTTCCTCTACTACTCCTCTTCCCACTCCTCCTAGAAACTCTCATCCCATGCTGATCAGGTCCAAGACTGGTCACCTACCTCCAAGTGTCTATCTGACTCATCTTGAACCTTCTACTGTCAAAGCTGCCCTTGCTAGTCCACAATGTCTTGCAGCCATGAAGGATGAGCACAATGCTCTCCTCAAAAATAATACATGGACTCTGGTCACTCTCCCCCCCGATAGGAAAGCCATAGGGTGCAAATGGGTTTTCAGGGTTAAAGAAAATCCTGATGGCAGCATTAACAAATACAAAGCCAGGCTAGTGGCCAAAGGCTTTCATCAGCAACATGGATTTGATTTCCATGAAACTTTCTCACCAGTTGTAAAGCCAATCACAATCAGAATTATGCTCACTTTGGCTCTCACACACAAATGGCAGATTTAGCAGATAGATGTGAATAATGCCTTCCTAAATGGGCACTTGAGTGAAGAAGTCTATATGTTGCAGCCACCAGGCTTTGAATCAGAAGATAAGTCACTAGTTTGTAGACTGAACATGGCCCTATATGGGCTAAAACAGGCTCCACGGGCATGGTATGAATGATTGGCGAAAGCCCTAGTTCAATATGGGTTCTCCACTAGCAAATGTGATCCCTCCCTATTTGTATATTCCCAGAAAAGTGTCGTTCTCTATGTCCTAGTTTACGTGGATGACATCATCCTAACTGGCTCCTCCACTACCTTCATCACTGAGTTGATCAAGAAACTGAATATGCAGTTTGCCTTAAAAGAGCTTGGCCCTCTAGATTATTTTCTGGGTATTGAGGTTAAACACCTCCCCTCGGGTGGCCTTCTTTTGACCCAGTCCAAATATGTCAGAGACCTACTAGACAAGGCTAATATCTTTGGAAGCAAAAGGCATTTCTTCACCAATGGTCAACAACTGCAAACTCTCAAAATTTGGGATTGATACACTCTCGGATCCACACCTATATAGGTCAGTAGTAGGGGCCTTACAGTATGCCACTCTAACCAGGCCGGATATAGCCTTTAGTGTCAACAAAGTATGCCAATTCATGGCTAATCCTCTGGACTCCCACTGGCAGGCAGTAAAAAGAATACTGAGGTATCTCAAAGGCTCTATCAACTATGGTATGCTACTGAGACCATCTCCTATAAATCACCTATCCACTCTAAATGCATACTGTGATGCAGATTGGGCAAGTGACCCAGATGATAGAAGATTGACTTCTGGATCCTGCATTTTCTTTGGTCCCAACTTGGTGTCATGGTGCTCCAAGAAGCAGCCATTAGTTGCCCGTTCCAGCACAGAAGCTGAATACAGGAGCATGGCCAACATTGTTGCAAAACTTACTTGGATACAGTCCCTACTGATCGAGCTGGCCATTCCTTTTGCTGTTCCGAAAGTCTTTTGTGATAATCTAAGTGCAGTCTCTGTGGCACACAATCCAGTCCTCCACGCCCGGACCAAGCATATTGAGCTAGACATACACTTTGTAAGAGAAAAAGTCCTTGCCAAAGCTCTGTCTATCCATCGTGTGCCAAGTACAGAACAACTTGCAGATTCACTCACTAAGCCTCTTTCCTCCACTCAGTTTGTATCTGTGAGAACCAAACTCAATGTGGTTGCTTCTCAACAACCACCTTGAGTTTGAAGGGGGGCTAATAGAGTACAGTAGATCAATGTAAGCCAAAACCCATAACTGAATGTCTTTGAGTCAAAGACTCGATTGATTATGGTCGGGCCATGGCAGTTAGCACACTGCAAGCATGGTAGTTAGCACACTGCACAGGCTATAAATAGCCAAGCTGTATTCAACCAAATCAAGAAATTGAAAACAGAATCTTCAAGATTCAGATTAACTGCTTCCTCTCTTTCTCCCTCCCTCTCTCTCTCTTTCTCTTTCATTACCGACTAGAAGAGTTTGAAATTTCCTACTGACTGGACAATTTTAGGGGAGGAACAATTTAAATGGACTTCTAAGTTGCTGGGATTTGACTTTGAAGTTCAGTATAAACCCGGGGTTTCAAATATGGTTGCAGATGCCTTATCTAGGCAAATGATGTATGCATCACTCTCGGGTATCAACTTGGCTGAATGGGAGGTATAGGAGAGACATATAGCTGCTAATGAGAAGCTACTACAGCAACTGCAACAGATTATTCTCAAACCACTTGATTTTCCGAAATTCTCAGTGAAGAACGGGGTATTGTTCCACCAAGGCAGCATAGTCCTCCTAAAGCGGTTTTCCAAGATTCCTATGATCCTTGCTGAATTTCACTCATCTCTGCAGGGGGGTCATTCGGGTTTCTTCCGCACATATAAGAGGATTGCTAGAGTATTTTTCTGGGAAGGAATGAAAGCGGATATCAAGCAATTTAACGCTAAATGCAATATGTGTCAGCAGAACAAAAGATACCCTGACACCTGTAGGTCTCCTCCAACCTCTGCCGATTCCCTCCATGTTTTGGTCGGATATATCCATGGATTTTATTGGTGGTTTACCCAGGGCCCATGGCAGAGATTCGATCATGGTAGTAGTGAATTGCCTCACCAAATACACTCACTTCTTGCTATTGGGACACCTTTATACAGCTCAAGAAGTCGCAGGTGTGTTCATTGTGGAAGTGGTACGACTACATAGGTTTCCAAACACCATTGTGTCGGACCGAGATAGCATTCTTCTAAGCCAATTTTGGAAGGAACTCTTCACGCAGGCAAGCACTTAGCTGAAATACAGTTCCGCTTTCCACCCCAAATCGATGGCCAAACCAGGGTAGTTAATAGCACGCGATCGTGTCGCTATAGCGGAAGGTTGGGGCGGAGCAGCCGGTGGCCACTACTCGAACGGCGTGGCGGAGCGTTTTTCGGTAGCGATGGTCGTGGCCGCTTTCGCGGCGGAAATCGCGCCGAAAAGCGGGAGTTTTTGGGTCGCTCCCGTGTCACGGGTCGAATTTTCGTCCACATAAGCCACCGACAAGCCATTTCCGACCGAACCCAGTCGGCACCGCTGTTGGAGGTGTCACTCATGCTCTCCTGCGGCGGCTGCAAGCAGATCTAGGGTTTCCACTTAGTGGGCTGCTGCAAACAGGAATTAGGTCACACTTTTTCTCTACTCTTTCTATTTTACCCTGCTCTAACACTTCAATTCTCTATTTTACCCTCACTTACACTTGGTAAATATCAATTTTACCCTCACTTATGCTCGGCAAATCTCTATTTTACCCCTGTATTTTTCTATTTCTTCCTCCCACTCTCTACCCAGTCTCACGTTCTTTTGTGTGTTATCAGGTTTGTTCATTCCTCTCTTCTCCCCTCTCTTCTCCCTATGCTTCTCCCCCTCTTATCCTACTGCGTCCCCTCCTTCCTCCCTTATCACTTCTCCCCACTTGCCTAAAATAACGGCCATCCCGCTATGCGCTATCCTGCAATAGCGTTCTCGGGGTCAGCCACTCCACGCCGCTATCCGGGATTGATAACTCTGGGCCAAACGGAAGTGGCCAACTGGTGGTTGGAGGCCTATTTGAGGTGTTTTGTGGGAGATAGACCTCGTTCTTGGCCTAAATGGTTATGGTGGGGAGAACTATGGTTCAACACAAATTTTGATGTGTCCATTGGGATGACCCCGTTTAAAGCCCTTTATGGCAGGGATCCCCCCCTCCCCCTAATAGTTAAAGGTCCCACATTCCCATCATCCATAGAAGCTGTCACAGCCCTACTAGAAAGCAGGGATATTGTGATGGATCAACTACAGAAGAACCTGACTATAGCCCAGCAGAGGATGAAAAATCAAGTTGATAAGCATCGAAGGGAGCAAATACAGCCTGTATTTCAAATCAGCAAGCTGAAGAAGGTTGTCCTTGCTGAGTATAAGCCGCAGCTAGGTTACTGCCGGTATGTCTGGGCAAAGAAATTGGGAGCTCCAACCACAGATGGAGGTGTTGGCCCTGTGGTACAACAACAATGGAGCTGCTGAAGTGTTGGTTAAATGGGCCCGACTGCACGGTTGTGAAAATTTGTGGGAAGCCGTTGACAAGCTCCAACCCCCATTTCCAGAATTTCCCCTTAAGGACAAGGTGAAAGTCCGCCGAGGGGATGGGGGTTGATAAGAGGCCTACTGTTAAACATGTATATGTAAGGGGGGCACACTAAATAACAACCTAGCTGACCCTATAAATAGAACATAGCAGAGTCTGTTATAGGCAGTTAGAAACTCATCTGAACTTGTATAGGAGAGAAGAGGTAACTCTCGAATTTACCTGTATTGTAGTATTGCAGAGAATAATACAAAGGGAATTCTACCCAGATTCACTCTGTTCTTTCTCAAATATCAGTTGAATCTATCAAGATAATATTTCTAAACAACTACACTCTATTATCAAATGGAAAAGAAAAGAAAGAAGAAGCAGACCCTGAAATATGAATATTATTATTATAATGTGATGATATCATATGTATTTTAATTTTAGTACACCGAGACTTCCACACAGACAATCACATAACATTTAGTGTTTTACACTTAGATTCATGCCACGCAAGACTAGTTGACTTCATACTACAGGATCTGTACATGTGCGTTGACCAAGCATAGTTAAGTCTAAATTGGATAAGAACTCAATAAGTTTAGAAACCATAAAAAAGACAAGTGAAAGAACATAATTCTCAATGCTATTAAAATAGAAAAGGCAGTATCAAAACAAAATAAAATGTGATGAGTAAATGCAAAATGGCAGCCAAAAGAAAATCAACTTCAGCCCCTGTTTGAGATTTGCCTACAACGCCACACTACCCAATATTTTTATATGAAATCACCAAAAATGCACCTAAATTCTAACGCTAAGAAAACTGAGCAATTAAGTAAATCCAGTTAATATCAACAAATAGCTCAGTACAAGATTCTTCTTTTATAACCACCAACCTAACATTCAAAAAGAATCAGAATAAAGAAAATAGACAAGAATGCAAACATCCATAAAAAAAATCATGGCATACCCCGCCCATATGCCAAGATAATATTTGCACAACAGAGTACCATTGTATATATAGTTGTTACTCGGAAAAGACATTCGATAATCATCATGCCATAAAATGGAGAGAACTATCTGTTGAGTTGTTAATTCAGTTAGTTAGTTGTATAAGTTAGTTAGTTAGATAAAGTGAAGTGAAGAAGTCTATAAATAGACTATGTGATATTGTGTAATTCATAGAATGTGCAAAGTGTAAAAAGTGTACATTGTGATTAGTGTGAAAGTTTAATAACAGTGGGGTATTTTTTCAGTATATATAGAGTGTTCAATCTTTCTCTTTTCTATTCTCTTTGATTCCTTTCCTTCCTCCAATTTGTTGTGTTTCCAAGAGTGTGAGTGTATGCCTAGGTTCCAACAATTGGTATCAGAGCTGAATGAGATCCTGAGAGAGATCGTGTTCTTGTTGAGTGATCTTGAAACAATATTCTTGCTTCAATTCGTGGCAACAATCATGGCTGCAACCAGTGGTCATTTTCCAGCAAACCTTCCCATTCTTGATGGGAAGAACTATGACAAATTGTGCACTCAAATAAGGGCGATTTGTGGCTTCCAAGAAGTGTGGGAGGTGATGACAGAAGGCATGAAGGAACCAGGCAAGAATGCAACCGAGGAAGAAAGGAATTAATTCAAGGAGCTGAAAAAGAAAGATTACAAAGCTCGATTCATATTGCATCTAGATCCTGTGCACTTTGAAAATATATCCATGGCTCCTACTGCAAAGGAAGCATGGGAAATTCTTGCAGTGGCTTGTGCTGGAGCTGACAAAACCAAGAAGGTGAAGCTTCAGACATTCAGAAGGTAATATGAATTGATGGAGATGGAAAGCAGTGAAGGGGTTGGAGCTTTCTTCAATCGAGTTCTAACCCTAACCAACCAAATGAAGAACTATGGTGAAACACTATCAAATCAGTAGATAGTGGAGAAGATTATGAGATCAATGCCCTCCAAATTTGATCATATAGCTGTCTCTATTGAGGCATCAAAAGATCTTGAAAGCTTGAAGATTGAGGAGCTTGAGGCTGCATTTGAGGCTCAAGAACAAAGGGAGCTAGAAAGAAATACAAGAACTGGAGTGAAGGTTACTAAGCAAGCCTTGCAGGCTCAGTCAAGCTCAAAAGATTCCAGAGAAGGAAACAGAAACAAGAAAGGGAGAGGCGGGTGGAAGGCAAACAAAGGAAGGCACCAGAACAATTCTTAGTCAAATAGAGGTCATTCAGATCAAAGAAGCAATGATCAGCAGAATAGGAGAGGTGGAGGAAGCTCTCGAGGCAGAGGTGGCAGAAAGAAGGGTGAGAGATTTGATAAGAGCAATGTGCAGTGCTATAATTGCTCAAAATGGGGACATTTTCCTCATGAATGTTAGAGTAATAACAAGAGAGAACAAAGGGGTGATGAAGCTCAACTTGCACAAGAAGATGGTGATGAGTCAGAACAAGTGTTGCTGCTGGCTACTACCAAGAATGAGGGAGATGGCACTGGTTCTTGGTACTTAGATACTGGCTGTTCCACTCATATGACAGGGAGGAAAGATTGGTTTGTCAAACTTGATACTTCTTTGAAAAGTAAGGTCAAGTTTGCATATGACAGAACTCATACAGCAGAAGAATGTGGTTCAATGTTGATTAAAAGGAAGGATGGCAAGTATGCTCTCATCACAGATGTGTTATATGTTCCAGGTATGAAAAACAACCTTCTAAGTCTTGGTCAATTGCTAGAAAAAGGCTTTACTTTGAGAATGGAAGATAATGCCTTGAAAGTGTATGATGATAGTAAAAGATTGATTTTGATAGCACCACTGACCAAGAATAGAATTTTTAAGGTTGAGATTAGTGTAATGGAACATAAATGCCTAGCTACTGCTGTGAATAGAGATGAATGGCTATGGCATTTTTGATTTGGACATCTAAACTTCAGGGACTTGAATCTTTAATCAATATGGTTCATGGCCTTCCTCACATCCAAGTACCCAGTGAGCTGTGTGAAGATTGCATGGAGAGTAAGCAGCCAAGAAGTGCATTCAACCAGCAAGTGCCAACCAGATCATCACAAAAGCAAGAGGTGATCTTTTTTTATGTCTGTGGACCATTTCAGACTGATTCACTGGGAGGCAACAGATATTTTGTATCTTTTATAGATGACAAAACCAGAAAATTGTGGTTTTATTTGATCAAAAAGAAAAGTGATGTGTTTGAAACTTTTAAGAAGTTTAAGATGCTTGCTGAAAACAAAGTGATTGCTTTATTAAGTGCTTAAGAACTGACGGGGGTGATGAGTATGTAGCTGAGGATTTTAACAGGTTTTGTGAAGTTGAAGGCATAGTACATGAAATCACTCCTCCATACACTCCTCAGCACAATGGCACTGCAGAAAGGAAGAACAAAACCATAGTCAACATGATCAGAAGCATGTTGAAGTCAAAAGCTTGCCAAACCAGTTTTGGGGAGAGGCGGCAGTTACTGCTGCATACATATTGAAAAGATGTCCAACTAAAAGACTAAATGGAGTGACACCAGAAGAGGCATGGAGTGGGAAGAGGCCCAGTGTGACTCATTTCAGAGTCCTTGGCTCAATTTGCTACAGGCACATTCCAGACCAACTGAGGGAGAAACTAGATGATAAAGGAGAGCAGCTGATACTTGTAGGCTACCATTCAACTGGTGGATACAAGCTGTACAATCCAAAGAACAAGCAAGTTGTGATCAGCAGAGATGTGATCATTGATGAGTACAGATGTTGGAATTGGGAAGCGGTAGCCATAGGACATAAATCAAAAGTCCTAGTAGATCTTAATACTAATGAAGAAGTGATGATTCCAGCAACAAATTCTCAAAGCAACAGGCCACAGAGACTTCGACAAGTTCCCTTGAGGCTACAGGACTATGAGATGGTGCCTGATTCCAATATAACAGCAGAAGGTGACTTAGTGCAGTTTGCACTATTCTGTGATGCAGAACCAGTAACACTTGAAGAAGCTATGAAGGATCCAAAATGGATTAGTGCCATGGAGGATGAGTTGAGTACAATTGAGAGGAATCAAACTTAGGAACTTTTCCCCATTGCCACCACAGAAACAACCTATTGCAGTCAAATGGATCTACAAAGTCAAAGTAGGTCCAAATGGAGAGGTGATCAAGTACAAGTCGAGACTTGTGGCAAAGGGATTTCAGCAAAGAGCAGGAATAGACTATGATGAAGTCTATGCACATGTTGCAAGAATTGAAACAGTGAGATTGATTGTAGCAATTGCAAGCATGAGAAACTGGACTTTGCATCAATTGGATGTAAAGTCAGCATTCCTAAATGGTCCTATTGACGAGGAGGTATATGTTGCACAACCTCCATGTTTTGTGATAACTGGACATGAGAATAAAATGTTGAGATTGAGAAAAGCCTTGTATGGCTTAAAACAAGCTCCAAGAGCTTGGATAATGGCTTCATGTTACAAAGTGGCTTTGAAAAATGCACCTCAGAGCAAGGTGTTTATGTGAAAACAACCAATGCTACTGATTTGCTGCTAGTATGCCTATATGTTGATGACTTGCTGGTCACAGGGAGCAATGAGACTGAGATAGCAGAGTTCAAAGTGCAAATGATGAAGGAGTTCGAAATGACAGGCTTAGGCTTGTTATCATACTTTTTAGGCATTGAATTTGTGAGAATTGACAGAGGCATTGTCATCCATCAACACAAGTATGCCAATGATCTCTTCAAAAGGTTTGGAATGCTGCAATGTAATCCTGCATCAACACCTGCAGAAACTGGCATGAACC
The DNA here is from genome assembly GCA_030762895.1 of Sophora flavescens. Classification (NCBI taxonomy): domain Eukaryota; kingdom Viridiplantae; phylum Streptophyta; class Magnoliopsida; order Fabales; family Fabaceae; genus Sophora; species Sophora flavescens. Next base: position 958,120 of record CM061065.1, read on the forward strand.
TTGAAAAGGAGGGAAATGAAGAGCTGATAGATCCTACTTATTACAGGTAAATAGTAGGTTCACTGAGATATCTGTCATTCCAGACCTGATCTAGCCTTTAGTGTTGGCTTGATTAGCAAGTTTATGGAAAGACCAAGGACACCACACTTGTTAGCTGCCAAGAGGGTGCTGAGATATGTAAAAGGCACTGCTGATTTTGGAATTTTATTTCCAAATGGTGATGAAAGGGGAGAAGAGGAGCTGATGGGATATTCAGATGTAGATTGGTGTGGTGATAAGAGTGATAGAAAAAGCACTGCAAGACATGTTTTCCTATGTGGAAAGGCTTTGATTTCCTGGAGTTCAAAGGAGTCAAGTGTGGCTTTGTCTTCATGTGAAGCTGAGTATGCGGCAACTTCATTGAGTGCCTGTCAAGCACTCTGGTTAGACACACTGATGCAGGAAATCCAAGTGAAAGACTCAAGTGCAGTGAAACTGTTAGTGGATAACAAGTATGCCATCAACCTTGCCAAACACCCGATTGCACATGGAAGAAGCAAGCATATAAAGACAAGGTTCCACTTCCTTAGAGATCAAGTAACCAAAGGAAGGATGAAGTTGGAGTACTGAAAAACTAAAGAGCAATTGGCAGACATCTTAACAAAGCCACTGAAGCCAGAAAAGTTCAGAGACTTGAGAACCAAGCTTACTGTTGTATCACTAGCTGATTTAACACACAAATGATATGCTGCAAGTGATAGATGGAGACTAGGGTGCCAACCTAGTTGGGATGTTAGTCTCCATTGTGATGTAATTAGCATATCATTGTTCTTCCCATAAGTGAATTAGGGAGGTGTGTCGAGTTGTTAATTCAGTTAGTTAGTTGTATGAGTTAGTTAGTCTTAAATTTGGGCTTTGGGCCTAACTCAACCCTACAAAACCGGCTTGTAAGGTGAGGACTGCCCAAGCCTTATAAGCACTACTTAGGCCATATCTCTAGTCGATGTGGGACTCTCAACACACCCCCTCACGATTGCCGAGACATGGAGATCTGGAGCGTGGACAAATGTGGGTAGAATAGATCTAGGATAGGCTCTGATACCAACTTGTGATTGCTGAATAGCTTGAGAGAAACCCTCTCAGCTTTGTGAATTTATAGAACAAGAAATTACATAGTGTAGTATCAAATCCCTTGATTTTAGGGATTGAGTATATCTCCTATTTACAACAGATATATGATAAACTAGGAAACAAAATCATCTATATCATCAACATATCAAAAACAATTCAAACAATATCAACAGTTAGTTTGTTGAGACGTGTAAGCTTGTGTTAGTTAGATAAAGTGAAGTGAAGAAGTCTTATAAATAGACTGTAATTCATAGAATGTGCAAAGTGTACATTGTGATTAGTGTGAAAGTTTAATAACAGTGAGGTATTTTTTCAGTATACATAGAGTGTTCTATCTTTCTCTTTTCTATTCTCTTCGATTCCTTTCCTTCTTCTTCCAATTTGCTGTGTTTCCAAGAGAGTGAGTGTATGCCTAGGTTCCAACACTATCTACGTACATCACCCATGGCATAAATCCATCATAAAAGAACACAACCTCCCTCTTACAACACAGAATCGCATATAAGTTGTGATAAAAGATTATTTCAACTCACCAAAGAAAGAAAATGAACGGTAGCGGCGGCAGCATGCTTAGGCACCGCGGCAAATGGAAAAGCAACGACGACGAATGGAAAGTTCAATCTGACCAAATGAGAGGGGGGTTGAGAGTAGTCCGAATCCGGGTTTGGTTTCTCCGTTCGAAGCAGATGATTGACAGAAATGGGCTCTGAACAGCGGCTAGGGTTTCTCAATCTCTTCCTTTGCAAAAAATTTCATGGGGCTTTGGTAGAGGAGGTTGAGAGGATTCTTTTGCTAGGTTTGCTTCGTCGGGAATGGTTTGTGGCGGCCGGAATCTGGCCGAGAAGGGAGAGAGTTTGAACCGATGTAGAAATGAAAAAGGAAAGAAGAAAGAAAAGGAGAGGGGTGCGTGGACGTTGCTGAACCAGGCAATAAGGACCGACAAATGAGGGAGGAGAACTTTTGTCTTACCGAGAGAGCAATGATAATTGGACACAAAAATTATGTCCAATATCATATAAAATATTTTTTCGTTAATATATTGTTTTTTTTCTTTTATTATATATTTTATCATTTTCAAGATACTCATAAATTTGATGATGTTTATACAAGATATCTAAATTATGTGTTCAAATATCATTACTCTATAAGTATATCAGCTCCCTACGCTATTAGCTCTCGTATACACCTGAACTATACGATGTTATTTGAAATCAAATTTTGAACTCCATGTTAATCATTTAATGTTTAATAAATTGAAAGATATAGTAGAAAAAAGTGTTTGAAAACCTTAATATATTAGATGGTTAAGGGAGAGTTTCCGTGTAGTCTTGAATAAAAAAATAAAAACTTACATAGATCCCCAAATAATGTTGAAAAAATTAAATAAAATAAATAACTTGAAGGATGACATATCCAAAATAACAAAAGTTTTTTGCTTGCACAACTACACAACCAAAATAAACCTCAAACTTTACTTCAAAAATGTACTCTAGATATTTTTTTGTGTTTGCTACTTATATAGTACCCTGGTCTTCAATGTTAACCTTCAGTTCCACCTTGATAGTCCTTTTGAGTTTGTTTTATTTGCAAAATTGTTGTCAACCTTTTCTCTTCTTTGTATAAATGCATCCTAAAAATATGTCAAAAACAGAGGGACGCACGTATTGTTGTCCCTGTTTTTTTTCTTTTTTTCTTTTTTTTTGTCGATCTACTTCGAGGAGTATCCCACCACCAACCTGAGACGGGGACTAATCTTTTGCAGGAGTTATTCGACACCTCGATGGGTGGCATCCCTCCCAGCTGAGGTTTTTTCCATACCCAAGACTCGAACCCGAGACCTTGGTTAAGGGGCGATAGGCCTTTAACCACTCACACCAACCTCAGTTGGTTGTTGTCCCTATTTAGATGTTCAAAAATCATTTTCTTTTTCTTTTGTTTGTTTTTATTTTATTTTTAATTTCGATTGATAAATGTAAAAATTAATATATGGATTGAGCTATTCTCTATAACAATGATTTCTTCTTTTATTGTGTGTGACCTTGTTAGTGTCAGAAACATAATTTATGGTTTATCCCCCCGCCCCCTCTTACTAGAGTGGAATTTGAATATTGTGAAGCTGCACATATAAAACAAATTATTGCATATGGTTAAGGAGAAGAAAATTTATTCTAATGGGAAAATTTATTCATATGGTTAAAGAATCACAAAAATATATTTCTCGACTTAGAAATAAACAAAACTTTTGTAAAAATTTTAAAAGAGAAACCTTATTTTCAAAAACACTTTTCCTTTCAAAATCCTTTGAATAAAATCCCATAACTTTTGGTCGTTTTCCATTTTCTTTCCTCTTCCTAATTTTTTTATCTTCTCACTTTCAACATTCAAGATTATTTTCTCATTTTCCAATAAGCAAGACAAAAACGTTTCAATCTTTTGAGTTAAGGTAATTTAAATATCTTAGTCTTTTTAACAAGCAATGATCAGTGTCATGTCATCGGCCAATCACAATCAACAATATAAGAAATATCATTCAAACAATTATACAAATATAGGTTATTCACATCCTACATTATCAACATACAATATCCAATCATCATAACATCATTACTATAATTAAAATCAGCATACACTCACACAACAACTAAGTATGTAACTACTAAAACTCATCATTGACACATTCAACAATTAGCTTCCCTCACAACGAAGCTGCTCAAGATCAAACCCCAACTCGACGTTCTCGTTACGATATAAAGTCCGTTTTCCCCAAGCAAACGCAACCATGGCAACATCCCAGAGAGGGAGTCAACATTTTCACAACCAAACAAAACACATAATCAGCTACTCATCATCAAATGCTCACTCTAAGTTGATTTTAAATACTCAATTTCACAAAATAAAGCTAACTTCAATAAAATCAGATTTGGGACTTTAGGGTTCATAAATCAATTTGGGGAAAACTCATTTTAACTAAAGAATAATGAAATTGGTTTAGGAAAACACTAATTCACAGTCCCAATTGAATAAAACAAGTGTTAATTTCACACTTTGAAACTGAAATCTAAAATCTTAGGGTTAGGGTTTCAAAATCAGTTTCGGGATTTTTCAAGTAGAAGAGATTAGGGATAAAACACTTACCCAAGGTGAAGAGGAGAGGATATGGGTGGCTGGAAAACCAACCGGCGCGGCGGCTGGTGGCGAAGATCACGGCGGGTCCGACGGAGCGGCGGTTGCGGGACATTCATGAACAAAAAGAAAGAGGTAAGCTCTTTAGAAAGAAAGGAAGAAGGTTTAACAACTCAAGGTGGCGGAACCACCATGAATGACGACAGTGCGGCGCTTACCGTGGCTGGGAATGGCGGTTCGCGGCGGCGAGATGATGGAGGACGCGCGCATAACCGATACACGGTTGTCTCCTCGAGCCGGCGAGCTCCTAGGGGCGGCGCACGGGATCTGTGTAGCAAGGGAGAGGGATGAGAGAACTTTGTCTTGAGGGAGAAAGGTGTGGCTCAAAAGAAGAAGGAAATAAAATAAAAGAAGACGATGAAGCAGGGGTAGGTCGGGTGCAGTGCGGGCCGGGCCGGGAGATATAAGGGAGGAACTTTCTTTTCTTTTCTTTTTAGTTAATAATAGGTAAAATGGGCTGGTTGAAATTAATTTTATAAAAAGGAAACAATAGTAACAATTAGATTTTAAGAACAATCAGTGATAAATATATTATTTCAAAATTTGAAATAAAGTAGAGATAGATAGTTAAATTGATCAACTAAAAAAATCCATGGTTCAACATTTAATTTCTGATTAATGTCAAACCAACTTATTTTTAAATCTAAAATCAAATAGAGTAAAATATGAAAATATTTTTCTTTCAATCATCTTATTTAAAATATTTTTCTAAATAAAAACTAATAGTGATAATAACATAACATTATTGTTTAGTAAATATGCATGCACTGAAATAAAACAGTGCTAATGCACTTAACAAAATCATTTTAAATGAGTAATTAAAATTACTCAAACCAAATTGAATAATATAAACATATATGTTTCCTGTTATTGAAGAACAGTAAAAACCGGGGTGTTACATGTAAACTTTTTGCATAAAGTTCTTCAGCAAACCTACCCTCCATCTGCAATAGAGAAAAACTATCATAAATGAGCGGACTCATGGAATCCAGTTAACCAACTCAGCCTAGGCATTTCATTGTTCCCATTAGAATAAATTTTCTTCTCCTTAACCATATGCAATAATTTGTTTTATATGTGCAGCTTCACGGTATTCAAATTCCACTCCAGTAACAGGGGGTGGGGGATACACCATAAATTATGTTTATGACACTAACAAGGTCACACACAATAAAAGAATAAATCATTGTTACAGAGAACATCTCAATCCATATATTAATTAATCGTATAAAAACAGATTGGATAAATAGAGGTAGGGAAATATTTATAATATAGAGCAAATGCACAAATCCAAGAAAGTCTCCACCCTTAATTTATCCAACATACCAATACACTTTCAATATAAAATTCTTTATATTGTCAATCAATTACAATTAATTCATTGTAAACAAGAGCACTAAGTCATGTCACTGAATAAAATGTATATAAGGAAATATTGAACCAAAGCTCAATAAGTCAAAAAGGTGTTCAAAACAGTTTATTTATTTATTTCATTTTCTAATTTTTTATTATTATTTTTCATTTTGTAGAAAATTCAACTCGTGAATTTATCATAGTAAAATCATTTTTAGTTGTTTATTAACATTATGACCTAAAGATGCTGGGTGGGTGTTGCAGTGAAGGCACTCACTCTACCAGACGACGACTACGTGACGGTGGACGACGACGTCTATGGAGGAGAGTCGGCGGTGTCCTTCGATCCTGAGATTGCGTGTTTTCCGTTGAAGAAGATGGTGAGTCTGGTTCGAGCGGAGAATGACGGGCAGCGGGGATTGTACTCTACCTGATCCGAAGTTTGTGAATAGAAGAAGATGGTGATCAATGGCTATGGATTAGAGAGTCTGAACGCGTAGGGAGTGAATTCCACTTGAGATCGGTTTGTCTTGTTTTGGTTCTTGGACCAATATGGAAAACACTGAGTTTGGGCTTATATTTCTCCCCGACAAAAACTTATTGGGCTTTTCTTCCCTTCTACCTTCATCACCTCACAAAGAAAAGAAATTAAAAATTTAAGGGAGATGTTGCCTATAGTTCCACACATGTTCTCTATCCACCCCCACACATCTTTTAAAATTTTTTATTACCAAAATACTCGTAAGCTAAAAAAATCTATCTGCTTTAAGTGTTTACCCTTTCTTTAGGAAATTACACCACCCACCCTTTCTCTCTCTCATCTTCCTCCACCCCTCCTCTCTCTCTCATCTCCCTGCAAGGGGCATCTTGTCTGCAACCAACTCATTACCCACGAAAATCACTTATCAATTCTCTTCTTCAAACACAACTAAATGTATATTTAATTATAGGTGAATTCTTCAGTACCTTGCCAAATTTTAGTGTAACATTTACCCTACCTAGTTGGACAAATTAGAAGATGCCAAATTAGTTTTAGTTTGACACTTCATCATTAAATAGGATAGTTCATAATTATTTGTTTAAAAATGCCTCCATTTTTTATCCTTTAATTTTAGATCCGAAAGGTCCTATCTACAAATCAGACTTATCTCACACTTAAACCCTAATCTCTCACCACCTTTGAAGGTTGAAGGAGCATCACACGAAGCTTCGTCTACGTCACATCTCATACTTTTAACATTGAAGCAAGGAAACAAGATTTAAGAAACATGCAGCTTTCTTTAGTTTGCGATTTTGGTGAGCTTGCTCCCAAAGGAACTCGCGTCGTCATCGATGGAGTCTCACTTCCCTTTCGTGTTGTGCTCTCTGCTTTCAGAACCAAGATCGATCGGGTTGGTGATATCGAGGTTGCCCGATTGAGGATTCGTTGTCGGGAGGTTTTCCAGCGATAGCCACTTGCTGGTTGTGTACACCGAGATGGATGAATAAAACCGAGGCTCCAAGAAGGATTTCAAGGGCGGTGAGAAGCAACAGGGTTTGGGAAAGTGATGGCCTTGTAAGGTTTCTCGCAATTTCTTAGCATTCTTTGGGAGAATAGGGTCAAGGTCTTCTTTGAATTCTAGTTCTGATTCCATGAGTAGAAGTCATAGTCGATTGAGTTCCATGTTCAATAGAAATGAAGCGGGAGACGAAGCAGGACTTGGGTCTTGCAAGTTTGATTTATTTATTTGTCAATTTTGCAAAGCATATTCATACTGTAAATAGCAATTATAGGAGAGGATGCTTACGTTTCCCTCTCTATGCTATGTGATTGTAAAATGGGTCTAAAGCTTTGATTCAAACCATTAATTTTTCAATAGAAGATGTATTTTGCTTGTTCTTCATAAATGTTCATGGAAGGGTGCAATTTTTCTATTAAGGATAAAGAAACATTATTGTTGCTGGGGGGACTTGCATTTGCTTATGCATTTTTTTAGATGGCACTAGCAGTACCGCAGAGAGCCATTTAATTATTTGATTTGTGTTATATCATGTTAGTAGCGTAAATTTTTTTATGAGAAATCTTTTAAAGATCATGGTTTTTGAGATGCCTCTCTCCACTGGTACTATAATGTTTTGACAATATGCTGATAGCATGATACACAAAAAAATCTCGTTTTTATGTTTGTTTTATTTCCTGCGTAACCTTTTGAATTTGGTTGGAAGACGAGAGGTTACATGTGGAATGTAATTTGAAATGGACAGCATCAAGGTTCTTATGGATAGGTCCATATTTCAGAAGTCACATTTTCCAGATAGGACCTTGTGGATTTAAAATTAAAAGATAAAAACTGGAGGGGTTTTTAAACAAATAATTATGGACTGTCCTATTTAATGATGAATTGTGTCAAACTAAAACTGACTTGGCACCTTCTAGTTAGACCAACTAGGAAAGGTAAATGTTACACTAAAATTTGGCAAGGTATCGAAGGATTCACCTTAATTATGTTAAGTTTACCCACATATATATGTGATGAAGCATCAACAATGTTTCTCTGTCCTCAATAGAAAAATTGCACCCTTCCATGAACATTTAAGAAGAACAAGCAAAATAAATCTTCTATTGAATAATTAATGGTTTGAATCCAAGCTTTAGACCCAGTTTACATTCACATAGCATAAAGGGAAACGTAAGCATCCCCTTCTATAATTGCTATTTACAGTATGAATATGCTTTGCAAAATTTACAAATCAATAAATCAAACTTGCAAGACCCAAGTCCTGAATATCTAAATTAAAAATGGCGATTATACACGGTTACTGAATATCTAAATTAAAAATAAATTATGATCGGATAAATATTATAAGAGAATATCTAAATTAAATGGTGATTATACACAGTTACCAAATAAAATGGCGATTATACACAGTTACTGAATATCTAATAAAATGGCGATTATAAGAGAATATCTAAATTGTATGCCAACATTTCAATAATCTTTAATAAGTTCCAATAATCTTTCATACACAGTTACTGAATATCTAAATTAAATGGCGATTATACACAGTTACCAAATAAAATGGCGATTATACACAGTTACTGAATATCTAAATTAAAAATAAATTATGATATTGATTATGGTACAAATTTCTAACTTTAATAAACTCGCAACTGCTTCTGACTATATATGCCAAATGATCGGATAAATATTATAAGAGAACTTGTTATATGCTTTTGTATGAAAGCATTTAGAGATTTACTCAGCAGATATTCTCCACCTTGGCAATTCAATGTCTTGGATGAAGCACTAAAATAATCAAAATTCTACTATCATTTTTTGGGGTATGCATCTTCGAAATTATATTGTCCCCATGAATTATGAACTCCCTCTCTCACACAGACACTATTTTAAATGAGATGCAAGCTCCTAGTTGATATGATTTCTCCAATGTGTTGTTTAAATTGTTTAGGTTTATGATATTAATCAGATGATACCAGCGTTTTAAATTATTCTGTTGCCACTGCATAATGCATGGCTTTATAAGAGTATTTAAAACCTGACAATCTGGGTAAGTGTTACATCTCCAACTACGTCCTACCTACTTGTCTAATTGGAAGCCATTCGCATAAAGTTCGTATGTTGAATAAAAAGGCCAGACCATAAAACACAAACCAAAAACAAAATTGAGTGACAATAACCCGGAGTTCATTCCGAAAGGAACAAGAGCCAAGAAAACTAATCAAATGCCAAATGTCACTATCGACGTCCTCTTCTACCATTCCCACGTTTCCCTCTCCCACGACCGCGAAACGCTGATCTATCTGGCTTAAGCCCCAAGGATTGAACTCCCCTCCTTTTCTGGTGTGGCACTTCTTTATCCTCCTTATCTTCCTTGTATCTGGCTGAGTTTCTTGTGGCGAAAGTGATTTCCCGTGATCCACCTGGACCTCGCTTAACACCATCCCGGGATACGAGAAGATCGTTGGTCATCTTTGAGAGCTGCCACTCTATCTCCGCGGAGGAGGTGAATCTTCCCTTGCAAGTGACTTTTGGCTCCAGAAAGCCACTGCATGCTGCTCATTCTTAATTTCATACATTCTGCATATTATGTAAAATGTTTTCCGATAGTTAGGAATCAGAAGATATAGAAGAAACTAATATTGTACAAAATCTCTTGGATAAAGAAAACTACGTTCATTGATTAAATAAAATTGAATAAAATGCGTCAAATCATGAAGGATCAGCCTATTTCTCTTGTAAAGAGAAAGAAGCATTACAAATTGGTAACAGATTCTCACCTAGGAACCCAGGTTTTCTCTTTATGTGCATTTGCAAATTCATTCGATGATGATGATGATGTTGATGCATCGGAGTCACCTAAACTTTGATCGTCACCAGACATCACGGGTTCAAAATGTTCCTTTAACAGGGATGTTTGCTTCTTAGAAGAACCCATGGGATGTAAAGCCAGATATTCTTGTGAGGACTCCTTAATCTCATAATCCTGAAATCGAAAGAGAAGGAATGATGGTCACAAAGAGAACGGCTCATTTAAAGACAGCATAAACAAACAAACTGCATAGATAAGCCAAATTTCCCATCACGCGCCTTCAAAATTTTTTATGATGTAGTTGAATTTGAAATTTTGGTTGTCAAAACTTTTAAGCATAAATTAAGAGAGCATCCATAAGAAACTTAAAGAAGATATGCTCAACAGGAAAAAAAGTGTTGTATGCCAACATTTCAATAATCTTTAATAAGTTCCAATATATGCTTTATATCCAATTCAGCCCATCAAGGACAATGGTAAGTTATAATGTTTAAATATTGTCACAGTTACGAGAGGTATCGTGAAACTTCACTTGCTAGGAGTAGGATAAAAAGGGCTGAAGAGAGAGAGGATAAAGTCATTAAAAAGAATAAAACAACTAGCACATTTCAGATCATAGTACCTCATTAGTAAATATTGCTTTAAATCGCTCATCTTGAAGATCTTGCATGTTAATCCCTTTCTTTTTCTTGGATTCCTTTTTAGTTTCACCATCATCAGCATCTCGCTTCTCATTCTCAGCTTCTTCACTTTCAAGGAGGCGAGCTGCAAGGGCCCGATTAACCTTGGGTAATCTTTTCCTGATCTGCAAGGAAAACGATTGAGACGTGGCTATGGATTAATATTCCAGTCTAAACCGTTTAATCACCCAGAACTATGTTAAGAACATAAAATGATTAGAGAAGGAATCAACCGTAATTCGTGAGGCACGTTCAGCTTCCATTTTTTCTTGCTTCACATTCTATATAAGCTTCATATTCAAAAGGATCTGCCAGTGCTTTTGCCTAAAAAAGAGTTCATGCATCATATGATTCGACAAAAACAGAATAATCTAGGAGGTCTAGCAACATCTAAGAAAAATAACTTCAATATAAAGACGATCATTACCTTAATTAAGATACAATAGTTTTTTTTAATGAAAGCAGAACATTTATTAGAGAGAATCTAGGTAAAGTACAACTAAGGGGAGGATGAAAAATCCTCCAAAACAGAAACAGTAGATCACACCATAGAGAAGGTAAAAAATCAAGATTCAAGCAAAGCTACCTTGTCTTTCTGCATATAAGAAATGTAAACTCCCTTGAAACAACCATGAAAAGCTTCATAAAGAAGCCACAGACACAACCCTACCCCAACCCAAATTTAAGGACAGAAACTGATGGGACCCACCGAGAAAAAGGCCCAAATAAAGCATTGCATGGGCTGACAGGTTCTAGAAAGGAAAAAGCCGAAGGGGGGGGGTCCAAGGGAGAGTTAGTTAGTGACATGGCATGTGGACCATGTAGGCACCACATGGGGAAGGATTCTGTTAGCATTAGGGGATTTAATAGGATTGTATGGGGAAAGGGAAAACATTATGGATTAGTTTGGGTAGAACCTTACGATTTTGGGCAGAGAGAGAATCCTCTCTTCTGTAGGAGCTTGGCTCTATGACAGCGTGAAGTCCCTTCCACTGTATTTCCCTTATTTTCAGAAATAATACTCACATTTCCTCTCTATTATTGAGTTGTTTGTTACTTAATTACTTGCTGTAATTTCTGGTTCCTATCACAACGACCCTTAAGATTTGAGCATTCTCTCCAACGAAATACACAAACAATAACAATAAAATCAGTTTTCCACTACTGGGGATCAGCCTCCAACCAAATACAACATAGACATAAAAAAAAGTGCACACTGACAATTTTGGCCTCCTTTTCCAACCAAAACCTTTTAAACGAACCCAAAGAAACTGCTCCAAAGTGAAGAGATACGCCCAATGCTCATGTAACAAACTAAACACATCAATCCAAAGAAAAATAGCAAGCTTACAATGCAAAAAAAAAATGGCTTATACCAATAAATCATCACATGATACATACAAGAAAAGGATCTCCATCATATTCATGCATGATTGAGATCCTAGTGTGTGACTCGCACTATTGCATGACATGTCATAACACCTAGCCTCTTTTCTGTCCTATCTCAACTTTTGTCAAGCTTAGATGGTATAATAAATTCAACAGCCATACTAGCAAAAACAAAGTCAACCTTATTAGGAAGAACTGGACTACATGAAGCTTCCTCGAGTTCTGAAATGTTTTGACAGATATGTTGCAAATCACACATCTTTTCTGTCCTATCTCAACTTTTGTCAAGCTTAGATGGTATAATAAATTCAACAGCCATACTAGCAAAAACAAAGTCAACCTTATTAGGAAGAACTGGACTACATGAAGCTTCCTCGAGTTCTGAAATGTTTTGACAGATATGTTGCAAATCACACATCTTTTCCACTAAGTTTGTAAATGATATGACTTTTTCACCCACTTAACATAATATAAAAAAATTCTGACGAAGTGAATGTAAAACCATCAATCAGGTGTTTAACAAAAAAAAAAAGGTCTTCAATAATACATGAAGTATGTGTGGGTGAATAAGAAAATATGCCGAGAAGAACCTACCTTCTTGTATAATGCATAATTAATAAAGAAGCCATGCATGTAGGCTCTAAGTAGATTGGTGCCAATCAGGTTGGTTAAATTTAACCTCTCAAGCTCTTCTTTTGTCAAAAATTTGTAATGATCATAAATAGCTGTTTGTCCACCCGTGTCTAGCTCCTCCTGTAAAATAATTCTAATGTCAATACAAAGATGACTAAATACTAGACTAACTAATCTAAGAATCGATTAAGATAGAGTAAGAACATACAGTGAAATTTTCTAGAGAAGAACACCATTTGGGAGCAGGTCCAAGGGATGGTATGAAGTAAGATGGTATTTGGCTACAGTCCAAAGCTAGCAAGATCAAACCACTTCCAGCAAATGTACATACATCATTTATTATTCCTGTTGTGGGTTCAATGCTGGTCATGCCTTCTCCCTGAAACAAGTTTATAATAAACCATATGACAACCAATGTTGATGAACACACAATTTAAATGCCGGTATTACCTAAAACGTTTACAAAAGCATCAAAGCTCATAGATTTATCAGTGATAAGTGAACCACAATATGAAGGTAATGAGTTGAATATTGATTATACATTTAAAATAGTATCATCCTTCAAAATACTTTAACTGATTTCTGCTTAGTAAATTTTGACGGAAAAGAATACATTAAGACCATGTTTTTATTTTCTGATATGTTTCAAGAACAATAACATCTCCAAAAGATTAAAATGTTGTAGACATCCCAACATGCCACAATAAAATCAATAGTTAGTGACATAGACTTATCAGAATAAATTAGAAAAAAAATTGCATATTAAATCTTGCCATTCAACAATGGCGATCTTTCTTTAAGTTTAATGAATGAAATTAATCATGCCAAGGTATACTGATTAATTTGGAGATAACACAACTGTCAATCACAAAATATATGAGCAGGAACCAAAAAAATTCCTCTACCGTTTCAGGATCCCATATTCTAACGACATGATTATCACTGGTAATCAACATTGGTTGTTCATAGTTAAGAGTACGATGCCACTTAATATCCAATATGGAACTGCCATACCTATAAGACAAATTTTAGGCAACCATTAATGAAAAAAATTATTGTTAATACAAACATAAATCTAAAAAATAAGGATGTCAACTTACATATGATCCTGTATTCGTACAGGATATGACGAGCGCAGGTCATAGATGAGAACCTGCATACGAAATATTAAATGGTAAAATATCCATGTTCAAAGAGGAGGGGGGGGGTTGTTATTGACAATTGTCATTTCTAACAACCTCTGACCGCCTAGATTACTCTGCATTGTTAGAGTATAAGCTTAGCTTTGGGACTGTTGTAACTCAACTGAATTCCTGAGTCAGCATTCAGTTGAGAGTTAGTTAGGACTGTTGTAACTCAACTGAATTGCTGAGTCAGCATTCAGTTGAGAGTTAGTTACAGAGCAGCTAAAGCTCCTAGCAGTACAAGCTAAGCACGGTAATATAAAGCCTTGTACACTGTATGATTTCAAGAAATGAAATTCATAATTCAGTTTTAAGTTTTTGTTCTCCCTTCTCCCTATGAGTTTCTCTCTCTCTACTCTCTCAATTCTGTTATGATATCGTGAGTCTCTTTTCTGGCGCCGAAGTCTGATTCATGGCAGAAACCGAAAATCCCTTCGATCCTCCTCCGGCAAACGGAACCACCACCGGAGCTTCGTCTTTATCCTCGATGAATTTCAATCCACCTCTTTTTGTAAAACTCGACGATCAGAATTTTCTTCTATGGAAGCCGTGATCATAGCGCACAACCTTCATCACTATGTTGTAAGCCCTAGCATTCCACCGATGTTCAATTCTGAGCAAGATCGAGCCCTAGGTCTTCAATCGGAAGCGTATCAGCTCTGGTTGGGGCAAGATCAGATGCTCTTTACGTGGTTACTCAACTCAATTTCACCGTCAGTTCTTCCGCGATTCATCAATTGTAAGCAGTCTTGGGAAGTTTGGGATAAAGTGCACAAGTTTTTCCATTCGCAGCTTCACGCCAAAATTCGGCAGTTCCAATCTGAACTGAAGAACACGAAGAAAGGTTCGCGTTCGATTGCTGAATACCTAATGCGCATTCGAGCTTTTGTTGATTCACTTCAGGCGATAGGGGATCCTGTTACAGAGCAGGATCACATCGACACAATCCTTGAAGGATTACCAGAGGAATTCAACTCGTTTATCATGATGATTTACGCGCGAGTTGAACCGGTTCCGGTCGATGACATTGAAGCTCTATTACAAATTCAGGATGCTCAATTTGAGAGGTACAAACAAGATCTCTCTTCCTCTTCAGTTTCCCTCAATCTTGCTCACAAAGAATCCATTAATCAGTCCTCTTCTTCTATTTCACGCTCGGATGCTGAGTTGGCTCCGAGTCGTGATAACTATCAGAACTCCAATCGGGGCCGAGGACGCGGTGGCCGCAATCGTGGTCGCGGTCGTGGAGGTCGAGATAGTGGTGGTGAAAGGCCAACGTGTCAGCTATGCCATAAGTACGGCCACGATGCATACAACTGCTGGCACAGGTTTGAGCATGACTTTGTTCCAAGTCAACCAGCATACAACCATGCTACCAGGCCTCAAACTCAGTTTCCTCAACCACTCCCTCCAAGACCACCGGTAATACAGCAAAATCAGCCCTCTGCATACATAGCTGCTCGAACTTATCAGTATCAGCCTACTCAAAACATGGTTCCTCAGTCATATCAGTGCACACCTATGGTTCCTCAATCATATCAGTGCGTACCTACTCAACAATTTTGTTCCAACTCCTACTCAGGAATTCTCAGCTTCTCAAATGTGGTATCCAGATTCAGGAGCCTCTAATCACATCACCGCTGATCCTCAAAACCTGAGTCAGAGCACTACCTTTGGAGGCCATGACCAAGTTCTGATGGCCAACGGGCAAGGTGTCCCTATTTCTTCCATAGGTTACTCTTTAAGTTTATTTCACCTAATCACCCACACAACTTTATCTTTAAATAAACTTCTGCTAGTACCTAATATTAACCAAAAACCTGGTCTCTGTGTCTAAATTTGCTAAAGACAATAATGGCTTCTTTGAATTCCATCCTCACTCTTGTTTTGTCAAATAACAGGGATCTAACCAAGTCCTCCTTGAAGGTTCTCTAGGCAGTGATGGGCTGTATTGTTTCAAGCACATCAATATTCTCAAGGAACCTTCTTCCTCATTCATAAGTTCCCTACCCCTTACTACTAGTTCATACTGCAATTCTAATAAAGTCAATGACTCTTCTTTTTCTGCTAATGTGTATACAAAGTGTTTCAAATTCCTATGTGACATGGCACAATAGGCTAGGCCATGCTCATCCTAAGCTGTAAAGACCATTATGCAATTGTGTAATATACCTTGTTCAAATAAAGTGGCTACTGAAATTTGCCCTGCATGTTGTTTGGGTAAGTCTCAGACTTTTTGCCCCTCCATCTCTTGCTGTTCATACTACACCTTTTGAACTAATCCATTCAGACCTATGGGGCCCTGCACCCATTACATCTTCTAATGGCTATTCCTACTACATAGCCTTTGTGGATGCATATACCAGACACTCCTTGGATTTATTTCCTCAAAAAGAAGTATGATTCTCTTGCTGCCTTCAAACAATTCCATGCCTTAGTGAAAACTCAGTTTTCAGCAAATATTAAGGCTCTCCAATCTGATTAGGGAGGTGAATTTAGACCATTCACCAACCACCTTGCTGAATTGGGCATTGTTCACAGACTCACTTGCCCATATACATCCCATCAAAATGGGACTGTTGAGAGAAAACATAGGTAGATTGTTAAGATGGGACTCACCCTTCTCTCTTATGCCTCTGTGCCCATGTCCTATTGGGACCACAGTTTCACTATGGTTGTTCAATTGATAAACAGACTACCTACTGCAGCTCTTTCTAAGTTCACTTCTCCTTATCATGTCTTACATGGCACTATCCCTGACTACACTGTCCTAAAAACTTTTGGTTGTGCCTGTTTCCCTTTCTTAAGGCCTTACAACAAACACAAATTACAATACAAATCCAGTGAATGTGTCTATCTAGGAATATCTCCTCGGTATAAGGGTCACAAATGCCTTGACTCCTTAGGTCGCATCTATGTCTCCAAAGATGTCCTCTTTCATGAAACTCGCTTTCCCTATCCCTCATTGTTCCAAAGTACAAGCTCACTCTCTCAGTCAACTGAATCCACCTATCCATCTGTTGTTCCTATTCTTCAAACTCCTCTCGTGAATCCTGTGCCTCTCACTCAATTCCCTCCCCCATCTCCTACATCCAGTGCTCATCTAGAGTCCCCTGGTCACAATCTCACACCTGCAGCCTCACCTTCCCTAGGTCATATCCCCTCTCAGTCCTCTGTTCAGTCCCCTGGTTCCACTACCTCTACTTCCGCTGTTGGCACACCTATTCAGTCTCAGTCACCCAATCAGCCCTCTAATGGCACTACCTCACACTCTCCCTCCCTACAGGAGGTTGCATCGAGCTCCCCTGCATCCTCCTTGAGCCCTTCACCCACAGAACCAATTCCTGGTCCCCTGCACCCAATGTTAACTAGGTCCAAAACAAGGAGCCTTCCCCCGAGGCTCTATCTCACTCATGTGGAACCTCACTCAGTAAAGCAAGCCTTGTCTAGCCCTGAATGGCTAAGTGCCATGAAAGATGAGCATGCTGCTCTGCTAAGAAATCAGACTTGGTCACTGGTTCCTCTCCCTGCCAGCAGAAGAGCCATTGGGTGCAAATGGGTATTCCGAATTAAGGAGAATCTGGATGGCAGCATTAACAAGTATAAGGCAAGATTAGTTGCCAAAGGGTTTCATCAGTAGCTTGGCTTTGACTACCATGAAACCTTCTCACCTGTTATCAAGCCAGTTACCATTCGGGTCATCCTCACTATGGCTCTCACCTCCAAGTGGGTGATACAGCAGATTGATGTCAATAATGCCTTCTTGAATGGCTTATTGATTGAGGAAGTGTACATGACACAACCTTCTGGATTTGAATCTAAAGATAGGTCCCTAGTGTGCAAGCTGCACAAGGCTCTTTATGGCCTTAAACAGGCCCCAAGGGCATGGTATGAAAGGTTAACCAGCACCCTGCTACAGATTGGATTTGTGATCAGTAGATGTGACCCCTCTCTCTTTGTCTACAACAAAGGAGCAACCTGTCTGTACGTCTTGGTGTATGTGGATGATATCATCCTCACTGGCTCCTCACCCTCACTCATTTCAGAATTGATCAGGAAGCTTAATGCCACCTTTGCTCTTAAGGATCTTGGCAACTTGGACTACTTCCTTGGTGTGGAAGTGAAGCATCTTCCCAGTGGCAGCCTACTTCTCACTCAGTCCAAATATGTCAGGGACCTTATGTCCAAGGCTAACATGCTAGAAGCAAAGGGAATCTCTTCCCCGATGGTCAGTAACTGCAAAATGAGCAAGTTTGGGACTGACACTATGGTAGATCCGAGTCTGTACAGATCCATTGTGGGGGCATTGCAATATGCAACCCTCACCAGGCCAGAAATTGCCTTCAGTGTCAACAAGGTTTGTCAGTTTATGTCAAACCCCTTGGAAACACACTGGCTAGCAGTAAGGAGGATATTGAGGTATCTAAAGGGATCTCTGAATCATGGGTTACTTCTCAGGCCAGCTTCTCCCACTGCTCCTCTCTCCATCAAAGCCTATTGTGATGCTGATTGGGCCAGTGACCCAGATGATAGAAGATCTACTTCTGGGTCATGCATCTACTTGGGTCCTAATCTCATCTCTTGGTGTTCTCGCAAGCAGCAACTGGTGGCAAGGTCCAACACTGAAACAGAATACCGGAGCATGGCTAATACCACAACTGAAGTTTTATGGATTATGTCATTGAATACCGAGTTAAAGGTGCCCTTCCTCACTCCTCAGCTCCTTTGTGACAACCTAAGTGCAGTTTCCATTGCACATAATCCAGTGTTGCATGCCCGAACCAAACACATCGAATTGGACATTCACTTTGTTCGGGAAAAGGTGTTGTCCAATACACTTTCAGTCCATCATGTCCCTGCAGCAGATCAGCTAGCTGATTCCTTCACCAAGCCTCTCTCTTCATCCAGATTCAGTGCACTCAACCAATCTCAATGTGGTTGCTGCTCCTTCTCAACCACCTTGAGATTGCACGGGGAATGTTAGCGTATAAGCTTAGCTTTAACTTAGCTTTGGGACTGTTGTAACTCAACTGAATTGCTGAGTCAGCATTCAGTTGAGAGTTAGTTACAGAGCAGTTAAAGCTCCTAGCAGTACAAGCTAAGCACAGTTATATAAAGCCTTGTACACTGTATGATTTCAAGAAATGAAATTCATAATTCAGTTTTAAGTTTCTGTTCTCCCTTCTCCCTATGAGTCTCTCTCTCTACTCTCTCAATTCTATTATGCATGCTATTCACACTATAACATCCACACTTCAAGTCAATTGAGCTCTTTGTGGGAGGGGCCTTTAGCATGTTGTTAGAGTGTAACTTCTAAGCTACACCCTTCACTTTTGGGGTGTTTATACTACATGCATAATCCATTACTTGTTTTTTTTGCAATGTTTCAGCAACAAAATGGTATAATTCACCTTTTCTTTTTTAAAACTTCCTTTCCTATGTCTATTTTATGCACTTCGTGTTGTATCATATATGGAGTATAATGTATATTGTAAAATTCATTGTAGCCATATAAAAACATTTGTGGACCTTCATTTAACAGCTTCAAATTTTGGGATAGTTAGCCCTTGACAACAACCATCTTATAAAAAAAAAAATCCTGGCTTATCCTAATAGTAGACACCTATATATGCAATAGTACAATACAAGCTTTCCTCCAAACCTATATTGCACTCAACATGACTATTGTTTGTTAAGCTTACTCAAGAATAGGACAATACAAATACCACAAAATAAGCCATAAATTGTCACAGACTCACAGTAATGCTACAAATATTATGATTTCATAGATAATTAAAATATCACCATACTTTTCCTGCACTACTTCCAACAGCCATTAAGAAACCTCCATCTCCATCAAACTCCAATGCAGTGACCTCCTACAAATATAGAAAGGTTAACAATGAAGATGTCAATTATGCATGAAATTTTACAAAGAAATTCACAACCTCGGTTATGACATGGAAAAGGGGGGAAGGATACATGTTTCCTACCCATATGAAACTTGAAAAAGTAAATAAATGGGCAGCAGATCATAGATACCAGATTGTGATCCATGATATTTGCCTTTTAAAAATAGTTTCAACACATCAAATATAAAAGATCATTTTTTCGTATCCTTACAACATTCTAATGCCTAGGAAAGAGAAGAACCACTACCTGGCCAACATCACCACTAGGTCCGACAAAGATCAATTCTACCAACTCAAGATCTCACACGCATGTCAAAGCATTCCACAAGCACCATCTTCACCACCACAAGCAACTAATCCATGAAGCTTGCTAAAATTCAGATAGTATTGAAGTTTCACAGATTTAGTACAAAGTAATAAAATATACAAAGCTCTTACAAATTAAGGAAATAAAGCAAGGCAAACAAGTATTTAAGTTCCGCTACTTACCTTCGAGAAACTACATTCAATGCGGGGGATTGTGTGTTAAGGGAAGAAAGAAATCGCCCCTGACAAAATAAAAGCAGGCCTATAACTCTGACGTGAACAATCAAGTAGGTTTCGTTTTTAAAAGAGGGATACAAATTACAAGACAGGAAAAAAAAATTGTTTATACTTTATACCAGATATGGGATATCAAGACCCAATCAAACAAGGCTTTGTAAAAGTCCACTCCAAATGAACAATGACAACCATTAAAAGATAATTTAAACCCTAGGGTTAGGTTTCAAGTATAACCATATATCAGCTTCCTATTTTCATAATTGCTTTCATCCAAAATTCAACCAAATTGAAAAGGTAGCTTTATGCTACAGTAATGTAGCTGTCTAAACAGAATGTTTTAAGCTAAATACCTGCTCTAAGTTGATTCTGTACAGTTCCGAGGAGGAGGCAGCACAAAGCAAGTCAGAAGACCAACAGTCATATGTAATATCCCTTCCCATCCTGTCAAATGAGAAAGTCAAGGCATGTTATCATACTCAAATAAGTTTATTAAAAAAATTGAAATACTATTGAGGCTGAGTAAATTAAAATGCATGTCTGTCCATAATATCAAATGGAGCTCCTCACATAAAGAACCAGAAAGTCAAATGCAGCTCCTCACATAAAGAAATTGGGAAAATATGCAGAAATGCATAGATAAGTCTTATAATGAAAACTTTCATATCTGTGCTAAAAACTTCATTTTAAAAAATCCTTTAAGTCAAGCTATCATGAGGGAAACATTGACAAGCTATTTGATCTTTGCTCTACTCCTTGGATCATAACAAAATTATCAAAGTAGCTACTGCAGAACAATGCTCTTAGCAGTAGACTGAGCTTCTAAAGCCTTTCAATCTTTCTTCATCTAACATGTTTTTTCCATAGAAGGATGAAAAAGAGTCGTGTATCCAATCAACAATTTCTATTTTTTCTTTAATCGAATCCAATACAATAGACAACTTCTGCAGAGTTTATCATAACGGAGGAAAAACATTACCAATGTCAAATACTAGCAAATCAAGGAAACAACAACCACCAAAACCAAGGTAGTTAAAACCAGACCGGTCGTGGAACCAGTAAAGGCATCGGTTCACGGTTCACTAGTCCAACCATGGTTGAACCGTGGTTGAACCCGTTATAATTAAATATATATAATTTTATTATATATAATATATTCAATAATAAAAAATAATCTAATATACTAATAAAATAGTTTACATGAATTAAACAATATAAAATATATTTAAAATAATTTTAATCTAACAGGTTATATTTGGTAATTAATATTATTTTTTGACATTCACATTTTGTAATTTAATTAAATTAATTGGGAACACAACTAATAAAAAGAATATATAGTGTTAAATAAGAATATTAAACCTGTACCAAAAAATAAGAATATTAAATACAAAACTTTATTGGAAATGAAAATGATATAAACTTTTGAAAAAACGACGACCTGAACGGATATGAAAATGATATAAATAAATACATAAGGGATGGCTGGAGGAATTGCATATTACCCCTGGACCAAAAAGAGTCTAGATGACTAGATTAAGTGTTAGGCCCGTTAAGTGTTAAAAACAAAATTAAAAAAAAAAAAAAGAGTCTACTGGACTGGACCAAACCCGATTCGAGTTCTAGATAACATAAGGGATGCATTGCATATTACCCTAGTTTCAAGGTGTTGCTGCCTACCGCCTCTCCCTTCTTCTCATCTGTCACTCTTCTTTTTGCTTTATACCGTCATGGCTATCGTCCCCTCTCTCTCACTGTTCTTCTTTCTGATTTCTCTCCCCCCCTCATCGATGTGCCTGTAACTCGTCCTGCCTCGCGTCAGAGAAGGGGAAGACACAAGGTCGGTGGTCGGAGAAGCAAAACGCATGGTTGAAGCGGCTACCGATCGTCGGAGGTCACTTGTAAGCACCTGAGTTCGTCAGATCTAAGAAGCAAAACGCGAACTGCTATAAACCGGTGAACCACCGGTTTTGCCCGATTTCCCTGGTTCCTGACCGGTTCAGCGGTTTTTAATCCGGCTCAGTTACAAAGCGGTTATGGGGGTTGTTCGGACCGGATGACTGACCGGTTCTCGATTGAACCGGTTGGACCGGCCGGTCCGGTCCAGTCCGGTTTTAACTACCTTGACCAAAACACATGAATATAATAAATAACTTCAAATTATTTTGGTATAAAATAGACTTTATACTTCTGGAGCAGTATACATAAAGCCTAAAGAAGAAACCTTGGTATTCGCAAACTGTAGTGCTTTCCATATTTTGCATGCAGACAAACAGAGCGATCAACACACAAAAATGCTAGTTTTGAATAATCATTTGTTAAAACCTGCATGGGCAAAAATATTCAGTTATCGGAATATAGATTGATACAATATGTAGGTAAACTCAACTCAACCAACTAATCCATATGCATCAAATAAAAAGACAGCTTAAAACAAAACACATCAATGGAAAATCATATACTAGTACGACAGTGCCACCAGAATCAGGCTATCAATTTTTTTCAATTAAAGCTAATTTTGGTACCTGAAAATCAATAATTTCTGAATCCAAGTGCCTTTCGAACTTCAATCCAAGCTCCCTAACCTCGTATACTTTTACTTGTGGTGGATATATACCTTCAATAGTGAATCAGCATGAGTGTCACGACTCTTGAATTAATACCCATATTGCATTGCCCCACTTTCTACGCTTTAATAAATAGCTTAACAAATGCATCCCATTGGGAGTCAGAACTCCTATATCTTGTAACATAAATCAACAGTTTTTCACTTGCCTAAAAATTCTTGTTGTCAAATTTTTCTCAAGGCTCGAGCGACTTCCAAAATAAAGCCAAAATTCTAATAATCCTAGTTTGTGTCATCCTTGCTTTTGAAGAAAACCTAATTTTGGACTCTGTATATTGTCATTTGTGTCATGAAGGTGACTAGGCAGTTGATTATTTTCATCAAATTGTAATACTATTACTTAATGCAATGGTCCATAAGTATCAAAGAATCAAACCTCAAATACTCATCAATATTTTCCATCTAAATCTTGTATAGTCCATATCATCCCTATCCTACATGAAATTAAGTAACCTTTTGACAAACTTTATGCCTAAATTTATCATTATTAGTCTATATACCATAGGCATTTTGAAGTACCTGATGCTATGATATACTCCCCATCAGGAGTTGCCTTAATCTTGGTTGTTGCGGTTGCGAAACTCAAATCTTCGAGCAGTTGCACATTTTGCGTGTAACCTAACAAACAAATATATTAATAAGAAAAAAGGAACAATAAAATATGGAAGGAATAATTTATTTATTTTTTTAATAAAAGGAGAGGTACTTTTGACGTTGCGATGAGATTTCTGCTTCTTAGTGGGGAGCCACGAAGCATGTGAGGGTTGCTGTGATGCAATAGTATACATCTTGACCCCGTTTATCGAGGTCGACTTGATACCGCCATCACGAGTCGCCATTGTTGCTTGCTAGAGTGTGTGTGAACTATGAAGAGATTATGTTTGTCTCAACTCTCACCCTTGAACCCAATTCAAAGGTTTGCTATGCGTCGTAATGTGGGGCAGCAGGCTACATACATATCCAACGAACACAATTAGAGTGAATATTAATTAAATAAATAATCGTTATCATCATTATCATTATTGTTAATAAAAGGTGATAGTCAGATGGGTTAGGCTTGTCCCTCACCCGACCCTAAATTGCGACTAGTCAAGTTCTTTGAACCCAAACCCTACCTTAGACCCGAAGGAACCCGATCATGTGCGGATTTGATTGAAACAGGGCCAAGATGGGACGGGGTCGGATTGGCCCGAAGCAGTGGTGGACCTTGACTAAATTTTTGGAGGAGCCATAAGCTACTAATTTTTTTTATTAGCTATTTTTTTATGGGTGACATTGATAAGCTAACTTTTATTGAAAGAAGCCTAAAACTAGAGCATAAGGAATGCTACAGATAGCCACAAATAGACCATCAATCTGCACTAAAATGCAGGAAAAAAGACAGAACCAACTACAAATGCCCCTGCTACACAGTATTTGAATTAACAAAATAAAACAAAGCAGAGAACAATAAGACATATAATCCACAGTCACACCTAGGCAGAGACAAAAAACTGAGTAACCAAGAACAAGCAGCAGGACTTAAAATGAGCCGGAGACGAACTTGAGCCACAAGCTACTATGGTTTCAGTGGGAAACACTATAGTTTCAGAGAAAGTACCCTTGGCATGCATGGCTATTTGATTTTACATTGCTAATCTAGTTTCTTGGTGCTCCAAAAAGCAGGCTTTAGTTGCTAGTTCCAGCACAAAAGTTGAGTATAGATGCATGGCAAATACTGCGGCAGAAGTCACCTAGATCCAATCACTTCCCACTGAGTTAGCCATTCCCTTTGCAACTGCCAAACTTTATTGTGACAACCTCAGTGCAATATCATTGGCTCATAATCCTGTGCTACATGCTCGAACTAAACACATTGAGTTGGACATCCACTTTGTGCGCGAAAAGGTCATTGCCAAAGCTCTATCAGTCCATCATGTTCCCAGTTCAAACCAGCTAGCTGACTCACTCACAAAGCCCCTCTTCTTCCTCTCGGTTCACACCTCTAAGAAACAAACTCAAAGTGGTTCCTGTTCAAGAACCACTTGAGCTTGAGGGGGCTACTAGAGTATAGGAGCTTAAGCAATGTAATCATGTATTTGCTGCACCATAACCGAATGTGCTCAGTCAGTACAAATTCGGTTATGATGGTTAGTTTAGTTCAGTTAGTTATGTTAGTTCAGCTGCCAAAGTAGCTAGCCATAGGCTATAGAAACAGACGCCTCAAGCAAACGGGTAGGGGCAGTCCTATTGCAAGAGGGTCGGCCAATCTCATATTTCAGCCAACAGTTATCAACCCGAGCCCAACACAAATCAGCTTATGAAAGGGAAATGATGGCACTGGTTATGGCAGTACAAAGGTGGAGGCATTACCTCAAGGGACAACATTTTGTGATCAGAACCGACTAATAGAGTACAGTAGATCAATGTAAGCCAAAACCCATAACTGAATGTGCTGAGTCAGCACTGATTCGTTATGGTCAGTTTGGCAGTTAGCACACTGCAAGCATGGTAGTTAGCACACTGCACAGGCTATAAATAGCCAAGCTGTATTCAACCAAATCAAGAAATTGTAAACAGAATCTTCAAGATTCAGATTAACTGCTTCCTCTCTTTCACCCTCTCTCTCTCTCTTTCTCTTTCATTATGGTATCAGAGCTTGAATCCGGGCCTCGACTCTCATGGCCGCATCACAATCCATTCCCGATGCTAGCAATCCCTTCAATGAACCAGCTTCTTCTCCGACGACATCGTCCCACGACAAAGACTAACTTCAACCCCTCTCTCTCGGTAAAGCTTGATGACCAAAACTTCTTGCTCCGGAAGCAGCAAGTGGAAGCAGTGATCATTGCTCACAAGCTGCATCGATTCGTCAACAATCCTACAATTCCTCCTCAATTCACTTCTGAGGCAAATCGTGACCTCGGAATCGAGTCAGAAGCATATCAACTGTGGATCGTCCAGGACCAGATGTTGTTTACCTGGCTCCTCGGTTCACTTTCTCCGTCAATTCCTCTTCGATTCCTAGGGTGCAAGCAGTCATGGCAAGTATGGGACAAAATCCACAAATTCTTCTACTCACATCTCAGGGCAAAGGTGCGTCAATTCCGATCAGAATTGAAGAACACTAAGAAAGGTTCAAGGTCAATTTCAGAGTATCTTCTCAGAATTCGAGAAATTGTGGACTCTCTTCAAGCTATGGGAGATCCCATTTCGGAACAAGATCATATTGACGTAGTGTTGGACAGTCTTCCCGAAGAGTTTAATACCTTCGTGATGATGATATATGGACGCAGTGATTCGCCCTCAATCGATGACATTGAGGCTCTTCTTCTTATTCAGGATGCTCAATTTGACAAGTTCCGTCAAGAATTGAACACCTCTGCGTCAATTTCGGTTAATGTCGCTCAAGCCCCAAATCTGTCAAATGGAAACCCTAATTCGGAAAATACACAGTCTGACTTGCAGCGCGATGGATATCAAGGCTCCTATCGTGGTAAAGGAGGCCGTAATCGTGGTCGTGGTGGTGGCCGGGGTCGTGGCCGTGCAGGATCAAGACCTACATGTCAGCTATGTCGCAAGTATGGTCACGAGTCCTTCAATTGTTGGTACAGGTTCGATGAAACCTTTGTGCCACCACCAATGCCTCCTCCCAATCCCGATCCAACTAATCAGAACAGTTATACAGTGCAAGGAAATTACCCAGCTAATCCAACTCAAGGCCTCTTGCCTAAACCATCAGTTCCTCATAATGTGAACTATCAGCAACCACAGGCTTACATGGCCTCTCAAACACCTCAGTTCAAAGCTCACAATGAACAGCAATTTGAGTCACAGACTTGGTACCCTGACTCTGGTGCGTCACACCATCTCACTGCTGATGCTCAAAACCTGAATCAAAGCACACCTTTCGGGGGCAATGACCAGGTGCTCATGGGAAATGGACAAGGTCTAAACATAAACTCAATAGGTTCCTCTAATCTTTATTCCTCTAAGAACTCTCACATTATCTTTTCACTTCACAATCTATTACTTGTGCCCACCATCACAAAGAATTTAGTCTCAGTTTCCAAATTTGCTCTTGATAATAATGTGTATTTTGAGTTTCACCCTTATTCATGTTGTGTAAAATCACAGGACTCTAATCAAGTCTTGCTTGAAGGCTCATTGGGGAGTGATGGCCTCTACTCCTTCAAGAATCTCAACATTCTTAAGGACATCTCACCTTCAAGATCACTGTCACCAAGTTCCCCTTTCAAGTCTCCTAGTTGTTTGCCTACTGTAAATGCAAATACTATGTCTGCTGTTTGTAGTTCTCTCAATACTTGGCATTGTAGGCTAGGCCATGCCCATCATAATGCTGTAAAAACAGTCTTACAGATTTATAATCTTCCCTTGTCTAATAAAAGTGATCTTGGATTCTGTAATGCTTGCTGCTTGGGCAAAGCCCATAGACTCTATGCCCCTCCCTCTCTTACTGTTCATAATACTGCCTTTGAACTATCCACACTGATCTTTGGGGTCCTGCACCCTTTGTTTCTTCTGGTGGATATACCTATTATATTACCTTTGTTGATGCTAAAACCAGATTCACTTGGATATATTTCCTAAAACAAAAATCTGATGCTATAACTGCCTTCAAACTCTTCTTTAACCTCATCCAAACTCAATTCTCTGCCAAAATTAAAGCTGTTCAGTCTGACTGGGGTGGGGAATTTCGCCCCTTCACCAACTTTCTAAGTGAACTTGGTATCACTCACAGGCTAACCTGCCCCCACACTTCCCATCAAAATGGGACAGTGGAGAGGAAGCATAGGCAAATTGTTGAAATGGGTTTAAGCCTTCTTTCCCATGCCTCTATCCCTCGGGCATACTGGGATCACAGCTTCACTCAAGCTGTGTACCTTATAAACAGATTACCTACATTTGCTCTAAAGGAATTTTCCTCTCCTTTACATGCCTTACATGCCTCTAACCCTCTGTCTCCAGTTTCAGCATCCCCTACTTCTGTGACTGAAACTGCAGCATCATCATCTTCCTCTACTACTCCTCTTCCCACTCCTCCTAGAAACTCTCATCCCATGCTGACCAGGTCCAAGACTGGTCACCTACCTCCAAGTGATATCTGACTCATCTTGAACCTTCTACTGTCAAAGAAGCCCTTGCTAGTCCACAATGTCTTGCAGCCATGAAGGATGAGCACAATGCTCTCCTCAAAAATAATACATGGACTCTGGTCACTCTCCCCCCCGATAGGAAAGCCATAGGGTGCAAATGGGTTTTCAGGGTTAAAGAAAATCCTGATGGCAGCATTAACAAATACAAAGCCAGGCTAGTGGCCAAAGGCTTTCATCAGCAACATGGATTTGATTTCCATGAAACTTTCTCACCAGTTGTAAAGCCAGTCACAATCAGAATTATGCTCACTTTGGCTCTCACACACAAATGGCAGATTTAGCAGATAGATGTGAATAATGCCTTCCTAAATGGGCACTTGAGTGAAGAAGTCTATATGTTGCAGCCACCAGGCTTTGAATCAGAAGATAAGTCACTAGTTTGTAGACTGAACATGGCCCTATATGGGCTAAAACAGGCTCCACGGGCATGGTATGAATGATTGGCGAAAGCCCTAGTTCAATATGGGTTCTCCACTAGCAAATGTGATCCCTCCCTATTTGTATATTCCCAGAAAAGTGTCGTTCTCTATGTCCTAGTTTACGTGGATGACATCATCCTAACTGGCTCCTCCACTACCTTCATCACTGAGTTGATCAAGAAACTGAATATGCAGTTTGCCTTAAAAGAGCTTGGCCCTCTAGATTATTTTCTGGGTATTGAGGTTAAACACCTCCCCTCGGGTGGCCTTCTTTTGACCCAGTCCAAATATGTCAGAGACCTACTAGACAAGGCTAATATGCTGGAAGCAAAAGGCATTTCTTCACCAATGGTCAGCAACTGCAAACTCTCAAAATTTGGGATTGATACACTCTCGGATCCACACCTATATAGGTCAGTAGTAGGGGCCTTACAGTATGCCACTCTAACCAGGCCGGATATAGCCTTTAGTGTCAACAAAGTATGCCAATTCATGGCTAATCCTCTGGACTCCCACTGGCAGGCAGTAAAAAGAATACAGAGGTATCTCAAAGGCTCTATCAACTATGGTATGCTACTGAGACCATCTCCTATAAATCACCTATCCACTCTAAATGCATACTGTGATGCAGATTAGGCAAGTGACCCAGATGATATAAGATTGACTTCTGGATCCTGCATTTTCTTTGGTCCCAACTTGGTGTCATGGTGCTCCAAGAAGCAGCCATTAGTTGCCCGTTCCAGCACAGAAGCTGAATACAGGAGCATGGCCAACACTGTTGCAAAACTTACTTGGATACAGTCCCTACTGATCGAGCTGGCCATTCCTTTTGCTGTTCCGAAAGTCTTTTGTGATAATCTAAGTGCAGTCTTTGTGGCACACAATCCAGTCCTCCACGCCCGGACCAAGCATATTGAGCTAGACATACACTTTGTAAGAGAAAAAGTCCTTGCCAAAGCTCTGTCTATCCATCGTGTGCCAAGTACAGAACAACTTGCAGATTCACTCACTAAGCCTCTTTCCTCCACTCAGTTTGTATCTGTGAGAACCAAACTCAATGTGGTTGCTTCTCAACAACCACCTTGAGTTTGAAGGGGGGCTAATAGAGTACAGTAGATCAATGTAAGCCAAAACCCATAACTGAATGTGCTGAGTCAAGACCGATTCGATTATGGTCGATTTAGCGATTAGCACACTTGCAAGCATGGTAGTTAGCACACTGCACACAAGCTATAAATAGCCAAGCTNTAGTCAACCAAATCAAGAAATTGAAAACAGAATCTTCAAGATTCAGATTAACTGCTTCCTCTCTTTCTCCCTCCCTCTCTCTCTCTTTCTCTTTCATTACCGACTAGAAGAGTTTGAAATTTCCTACTGACTGGACAATTTTAGGGGAGGAACAATTTAAATGGACTTCTAAGTTGCTGGGATTTGACTTTGAAGTTCAGTATAAACCCGGGGTTTCAAATATGGTTGTAGATGCCTTATCTAGGCAAATGATGTATGCATCACTCTCGGGTATCAACTTGGCTGAATGGGAGGTATAGGAGAGACATATAGCTGCTAATGAGAAGCTACTACAGCAACTGCAACAGATTATTCTCAAACCACTTGATTTTCCGAAATTCTCAGTGAAGAACGGGGTATTGTTCCACCAAGGCAGCATAGTCCTCCTAAAGCGGTTTTCCAAGATTCCTATGATCCTTGCTGAATTTCACTCATCTCTGCAGGGGGGTCATTCGGGTTTCTTCCGCACATATAAGAGGATTGCTAGAGTATTTTTCTGGGAAGGAATGAAAGCGGATATCAAGCAATTTAACGCTAAATGCAATATGTGTCAGCAGAACAAAAGATACCCTGACACCTGTAGGTCTCCTCCAACCTCTGCCGATTCCCTCCATGTTTTGGTCGGATATATCCATGGATTTTATTGGTGGTTTACCCAGGGCCCATGGCAGAGATTCGATCATGGTAGTAGTGAATTGCCTCACCAAATACACTCACTTCTTGCTATTGGGACACCTTTATACAGCTCAAGAAGTCGCAGGTGTGTTCATTGTGGAAGTGGTACGACTACATAGGTTTCCAAACACCATTGTGTCGGACCGAGATAGCATTCTTCTAAGCCAATTTTGGAAGGAACTCTTCACGCAGGCAAGCACTTAGCTGAAATACAGTTCCGCTTTCCACCCCAAATCGATGGCCAAACCAGGGTAGTTAATAGCACGCGATCGTGTCGCTATAGCGGAAGGTTGGGGCGGAGCAGCCGGTGGCCACTACTCGGACGGCGTGGCGGAGCGTTTTTCGGTAGCGATGGTCGTGGCCGCTTTCGCGGCGGAAATCGCGCCGAAAAGCGGGAGTTTTTGGGTCGCTCCCGTGTCACGGGTCGAATTTTCGTCCACATAAGCCACCGACGAGCCATTTCCGACCGAACCCAGTCGGCACCGCTGTTGGAGGTGTCACTCATGCTCTCCTGCGGCGGCTGCAAGCAGATCTAGGGTTTCCACTTAGTGGGCTGCTGCAAACAGGAATTAGGTCACACTTTTTCTCTACTCTTTCTATTTTACCCTGCTCTAACACTTCAATTCTCTATTTTACCCTCACTTACACTTGGTAAATATCAATTTTACCCTCACTTATGCTCGGCAAATCTCTATTTTACCCCTGTATTTTTCTATTTCTTCCTCCCACTCTCTACCCAGTCTCACGTTCTTTTGTGTGTTATCAGGTTTGTTCATTCCTCTCTTCTCCCCTCTCTTCTCCCTATGCTTCTCCCCCTCTTATCCTACTGCGTCCCCTCCTTCCTCCCTTATCACTTCTCCCCACTTGCCTAAAATAACGGCCATCCCGCTATGCGCTATCCTGCAATAGCGTTCTCGGGGTCAGCCACTCCACGCCGCTATCCGGGATTGATAACTCTGGGCCAAACGGAAGTGGCCAACTGGTGGTTGGAGGCCTATTTGAGGTGTTTTGTGGGAGATAGACCTCGTTCTTGGCCTAAATGGTTATGGTGGGGAGAACTATGGTTCAACACAAATTTTGATGTGTCCATTGGGATGACCCCGTTTAAAGCCCTTTATGGCAGGGATCCCCCCCTCCCCCTGATAGTTAAAGGTCCCACATTCCCATCATCCATAGAAGTCACTCACAGACCCTACTAGAAAGCGGGGATATTGTGATGGATCAACTACTGAAAGAACCTGACTATAGCCCAGAGAGGATGAAAAATCAAGTTGATAAGCATCGAAGGGAGCAAATACAAACTGTATTTCAAATCGCCAAGTCAAGAAGGCTGTCCTTGCCGAGTATAAGCCGCAAAGATTACTGCGGTATCTTGGCAAAGAAATTGGGAGCTCCAACCACGATGGAGGTGTTGGCCCTGTGGTACAACAACAATGGAGCTGCTGAAGTGTTGGTTAAATGGGCCCGACTGCACGGTTGTGAAAATTTGTGGGAAGCCGTTGACAAGCTCCAACCCCCATTTCCAGAATTTCCCCTTAAGGACAAGGTGAAAGTCCGCCGAGGGGATGGGGGGTTGATAAGAGGCCCTCTTGTTAAACATGTATATGTAAGGGGGCACACTAAATAACAACCTAGCTGACCCTATAAATAGAACATAGCAGTGTCTCATTATAGGCGATTAGAAACTCATCTGAACTTGTATAGGAGAGAAGAGGTAACTCTCGAATTTACCTGTATTGTAGTATTGCAGAGAATAATACAAAGGGAATTCTACCCAGATTCACTCTGTTCTTTCTCAAATATCAGTTGAATCTATCAAGATAATATTTCTAAACAACTACACTCTATTATCAAATGGAAAAGAAAAGAAAGAAGAAGCAGACCACGAAATATGAATATTATTATTATAATGTGATGATATCATATGTATTTTAATTTTAGTACACCGAGACTTCCACACAGACAATCACATAACATTTAGTGTTTTACACTTAGATTCATGCCACGCAAGACTAGTTGACTTCATACTACAGGATCTGTACATGTGCGTTGACCAAGCATAGTTAAGTCTAAATTGGATAAGAACTCAATAAGTTTAGAAACCATAAAAAAGACAAGTGAAAGAACATAATTCTCAATGCTATTAAAATAGAAAAGGCAGTATCAAAACAAAATAAAATGTGATGAGTAAATGCAAAATGGCAGCCAAAAGAAAATCAACTTCAGCCCCTGTTTGAGATTTGCCTACAACGCCACACTACCCAATATTTTTATATGAA
The DNA here is from genome assembly GCA_030762895.1 of Sophora flavescens. NCBI lineage: Eukaryota > Viridiplantae > Streptophyta > Magnoliopsida > Fabales > Fabaceae > Sophora > Sophora flavescens. The sequence continues at coordinate 990,857 of CM061065.1, forward strand.
ATCACCAAAAATGCACCTAAATTCTAACGCTAGGAAAACTGAGCAATTAAGTAAATCCAGTTAATATCAACAAATAGCTCAGTACAAGATTCTTCTTTTATAACCACCAACCTAACATTCAAAAAGAATCAGAATAAAGAAAATAGACAAGAATGCAAACATCCATAAAAAAAAATCATGGCATACCCCGCCCATATGCCAAGATAATATTTGCACAACAGAGTACCATTGTATATATAGTTGTTACTCGGAAAAGACATTCGATAATCATCATGCCATAAAATGGAGAGAACTATCTGTTGAGTTGTTAATTCAGTTAGTTAGTTGTATAAGTTAGTTAGTTAGATAAAGTGAAGTGAAGAAGTCTATAAATAGACTATGTGATATTGTGTAATTCATAGAATGTGCAAAGTGTAAAAAGTGTACATTGTGATTAGTGTGAAAGTTTAATAACAGTGGGGTATTTTTTCAGTATATATAGAGTGTTCTATCTTTCTCTTTTCTATTCTCTTTGATTCCTTTCCTTCCTCCAATTTGTTGTGTTTCCAAGAGTGTGAGTGTATGCCTAGGTTCCAACAATTGGTATCAGAGCTGAATGAGATCCTGAGAGAGATCGTGTTCTTGTTGAGTGATCTTGAAACAATATTCTTGCTTCAATTCGTGGCAACAATCATGGCTGCAACCAGTGGTCATTTTCCAGCAAACCTTCCCATTCTTGATGGGAAGAACTATGACAAATTGTGCACTCAAATAAGGGCGATTTGTGGCTTCCAAGAAGTGTGGGAGGTGATGACAGAAGGCATGAAGGAACCAGGCAAGAATGCAACCGAGGAAGAAAGGAATTAATTCAAGGAGCTGAAAAAGAAAGATTACAAAGCTCGATTCATATTGCATCTAGATCCTGTGCACTTTGAAAATATATCCATGGCTCCTACTGCAAAGGAAGCATGGGAAATTCTTGCAGTGGCTTGTGCTGGAGTTGACAAAACCAAGAAGGTGAAGCTTCAGACATTCAGAAGGTAATATGAATTGATGGAGATGGAAAGCAGTGAAGGGGTTGGAGCTTTCTTCAATCGAGTTCTAACCCTAACCAACCAAATGAAGAACTATGGTGAAACACTATCAAATCAGTAGATAGTGGAGAAGATTATGAGATCAATGCCCTCCAAATTTGATCATATAGTTGTCTCTATTGAGGCATCAAAAGATCTTGAAAGCTTGAAGATTGAGGAGCTTGAGGCTGCATTTGAGGCTCAAGAACAAAGGGAGCTAGAAAGAAATACAAGAACTGGAGTGAAGGTTACTAAGCAAGCCTTGCAGGCTCAGTCAAGCTCAAAAGATTCCAGAGAAGGAAACAGAAACAAGAAAGGGAGAGGCGGGTGGAAGGCAAACAAAGGAAGGCACCAGAACAATTCTGAGTCAAATAGAGGTCATTCAGATCAAAGAAGCAATGATCAGCAGAATAGGAGAGGTGGAGGAAGCTCTCGAGGCAGAGGTGGCAGAAAGAAGGGTGAGAGATTTGATAAGAGCAATGTGCAGTGCTATAATTGCTCAAAATGGGGACATTTTCCTCATGAATGTTAGAGTAATAACAAGAGAGAACAAAGGGGTGATGAAGCTCAACTTGCACAAGAAGATGGTGATGAGTCAGAACAAGTGTTGCTGCTGGCTACTACCAAGAATGAGGGAGATGGCACTGGTTCTTGGTACTTAGATACTGGCTGTTCCACTCATATGACAGGGAGGAAAGATTGGTTTGTCAAACTTGATACTTCTTTGAAAAGTAAGGTCAAGTTTGCATATGACAGAACTCATACAGCAGAAGAATGTGGTTCAATGTTGATTAAAAGGAAGGATGGCAAGTATGCTCTCATCACATATGTGTTATATGTTCCAGGTATGAAAAACAACCTTCTAAGTCTTGGTCAATTGCTAGAAAAAGGCTTTACTATGAGAATGGAAGATAATGCCTTGAAAGTGTATGATGATAGTAAAAGATTGATTTTGATAGCACCACTGACCAAGAATAGAATTTTTAAGGTTGAGATTAGTGTAATGGAACATAAATGCCTAGCTACTGCTGTGAATAGAGATGAATGGCATGGCATTTTCGATTTGGACATCTAAACTTCAGGGACTTGAATCTTTAATCAATATGGTTCATGGCCTTCCTCACATCCAAGTACCCAGTGAGCTGTGTGAAGATTGCATGGAGAGTAAGCAGCCAAGAAGTGCATTCAACCAGCAAGTGCCAACCAGATCATCACAAAAGCAAGAGGTGATCTTTATTGATGTCTGTGGACCATTTCAGACTGATTCACTGGGAGGTAACAGATATTTTGTATCTTTTATAGATGACAAAACCAGAAAATTGTGGTTTTATTTGATCAAAAAGAAAAGTGATGTGTTTGAAACTTTTAAGAAGTTTAAGATGCTTGCTGAAAACAAAGTGATTGCTTTATTAAGTGCTTAAGAACTGACGGGGGTGATGAGTATGTAGCTGAGGATTTTAACAGGTTTTGTGAAGTTGAAGGCATAGTACATGAAATCACTCCTCCATACACTCCTCAGCACAATGGCACTGCAGAAAGGAAGAACAAAACCATAGTCAACATGATCAGAAGCATGTTGAAGTCAAAAGCTTGCCAAACCAGTTTTGGGGAGAGGCAGCAGTTACTGCTGCATACATATTGAAAAGATGTCCAACTAAAAGACTAAATGGAGTGACACCAGAAGAGGCATGGAGTGGGAAGAGGCCCAGTGTGACTCATTTCAGAGTCCTTGGCTCAATTTGCTACAGGCACATTCCAGACCAGCTGAGGGGGAAACTAGATGATAAAGGAGAGCAGCTGATACTTGTAGGCTACCATTCAACTGGTGGATACAAGCTGTACAATCCAAAGAACAAGCAAGTTGTGATCAGCAGAGATGTGATCATTGATGAGTACAGATGTTGGAATTGGGAAGCGGAAGCCATAGGACAGAAATCAAAAGTCCTAGTAGATCTTAATACTGATGAAGAAGTGATGATTCCAGCAACAAATTCTCAAAGCAACAGGCCACAGAGACTTCGACAAGTTCCCTTGAGGCTACAGGACTATGAGATGGTGCCTGATTCCAATATAACAGCAGAAGGTGACTTAGTGCAGTTTGCACTATTCTGTGATGCAGAACCAGTAACACTTGAAGAAGCTATGAAGGATCCAAAATGGATTAGTGCCATGGAGGATGAGTTGAGTTCAATTGAGAGGAATCAAACTTAGGAACTTGTCCCCATTGCCACCACAGAAACAACCTATTGCAGTCAAATGGATCTACAAAGTCAAAGTAGGTCCAAATGGAGAGGTGATCAAGTACAAGTCGAGACTTGTGGCAAAGGGATTTCAGCAAAGAGCAGGAATAGACTATGATGAAGTCTATGCACATGTTGCAAGAATTGAAACAGTGAGATTGATTGTAGCAATTGCAAGCATGAGAAACTGGACTTTGCATCAATTGGATGTAAAGTCAGCATTCCTAAATGGTCCTATTGACGAGGAGGTATATGTTGCACAACCTCCATGTTTTGTGATAACTGGACATGAGAATAAAATGTTGAGATTGAGAAAAGCCTTGTATGGCTTAAAACAAGCTCCAAGAGCTTGGATAATGGCTTCATGTTACAAAGTGGCTTTGAAAAATGCACCTCAGAGCAAGGTGTTTATGTGAAAACAACCAATGCTACTGATTTCTTTGCTAGTATGCCTATATGTTGATGACTTGCTGGTCACAGGGAGCAATGAGACTGAGATAGCAGAGTTCAAAGTGCAAATGATGAAGGAGTTCGAAATGACAGGCTTAGGCTTGTTATCATACTTTTTAGGCATTGAATTTGTGAGAATTGACAGAGGCATTGTCATGCATCAACACAAGTATGCCAATGATCTCTTCAAAAGGTTTGGAATGCTTTGCAATGTAATCCTGCATCAACACCGCAGAAACTAGCATGAACCTTGAAAAGGAGGGAAAATGAAGAGGCTGATAGATCCTACTTATTACAGGTAAATAGTAGGTTCACTGAGATATCTGTCATTCCAGACCTGATCTAGCCTTTAGTGTTGGCTTGATTAGCAGGTTTATGGAAAGACCAAGGACACCACACTTGTTAGCTGCCAAGAGGGTGCTGAGATATGTAAAAGGCACTGCTGATTTTGGAATTTTATTTCCAAATGGTGATGAAAGGGGAGAAGAGGAGCTGATGGGATATTCAGATGTAGATTGGTGTGGTGATAAGAGTGATAGAAAAAGCACTGCAAGACATGTTTTCCTATGTGGAAAGGCTTTGATTTCCTGGAGTTCAAAGGAGTCAAGTGTGGCTTTGTCTTCATGTGAAGCTGAGTATGTGGCAACTTCATTGAGTGCCTGTCAAGCACTCTGGTTAGACACACTGATGCAGGAAATCCAAGTGAAAGACTCAAGTGCAGTGAAACTGTTAGTGGACAACAAGTCTGCCATCAACCTTGCCAAACACCCGATTGCACATGGAAGAAGCAAGCATATAAAGACAAGGTTCCACTTCCTTAGAGATCAAGTAACCAAAGGAAGGATGAAGTTGGAGTACTGCAAAACTAAAGAGCAATTGGCAGACATCTTAACAAAGCCACTGAAGCCAGAAAAGTTCAGAGACTTGAGAACCAAGCTTACTGTTGTATCACTAGCTGATTTAACACACAAATGATATGCTGCAAGTGATAGATGGAGACTAGGGTGCCAACCTAGTTGGGATGTTAGTCTCCATTGTGATGTAATTAGCATATCATTGTTCTTCCCATAAGTGAATTAGGGAGGTGTGTCGAGTTGTTAATTCAGTTAGTTATTTGTATGAGTTAGTTAGTCTTAAATTTGGGCTTTGGGCCTAACTCAACCCTACAAAACCGGCTTGTAAGGTGAGGACTGCCCAAGCCTTATAAGCACTACTTAGGCCATATCTCTAGTCGATGTGGGACTCTCAACACACCCCCTCACGATTGCCGAGACCTAGAGATCTGGAGCGTGGACAAATGTGGGTAGAATAGATCTAGGATAGGCTCTGATACCAACTTGTGATTGCTGAATAGCTTGAGAGAAACCCTCTCAGCTTTGTGAATTTATAGAACAAGAAATTACATAGTGTAGTATCAAATCCCTTGATTTTAGGGATTGAGTATATCTCCTATTTACAACAGATATATGATAAACTAGGAAACAAAATCATCTATATCATCAACATATCAAAAACAATTCAAATAATATCAACAGTTAGTTTGTTGAGACGTGTAAGCTTGTGTTAGTTAGATAAAGTGAAGTGAAAAAGTCTTATAAATAGACTGTAATTCATAGAATGTGCAAAGTGTACATTGTGATTAGTGTGAAAGTTTAATAACAGTGAGGTATTTTTTCAGTATACATAGAGTGTTCTATCTTTCTCTTTTCTATTCTCTTCGATTCCTTTCCTTCTTCTTCCAATTTGCTGTGTTTCCAAGAGAGTGAGTGTATGCCTAGGTTCCAACACTATCTACGTACATCACCCATGGCATAAATCCATCATAAAAGAACACAACCTCCCTCTTACAACACAGAATCGCATATAAGTTGTGATAAAAGATTATTTCAACTCACCAAAGAAAGAAAATGAACGGTAGCGGCGGCAGCATGCTCAGGCGCCGCGGCAGATGGAAAAGCAACGACGACGAATGGAAAGTTCAATCTGACCAAATGAGAGGGGGGTTGAGAGTAGTCTGAATCCGGGTTTGGTTTCTCCGTTCGAAGCGGATGATTGACAGAAATGGGCTCTGAACAGCGGCTAGGGTTTCTCAATCTCTTCCTTTGCAAAAAATTTCATGGGGCTTTGGTAGAGGAGGTTGAGAGGATTCTTTTGCTAGGTTTGCTTCGTCGGGAATGGTTTGTGGCGGCCGGAATCTGGCCGAGAAGGGAGAGAGTTTGAACTGACAGAAGTGAAATGAAAAAGGAAAGAAGAAAGAAAAGGAGAGGGGTGCGTGGGCGTTGCTGAACCAGGCAATAGGGACCGACAAATGAGGGAGGAGAACTTTTGTCTTACCGAGAGAGCAATGATAATTGGACACAAAAATTATGTCCAATATCATATAAAATATTTTTTCGTTAATATATTGTTTTTTTTCTTTTATTATATATTTTATCATTTTCAAGATACTCATAAATTTGATGATGTTTATACAAGATATCTAAATTATGTGTTCAAATATCATTACTCTATAAGTATATCAGCTCCCTACGCTATTAGCTCTCGTATACACCTGAACTATACGTTGTTATTTGAAATCAAATTTTGAACTCCATGTTAATCATTTAATGTTTAATAAATTGAAAGATATAGTAGAAAAAAGTGTTTGAAAACCTTAATATATTAGATGGTTAAGGGAGAGTTTCCGTGTAGTCTTGAATAAAAAAATAAAAACTTACATAGATCCCCAAATAATGTTGAAAAAATTAAATAAAATAAATAACTTGAAGGATGACATATCCAAAATAACAAAAGTTTTTTGCTTGCACAACTACACAACCAAAATAAACCTCAAACTTTACTTCAAAAATGTACTCTAGATATTTTTTTGTGTTTGCTACTTATATAGTACCCTGGTCTTCAATGTTAACCTTCAGTTCCACCTTGATAGTCCTTTTGAGTTTGTTTTATTTGCAAAATTGTTGTCAACCTTTTCTCTTCTTTGTATAAATGCATCCTAAAAATATGTCAAAAACAGAGGGACGCACGTATTGTTGTCCCTATTTTTTTTCTTTTTTTCTTTTTTTTGTCGATCTACTTCGAGGAGTATCCCACCACCAACCTGAGACGGGGACTAATCTTTTGCAGGAGTTATTCGACACCTCGATGGGTGGCATCCCTCCCAGCTGAGGTTTTTTCCATACCCAAGACTCGAACCCGAGACCTTGGTTAAGGGGCGATAGGCCTTTAACCACTCACACCAACCTCAGTTGGTTGTTGTCCCTATTTAGATGTTCAAAAATCATTTTCTTTTTCTTTTGTTTGTTTTTATTTTATTTTTAATTTTGATTGATAAATGTAAAAATTAATATATGGATTGAGCTATTCTCTATAACAATGATTTCTTCTTTTATTGTGTGTGACCTTGTTAGTGTCAGAAACATAATTTATGGTGTATCCCCCCGCCCCCTCTTACTAGAGTGGAATTTGAATATTGTGAAGCTGCACATATAAAACAAATTATTGCATATGGTTAAGGAGAAGAAAATTTATTCTAATGGGAAAATTTATTCATATGGTTAAAGAATCACAAAAATATATTTCTCGACTTAGAAATAAACAAAACTTTTGTAAAAATTTTAAAAGAGAAACCTTATTTTCAAAAACACTTTTCCTTTCAAAATCCTTTGAATAAAATCCCATAACTTTTGGTCGTTTTCCATTTTCTTTCCTCTTCCTAATTTTTCTATCTTCTCACTTTCAACATTCAAGATTATTTTCTCATTTTCCAATAAGCAAGACAAAAACGTTTCAATCTTTTGAGTTAAGGTAATTTAAATATCTTAGTCTTTTTAACAAGCAATGACCAGTGTCATGTCATCGGCCAATCACAATCAACAATATAAGAAATATCATTCAAACAATTATACAAATATAGGTTATTCACATCCTACATTATCAACATACAATATCCAATCATCATAACATCATTACTATAATTAAAATCAGCATACACTCACACAACAACTAAGTATGTAACTACTAAAACTCATCATTGACACATTCAACAATTAGCTTCCCTCACAACGAAGCTGCTCAAGATCAAACCCCAACTCGACGTTCTCAATTACGATATAAAGTCCGTTTTCCCCAAGCAAACGCAACCATGGCAACATCCCAGAGAGGGAGTCAACATTTTCACAACCAAACAAAACACATAATCAGCTACTCATCATCAAATGCTCACTCTAAGTTGATTTTAAATACTCAATTTCACAAAATAAAGCTAACTTCAATAAAATCAGATTTGGGACTTTAGGGTTCATAAATCAATTTGGGGAAAACTCATTTTAACTAAAGAATAATGAAATTGGTTTAGGAAAACACTAATTCACAGTCCCAATTGAATAAAACAAGTGTTAATTTCACACTTTGAAACTGAAATCTAAAATCTTAGGGTTAGGGTTTCAAAATCAGTTTCGGGATTTTTCAGGTAGAAGAGATTAGGGATAAAACACTTACCCAAGGTGAAGAGGAGAGGATATGGGTGGCTGGAAAACCAACCGGCGCGGCGGCTGGTGGCGAAGACTGCGGCGGTCCGACGGAGCAGCGGTTCTGGGACATTCATGAACAAAAAGAAAGAGGTAGGCTCTTTAGAAAGAAAGGAAGAAGGTTTAACAACTCAAGGTGGCGGAACCACCATGAATGACGACGGTGCGACGCTTACCGTGGCTGGGAATGGCGGTTCGCGCGGCGGAGATGATGGAGGACGCGCGCATAACCGATACACGGTTGTCTCCTCGAGCCGGCGAGCTCCTAGGGGCGGCGCACGGGATCTGTGTAGCAAGGGAGAGGGAGGAGAGAACTTTGTCTTGAGGGAGAAAGGTGTGGCTCAAAAGAAGAAGGAAATAAAATAAAAGAAGACGATGAAGCAGGGGTAGGTCGGGTGCAGTGCGGGCCGGGCAGGCCCTGCCCGGAGATATAAGGGAGGAACTTTCTTTTCTTTTCTTTTTAGTTAATAATAGGTAAAATGGGCTGGTTGAAATTAATTTTATAAAAAGGAAACAAGAGTAACAATTAGATTTTAAGAACAATCAGTGATAAATATATTATTTCAAAATTTGAAATAAAGTAGAGATAGATAGTTAAATTGATCAACTAAAAAAATCTATGATTCAACATTTAATTTCCGATTAATGTCAAACCAACTTATTTTTAAATCTAAAATCAAATAGAGTAAAATATGAAAATATTTTTCTTTCAATCATCTTATTTAAAATATTTTTCTAAATAAAAACTAATAGTGATAATAATATAACATTATTGTTTAGTAAATATGCATGCACTGAAATAAAACAGTGCTAATGCACTTAACAAAATCATTTTAAATGAGTAATTAAAATTACTCAAACCAAATTGAATAATATAAACATATATGTTTCCTGTTATTGAAGAACAGTAAAAACCGGGGTGTTACATGTAAACTTTTTGCATAAAGTTCTTCAGCAAACCTACCCTCCATCTGCAATAGAGAAAAACTATCATAAATGAGCAGACTCATGGAATCCAGTTAACCAACTCAGCCTAGGCATTTCATTGTTCCCATTAGAATAAATTTTCTTCTCCTTAACCATATGCAATAATTTGTTTTATATGTGCAGCTTCACAGTATTCAAATTCCACTCCAGTAACAGGGGGTGGGGGATACACCATAAATTATGTTTATGACACTAACAAGGTCACACACAATAAAAGAATAAATCATTGTTACAGAGAACAACTCAATCCATATATTAATTAATCGTATAAAAACAGATTGGATAAATAGAGGCAGGGAAATATTTATAATATAGAGCAAATGCATAAATCCAAGAAAGTCTCCACCCTTAATTTATCCAACATACCAATACACTTTCAATATAAAATTCTTTATATTGTCAATCAATTACAAATAATTCATTGTAAACAAGAGCACTAAGTCATGTCACTGAATAAAATGTATATAAGGAAATATTGAACCAAAGCTCAATAAGTCAAAAAGGTGTTCAAAACAGTTTATTTATTTATTTCATTTTCTAATTTTTTATTATTATTTTTCATTTTGTAGAAAATTCAACTCGTGAATTTATCATAGTAAAATCATTTTTAGTTGTTTATTAACATTATGACATAAAGCTGCTGGGTGGGTGTTGCAGTGAAGGCACTCACTCTACCAGACGACGACTACGTGACGGTGGACGACGACGTCTATGGAGGAGAGTCGGCGGTGTCCTTCGATCCTGAGATTGCGTGTTTTCCGTTGAAGAAGCAACACGCACCCAGCAACAGGGTTTGGGAAAGTGATGGCCTTGTAAGGTTTCTCGCAATTTCTTAGCATTCTTTGGGAGAATAGGGTCAAGGTCTTCTTTGAATTCTAGTTCTGATTCCATGAGTAGAAGTCGTAGTCGATTAAGTTCCATGTTCAATAGAAATGAAGCGGGAGACGAAGCAGGACTTGGGTCTTGCAAGTTTGATTTATTTATTTGTCAATTTTGCAAAGCATATTCATACTGTAAATAGCAATTATAGGAGAGGATGCTTACGTTTCCCTCTCTTTGCTATGTGATTGTAAAATGGGTCTAAAGCTTTGATTCAAACCATTAATTTTTCAATAGAAGATGTATTTTGCTTGTTCTTCATAAATGTTCATGGAAGGGTGCAATTTTTCTATTAAGGATAAAGAAACATTATTGTTGCTGGGGGGACTTGCATTTGCTTATGCATTTTTTTAGATGGCACTAGCGATCTGATGAGAGAGCCATTTAATTATTTGATTTGTGTTATATCATGTTAGTCGCGTAAATTTTTTTATGAGAAATCTTTTAAAGATCATGGTTTTTGAGATGCCTCTCTCCACTGGTACTATGATGTTTTGACAATATGCTGATAGCATGATACACAAAAAAATCTCGTTTTTATGTTTGTTTTATTTCCTGCGTAACCTTTTGAATTTGGTTGGAAGACGAGAGGTTACATGTGGAATGTAATTTGAAATGGACAGCATCAAGGTTCTTATGGATAGGTCCATATTTCAGAAGTCACATTTTCCAGATAGGACCTTGTGGATTTAAAATTAAAAGATAAAAACTGGAGGGGTTTTTAAACAAATAATTATGGACTGTCCTATTTAATGATGAATTGTGTCAAACTAAAACTGACTTGGCACCTTCTAGTTAGACCAACTAGGAAAGGTAAATGTTACACTAAAATTTGGCAAGGTATCGAAGGATTCACCTTAATTATGTTAAGTTTACCCACATATATATGTGATGAAGCATCAACAATGTTTCTCTGTCCTCAATAGAAAAATTGCACCCTTCCATGAACATTTAAGAAGAACAAGCAAAATAAATCTTCTATTGAATAATTAATGGTTTGAATCCAAGCTTTAGACCCAGTTTACATTCACATAGCATAAAGGGAAACGTAAGCATCCCCTCCTATAATTGCTATTTACAGTATGAATATGCTTTGCAAAATTTACAAATCAATAAATCAAACCTGCAAGACCCAAGTCCTGCTTCGTCTCCTGCTTTGTTTCTATTGAACATGGAGCTCAATCGACTACGACTTATACTAAAGGAATCAGAACTAGAATTCAAAGAAGACCTTGACCCTATTCTCCCAAAGAATGCTAAGAAATTGTGAAAAACCTTACAAGGCCACCACTTTCCCTAACCATGTTGCTTCTCACCGCCCTTGAAATCCTTCTCGGAGCCCCGGTTTTATTCATCCATCTCGGTGTACACAACCAACAAGTGGCCCGACAGCGAATCCACCATCGAGCAACCTCGATATCGCCAATGTGATCGATTTAGGTTCTGAAAGCAGAGAGCACAACACAAAAAGGAAATGAGACTTCCAAAATATGGAAGCTTGAGCACTCCATCGATGACGACGCGGGTTCATTTGGGAACAAGGTCAGTAAAATCGTAAAAGTAAAGAAAGCTGCATGTTTCTTAAATCTTGTTTCCTTGCTTAAATGTTAAAAGTGTGAGATATGTCATAGACGAAGCTTCGTGTGATGCTTCTTCAACCTTCAAAGGTGGTAAGAGATTAGTGTTTAAGTGTGAGATAAGTCTGATTTGCAGATAGGACCTTTCGGATCTAAAATTAAAGGATTAAAAATGGAGGGGTTTTAAAACAAATAATTATGGACTATCCTATTTAATGATGAATTGTCAAACTAAAACTTATTTGGCATCTTCTAATTTGGCCAACTATGTAGGGTAATTGCTACACTAAAATTTGGCAAGGTATGAAGAATTCACCTATGATTAAATATAGTTTAGTTGTGTTTGAAGAAGAGAATTGATAAGTGATTTTCGTGGGTAATGAGTTGGTAGCAGACAAGATGCCCCCTACAGGGAGATGAGAGAGAGAGGAGGGGTGGAGGAAGATGAGAGAAAGAAAGGGTGGGTGGTGGAATTTCCTAAAGAAAGGGTAAACAATTAAAGCGGATAGACTTTTTTAACTTACAGGATTTTCGGAAATAAAAAATTTTAAAAGATATGTGGGGGTGGATAGAGAACATGTGTGGAAGTATAGGCAGTAGCTCCCTTAAATTTTTAATTTCTTTTCTTTGTGAGGTGATGAAGGTAGAAGGGAAGAAAAGCCCAATAAGTTTTTGTGGGGGAGAAATATAAGCCCAAACCCGGTGTTTTCCATATTGGTCCAAGAACCAAAACAAGACAAACCAATCTCGAGTGGAATTCACTCCCTACGCGTTCAGACTCACTAATCCATAGCCATTGATCACCATCTTCTTCTATTCACTAACTTCGGATCAGGTACAGTACAATCCCCGTTGCCCGCTGTCTCTCTTCCACAGACGTCGTCGTCCACCGTCGTGTAGCCGCCGTCATTTCTGGTAGAGTGAGTGCCTCCACTACAACACCCACCCAGCAGCTTGACGTCATAATGATAATAAACAACTAAAAATGATTTTACTACGAAAATAATATTAGATAAATTCACAAGTTGAATTTTCTATAAAATGAAAAATAATAATAAAAAATTAGAAAATTAAATAAATAAATTAATAAAATGTTTTGAACCCCTTTTTGACTTATTGATCTATGGTTCAATATTTCCTTATATACATTTTATTCAGTGACATGACTTAGTGCTCTTGCTTACAGCGAATCATTTGTAAGTGATTGGCAATATTAAGAATTTTATATTGAAAGTGTATTGGTATTGTTATGCAGAGATGAGAAGATGATGCATAGAGAAGCACACACACAAAGCACAGATTTTCACACACTCAAGAACACATCAATTTACGTGGGTGGTTCACTAACTTGGCTACATCCACCCACGGGCAGAATGAGTAAACTGATTTCACTATGAACTTGAGAATTACAAGATTGAACAAGGATCAAAATCTATCTCAGCTCTACAATACTCGTTCCATTTCTGTTTAGAAAACCACCCTTCTATTTATAGGAGTCCTAAAACCACTGTAACTAACCTGAGCTATGCTAAGATAGATGCCCTTGTTCTAACTACCATAACTGACAGTCCTTTAACAGATTACATGTGCATAACTGAATGAACAAATTGTAACAGACTTTAGTTTTATAAGAGAATTCAAGTCAAATTCTACAATTCTTCACCTTGGATTGAAGTTTCTCTTTACTGATAATGTCTGTACAAATGACTCCTTTTATACTGCCATTTCATTGTTGTCATTTCCAGCAATCAACATTGAGCAAATCCAAACAATGCATGAACTTGCTCTTAGGAACAGGTTTTGTGAACATATCTGTAAGGTTATCTCTTGTATCGATTTTCTGAATTTTGACCCTTGTCTCTGTACGAATGAAATGATACCTAACATCTATATGTTTGGTTCTTTCATGGTGTACCTGATCTTTGGCCAAACAGATTGCACTTAAGCTGTCACAGAAAATGATAGCATGATCCTGTAGGAAGGCTAGATCACTGATTAACCGCTTTAGCCATATGCCTTCCGTTGCTGCCTCAGTTAAACCATATATTCAGATTCAGTTGTAGATAAAGCAACTGTAGGCTGAAGTGTTGCTTTCCATCTAACCATAGAATTGCCAACCGTGAAAGCATACCCCGTTGTTGATATTATCGTGTCCAGATCTGGAGCATAGTCTGCATCTGAATAACCAGAAAGAAAACTACTTGAATTTCCTCCATATATGAGACCTATATCAGTTGTTCCTTTCAGATATCTGAAAATGCGTTTTACAGCTTGCCAATGCTCCTTCCCAGGTTGGCTCATATACCTGCTCACCACACTAACTGCTTGTGCTAAGTCTGGCCTTGTGCATACCATAGCATACATGAGGCTTCCAACTGCACTTGCATAGGGAACTCTTGTCATATGTTCCTTTTCTGATTCAGATTGAGTTGAATGATCTTCAGAGATTCGGATGCTAGTTGTCAGTGGTGTGGATACTGGTTTTGTTGTTATCATACCAAACTTGCATAGAATCTTATGAATGTAATCCTTTTGACACAAGAAAAGCTTCTTCTGATTTCTGTCCCTGTAAATCTACATGCCTAAGATCTTTGCAGTAGCTCCCATGTCTTTCACTTCAAACTCGGAACTGAGGAGAGACTTTAGCTTGAGAATTTCTGTTTTATCCTTGGATGCTATCAGCATATCATCCACATAAAGCAGTAGATAGATATAGGAGTTGTCCTCCACCTTGCTATGATAAACACATGAATCATAAGGGCTCCTATTGTATCCATGAGAGATCATGAATTGATCAAATCTCTTATACCATTGCCTAGGGGATTGTTTCAATCCATAGAGAGACATCTTCAATTTGCAGACTAGTTATTCCTTCCCTTGTACCTCAAATCCTTTTGGTTGCTTAATGAAAATGTCTTCTTCCAATTCTCCTTGTAAGAAGGCTGTTTTTACATCAAGTTGTTCTAATTCCATATCTATATTTGCAACAAGAACTAGGAGAACTCTAATTGAGGTGTGTCTAACTACTGAAGAAAAAATCTCATTGTAGTCAACACCTTCCCTTTGACTGAAACCTTTAGCCACAAGTCTTGCCTTGTATTTAATGGCCTCATCTGATGAAAGTCCAGGTTTCTTCTTAAATATCCATTTTCATCCAACCACTCTTCTATTTTCTGGCAGTTTGACCAAATGCCATGTATGATTCTTCTATAGAGATTCCATCTCTTCATGCATAGCAGTGAACCACCGAGTTGATTCTGAATAAGAAATAGCTTGCTGATAGGTGCCTGGCTTCTGTATGTCAATATCTTTAGCTACTTGCAAGGCATAGGATACCATGTCCTCAAAACCATATCTTTCAGGAGGCTTGATATGCCTTTGTGACTTTCTTATTGCTGGAATTTCAGGTTGTCTCAAAGGCATTTGAATTGTTTCAGATACACCCTTTTGTTGTTGTTCAGTCATATTTCCTGTTGTAGAATCGTTAGAACCATCAAACTCCACCTGTTTTGTGTTTTCTTTGGATTTACTTGGATCTGTTGATTCTGATTTGGAATGCAAGGTAGCGTTTTCATCAAAAATGACATCTCTACTTTGAATTACCTTTCTTTCTGATGGAGACCAAATTTTGTATCCCTTCACTCCATCTCCATAGCTTACAAAAACACCCTTTTTAGCTCTAGGTTCTAGCTTGCCTTCATTTACATGATAGTAATCTGGACATCCAAAGACTTTCAGTATTGAGTAATCAGTTGGTCTATAGGACCAAATTTCAAGAGGAGTTTTGAAGTCCGTGGCAGTGGATGGAGAACGGTTCACCAAATAGCATGTTGTACTCACTACTTCTGCCCAAAAACTTCTTTTTAATACACCATTTGATAGCGAACATCTAGCTCTTTCTAGTAATGTTCTATTCATCCTTTCAGCTATCCCATTTTGTTGAGGAGTGTTCCTAACAGTGTGATGTCTGCCTTTATTTTTACAGAATTCATTGAATTCTTATGAGCAAAACTCCAAGCCATTATCTGTTCTGAGCCTTTCAACTTTCTTTCCTGTTTGATTCTCCACAAGGATTTTCCAATGCTTGAAGAATTTGAAAGCTTCAGACTTCTGCTTCATCATGAATACCCATGTCATCCTTGAGTAGTCATCTATGATGGACAGAAAGTATCTTGCTCCCCCAAGAGATGGGACCTTAGAGGGACCCCAACAATCAGAACGAATGCTGTCCATAGTGGACTTAGTAGAATGAATAGCCTTAGGAAATTTCAACCTATGTTGTTTCCTATATATGTAGTGTTCATAGAATTTCAGAGGTATCACCTTATGGTTTCCAAGAAGTCCTTATTTGCTGAGAATTTCCATTCCCCTTTCACTCATGTGGCCAAGGCGCATATGCCATAGAGAATTATCATCAGTAGCATTAATTTCATATTGTGTTACTGTTGAGAATGAGCCTGTGACAGTGTCTCCTTGCAGCACATACAAATTTCCATGCTTCATGCCTTGCATCACAACAGATTTTCCTTTCTTGATTTGTATTACTCCACCTTCTACAGCACAGTTGAAACCTTTTGAATCCATGGCTCCCACAGAAATAAGGTTTCTTTTTAGCTCTGGGACATGTCTTACATTTGTCAGAGTTCTAACAATTCCATCATACATTTTGATTTGCACTGAACCAACACCTACTGTCTTACATGGATTATTATTTCCCATTAAGACATTACCTCCAACCTTCTCTTCATAAGTCCTGAACCAACTTTTGTGTGAACACATGTGGTAGGAACATCCTGAGTCAAGGACCCATTGATCACTTTGTTGTTGATGTTGTTCCACAACAGATAGCATTAACTCAGTTTCTGACATGGAATCTTCTTGAACTGTGGTTGCAACCAATTCTTTCTTTCTTTTCTTTGGACAATCCTTTTTCCAACGGCCAGGTCCTTTGCAGTAATTATTGATGTCTTTTGGATCAGTCTTGAATCTTTTCTTGCCCTTTCCCTTTTTATTGTTCTGACCTTTTGCAGAGTTTGTAACTACCAAACCAGCAGCTCCACTATCATCACCATTACTAGATGCTTTGAGACAAAGTTCTCTAGAGTATAAATAGGACTTTACATCTTCTAGAGTGATAGAATCTTTACCAACAGTGAAAGAACTAACAAAGTTTTCATATGTAGGAGGTAAATATGCTAACAGAATCATAGCTATGCCCTCATCATCCATCTTAACATCAATATCTCTAAGTTCTAGTAAAATGGAATTTAATTCATCAAGATGGTCCTTAAGTTGTGTACCTTCCTTCATTCGAACCCCAAATAGCCTCCTTTTAAGCAATAGCTTGTTGCACAAGGATTTTGTCATATATAATCTCTCCAATTTCAGCCATAATCCAGCAGCTTTGGTTTCTTCAGAGACTTCATAGAGCACTTCATCAGACAAGGAAAGAAGGATCAGGGAATGAGCCTTGTCTTCTTGTTCCAAGGTGACAACTTTAGCAGACTTGCCACCTTCACCCGAAAGAGGAGCCCATGCTCCTTGTTCCTTCAGCAGAGCGCGTATTTTGATGCACCAGAGATTAAAATTGTTTCTCCCATTAAACTTCTCAATCTTGATGGTGCTAGCCATCTTCTTGTTTGAATCTTGATCACCCGACACGAGTTATCTCTGATTCCTTATTTCAGATGCGGAAAAGATTGATCTAGTCTAGCTCTAGATACCAGTTTGTTATGCAGTGATGAGAAGATGATGCATAGAGAATCACACACACAAAGCACATATTTCCACACACTCAAGAACACAGCAATTTACGTGGGTGGTTCACCAACTTGGCTACATCCACCCACGGGCAGAAGGAGTAAACTGATTTCACTATGAACCTGAGAATTACAAGATTAAACAAGGATCAAAATCTATGTCAGCTCTACAATACTCGTTCCATTTCTGTTTAGAAAACCCCCTTCTATTTATAAGAGTCCTAAAACCACTGTAACTAACCTTAGCTATGCTAAGATAGATGCCCTTGTTCTAACTACCATAACTGACAGTCCTTTAACAGATTACAAGTGCATAACTGAATGAACAAATTGTAACAGACTTTAGTTTTATAAGAGAATTCATGCCAAATTCTACAGGTATGTTGGATAAATTAAGGCCAGAGACTTTCTTGGATTTGTGCATTTGCTCTATATTATAAATATTTCCCTACCTCTTTATTTATCTAATTTGTTTTTATACGATTAATTAATATATGGATTGAGTTGTTCTCTATAACAATGATTTCTTCTTTTATTGTGTGTGACCTTGTTAGTGTCAGAAACATAATTTATGGTGTATCCCCCCGCCCTCTCTTACTGGAGTGGAATTTGAATGTTGTGAAGCTGCACATATAAAACAAATTATTGCATATGGTTAAGGAGAAGAAATTTATTCTAATGGGAACAATGAAATGCCTAGGCTGAGTTTGTTAATAGAAATCCATGAGTTCGCTCATTTATGATAGTTTGTCTCTATTGCAGATGGAGGGTAGGTTTGCTGAAGAACTTTATGCCGAAAGTTTACACCTCTCAAAACTATAGCTAGGACCGACTTGTGCCAATGATCAAGAAAATAAGTTAAATGGTAAGATTCAGTGTGGGTGAATTGATATGGAAACTCCATTGCTACATGCATTGCATGGTTTAGTTTAGTCTGTACAAAGGGTATAATAATGATTTAAACATATTGTCAGCTGGTGAAAAATAACATTAAGTAGATATCTCCTGTTTTTTTTTGTATGACTTGACTCAACACAGAACACCCTCTGCATCCATCATATGAAACTCTTGCTTGTAGTGACTAGAATTACAATTGTCTGGTATTCCTGGGTTGCACTCTTCAACTTTTTAAACAAACATCTAACTTTCAGTGTAAGGATCATACTCTGGAATTGCAATATATATAAACTATTCAAATTGGTTTTCAAACATCTTTGACATAAAGGTTGTTTTGTTGCATGTACCATGGAGTGCATGTGCTTTGTATTAATGCATCTAAGTTTTTGTTTCTCAATCTCTTGGTTTGAGGCATCTAATTGTTTATTATGATTTCAGATTGTGATGGCAATGATTTTAGCCTTGATGGTTCTTTGTGCGATGGTTCTGATGACAACTTGGATAACTCATCAGATTTGGACAGGGAGTGGCAGAGGAGGCATGACCAATTCCATACAGTATTTGTACAATTTAGAATTAATTTTCATTTTTTAAGTTTCTTACTCCTTAGTCCTTACCTCTATGAAGTGATTGGCTATTCATTTTCATTCCCCATCCTATTTTAGATTGGATATCGAGATGGTCTAATAGCAGGGAAGGAAGCTTCTGCACATGAGTGGTTGAATATCGGTTTTAAACAATCAGTCCTAACCGGTTATAGCTGGGGTGTTGTAAGAGGCATTACCAGGTAGGTATTCCGAGAGGGAAATGAGATAATTATGCAATATATTTGAGTTTTAGTACTGTGACTGGCTCACTAATATATATTTTTTAGATTTTCTTATTGGCTGTTTGCATCCTGTGAAGTGCATTTGCTTATCTCCCAGATCAGTTGAAAGAGAAGTTGGTTGAAACACTTGAAAAAAGAAATGAATTTCAAGGGCTGTATGAATCATTACATTCTTTGTCAACAGCGGATGCCCTTAGATTGTTTAATGAAGACGTCAAAGCAAAAGAACCTTCAGAACAGAGTGAACATGTAGAGGTTAGTCCCCACATAGTAGGTTTGCAGGAGCAAACTTCACATGTCTTCCATCTAAGAAATTATCATGGACAACTTGAATCCCTGATTCGTGAATCTCCTTCTATTGACGTTCATTTACCTGAAATGGAATAGATGGTGTTACCTAAATAACAATCTAGCCTAGTATTATGAGAGCTTCTTGTGGAAGATATCTTCCCTAGGCATGATTGTGAACTTATTGTACGTGCGCAAAAGAGATGCAAGTAATTTGACTACCAAAACAATAAATAAACAAAAAACATGGTAGTTATGACTTTTGTTTTTGCATAATTTAAGCGCACAGCTGAACCCAACAAAAAATAGGTTGAAAAAACAGTGGTAATTTGGTTTGAGCCATGGTTGAAAAAATAATTCTCAATATAGATCTTTATCACATTGATTTTTCATAATTTCACATTAAATTTATAATTATAACCACTTTTATAAACCGATATAGTGAAATAGTCAGCTTAAGTTGCACCTAATTGGATTTTTTTTCCTTTAAATTTATAGTTGGTCGTTCAATTCTAGTATGATCAACACATATAGTATGTCTTAATTGGCATAGATTCTTGTTTCACTTGGCATGGAGTCTTTGGTTACAAAACCTCGAAACAGTTTTTTCATTGGAGTTATTTATTCATTTAACACAATCAATCGATAGTTGTATTTCGATTATTCTTGGTTACATATAGCACATATGAATTAGTTATTCTTCTGCATGATATAAACAAATAAATTTAAGAATTTTGGAGCAAGAGTGAGTGCCCCTTATTATTATAACATAAAAGTAGTAGTGCATCAAGCACAACTTAAGAAAGTAAACACCAAAGCACAATGAACAATTTTGTGAACCAAATCCACAGAGCCTCACCGCTCCCTTGATTCTGCAAGCTGAATTGTCTCTATGCTTCAAAAATGAAGTTACTCGTAGTAATAGGCTTGCAGATAATTCCTGGAGATCAAGTTTTTCCTGGTTGTGTCACTCCACTGCTACCTTTGCAAGATAGCACTCCAACGTGTTTCATCTTCACCTGCAGACCAAGTTTTACTTGGTTAAAAATGTTGAAAACAATTGATGATAGGTGATAATGACAAAGGAGAAATCTAGTTTTAGAATATTTTTTTTACCTTAGCAGCATACATCAGCTACAAGCTTGAATAGGTCTTGCATGCGCAAAGGGTGAATTATTTCTCACATGAGTTTCGCATTGGGGTATTGACATTACTATTTCGAAAGCTTCAACGAGCAATGCCACCTTCCTTTTCCCAGCTGGAGCAAGTTTTGTGACGGTTTGTCTGAGTGCAAACTCAAGCATCCATTCATCTGCATTCTTATTGCCCATTGTTCATTCTCTACAACAATCATTTTTATCAAATTCAACAATAGTTTGTCCGGATAACCAATGTGGGAAATGACTGGTAATTGCTCTTCCTGGTGTCACAGGTACAATAATTTGATTATCCTGATAGTGGGTCTCATTGTCTTCATTTTCGCTACCGTTGGGGTGTTGCTTGTCATGGAAACTCTGAGTGCCTTCTTACATGCTTTGCGACTTCACTGGGTGGAGTTCCAAAATAAGTTTTATGAGGGCGATGGTTACAAGTTCTTCCCTTTCTCGTTTTCATTGCTAGACGATGAGGATGAGTGATGGTTTAAGATTACATTAATAAGAAGGTGGGGTTATGTAGCTTTGGACCTTTATTGATTCTTTCATTTGCTGTGACAAGTCAGTGATTGGTATCTACGGTATTGTATGTGGTGGAATCCTGGGAGTTTTTTCATCCAACGCCATTCCGTATCTTGTTTATTTATGCCATCGAGGGAATAAATATATCCCTATCAAGGGAGTAACTTTGTTTGATCTACTAGGCAGGCGTGGCCAACTGTAAAGATTATAAGATAATATTTGTATCTTTGTTTTTTGTCTCCTCTAAAAAATTACTTGATGTTAATATATGACGGTATCATAAGCTGCATAATATTGAAAATGATTTAGTATCATCATTTAAGGGAAAAAAATGTTTTGGTAGTATTGATAATTGAAGAAACAACAAATATTTGCCGGGCTATTCTGACTGACACTGAGTAGATATCACTATAAAATAGATTCTACTTTATTTTACATCATTGGTTAATCGCATACTTAGCACCAGATGTCTCTAAAATGAGTAAAAATATAAAATTAGAAAGTAAATTAAAAAAAAGTGATAGTGTATTTACCTTTAATTAGTTAAAATGGGTTTAGATCTTGATGTATTTTAATTAATTAAGGGTGATATTCTTTTATTTTTATTTTTTCATTTTTCATTTTTGTTCACTTTGAAAGAATTTTATTCCTTAATTTGTGTGTTAAAAAAATTGAATCAAGCTGAATAAACATCCTAAGCTGTCTAGTAAAAATGGCTAAAATGTAGCTTTCGTCCTTTTGAGGCCAACAACGTTGTTTAGGAACTCCGAGGGTGGCAAATTCGAGAACTGAGTCACACCGTGAATCGCGGAAGGGTCCAAGTTCTGGTGATGCTGAGTGTGGTGCAGGTATGCCTTGAACACCTTGAACCTTTAATTGTGCTCTGTCTTGTAACTGCACGCCTTCTTGAACCTACACTTGAACTTTGAGAAGTGCTGCTCTGATCTCAACCACATGTCCTCGTTAACACTTGCCGGATCAATGGGTTTGTGGCGTCCGATGAGATCGTTGAGATGAAGAAGAAGAAAAGGGATAACCCAGTCAAAACAAAACAAACGTTCGATTCATATTCAAAATGCCTGCAAGTGTGAGAATGATTTAGAGTTTGAATTTATACACAAAAGCTAAATGTCAAGGCTAAGAATGGAATTTCACATACTGGATCTATTTTGTGTTGCACCTGATAATAATACTCAAAAAGGCAGAATGAATGGCGATTACTTAGGAGTAAGGTAAGGTATACATACCTAATTACAACAACACAAACGGCTTGCTTTCGCTTTTGCTTTTGTCAGGCTTAAAGGGTGTGTTTGATATGCATTAATGCACAGGACAACATAGTACCCCTTGAGTCACATGACATCTTTTTGTCTTGTACATTGTTTGATAGATAATGGACAACATAAGTAAAATAATATTAATTTTACTGTGATACCCTTTATAATATATATTATTATATATTAATATATAATATTATTAATATATATTATCAATATATGTAACTAATAGGCAATATATAATATATTTTATAATATATGTATATTATGATAATATATAATTACTACCATAATAATATTATATATATTACTAATATGTGTTATATGATGTTAACATGTTCTCTCTCTCTCTCTCTCTCTCTCTCTCTCTCTCTCTCTCTCTCTCTCTCTATATATATATATATATATATATATATATATATATATATATATATATTACAACATGACCGGATTTTGCAAGTAAGGGGTATTCTTTGAGTTGGGTTTTCTTGTTCTGTTAAAGGGGAGAATTGGTTGGATGTTAATCCTAAGACATTTTTGGTATTTTGGATATTTGTGGGGGTAGATTTTGGTTGGGCTATTTGGGATCTTGATCATCCTCAGAGGATGAGTCAATAGAAGATTCAGTTTCATAGAGCAATATTTTTTAAATTTGCCCTTTGATATCTTCATCCATTTTTAATTCTTTAATTTTCTGCTTAACTCTGCAATCTCTTGCCATGTGTCCTACACGGCCACATTTATAACAAATTATGTTTTTATTAAAATCTTTATTTTTATTATAAAATTTATTTTGAGGTTTTCTTTTAGTAAAAGTTTTTATGGGTTTTTTCTTTTGGTGTTTTTCTATTATACCTTTTATAGCTTCTGAACTGTTGTGGTTTTACCCTTCTCTCTTTAGAAGGAGGAGTTAATTTTTCATATCCAAATTGTTCACAAAAATGTACGGAGTTATTAATGGAGTTATTAAAGGATTCTTTAATTTTTTAGAAGAAGATTCTTCTTTTCGAGGCAGATCACTATCTTCCGAAGTGCTTGCCACTTGGTATAAAAGTTGATTTGTATAATTTAATTGATGTTAGGAGTCCACATATCTCCTTGAATTATTTGTATTAGTTTGCCTTTATCCTTCAGGAGTTCTAAAGGATAAGGATCTAGTAGAATTACTTCTAGTAAATGGAGCAAAACAAATAGAAACATTACCAGATTACGTCTTTGAAAAAATTTGAGAGAGAGGGGGGAGAGGGAGGGAGAGGGGGAGAGAGAGGGAGGGAAAGTAATGTAATAAGGATAATTTTGTCTTTTTTGGTAGTCTGTCCATGGGACAAAAAGTTGTCCCATGGTTTGGTGTGGGACAAAATTTTGGGTTTTTGTCATATCCCTCACCCCTTTTTTTTCTGGTCCCCTGACCACTTTCCAAATCAAACATGAGACAAAAATTTTGTGTTGTCCAGTCCCTATATTTTTGCAAATCAAACGCACCCAAAGAGTTGCAGTTAGTTAGTTAGTTGTTATTTTTTATATGATATTTTAACTTTGGGTTGCTACCTACACCCCCCCCCCCCCCCCCCACATGCTCCATCCACTTCTACACATTTAATTCTGGTTCCTGAAATGACATTTTTACCCCTGTGAAATTCGAAACCCGGTCTTCTCCTTCTTCTCCATCAATACACACCCCCTCTCACTTTGCCTTTTCCTTCTTTGTTCTTCTAATTTTCTTCGGTATGCACCCCACCCATTTTTCCTTCTTTCTTTCTTCTAATTTCTATCTATGTATGACGTTGATGCATCTGATTTAATTTTTGGTTTTGTTTTTTGCTTAGTGTTTGGGAAAAATGAGTTGATGCATCCAGTTTAATTTTCATTCGAAGTTGAAGCCGTCCTTTTTGTTTGGCTTCTTTTTATATCTCGTGCAACGTGAAGTAATTAACATCCAGGAAGATTTTATATACAACTTTAGTCCAGTCTAAGTCTAGCCTTTACACTTCATCACATATATATGTGGGTAAACTTAACATAATTAAGGTGAATTCTTCGATACCTTGCCAAATTTAAGTGTAACATTTACCCTTCCTAGTTGGCCCAACTAGAAGGTGCCAAGTCAGTTTTAGTTTGACACTTCATCATTGAATAGGACAGTCCATAATTATTTGTTAAAAAACCCTTCAGGTTTTATCTTTTAATTTTAAATCCACAAGGTCCTATCTGCAAAATGTGACTTCTGAAATATGGACCTATCCATAAGAACTTTGCTGCTGTCCATTTCAA
The DNA here is from genome assembly GCA_030762895.1 of Sophora flavescens. Taxonomy (NCBI): domain Eukaryota; kingdom Viridiplantae; phylum Streptophyta; class Magnoliopsida; order Fabales; family Fabaceae; genus Sophora; species Sophora flavescens. The sequence goes on from CM061065.1 coordinate 1,015,568, forward strand.
ATTACATTCCACATGTAACCTTTCCTCTTCCAACCTCCAATGTGGACTCAACTAGACACGGCCAGTAACAATATCCTAGACTTCACAGTCCGATTAGAATCGAACTGCTCTGATACCACCAAATGAGACACCCCGTCGTACCCCATTGTATTATTAAATTAGAACCTTATTATGTATTTACTTAATCGCGCGCTTATCGTTGAAAATACGTAAAAATTAAAACTTGATTTAACCAATCATATAACTTCTGCAAATTAAACACACCAAGGTTGTAATATATAAATACACACATGTTTATTTATTACATTACCAAAACACTGTTGAGGGTATCCTCTCAGTAGGATCCCTCACAGGCATATACTTAAACAAAAGTTGTGCTTAGCGGAAAATATAAAACGTCTCAAGAGATGCACTGGCCATAGACTTACTAGACCCTAATCACCATGGGTCACAACTCGACCTCCGACTTCCGGTTCATAGGGAGTTCCATCCAACCCCTCTTCGTTCAGCTCAGTCACAGGGTCTTCAAGTACGGTCTCATAAAAGATAAAATAAAACATACCGAAAGATACAGGGGATAAGAAACAGTTCTATCATCAAAAGTGGAACAGAATACATAGAACATAATATAATAATAGCCACAGACACGCATCACTCAAAATCAACAATCATCCGCATTAAAGTGTTGGCTCCTTCTCCTAGGCACAACGACCTTACAGAACATAGTTTCACTATGTGTTTAGGCAAAATTGTCGGAAAATGCATTCTTCTCGTCTTTCCATCGAATGACATCTTAATTCCATCAGAATCCTTTCCACGTGCTTTCTCATATGCTAGAAGTTCTTAACATCGAGCGGAAGTTCTCAAGCAACCTTTCATCTTTGTGTAAAGATATCTTAAAACAATTTGTTTAAAATTCCTAACGTATTATGAGATTAGAACACAAGTCCAATTATTCATTTCTCTGTACTTTTCTAATTGAGCCTTTTTCTTTGGATTTCAAGAAAACAAATCATTTTGAGTCCATTAAATTTTATGGAATATGGATAATGAATTATCCATACTTTATGACATAAGGTCGTGTTCCACCCCACGTCATAAATTATTGCGTTCGTATTTTCACTAAGTCGTTTTTGACTTAGGTTTTTTTGCATTTTACTGTAAAAACTCTTCTTTGAAGATGAAAATCCTTGATCAGCCTCTGGTTGGCTAGTTTTTAACTAGTAAGACCATAGGTTTTATTCGAGTTTATTCTCGTTTTCGCCCAAATTTGGATGTGATTGTCTTCAACCAACATTTTGAGTCTCTAAAGTAGTTTTAGGTTAATTTAGTTGATTTAGAGTCAAATAAAGCACTTACTGCTATTTCCTGTTTTCAGGTTAATAAAGAGAAGCAATTCTGGAGTTTTCGCCCCGCGAGAGGCTGCTCGCCTCGCGAGCCTGAAGACCAGCACGAGCAACAACAGTCACCCTCTCTGGCTCGCCTCGCGAAACATGTTTCGCCTCGCGAGCGACCGCAACCCAGAATCTGTATTTATAGTCTGTTTTAGGGCAGAACTGACGTATATCTTCTTTTTCTTCTTCTTTTTGGTTGACGACTGCGAATTAGGTTTAGTGCTTTGTTTTTCCTTTGTAATGGAGAACTAGTCTCCTTCGATTGATCTACTGTAATCGGGTTCCATTGAGGCTTGAGGTTTTGTAATTCCTAAACTTAATGCTTTTCTCTTTCAATATTCGTTCTATATATTCTGTTTGCTTAATTCAGAATTGTATAGAGTATGTATTGATTTGTTTCGATGATTGTGTGTTCCTAAACTTAATCGCGTTTGCTTAATTCGCGTGCGTTCAATTCGTGTTTGCTTAATTCACGAAGGGCTTAATCTGTTTGCTTAATTCGGAATTAGGAACATATGTCTCGTAGCGTCGGTTTCTCTTGTTAATTGATGTTACAATCGAAAAGAGATTAGAATCCGCTTAGGGCTTGGATTTATATGAACCGATGATAGTGGGAAACCGAGAACAGTAGGTTGATCGTTTAGCTTATTTGGTAATTGTTTAGTTTGCATAGTTTTTTTGCTTTGTTTTCTTAATTTAATTCCATATCCAAACCCCCCAAAACTGACTTTTCTGTTAACAACAACCCAAGAGTGCTTGTGAGACGATACTCGAGTTGTCGCCCCCTATCTACATATTTTTACAAACCGCTCGCTTTATAACGCGTGCACGACAGCGTGTCAATCCTTTTGGCTTAAAATCAAAACCTTTAGATAAAATCAAATAAATTTTCAAGAATAATTTCCATCAAAGATACATAGGAATCAATTTCTCAAAACATTTGCTCCAAAATCCTTAAAAACTTTTAACGACGGTTTCGGCGCTTTTTATTGAATTTAGGCCCAAAAGCCATATTTTTGAAAACATGGTTCTTCACCTCAAATGTATTGCTCTCCTAGGTTATATTACTCATATGAAAATATTGAAACACTGATTTTACATCTAAATCTCCATTTATACATAATTTCTAAGAATTTGACCGAACGTCGTTAATTTTGAAAATCGCGTAAATTCTTTTTCAACGATTTTACACTCTAATAGTCCAAAACTCATTTTGGATTTTTAGAACAGTTTAATAGGTATGAAAAACATTTTCTAACTGTACAATTACATAATTTTTTGAAAATTACAGTTTAGTCCCTAAACTTTCATTAATTACAAAAAGGTCCTTATTCACTTAAAACCTTGTAACATTTTTTATGAAAAAAATTAGGAAAAAATAGATTTTTAAAAATAACAAAAATGAAATTAATTAAAAAATATAAATTAATTAGAAAAAAATTATATCTAAAACAAAATTGGAAAAAATATATTCAAAAAAAATAGAAAAAAATAAAAAAAAGTAAATTAGTAAAAAAAAATTAGAAAAAAGCATATAAAAATATTTTTAAAAAATTAGGAAAATAATAATTAGAAAAAAATATTCAAACAATTAGAAAAATAAAATTAATTATAAAACCAAAATATTCTAAAAAATCAATTATAAAATAAACATTTTAAAAAAAGTAAATTAGAAAAAAAAACTAATTCAGAAAAAAAATATTATAAAGAATATATGTTTAAAAAATAAATAAATAAATAAATTTAAATAATTCAAAATAATCTACCTGTTGACAACTCCTTCAACTGTTACAGGAACAGTAGAAGAAAAGTTGTTAATTGATAAAATGATATACATATTGAATATTAAAATATATTAATTGGTTCGGTTCTAAAATAACCGAATTAATGACCATTGGGTTTGATTCAATTCGGAGTCGTGCATAAAAATGAAAAAAACGAACCAATTTAATTGGTTGACTCGGATTTTCAAATTCATTGAATTATTGGTTTGAGTATTACGACCCTAAACTTTTTCGAAGAACAGGGTAGCTTTGCTACCTTTCCTGACTAAAAATATTTAAAAAACAAAAAAAATCATAAACTTTAAAAAGTCTATAACAATATCCGAACCAATTAAAATTGGTTTGGTTTGATTTGGTTCGAACCGGAAAATATTAAATATATATATAAATAAAAAATATTAAATTATATATACATTAAAATATAACTATATAAAAATTAAAACATCAAGAACATAACAACTCTACTTTTGCTGTTTGCCAATTTATGATTGGTTGACAGTATAAAAAAACTTTACACTATCAGTGTATACAAATAAATTCAAAAAAAAAAGTATCAGCAAAAAAAAAATTATTAGGAAAAAAATTAAGAAATTAAGGAAAACGTAAAAAAAAGGTAAAAACTAAAAAAATAATATAAATAATTTATTGGTTGACAGTGTAAAAAAACTTTATACTGTTAGTTTATACAAATAAATTAAAAAAATAAAAAGTTAAATTATAAAAAAATTAAAAGCAAAATAATTAGAAAAAACTTTTATGAAAATAAATATTTTAAAAAAATTAAGAAAAAAATCAATAAGAAAAAATAGATTTAAAAAAATTGTAAAATAAAATTAATTATAAAACATATAAATTAATTACAAAAAAAATTATATTTTAAAAAAATTAGGAAAAAATATATTTAAAAAAATTAGAATAAAATAAAAAGAATTAAATTAGGAAAAAAAATTAGAAAAAAATATATATAATGTATTTTTTAAAAATTAGGAAATAAATAATGAGAAAAAATATTCAAAAAATTAGAAAAATAAAATTAATTATAAAAGAAATTTTTTTTTTAAAAATCAATCATAAAGTAAACATTTAAAAAAAAGTAAATTAGAAAAAAACTAATTCGGGAAAAAAGTTTAAAAAAATATTATATAGAATATATGTATAAAAAATAAATAATTAAATTGAAATAATCCAAAATAATCCATCGTTTGACAACTCCTTCAACAGTTAAAGGAATAATAGAAGAAAAGTTGTTAATTGATAAAGTGATATACATATTGAATATTAAAATATAGTAATTGGTTCGGTTCCAAAATAACAGAATTAATGACCATTGAATTTGGTTCAATTCGGAGCCGTGCATAAAAAAGGAAAAAACGAACCAATTTAATTGGTTGATTCGGATTTTCAAATTCGTTGAATTATTGGTTGGAGTCTTACTATCGTAAACTTTTTCGAAGAACAAGGTAGCTTTGCTACATTTCTTAGCTAAAAATATTTTTTAAAAAATTATAAACTTTAAAAAGTCAATAACAATATCCGAACCAATTAAAATTGATTTGTTTTGATTTGGTTCGAACCGAAAAATATTAATATATATATATATATATATAAAATATTAAATTATATATACATTAAAATATAAGTATATAAAAATTAAAAATCAAGAAAATGACAACTCTAATTTTATTGTTTGCCAATTTATGATTGGTTGACAATGTAAAAACACTCTACACTGTCAATGTATATAAATAAATTCAAAAAAAAGTATTATAAAAAATAAATTATAAGGAGAAAATTTAAAAATTAAGGAAAACGTAAAAAAAAGATAAAACTAGAAAAATAATATAAAAAAAATTAAATAATTTTTTTAAAAAAATTAAATTGTTTAACAAAAAGAAAAAGAAATTTTAATTTTTACAAAAAATCTAATTTTTTTTAAAAAAATTATAAAAAGGCAAAAAATCATAGTGATGACGTGTGTATGTACTGTAAAATTGTCTATCCAACTTTTATATTAGTATAGATTTCCGATATTAAAGAACAGTAAATATCGAGGTGTTACAATACTACCCCTCTAAAAAGAATTTTGTTCCCGAAATTAACTCTTCTAAGGAAAACGAACACGAACCCCGTCCTTTTATTTCGTACCCCAGATTCATAACATTCATGTTTCTCAAAACGTGGTGTGAATTATTTCATAAATTAGACTGTCGCTTTGACTTATACTGTATTCACTAAATTACCCTATAAAACAAATTAGGTAAATCCCTTTAAAACTCTCAAGACGTGAAGCATACTCGAATAATTCGAATGTCAATAAAATGAAATACAAAAATTTCCGATAGATTTGGAAATTTGAATGATTCAAAACTATGACTCTCAGTAACGGTGGTGATTCTAACACACCGATGGTAAATAAGAACTCAGAATTTGAACAAAGAATTTTCAAGAGAAAATAATCTCTAGACTTTACTCTCTTAAGAAGAAATAAAGTAGAATGAATAGAAAAACAACGGATATTCTTTATACAAAAAGTATCTTTAATAGGTTCCTGAATGTAAAAATGCGTTGTACACCCACATATTTATAAACGTGACCCTAATAAAGTTCCTTCCTCAATAGAAACTTCCTTCAAAAGACAAAATTTGAAGATGATAATTTTCTTAATTTCCAAGAGTCTAGATTTTAAATCAAAACTTATCTTATTCTTTAAGAGAGCAACAATAAATTTTTGTGAATTCCTGCACTCGAGGTAATTATGATTTAGTTGACTTAAAAAAAAAATTGATGTGAATTGTCAAAATTTCATTTGCCAAAAAATTTATAACTTTTCACCCACAATGGTAACAAAATATGATCCGCAAAAGATCATTCTATTTTCAATTGCACTCATTTGCGAAAAAAGCAAATGGTCAAGTTTACAAAACCCAATTCTCAACAACAAGGAAATATCCAAATAGATTTTCCCAACCAGTATGAGTTATCAAGAAACTATAAAGATAATTGCATTAAGGAATAAAATAAGAATGCAATTCTGATTGTGCCGCATGAAACTTAGACAACAAAAGATGCGACGATAAAACTCAACCAACTCAAACATGTTGGCGACAACATAGGTAGTACGTAGATAAATACATAGAGTATTTTACACATCCATAGAAAATCAAGAATGATTCTCCACTGAATTAACAATATAGTCAAAAGTCTACTTTCTATGACATACTTCACTTAAAGATATTTATTTAATTGTTATACTTCAGTCCTACTTGTTGTGAAGATTTTACCCGTTAACAACCACCCACGTAGTCAAACTTTAAATATTGGTGGACTACCTCCTCTTGCACAGTGTTCTCTAATCGAATCTTGTCCGTGATCTCTCGGCTAAGGAACAAAGAAAAGAAAGTTTGTATTGGGAATTGATATATTTAATGCTTGAAGAACTTAAATACTTAGTTTTCCTATGAAAACTTGCTTCTTATGATTCCTTGAAGAGTGCCCTTATGACACTCGTTAGCATACCCTAATAAATAAATCAATTCTCACAAAAAACTTGTTTATAGTATTACTTATTCCTATATTATTTGTAATAAAAAATTAAACTATTTATAGATACTAATTAGTTGAGCTAGTAAATATTTTTGTAGTTAATTGCCATATTTTAGTATCAAACCTTATTTTGTCCTTACCCCTTTTCTCTCCCGGGTGAGTAAAAACTATTTACATCCTGAAATATCAAGTATTTATCATATTAACTACGCATTAAGAAAAACTTTTAAGATAACAAGTAATAAAATAACATATTTTCATAAATTTTTATTATAGTAATTTTTATATTATCAATCAATTATATGCATAATTAAATTATAGTATCAAATAGTTAAAAATTTAAACATCGAAAGTATATTTAAAAATTAAACTACCTAATGAGTACATATTCTGCAGTGTTATCAAATAAAATGGCGATTATGCACAGTTACTGAATATCTAAATTAAAAATAAATTGTGATACTGATTACGGTACAAATTTCTAACTTTAATAAACTCGCAACTCTTTCTGACTATATATGCCAAATGATCGGATAAATATTATAAGAGAACTTGTTATATGCTTTTGTATGAAAGCATTTGGAGATTTACTGAGCAGATATTCTCCACCTTGGCAATTCAATGTCTTGGATGAAGCACTAAAATTATCAAAATTCTACTATCATTTTTTGGGGTATGCATCTTCAAAATTATATTGTCCCCATGAATTATGAACTCCCTCTCTCACACAGACACACTATTTTAAATGAGATGCAAGCTCCTGGTTGATATGATTTCTCCAATGTGTTGTTTAAATTGTTTAGGTTTATGATATTAATCAAATGATACCAGCGTTTTAAATTATTCTGTTGCCACTGCATAATGCATGGCTTTATTAGAGTATTTAAAACCTGACAATCTGGGTAAGTGTTACATCTCCAACTACGTCCTACCTACTTGTCTAATTGGAAGCCATTCGCATAAAGTTCGTATGTTGAATAAAAAGGCCAGACCATAAAACACAAACCAAAAACAAAATTGAGTGACAATAACCCGGAGTTCATTCTGAAAGGAACAAGAGCCAAGAAAACTAATCAAATGCCAAATGTCACTATCGACGCCCTCTTCTACCATTCCCACGTTTCCCTCTCCCACGACCGCGAAACGCTGATCTATCTGGCTTAAGCCCCAAGGATTGAACTCCCCTCCTTTTCTGGTGTGGCACTTCTTTATCCTCCTTATCTTCCTTGTATCTGGTTGAGTTTCTTGTGGCGAAAGTGATTTCCCGTGATCCACCTGGACCCTTCTTAACACCATCTGGGATACGAGAAGATCGTTGGTCATCTTTGAGAGCTGCCACTCTATCTCCCAGAGGAAGTGAATCTTCCCTTGCAAGTGACTTTTGGCTCCAGATAGCCACTGCATGCTGCTCATTCTTAATTTCATACATTCTGCATATTATGTAAAATGTTTTCCGATAGTTAGGAATCCGAAGATATAGAAGAAACTAATATTGTACAAAATCTCTTGGATAAAGAAAACTACGTTCATTGATTAAAAAAATTTGAATAAAATGCGTCAAATCATGAAGGACCAGCCTATTTCTCTTGTAAAGAGAAAGAAGCATTACAAATTGGTAACAGATTCTCACCTAGGAACCCAGGTTTTCTCTTTATGTGCATTTTCAAATTCGTCCGATGCTGATGATGATGTTGATGCATCGGAGTCACCTAAACTTTGATCGTCACCAGACATCACGGGTTCAAAATGTTCCTTTAACAGGGATGTTTGCTTCTTAGAAGAACCCATGGGATGTAAAGCCATATATTCTTGTGAGGACTCCTTAATCTCATAATCCTGAAATCGAAAGAGAAGGATTGATGGTCACAAAGAGAACGGCTCGTTTAAAGACAACATAAACAAACAAACTGCATAGATAAGCCAAATTTCCCATCACGCGCCTTCAAAATTTTTTATGATGTAGTTGAATTTGAAATTTTGGTTGTCAGAACTTTTAGGCATAAATTTACGGAGCATCCATAAGAAACTTAAAGAAGATATGCTCAACGGGAAAAAAAGTGATGTATGCCAACATTTCAATAATCTTTAATAAGTTCCAATATGTGCTTTATATCCAATTCAGCCCATCAAGGACAATGGTAAGTTATAATGTTTAAATATTGTCACAGTTACGAGAGGTATCGTGAAACTTCACTTGCTAGGAGTAGGATAAAAAGGGCTGAAGAGAGAGAGGATAAAGTCATTAAAAAGAATAAAACAACTAGCACATTTCAGATCATAGTACATCATTAGTAAATATTGCTTCAAATCGCTCATCTTGAAGATCTTGCATGTTAATCCCTTTCTTTTTCTTGGATTCCTTTTTAGTTTCACCATCATCAGCATCTCGCTTCTCATTCTCAGCTTCTTCACTTTCAAGGAGGCGAGCTGCAAGGGCCCGATTAACCTTGGGTAATCTTTTCCTGATCTGCAAGGAAAACGATTGAGACGTGGCTATGGATTAATATTCCAGTCTAAACCGTGTAATCACCCAGAACTATGTTAAGAACATAAAATGATTAGTGAAGGAATCAACCGTAATTTGTGAGGCACGTTCAGCTTCCATTTTTTCTTGCTTCTGCTGTTCTATATAAGCTTCATATTCAAAAGGATCTGCCAGTGCTTTTGCCTAAAAAAGAGTTCATGTATCATATGATTCGACAAAAACAGAATAATCTAGGAGGTCTAGCAACATCTAAGAAAAATAACTTCAATATAAAGACGATCATTACCTTAATTAAGATACAATAGTTTTTTTTTTTAATGAAAGCTGAACATTTATTAGAGAGAATCGAGGTAAAGTACAACTAAGGGGAGGATGAAAAATCCTCCAAAACAGAAACAATAGATCACACCATAGAGAAGGTAAAAAATCAAGATTCAAGCAAAGCTACCTTGTCTTTCTGCATATAAGAAATGTAAACTCCCTTGAAACAACCATGAAAAGCTTCAGAAAGAAGCCACAGACACAACCCTACCCCAACCCAAATTTAAGGACAGAAACTGATGGGACCCACGGAGCAAAAGGCCCAAATAAAGCATTGCATGGGTTGACAGGTTCTAGAAAGGAAAATGCCGAAAAGGGGGGTCCAAGGGAGAGTTAGTTAGTGACATGGCATATGGACCATGTAGGCACCACATGGGGAAGGATTCTGTTAGCATTAGGGGATTTAATAGGATTGTATGGGGAAAGGGAAAACATTCTGGATTAGTTTGGGTAGAACCTTACGATTTTGGGCAGAGAGAGAATCCTCTCTTCTGTAGGAGCTTGGCTCTATGGCAGCGTGAAGTCCCTTCCACTGTATTTCCCTTATTTTCAGAAATAATACTCACATTTCCTCTCTATTATTGAGTTGTTTGTTACTTAATTACTTGCTGTAATTTATGGTTCCTATCAGAACGACCCTTAAGATTTGAGCATTCTCTCCTACGAAATACACAAACAATAACAATAAAATCAGTTTTCCACTAGGAGGGATCAGCCTCCAACCAAATACAACATAGACATAAAAAAAAGTGCACATTGACAATTTTGGCCTCCTTGTAGATTAATTATTTTTTCTTTTATTAAAGGTTCTTGCAATTATTTTTCAATTTTAGTATAAAGAATTTCTTTTTGGAGAAATCCTATTTGATTTTCTTTTCTACGAATAACAGATAGAAAATTCTTTTATTCCAAATTATCTTTTATATTATTTAGTTCTTTTGTTTTTATTGGATTTAAAAATTCAAAAAGTATTTCTTGATTATCTTTTACAGTTATTATTCCTTCTTCGGAGATCTTAAGAGGACAAAGTTGGGTTATAAAAGGAGTTCCTAAAATTATTTGTTTTGAAGTATCTTTAACAAGGAGGAATGAGCTTTTAAAGCAGACTCCCTTGTTACAAATACTTGCTTTTTCTAACTTATAATTTACTTGTAATTTTTTATTATTTGCAGTGTATAATTTTTGAATTGTTTTTTGATAATATTGCGTAGGAATAAGACCTTCTCGTATACAATTAAGGTCGGCTCCTGAATCGACCAGGGCAATGAAAGGTTGATGAAAAGATTTATTGATTTTTAGATTGATTTTCACATGTCACTTTTGTTGCATTGTTTTTATTCTTAAAAAGAAGTTTGTTTCTTCATTGTAGAGAGTATCAAACTCTCTTTCTTCATCAAATTGCTGTGTGGAAGAAGAATTGGAAATAGTTTTTCCTTTTCCTCCTTTCCCTAAGGATTTTGAAAAATTTTGTTGCAAAATTTTGTATTTATATTTTAAATCAGCAATTTCATTTTTTAGAGTTTTAACTTCTTTGTAAAGAAATGAAAGACTTATTGGTTCTTGATTAAAAGAGGATTCAAGGATTGTCTGAGGATTTGATATATCTTTTAAATTATAGCCTTTAAATTCATTATTAGTTACTTCTTGAGTTTCTAATTCTTTATATTTTTCAAGCATTGCCAGTTTAACTTGTGGGTCCTCAATCTGACCAACTAGGTCAAGAAGGACTCTTGCTTCTTTGGAAATAACATTAATTGCAAATTTACAATCACAATCATCTCCAAGACAACCACAACTTAAACATCCTGCATCAGAATCAGAAGATGTTTCTTGATTCTTATAGATTATCTCTTGTTCATCCTCGGAGGATGAATTAGTAGAGGATTCTGTTTCGTATAGAAGTATTTTAGCTATTTGTTCTTTTATTTCATCTTCCATTTTAAGTTCTTTAATTTTTTGTTTGACTCTGCAGTCTCTTGCCATGTGTCCTGCACGACCACACCTATAACATTATATTTTTCTTAAATCCCTTATTATAAGTTTTATTATAAGGTTTACTGTAAGTTTTATTCTGAGGTTTCTTATAAGTTTTAATAGGCTTTTCCGTAGATGTTTTCCTATTAAATCCCTTATAATTTCTAAATTTCTGAGGTTTTGCCCTTCTCTGTTTTGAAGGTGGAGTTAATTTTTCATAACCAAATTGTTCACAAAAATTACCTAATTCTTTATTATTAGTCTTACTTTCAAATTTAGCTTGTCTATGCATTTTAATATCAGTGCAAAACTGCAAACCTGTTTTGTTTATTATTGATATTATTCTTCCATAAGTTAATTCCTCTAAGGGAGTACCTGGGTATTCATGTTTAATTTGAGATCTTACCTTTTGAGCAAAGTTTTTGGGAAGACCAGAGATAAATCTATCTTTACAATATATTTCTCTACAATTTGTTCTTGTATAAATTTTTGTTAAAAAATTATCTTTATACCATCTAAATTCTCCAAGAGTTGGACAATAAAGATTATTTAATATTTCAAGGGACCTATCTGCAAAAACATTAGCGTCAGCAATAAACGCTTGAGATATTGCAAATATTAGGGCTTCCACCTGTTGATCTACATGTTGGGAATTTGCGTATAAAACAAAATAAAACGCAGCGGAAAAATTCCCATCGAAGGATCCTTGCAAATGGTCATGATTCATGATTAGAAGGTTTACCTCTTGAAGCGATGGCTGTTGGTTGAAATTCGTCTATCATGAACACCGCACGAACGGTGTCTCCAAGGTATCCACACGAGCAGATTCCGTGAACGTCCAACGTCACGAACCCGAAGCGTCTCTGTCTTACAGTGCTAGCTTCAAAACCGAGACCCACTGTTCACTCTTACTCTCTATGTGCGGCTAGGGTATCAACCATGTGGGCACAACAACTTAAGTGGTCTACTTATAATAGCGCCTCCTTAAGTGAGTTAATGAGCAACATTTGACCTAAGCCCATGTACTATGCGCTAGGCCTAATTAGGAAAGTCCAACTCTCCTTTTAATGCTTCTTTTAATCCGCTCTTATGTGTGTGACCCTATAGGTTCCCAAAACGTTAGTAGTAATATTAAATCCCATTTAATATTACAAACAGTGAGCGGTATCTAGCAATACATCACTGCTACCTAAGTAGTGAGAAAGTCAGTGATTTGACGAAACCTTTCTGTGACAAATATTCATGTGCATTATTATCCCTTTGTCCATATATCTATATTGAACACAAGACATAGAATGTGTCACCCTTGTATGGTTCAATATCATGTTCCCTGATACCCGAGTAGACTTAACAACAAATGAGGTCAATATCTCATATTGACTCATTTCAGCACGGCCATGCATTTTACAGTCTCACTCTATCAGGGGGCCCACAGATATTACTCCTGTTATGTAGGAGGGACAAATTCCATCTAGGTCACTCACATCCCTCTGCATGGCTCGTGGTATGCCCAATGACCATCTTTATAATCATCCTATTACTGATGATGTTTGACGATATTAAAGCACACGACTCCTCATGTAGGGATCGTAGTGATTTCAGGTCGAAGGATTGCATACACCATTGTCACTATGAGAACTACTTATGACACTCACATAACGCTCCATGTAGTGTTCTCATGGTGGGTCAATCCAGTACATCATTACCTTAATGTGTACCTATGTGGCGACTCGATATCTCATATCCATGACCCGTGAATATGGTCATCAGTCTGCACACATAATAGTCTCAATTGTATTATTATTGTCCTTATTAATAAAATACTTGACTACGGATATTTAAGAATAGGATTTCATTGTTCAATAGTGTCTCACGATCAAGTCATATACTTGATATTCTATTAAACTGAAATTTCCATTCTAAGGACTTTATTATGTTTAAACAAGTAACACAATAAACTGGAATGCCTCATATCATATATATAGCAAGATACAAATGTAAGTCTAAGAAAATACATTGGCCTCTAGGGCTTACACCAACACTACAGGGTATTCAACAGGTTGACCTTGTTCATTATTTCTTATTTCGGTTTTTGTAAAAGAGAGAACAGTTTGTCTATCCGCTTCTCTTAAATTATTATCCCACCATCCTTTAAGGCTTCCTGTGAAACCTTGGATTAATAATTTAACTGTACTTAAAGCATTATTTCTTTTTGCTCTATAGGCAGTAGCTGCCATTGACATTTCTTCTAGTTTTCTCATTATTTGATGTTTTGAGAAACCATCTATATTCCATTCAACAATTCCTTCTCCAGTGTATTGAGAGGCATTATCTAACATATTATCTTCAAATTGTATGTCAGGCAAAGTAGGCTTGTGATAATAATTTGTTGAAGTGGGATAGGTTCTTGAAGTATTTTTTATTTTATTAACTACATCAATCTCAGTATCATCAAATTGTTTTTCTAGTTCAAGTATGTCTTCATTTTTTATCACATTCAATTTTGATGATGATAATTTTAATGAAGATAATCTTTTATTAATTTCATCCAGGAGTTCACTACTAGACTCTTTTCCTATTTTAATATCTTTTATTTCTGAATCAGATAATTTGTAAGGAGTGATTAAAGACTTTTCTAATTTTTTAGAAGAAGTTTCTTCCTTTTGGGGAAAATCATTTTCTTTAGAAGTACTTGCAACTTGATATAAAAGTTGATTTGTAAAATTCAGTTGATGTTGAATATTTTTTATATCATTTCGAGTAGGGTTTTGGATTGTCAAAGTTTTTGTATCTTCTTTCATGGTTTTGAAAGGAGATGCAGTTATTTCGACATTGTCAACATTTGGAAAAGTTATTTCTTCCAATGGTGGAATTACGGAAATAACCTCTTTACCCTTAGTTGTTTTCCAAATTCTTTTGGCAGAGTTTAAAGTATTCAATTCTAAATTTTTAAAACAGTGATTTTCGAACCATGTGAAGTAGGGATTAGTGTCATCCTCTACCTCCTCTAAATAAGCAAAATAGGCTTCCCTATATTGCCTTATTTCAGGTTGAGAAAATGTTGAGAAAAACCATTTTCTTTTTAATTCAAATTCAGGTTTTAAAAATTCTTTCTGTAGTTTCTGTCGATCAATGTAAAATTTTGTTATTACAAAACACTGATTTGGGGTTTCAAAACTTTGATTTATTTCAGATAGAGTCGGAGACTCTCTCTGAGTAACAGGTTGAACTGTTTGAGGTGTTTCAACCCTGTATTCTGGTTGGGGAGTAACAGGATGATCTCTTACTCCTGCCAATCTTAATGAATGAAATGAATCCATTGATTTTCTTGAATTAGTTTGCCTTGATCCTTCAAGGGTTCTGAAAGATCTAGTAGAATTACTTCTACTAAATGGAGCAAAACTGATTGAAACATTCCCAGATGCATATTCAACTGGGATTGTCATTTGAGAAGGTTCTGGCTCCTCTGGAGGCAGAATCTCTTGTAAATTCCATTCTAAATTTCTAGAGACTTCATTATGGTTAAGTCTCTTGGGAGTAACAACATTTGATTTTTCAAGATTTACTTGCAAAAGCAAAGTATCTTCTTTTGAAGAAATATTTAAAGCTTTTGGAGAAATATTTGTTTTCATGACCTTGTAATATATTTTGTATATTACTGCCATTGTATAGGAATTGGGATTCCAAATTCCTTCTTTTATTTTAATATCCAATTTGATATTATGTTTATTCCTTCCCAAACTTTCCAGGGACATAGTATAATTTGGAAAATTATTGAAAAAGGTTGGACCATCATGAAGATTGGTCTCAATAATTGATAATACTTGATCCTCGAACCTTGCAGGTCGAGTATCTCTTAAGCATACACACACAGGTGTGTCTATGCCTAATCTATGTAATGGTTTAATTGCAACTTGTATTAAACCGATGTGCAAAAATTTATATTTTTGTTTATGTTCTTTAAGCATAGATTAATTCAAGAGATTTAAACTCTCTTGAGTTTTATCTACCTTAATTGTATATTCTGTTGTTTTAATTATGAAATCAGATTTAAATTTATCCATTAACTTAGTTTTATAAATTTCAGATACATTAATTGAAGGTATACTCCAATTATGTAGCTTTTGTTCAATGTCTGGTAAAATTATTTGTTGTTCATTAATTAATGATGAATTCAAACTTTCACTAGTACTTGGTTTATCTAATTCATCAATTTTTTCTTCACCCTTTCTTGAAACCATCTTCAGAAGGCTAGACATGATAACCTTACCCTAATGATCTAGTACCTATATCAGAGACTGGATTTCCTTACCGACACCGGGACCACCAGGCTTACCAACGGATTTACTGCCCTGTTCGTTGGGCTTTACTACCGGGAACACCCTTCAGGCTGACCAACACTGCATAGAAGGAAAACTCAAGACTGATATAAGTACCAGAGCACTAAGGCTCTGATACCAGAATGCCAATGTGGATCATCTCAAAGAATTAGTAAATAGAAATTGATAAAATCAGAGTAAATCAGAGTATAAATGAAAGTATCTTCATCAAACTATTTGTTTTATTTCAAAATATTGAGGGGAAAATTACATCAGAGAAACTTAAAATTATTTGAAGAGACTTATATATATATATATATATATATATATATATATATATATTTATATATAACGTTTACGTCTTTGAAAAAATTTGAGAGAGAGAGGGGGGAGAGGGAGGGAGGGAAAGTAATGTAATAAGGATAATTTTGTCTTTTTTGATAGTCTGTCCATGGGACAAAAAGTTGTCTCATGGTTTGGTGTGGGACAAAATTTTGGGTTTTTGTCATGTCCCTCACCCATTTTTTTGTCCTGTCCCCTGACCACTTTCCAAATCAAACACGAGACAAAAATTTTGTGTTGTCCAGTCCCTATATTTTTACAAATCAAACGCACCCAAAGAGTTGCAGTTAGTTAGTTAGTTGTTATTTTTTATATGATATTTTAACTTTGGGCTGCTACCTACACCCCCACACATGCTCCATCCACTTCTACACATTTAATTCTGGTTCATTAAATGACATTTTTACCCCTGTGAAATTCGAAACCCGGTCTTCTCCTTCTTCTCCATCAATACGCACCCCCTCTCACTTTGCCTTTTCCTTCTTTGTTCTTCTAATTTTCTTCGTTATGCACCCCACCCATTTTTCCTTCTTTCTTTCTTCTAATTTCTATCTATGTATGACGTTGATGCATCTGATTTAATTTTTGGTTTTGTTTTTTGCTTAGTGTTTGGGAAAAATGAGTTGATGCATCCAGTTTAATTTTCATTCGAAGTTGAAGACGTCCTTTTTGTTTAGCTTCTTTTTCTATCTTGTGCAACGTGAAGTAATTAACATCCAGGAAGATTTTATATACAACTTTAGTCCAGTCTAAGTCTAGCCTTTACACTTCATCACATATATATGTGGGTAAACTTAACATAATTAAGGTGAATTCTTCGGTACCTTGCCAAATTTTAGTGTAACATTTACCCTTCCTAGTTGGCCCAACTAGAAGGTGCCAAGTCAGTTTTAGTTTGACACTTCATCATTGAATAGGACAGTCCATAATTATTTGTTTAAAAACCCCTTCAGGTTTTATCTTTTAATTTTAAATCCACAAGGTCCTATCTGCAAAATGTGACTTCTGAAATATGGACCTATCCATAAGAACTTTGCTGCTGTCCATTTCAAATTACATTCCACATGTAACCTTTCCTCTTCCAACCTCCAACGTGGACTCAACTAGACACGACCAATAACAATATCCTAGACCTCACAGTCCGATTAGAATCGAACTGCTCTGATACCACCAAATGAGACACCACGTTGTGCCCCATTGTATTATTAAATTAGAACCTTATTATGTATTTACTTAATCGCGCGCTTATCGTTGAAAATACGTAAAAATTAAAACTTGATTTAAACAATCATATAACTTCTGAAAATTAAACACACCAAGGTTGTAATATATAAATACACACATGTTTATTTATTACATTACCAAAACACTGTTGGGGGTATCCTCTCAGTAGGATCCCTCACAGGCATATACTTAAACAAAAGTTGTGCTTAGCGGAAAATATAAAACGTCTCACGAGACGCACTGGCCATAGACTTACTAGACCCTAATCACCATGGGTCACGACTCGACCTCCGGCTTCTGGTTCATAGGGAGTTCCATCCAACCCCTCTTCTTTCACTTTCGACCATAGGGTCTTCAAGTACGGTCCCATAAAAGATAAAATAAAACATACTGAAAGATACAGGGGATAAGAAACAGTTCTATCATCAAAAGCGGAACAGAATACATAGCACATAATATAATAATAGCCACAGACACGCATCACTGAAAATCAACAATCATCCTCAATTCACTATATCATCCTCTACCCTCAGCCCCTGCAACTAAGACTTTATACTGATGTGGCCATCTTTACTCCTGTCACATTAGTCAGTAGTCCGAAACAGTCCAGTGCCAATAACTTTCGAACGCGTCCATGACTAAGCGAGTATTAGTCCAAAACGGTCCAGTACCAAGAATATGCAAACGCGTCAAGGAGTATCAATCCAGAATGGTCCAGTGCCAAGATTATGCGAACGTGTCAAGAACTAAAAGAATATTACGGTAGTCTACCTCGGCATCCACATCCGTAGGGCACTCACCCGCAATATCCGATATCCCAAAATAGGATATCCTGACCTCGTGTGTTCCACTCACACGGTTGTGAATAACAATACATCTATAAATGAATCTCCCTAAATTACATCAATAACAACCTAGTTCCTCAACCTTCCATCAAAGTCTCAACACCTTTTTCCTCATAGATAAAACCACTTAATTAGGCTAGGCACCTCTAAATCACCTTTATTATCTCACCCAAACAATTATCTCCCGAACAACACATATCCTTACTTAAAAATCAGCTAAGCACAATATTAAAAACCAGGCAGATCATGCATAACACAATATCAGAAAATAATTCAAATACCACAAAATATCACATAAGCAATGCAATAATAATAATAAATTCAATCAACCTCAGATAAGATAAAATCATCCTAACGTCGATAAACCTACAATCCCCAAATCACCATTGGTTTTACAGAAAAAAGGTTTCCAATATGATTTTGGTATTGTCTATTACTCAACTACTAGTAGGGTTTAGGTTGCCCTACACAATTATTATATAATATGCTACTTATCGATTCCGACGGTAGAATGATTCTTTCCCCCACCCGAGTTATCACCGGAAACCACGATGATCCTCGTTATCCCGCCACGAGTTAACAAAACCACATTCAACCAAATCAACAATAAAACAAATGAATCAACAAATCTAAATATGGACATATGGTACTAGGTTCGGCCAACTCATCCAAATAAGGGTTAGAGTTCTTTTCTCAACCTAAGCTTTTGGATACTAATTACTTAGGTCCTAGGTAGCCTAGATACATTGCTATGACTTGAAAATATGAATAAAATATTCCAAGCCCTATTTAATTGAATTTCGGCCTCACAAAGAAAATTAGGCTAGGGATTTTTACTGAACCTAAGCTCTTGGATTTAAGCTATACAAGTACTATAGAACTTAAATCAAGTACTAACTTTCAAACAAAACAACAAAACATGAAAACCACTTTTATACTTAGTTTTGGCCTCAATTAGAAAATAGGGAAGGAAAATGATTTTGATCACATGCTCTTGGATTAAGAAAGTAGGGATCATAAGTAGATCATAGAAATTGGTTTCACATTTTTATGATTTTTCTACATTTTTCTAGAATTATTACAAGTTCTAGATCTAGAAATTGAAAACTATGACATATGAAGAACAAAAGATTAAACAAGGGATGAGATGATCATGTTACCTCAAGTGTATGAAGAATATGGAGAAAAGATGATGATCTTAACAAGTTCTTCAATGGAAGTACTTGGAGCTCTTGAAGAAGAAAATGGAGTTTTGGTGATTTGTGAAGAAATGAAGAAAAATGAAGAAGATGAAGAAGATGAGTGAAATAGTGAGGGGAGGCCACGGTTTGGAGGGCTTTTGTAGGGAAAATCTTAGGCCTTGTTTGGTTTTTAACTTTTAGATTAATGGGTTTTGTGATTATTTAATTAGTATAAGCTTAACCATAGTTAATAATTAACCTAACTAGGGTTACTTTGCTTAACTATGGTTAATAAATATGTGGCTCACTTTTGATGGAGGTGAGACTGATTTTGGACCACACAAAGTGACTCACCAATGAGTCACCGATCCTATCCGTTATCGGTTCCCAAAAATTCCGTACGCAACTCCGTCGTTTATCCGATTTCGGTTTTTGAGAGGAAAATAATGAAACGAAAGCAAAATGAAATAGATATGGTTGAATATATATGGATGCACGAAATTGAGAAGATGAGGGAGGTTTACAACCACTTAAAATGAGTGGTTAAGAGTGCGTAGATGTGTCTGGTTAATACCCGCGAAAGCTTGAGGGTATTTTGGTCTTTTTCACATAAAAGTCATGATTACTAGCATTTAATGCTCATAAATGCTGGGTGACTCATCCTCATCATGTATGACTTGTTATCCCAATCTCTTGACGGGTCAATGTAGTTCCGTTTTCGACTAACCAAACTCGTTGGAAATATGATTTAAATATAAACCATTTCGTTCACGAGTCAAAATTAGGTTTTCTGCTCAGTAAAATTATACTGTCAGTGAACACGCAGACTGGGTTTCGTCTGAATTTTCAACCCAAATTTTTATCGTAAGCTTCTACCCTAAGATAGAGTATGAATATGATTTTTATTTCATAAAAATCAATCTCCATGAACTCGGATAAAAATAAAAATAAATACATTTATACCGTTAATACAACGAAAATATTTTTACTGAAAAAATAAAAATCGGAAAATAAAAAGTAGGGTGTTACAGCTGGCATGCCATAAGTCTCACACATCACACGATAATGGCGTCCCATTGCCCACCCCTACTCATGAGGAATGTTTCGATGTCACCCTCCTATCGGGGACATTTCTATTTCAATACCTCTCATGTACACATGACGGAATTTCTCCCTTTTCGACACCCCAACGTGTGGCGGTGTTACTTTTGATACCCCTTTTTAGGCGGTATTGCTCTTTTTCGACATCCCAATTATATGGGGATGTTACTTTCGATACCCTATGACGGTGGTATTACTTTTCGATACCCCTATCATAGGTGGTATTGCGGCAAACATCATACAATATATTATAACTCAAATATGTCATGTCTCATGCTTGTAACAAACTATTTCCCTCAATTTTAAACATATAAACTTCCACCAATAACAAACAATCATGAATATCACAACATATCATACATGAATAAGCACGTTACAACATCAATCAATCAATTAATTCCCCTTTTAAACAAAACCCCAATTTTAGAATTTAGCTTACTAACAATATGCATCAAGTCAACTAAAGACTCCCAAAACCACATGGTAATCCCTTATCAACAAAAACAATCATATATACCATGGAAAGGGTTCATAAAAAGTATTGTTACTCACCTCTTGAAGACCTCCAAATAGCTCTAAGCGTTTCCTACTGCGAATCCTAACGTTTGCCAAGAGTTATTATCATCTTCCTCTTCCTAGACTCCCTCTTCCACAACTATCTCTTCTTAATCCTTGAATTTCTACTCTTAGCCGTTTGAGTTTCTAGGCGTAATTAGGGTTCAAAAACGCACCCTAAGAGTGTTAAGATTCTATTTATAGAGCCCCCAATAACCCAAAACGTGTAAAAACGCGCTAAGCCCGCTTACTCTGCATATGGTGCTGTATTTCGCACATAGCTTGAGTTATAGACATTCAAAAATTCTAAATTTTATATCGTTGGAAGATAAAAGAATTCTCTACAACTGTTATGAAGACCACAAAATCTGAAACCGACATTTAGATAGTGAAAACGTGGATAGAATTTTAAAAAATGGTTCTGGTGCTGGAACATGAATAGTGTGTACGAACTTGGTCATAACTTGAGCTACAAGAATCCAATTTAGACGAATTTAGTGTCTATGGAAAGCTAAGAGACAGGGCTATATTTCTTATGTAGATCTCGAATTCAAACAAGTTCTCTTTGGTTACAAAATATCCATCTGAAGTTAGGTATCTAGTCATATTATGCGAAATTGAGCTTAAAACACTCAAACTATCTATTTATAATGGGTAACACAACATAGGCCTTAATATGCTTATGTTTCCTATCATTATTGCCGCAATAATTTATTCCAGGATAGGTTCTTATCCTTCTTTTTTTTAAAAAAAGAAAAGAAAACATGCAATTTGGCTAAAGCCAAATTTTTTATATTGCTAACAAAGAATCCTACGTGCTATTCACGTAGGTTTCTTAATTAATTAATTTATTTTTATTTTATTTTTTTGAAATCAATTTTACATTATTGTGGAACCCACTGGATTTTTATTATAAATAAAACAATTATAATAAACTCTTATACTACCCTTTTTTTTTATTAAAATAATTATATTTGAATTTTTAGGATGTTATAGTCTACGAACTATCGACAGTTTGGAAGATGTCCACTAGAAACTCCACCATAGCATCAGCAAGCTCGAACCTCGATCTCTATGATGCGTCAGCCAAGCGACATCTTGACGTCTCAATCTTCTCAAAAGAATACAGAAGACACATAGCCCACCGACACAGGCAATATAAAAATAAGGAGGTGAGATTTCCATTTATCTTACACATAAGGCAGACATGCAGTGGTACGACTCTCAGGTACGTACAATTAACAATTATCAATCATATCTACACTTATAACAAAACAATAATGCTTCACAGAAACATGACCACAACTCTGCGTTTTCCTAGATAGAAGACATCTAAGACTTGAGGAAAGACCTCTAAATTCCAATACCATGGTTTTACGAACAGTCGGAGAGAGTGGTTCAGAGGATTGTTCCGGAGGTACCAGCCTTGGGTAATAAAGAATGCGTCAATAGAAGAGGGCGTGCACGTCATAGGCTTTTTCAGGAACATCCTACACTACCAGAAAACACGTAGTGTTTAGTCGAGTATGTCGGTGCATTGCAAGATCACCATGCCACAGAGGAGCTACCAACTAGGCCTATGTGAGTATTTCATACCCCGACACCCCCTATAATAAGCAAGATTCGCCACTACGGAATTCGCACCCGCATTAAAGTGTTAGCTCCTTCTCCTAGGCACAACGGCCTTACAGAACATAGTTTCACTATGTGTTTAGGCAAAATTGCCGGAAAATGCATTCTTCTCGTCTTTCCATCGAATGACATCTTAATTCCATCGGAATCCTTTCCACGTGCTTTCTCATATGCTAGAAGTTCTTAACATCGAGCGAAAGTTCTCAAGTAACCTTTCATCTTTGTGTAAAGATGTCTTAAAACAATTTGTTTAAAAGTCCTAACGTATTATGAGATTAGAACACAAGTCCAATTATTCATTTCTCTGTACTTTTCTAATTGAGCATTTTTCTTTGGCTTCCAAGCAAACAAATCATTTTGAGTCCATTAAATTTTATGGAATATGGATAATTAATTATCCATACTTTATGACATAAGGTCGTGTTCCACCCCACGTCATAAATTATTGCGTTCGTATTTTCACTAAGTTGTTCTTGACTTAGGTTTTTTTGCATTTTACTGTAAAAACTCGTATTTGAAGACTAAAATCCTTTTGGCTTAAAACCAAAACCTTTAGATAAAATCAAATCAATTTTCAAGAATAATTTCCATCAAATATACATGGGAATCAATTTCTCAAAACATTTGCTCGAAAATCCTTAAAAACTTTTAACGACCGTTTCGCCGCTTTTTACTGAATTTAGGCCCAAAAGCCATATTTTTTAAAACATGGTTTTTCACCTCAAATGTATTGCTCTCCTAGGTTATATTACCCATATAAAAATGTTGAAACACTGATTTTACATCTAAACCTCCATTTATACAAAATTTCTAAGAATTTGACTGAACGTTGTTAATTTTGTAAATCGCATAAATCATTTTTCAACGATTTTACACTCTAATGGTCCAAAACTCATTTTAGAGCTTTAGAACAGTTTAATAGATGTGAAAAACATTTTCAAAATGTCCAATTACATAATTTTTTGAAAATTACAGTTTAGTCCCTAAACTTTCATTAATTATAAAAATGTCCTTATTCACTTAAAACCTTGTAACATTTTTTATGAAAAAATATTTTTAAAAAATTAGGAAAAAATAGATTTTAAAAATAAAAAAAATAAAATTAATTAAAAAAAATATAAATGAATTATAAAAAATATATATTTAAAACAAATTAGGAAAAAAATTATTCAAAAAAATTAGAAAAAAAATAAAATAAAAAGTAAATTAGGAAAAAAATTAGAAAAAAGTATATAAAAAGATTTTTAAAAAATTACGAAAATAATAAATAGAAAAAAATATTCAAACAATTAGAAAAATAAAATTAATTATAAAAGAAAAATATTCTAAAAAAATCAATTATAAAATAAACATTTTAAAAAAAGTATATTAGAAAAAAAACTAATTCGGGAAAAAAATAAGTTTAAAAACAATATTATAAAGAATATATGTTTAAAAAATAAATAAATAAATTTAAATAATTCAAAATAATCTACCGGTTGACAACTTCTTCAACTGTTACAGGAACAGTAGAAGAACATCTATTAATTGATAAAGTGATATATATATTGAATATTAAAATATAGTAATTGGTTCGGTTTCAAAATAACCGAATTAATGACCATTGGGTTTGGTTCAATTCGGAGTCGTGCATAAAAAAGAAAAAAAAACGAACCAATTTAATTGGTTGATTCGGATTTTCAAATTCATTGAATTATTGGTTCGAGTCTTACGACCCTAAACTTTTTTGAAGAACAGGGTAGCTTTGCTACCTTTCCTGACTAGAAATATTTAAAAACAAAAAAATCATAAACTTTAAAAACTCAATAACAATATCCGAACCAATTAAATTTGGTTTTGTTTGATTCGGTTCGAATCGGAAAATATTAAATATATATATAAATAAAAAATATTAAATTATATATACATTAAAATATAAGTATATAAAAATTAAAACATCAAGAACATGACAACTCTAATTTTACTGTTTACCAATTTATGATTGGTTGACAGTGTAAAAAAACTTTACACTATCAGTGTATACAAATAAATTCAAAAAAAAAGTATTAGCAAAAAAAAATTATTAGGAAACAAATTAAAAAATTAAGGAAAAGGTAAAAAAAGATAAAAACTAAAAAAAATAATATAAAAAATTTTAAATAATTTATTGGTTGACGGTGTAAAAAAACTTTACACTGTTAGTTTATACAAATAAATTAAAAAAATTATTAGCCAAAAAAATTAAGGAAAACGTAAAATAAATTTTCAAAAAAATTATTTTAAAAGGAAAAAGAAAAAATTAAATTATAAAAAAATTAAACGTAAAATAATTAGAAAAAAGTTTTATGAAAAAAAATATTTTAAAAAAATTAGGAAAACAATAATTAAGAAAAAATAGTTTAAAAAAATTATTAAATAAAATTAATTATAAAAAATATAAATTAATTACAAAAAAATTATATTTAAAAAAATTAGGAAAAAATATATTTAAAAAATTAGAAAAAAATAAAAAGAAGTAAATTAGGGAAAAAAATTAGAAAAAATATATAAAATGTAATTTAAAAAAATTAGGAAAATAATAATTAGAAAAATTATTCCAAAAATTAGAAAAATAAATTATTTATAAAACAAATTAATTTTAAAAAATCAATTATAAAGTAAACATTTAAAAAAAAGTAAATTAGAAAAAAACTAATTCGGGAAAAAAAATTTAAAAAATATTATAAAGAATATATGCTTAAAAAATAAACAAATAAATTTAAATAATCCAAAATAATCCACCGTTTGACAACTCCTTCAACTGTTATAGGAACAATAGAAGAAAAGTTGTTAATTGATAAAGTGATATACATATTGAATATTAATATATATATAAATATTAAAATATAGTAATTGGTTCGGTTCCAAAATAACCGAATTAATGACCATTGGGTTTGGTTCAATTCGGAGCCGTGCATAAAAAAGGAAAAAACGAACCAATTTAATCGGTTGATTCAGATTTTCAAATTCGTTGAATTATTGGTTGGAGTTTTACTACCCTAAACTTTTTCGAAGAACAGGGTAGCTTTGCTACCTTTCTTTGCTAAAAATATTTTTAAAAAAATTATAAACTTTAAAATGTCAATAACAATATATGAACCAATTAAATTGGTTTGGTTTGATTCGGTTCGAACCGAAAAATATTTATTTATATATATATATATAATATTAAATTACATATACATTAAAATATAAGTATATAAAAATTAAAACATCAAGAACATGACAACTCTAATTTTATGGTTTGCCAACTTATGATTGGTTGACAGTGTAAAAAAACTCTACACTGTCAATGTATACAAATAAATTCAAAAAAAAAAGAATTAGCAAAAAAATATTATTAGGAATAAAATTTAAAAATTAAGGAAAACGTAAAAAAAAGATTAAAACTAAAAAATTAATATAAAAAAAATTTAAATACTTTTTTTTAAAAAATTAAAGTGTTTTAAAAAATAAAAAATAATTTAATTTTTACAAAAATCTATTTTTAAAAAAAAATATAAAAAGGCTAAATATCGTAGTGCTGACGTGTGTATGTATAGTAAAATTGTCTATCCAACTTTTATATTAGTATAGATTTCCGATATTAAAAAACAGTAAAAATCGGGGTGTTACAATACTATCCCTCTAAAAAGAATTTTGTTCCCGAAATTAACTCTTCTAAGGAAAACGAACACGAAACCCGTCCTTTTATTTCGTGCTCCAGATTCATAACATTCATGTTTCTCAGAACGTGACGTGAATTATTTCATAAATTAGACTGTCGCTTTGTCTTATATGTATTCACTAAACTATCCAATAAAACAAATCAGGTAAATCCCTTTAAAACTCTCAAGATGTGAAGCACACTCGAATAATTCGAATGTCAATAAAATGAAATACAAAAATTTCCGATAGATTTGGAAATTTGAATGATTCAAAACTTTGACTCTCAGTGACGGTGGCGATTCTAACACATCGATGGTAAATAAGAACTCGGAATTTGAACAAAGAATTTTCAAGAAGAGAAAATAATCTCTAGACTTTACTCTCTCAAGAAGAAATAAAGTAGAATGAATAGAAAAACAACGGATATTCTTTATACAAAAAGTATCTTTAATAGGTTCCTGAATGTAAAAATGCATTGTACAGCCACATATTTATAAACGTGACCCTAATAAAGTTCCTTCCTCAATAGAAACTTTCTTCAAAAGACAAAATTTGAAGATGATAATTTTCTTAATTTCCAAGAGTCTAGATTTTAAATCAAAATTTATCTTATTCTTTAAGAGAGCAACAATAAATTTTTGTGAATTCCCTCACTCGAGGTAATTCTGATTTAGTTGACATAAAAAAAAAATTGATGTGAATTGTCAAAATTTCATTTGCCAAAAAATTTATAACTTTTCACCCATAATGGTAACAAAATATGATCCGTAAAAGATCATTCTATTTTCAATTGCACTCATTTGCGGAAAAAGCAAATGGTCAAGTTTACAAAACTCAATTCTCAACAAGAAGGAAATATCCAAACAGATTTTCCCAACCAGTATGAGTTATCAAGAAACTATAAAGATAATTGCATTAAGGAATAAAATAAGAATGCAATTCTGATTGTGCCACATGAAACTTAGACAACAAAAGATGCGATGATAAAACTCAACCAACTCAGAAACATGTTGGCGACAACATAGGTAGTACGTAGATAAATACACAGAGTATTTTACACATCCATAGAAAATTAAGAATGATTCTCCACTGAATTAACAATATAGTCAAAAGTCTACTTTCTATGACACACTTCACTTAAAGATATTTATTTAATTGTTATACTTCAGTCCTACTTGTTGTGAAGATTTTACCCGTTAACAACCACCCGCGTATTCAAACTTTAAATATTGGTGGACTACCTCCTCTTGCACAGTGTTCTCTAATCGAATCTTGTCCGTGGTCTCTCGGCTAAGGAACCAAGAAAAGAAACTTTGTATTGGGAATTGATATATTTAATGTTTGAAGAAGTTAAGTACTTAGTTTTCCCATGAAAACTTGCTTCTTATGATTCCTTGAAGAGTGCTCTTAAGACACTCGTTAGCATACCCTAATAAATAAATCAATTCTCACAAAAAACTTGTTTATAGTATTACTTATTCCTATATTATTTGAAATAAAAAATTAAACTATTTATAGATACTAATTAGTTGAGCTAGTAAATATTTTTGTAGTTAATTGCCATATTTTAGTATCAAACCTTGTTTTGTCCTTACCCCCTTTTCTCTCCCCGGTGAGTAAAAAACTATTTACATCCTGGAATATCAAGGATTTATCATATTAACTACGCATTAAGAAAAACTTTTAAGATAACAAGTAATAAAATAATATATTTTCATAAATTTTTATTATAATTTTTTTATATTATCAATCAATTATATGCATAATTAAATTATAGTATCAAATA
This sequence comes from Sophora flavescens, assembly GCA_030762895.1. NCBI lineage: Eukaryota > Viridiplantae > Streptophyta > Magnoliopsida > Fabales > Fabaceae > Sophora > Sophora flavescens. Next base: position 1,043,720 of record CM061065.1, read on the forward strand.
GTCAAAAATTTAAACATCGAAAGTATATTTTAAAATTAAACTACCAAATGAGTGCAAATTCTGCAGTGTTATCAAATAAAATGGCGATTATACGCAGTTACTGAATATCTAAATTAAAAATAAATTATGATACTGATTACGGTACAAATTTCTATTTAGTTAAATTAACTTTAATAAACTCGCAACTCTTTCTGACTATATATGCCAAATGATCGGATAAATATTATAAGAGAACTTGTTATATGTTTTTGTATGAAAGCATTTGGAGATTAACTGAGCAGATATTCTCCACCTTGGCAATTCAATGTCTTGGATGAACCACTAAAATTATCAAAATTCTACTATCATTTTTTGGGGTCTGTATCTTCAAAATTATATTGTCCCCATGAATTATGAACTCCCTCTCTCACACAGACACACTATTTTAAATGAGATGCAAGCTCCTGGTCGATATGATTTCTCCAATGTGTTGTTTAAATTGTTTAGGTTTATGATATTAATCAGATGATACCAGCATTTTAAATTATTCTATTGCCACTGCATAATGCATGGCTTTATTAGAGTATTTAAAACCTGACAATCTGGGTAAGTGTTACATCTCCAACTACATCCTACCTACTTGTCTAATTGGAAACCATTCGCATAAAGTTCGTATGTTGAATAAAAAGCCTAGACCATAAAACACAAACCAAAACCAAAATTGAGTGACAATAACCCGGAGTTCATTCCGAAAGGAACAAGAGCCAAGAAAACTAATCAAATGCCAAAGGTCACTATCGACGTCCTCTTCTACCATTCCCACGTTTCCCTCTCCCACGACCGCGAATCGTTGATCTATCTGGCTTAAGCCCCAAGGATTGAACTCCCCTCCTTTTCTGGTGTGGCACTTCTTTATCCTCCTTATCTTCCTTGTATCTGGCTGAGTTTCTTGTGGCGAAAGTGATTTCCCGTGATCCACCTGGACCCTGCTTAACACCATCTGGGATACGAGAAGATCGTTGGTCATCTTTGAGAGCTGCCACTCTATCTCCCAGAGGAAGTGAATCTTCCCTTGCAAGTGACTTTTGGCTCCAGAAAGCCACCGCATGCTGCTCATTCTTAATTTCATACATTCTGCATATTAAGTAAAATGTTTTCCGGTAGTTAGGAATCAGAAGATATAGAAGAAACTAATATTGTACAAAATCTCTTGGATAAAGAAAACTACGTTCATTGATTAAAGAAAATTGAATAAAATGCGTCAAATCATGAAGGATCTACCTATTTCTCTTGTAAAGAGAAAGAAGTATTACAAATTGGTAACAGATTCTCACCTAGGAACCCAGGTTTTCTCTTTATGTTCATTTGCAAATTCATCCGATGATGATGATGATGTTGATGCATCGGAGTCACCTAAACTTTGATCGTCACCAGACATCACGGGTTCAAAATGTTCCTTTAACAGGGATGTTTGGTTCTTAGAAGAACCCATGGGATGTAAAGCCAGATATTCTTGTAAGGACTCCTTAATCTCATAATCCTGAAATCGAAAGAGAAGGAATGATGGTCACAAAGAGAACGGCTCATTTAAAGACAGTATAAACAAACAAATTGCATAGATAAGCCAAATTTTCCATCACGCGCCTTCAAAAATTTTTATGATGCAGTTGAATTTGAAATTTTGGTTGTCAGAACTTTTAAGCATAAATTTACAGAGCATCCATAAGAAACTTAAAGAAGATATGCTCAACAGGAAAAAAAGTGTTGTATGCCAACATTTCAATAATCTTTAATAAGTTGCAATATGTGCTTTATATCCAATTCAGCCCATCAAGGACAATGGTAAGTTATAATGTTTAAATATTGTCACAGTTACGAGAGGTATCTTGAAACTTCACTTGCTAGGAGTAGGATAAAAAGGGCAGAAGAGAGAGAGGATAAAGCCATTAAAAAGAATAAAACAACTAGCACATTTCAGATCATAGTACCTCATTAGTAAATATTGCTTTAAATCGCTCATCTTGAAGATCTTGCATGTTAATCCCTTTCTTTTTCTTGGATTCCTTTTTAGTTTCACCATCATCAGCATCTCGCTTCTCATTCTCAGCTTCTTCACTTTCAAGGAGGCGAGCTGCAAGGGCCCGATTAACCTTGGGTAATCTTTTCCTGATCTGCAAGGAAAACGATTGAGACGTGGCTATGGATTAATATTCCAGTCTAAACCGTTTAATCACCCAGAACTACGTTAAGAACATAAAATGATTAGTGAAGGAATCAACCGTAATTCATGAGACACGTTCAGCTTCCATTTTTTCTTGCTTCTGTTGTTCTATATAAGCTTCATATTCAAAAGGATCTGCCAGTGCTTTTGCCTAAAAAAGAGTTCATGTATCATATGATTGGACAAAAATAGAATAATCTAGGAGGTCTAGCAACATCTAAGGAAAATAACTTCAATATAAAGACGATCATTAACTTAATTAAGATACAATAGTTTTTTTTTAATGAAAGCAGAACATTTATTAGAGAGAATCGAGGTAAAGTACAACTAAGGGGAGGATGAAAAATCCTCCGAAATAGAAACAGTAGATCACACCATAGAGAAGGTAAAAAAATCAAGATTCAAGCAAAGCTACCTTGTCTTTCTGCATATAAGAAATGTAAACTCCCTTGAAACAACCATGAAAAGCTTCAGAAAGGAGCCACAGACACAACCCTACCCTAACCCAAATTTAAGGACAGAAACTGATGGGACCCATGGAGAAAAAGGCCCAAATAAAGCATTGCACGGGCTGACAGGTTCTAGAAAGGGAAAAGCCGAAAAGGGGGGTCCAAGGGAGAGTTAGTTAGTGATATGGCATGTGGACCATGTAGGCACCACATGGGGAAGGATTCTGTTAGCATTAGGGGATTTAATAGGATTGTGTGGGGAAAGGGAAAACATTCTGGATTAGTTTGGGTAGAACCTTACGATTTTGGGCAGAGAGAGAATCCTCTCTTCTGTAGGAGCTTGGCTCTATGGCAGCGTGAAGTCCCTTCCACTGTATTTCCCTTATTTTCAGAAATAATTCTTTATTATTGAGTTGTTTGTTACTTAATTACTAGTTGTAATTTCTGGTTCCTATCAGATCCACCCTTAAGATTTGAGCATTCTCTCCAACAAAATACACAAACAATAACAATAAAATCAGTTTTCCACTAGGAGGGATCAGGATCCAACCAAATACAACATAGACATAAAAAAAGTGCACACTGGCAATTTTGGCCTCCTTTTCCTACCAAAACCTTTTAAACGAACCCAGAGAAACTGCTCCAAAGTGGAGAGACACGCCCAATGCTCATCTAACAAACTAAACACATTAATCCAAAGAAAAATAGCAAGCTTACAATGCAAAAAAATGGCTTATACCAATAAATTATCACATGATACAGACAAGAAAAGGATCTCCATCATATTCATGCATGATTGAGATCCTAGTGTGACTTGCACTATTGCATGACATGTCATAACACCTAGCCTCTTTTCTGTCCTATCTCAACTTTTGTCAAGCTTAGATGGTATAATAAATTCAACAGCCAAACTAGCAAAAACAAAATCAACCTTATTAGGAAGAACTGGACTACATGAAGCTTCCTCGAGTTCTGAAATGTTTTGACAGGTATGTTGCAAATCACACATCTTTTCCACTAAGTTTGTAAATGATATGACTTTTTCACCCACTTAACATAATATAAAAAAATTCTGACGAAGTGAATGTAAAACCGTCAATCTGGTGTTTAACAAAAAAAAAGGTCTCAGAATATCAATAATTCATGAAGTACGTGTGGGTGAATAAGAAAATATGCCGAGAAGAACCTACCTTTTTGTATAATGCATAATTAATAAAGAAGCCATGCATGTAGGCTCTAAGTAGATTGGTGCCAATCAGGTTGGTTAAATTTAACCTCTCAAGCTCTTCTTTTGTCAAAAATTTGTAATGATCATAAATAGCTGTTTGTCCATCCGTGTCTAGCTCCTCCTGTAAAATAATTCTAATGTCAATACAAAGATGACTAAATACTAGACTAACTAATCTAAGAATCGATTAAGATAGAGTAAGAACATACAGTGAAATTTTCTAGAGAAGAACACCATTTGGGAGCAGGTCCAAGGGATGGTATGAAGTAAGATGGTATTTGGCTACAGTCCAAAGCTAGCAAGATCAAACCACTTCCAGCAAATGTACATAAATCATTTATTATTCTTGCTGTGGGTTCAATGCTGGTCATGCCTTCTCCCTGAAACAAGTTTATAATAAACCATATGACAACCAATGTTGATGAACACACAATTTAAATGCCGGTATTACCTAAAACGTTTACAAAAGCATCAAAGCTCATAGATTTATCAGTGATAAGTGAACCACAATATGAAGGTAATGAGTTGAATATTGATTATACATTTAAAATAGTATCATCCTTCAAAATACTTTAACTAATTTCTGCTTAGTAAATTTTGACGGAAAAGAATACATTAAGACCATGTTTTTATTTTCTGATATGTTTCAAGAACAATAACATCTCTAAAAGATTAAAATGTTGTAGACATCCCAACATGCCACAATAAAATCAATAGTTACTGACATAGACTTATCATAATAAATTAGAAAAAAAATTGCAAATTAAATCATGCCATTCAACAATGGCAATATTTCTTTCTCCTACCAAAATGATGCTCAATAACACAACTACTAAAAACAAAAACTACCCCACTCAAGTTTAATGAATGAAATTAATCATGCCAAGGTATACTGATTAATTTGGAGATAACACAGAACTGTCAATCACAAAATATGAGCAGGAACCAAAAAAATTCCTCTACCGTTTCAGGATCCCATATTCTAACGACATGATTATCATTGGTAATCAACATTGGTTGTTCATAGTTAAGAGTACAATGCCACTTAATATCCAATATGGAACTGCCATACCTGTAAGACAAATTTTAGGCAACCATTAATGAAAAAAAATTAATGTTAATACAAACATAAATCTAAAAAATAAGGATGTCAACTTACATATGATCCTGTATTCGTATAGGATATGACGAGCGCAGGTCATAGATGAGAACCTGCATACGAAATCTAAAATGATAAAATATCCATGTTCAAAGAGGGGGGGGGGGGGTTGTTATTGACAGTTGTCATTTCTAACAACCTCTGACCGCCTAGATTACTCTGCATTGTTAGAGTATAAGCTTAGCTTTGGGACTGTTATAACTCAACTGAATTGCTGAGTCAGTATTCAGTTGAGAGTTAGTTAGGACTGTTGTAACTCAACTGAATTGTTGAGTCAGCATTCAGTTTAGAGTTAGTTACAGAGCAGGTAAAGCTCCTAGCAGTACAAGCTAAGCACAGTAATATAAAGCCTTGTACACTGTATGATTTCAAGAAATGAAATTCATAATTCAGTTTCAAGTTTCTGTTCTCCCTTCTCCCTATGAGTTTCTCTCTCTACTTTCTCAATTCTATTATGGTATCGTGAGCCTCTTTTCTGGCGCCAAAGTCTGATTCATGGTAGAAACCGGAAATCCCTTCGATCCTCCTCCGGCAAACGGAACCACCACCGGAGCTTCGTCTTCATCCTCGATGAATTTCAATCCACCTCTTTCTGTAAAACTCGACGATCAGAATTTTCTTCTGTGGAAGCTGTGATCATAGCGCACAAGCTTCAGCACTATGTTGTACGCCCTAGCATTCCACCGATGTTCAATTCTGAGCAAGATCGAGCCCTAGGTCTTCAATCGGAAGCGTATCAGCTCTGGTTGGTGCAAGATCAGATGCTCTTTACGTGGCTACTCAGCTCAATTTCACCGTCAGTTCTTCCGCGATTCATCAATTGTAATCAGCCTTAGGAAGTTTGGGATAAAGTGCACAAGTTTTTCCATTTGCACCTTCATGCCAAAATTCGGCAGTTCCGATCTGAACTGAAGAACACGAAGAAAGGTTCACGTTCTATTGCTGAATACCTAATGCGCATTCGAGCTTTAGTTGATTCGCTTCAGGCGCTAGGGGATCTTGTTACAGAGCAGGATCACATCAACACAATCCTTGAAGGATTACCAGAGGAATTCAACTTGTTTATCATGATGATTTACTCGCGAGTTGAACCGGTTCCGGTCGATGACATTGAAGCTCTGTTGCAAATTCAGGATGCTCAATTTGAGAGGTACAAACAAGATCTCTCTTCCTCTTCAGTTTCCCTCAATCTTGCTCACAAAGAATCCACTCATCAGTCCTCTTCTTCTATTTCACACTCGGATGCTGAGTTGGCTCCGATTCGTGATAACTATCAGAACTCCAATCGGGGCCGAGGACGCAGTGGCCGCAATCGTGGTCGCGGTCGCGGAGGTCGAGATAGTGGTGGTGAAAGGCCAACGTGTCAGCTATGCCATAAGTATGGCCATGATGCATACAACTGCTGGCACTGGTTTGAGTACGACTTTGTTCCAAGTCAACCAACATACAACCATGCTACCAGGCCTCAAACTCAGTTTCCTCAACCACTCCTTCCAAGACCACCGATGTCAAAGAAAATCAACCCTCTGCATACATAGCTGCTCAGACTTATCAGTATCAGCCTACTCAAAACATGGTTCCTCAGTCATATCAGTGCACACCTATGGATCCTCAATCATAACAGTGCGTACCTACTCAGAACAATTTTGTTCCAACTCCTACTCAGGAATTCTCAGCTTCTCAAATGTGGTATCCAGATTCAGGAGCCTCTCATCACATCACCGCTGATCCTCAAAACCTGAGTCAGAGCACTACCTTTGGAGGCCATGACCAAGTTCTGATGGACAACGGGCAAGGTGTCCCTATTTCTTCCATAGGTTACTCTAAGTTTATTTCACCTAGTCACCCATACACAACTTTATCTTTAAATAAACTTCTGCTAGTACCTAATATAACCAAAAACCTTGTCTGTGTCTAAATTTGCTAAAGACAATAATGTCTTCTTTGAATTTCATCCTCACTCATGTTTTGTCAAATCACAGGGATCTAACCAAGTCCTCCTTGAAGGTTCTCTAGGCAGTGATGGGCTGTATTGTTTCAAGCACATCTCTTACTGTTCATACTACACCTTTTGAACTAATCCATTCAGACCTATGGGGCCCTGCACTCATTACATCTTCTAATGGCTATTCCTGCTACATAGCCTTTGTGGATGCATATACCAGACACTCTTGGATTTATTTCCTCAAAAAGAAGTTTGATTATCTTGCTGCCTTCAAACAATTCCATGCCTTAGTGAAAACTCAGTTTTCAGCAAATATTTAGGCTCTCCAATTTGATTGGGGAGGTGAATTTAGACCATTCACCAACCACCTTGCTGAATTGGGCATTGTTCACAGACTCACTTGCCCACATACATCCCATCAAAATGGGACTGTTGAGAGAAAACATAGGCAGATTGTTGAGATGGGATCACCCTTCTCTCTCATGTCTCTGTGCCCATGTCCTATTGGGACCACAGTTTCACTATGGATGTTCACTTGATAAACAGACTACCTACTACAGCTCTTTCTAAGTTCACTTCTCCTTATCATGCCTTACATGGCACTATCCCTGACTACACTGTCCTAAAAACTTTTGGTTGTGCCTGTTTCCCTTTCTTAAGGCCTTACAACAAACACAAATTACAATTCAGATCCAGTGAATGTGTCTATCTAGGAATATCTCCTCAGTATAAAGGTCACAAATGCCTTGACTCCTTAGGTCGCATCTATGTGTCCAAATATGTCCTCTTTCATGAAACTCGCTTTCCCTATCCCTCATTGTCCCAAAGTACAAGCTCACTCTCTCAGTCAACTGAATCCACCTATCCATCTGTTGTTCCTATTCTTCAAACTCCTCTCTTGAATCCCGTGCCTCTCACTCAATTCCCTCCCCCATCTCCTACATCCAGTGCTCATCTAGAGTCCCCTGGTCACAATCTCACACCTGCAGCCTCACCTTCCCTAGGTCATATCCCCTCTTAGTCCTCTGTTCAGTCCCCTGGTTCCACTACCTCTACTTCCGCTGTTGGCACACCTATTCAGTCTCAGTCACCCAATCAGCCCTCTAATGGCACTACCTCACACTCTCCCTCCCTACAGGAGGTTGCATCGAGCTCCCATGCATCCTCCTTGAGCCCTTCACCCACAGAACCAATTCCTGGTCCCCTGCACCCAATGTTAACTAGGTCCAAAACCGGGTGCCTTCCCTCGAGGCTCTATCTCACTCATGTGGAACCTCACTCTGTAAAGCAAGCCTTATCTAGCCCTGAATGGCTGAGTGCCATAAAAGATGAGCATGCTGCTCTGCTAAGAAATCAGACTTGGTCACTGGTTCCTCTCCCTGCCAGCAGAAGAGCCATTGGGTGCAAATGGGTATTCCGAATTAAGGAGAATCCGGATGCAGCATTAACAAGTATAAGGCAAGATTAGTTGCCAAAGGGTTTCATCAGCAGCTTGGCTTTGACTACCATGAAACCTTCTCACCTGTTATCAAGCCAGTTACCATTCGGGTCATTCTCACCATGGCTCTCACCTCCAAGTGGGTGATACAGCAGATTGATGTCAATAATGCCTTCTTGAATGGCTTATTGACTGAGGAAGTGTACATGAGACAACCTCCTGGATTTGAATCTAAAGATAGGTCCCTAGTGTGCAAGCTGCACAAGGCTCTTTATGGCCTTAAACAGGCCCCGAGGGCATGGTATGAAAGGTTAACCAGCACCCTGCTACAGATTGGATTTGTGATCAATAGATGTGACCCATCTCTCTTTGTCTACAACAAAGGAGCAACCTGTCCGTATGTCTTGGTGTATGTGGATGATATCATCCTCACTGGCTCCTCACCCTCACTCATTTCAGAATTGATCAGGAAGCTTAATGCCACCTTTGCTCTTAAGGAGCTTGGCAACTTGGTCTACTTCCTTGGTGTGGAAGTGAAGCATCTTCCCAATGGAAGCCTGCTTCTCACTCAGTCCAAATATGTCAGGGACCTTCTGTCCAAGGCTAACATGCTGGAAGCAAAGGGAATCTCTTCCTCGATGGTCAGTAACTGCAAAATGAGCAGGTTTGGGACTGACACTATGGCAGATCCGAGTCTGTACAGATCCATTGTGGGGGCATTGCAATATGCAACCCTCACCAGGCCAGAAATTGCCTTCAGTGTCAACAAGGTTTGTCAGTTTATGTCAAACCCCTTGGAAACACGCTAGCAGTAAGGAGGATATTGAGGTATCTAAAGGGATCTCTAAATCATGGGTTACTTCTCAGGCCAGCTTCTCCCATTGCTCCTCTTTCCATCAAAGCCTATTGTGATGCTGATTGGGCCAGTGACCCAGATGATAGAAGATCTACTTCTGGGTCATGCATCTACTTGGGTCCTAATCTCATCTCTTGGTGTTCTCGAAGCAAGAATCGGGTGGCAAGGTCCAAAGATCAAGGAATCACGGAGCATGGCTAATACCACAGCTGAAGTTTTATGGATTATGTCATTGCTTACTGAGTTAAAGGTGCCCTTCCTCACTCCTCAACTCCTTTGTGACAACCTAAGTGCAGTCTCCATTGCACATAATCCAGTGTTGCATGCCCGAACCAAACACATCGAATTGGACATTCACTTTGTTCGGGAATAGGTGCTGTCCAATACACTTTCAGTCCATCATGTCCTCAGGCGGATCAGCCTAGGCTGATTCCTTGACCAAGCCTCTCTCTTCATCCAGATTCAGTGCACTCAGAACCAATCTCAATGTGGTTTGCTGCTCCTTCTCAACCACCTTGAGATTGCACGGGGAATGTTAGAGTATAAGCTTAGCTTTAGCTTAGCTTTGGGACTGTTGTAAATCAACTGAATTGCTGAGTCAGCATTCAGTTGAGAGTTAGTTACAAAGCAGTTAAAGCTCCTAGCAGTACAAGCTAAGCACAGTTATATAAAGCCTTGTACACTGTATGATTTCAAGAAATGAAACTCATAATTCAATTTTAAGTTTCTGTTCTCCATTCTCCCTATGAGTCTCTCTCTCTCTACTCTCTCAATTCTATTATGCATGTTATTCACACTATAACATCCACACTTCAAGTCAATTGAGCTCTTTGTGGGAGGGGCCTTTAGCATGTTGTTAGAGGGTAACTTCTAAGCTACACCCTTCACTTTTGGGGTGTTTATACTACATGCATAATCCATTACTTGTTTTTTTTTGCAATGTTTCAGCAACAAAATGGTATAATTCACCTTTTCTTTTTTAAAACTTCCTTTCCTATGTCTATTTTATGCACTTCATGTTGTATCATATATGGAGTATAATGTATATTGTAAAATTCGTTGTAGCCATATAAAAACATTTGTGGACCTTCATTTAACAGCTTCAAATTTTGGGATAGTTAGCCCTTGACACCAACCATCTTATAAAAAAAAATCCTGGCTTATCCTAATAGTAGACACCTATATATGCAATAGTACAATACAAGATTTCCTCCAAACCTATATTGCACTCAACATGACTATTGTTTGTTAAGCTTACTCACGAAGAGGACAATACAAATACCACAAAATAAGCCATAAATTGTCACAGACTCACAGTAATGCTACAAATATTATGATTTCATAGATAATTAAAATATCACCATACTTTTCCTGCACTACTTCCAACAGCCATTAAGAAACCCCCATCTCCATCAAACTCCAATGCAGTGACCTCCTACAAATATAGAAAGGTTAACAATGAAGATGTCAATTATGCATGAAATTTTACAAAGAAATTCACAACCTCGGTTATGACATGGAAAAGGGGGGAAGGATACATGTTTCCTACCCATATGAAACTTGAAAAAGTAAATAAATGGGCAGCAGATCATAGATACCAGATTGTGATCCATGATATTTGCCTTTTAAAAATAGTTTCAACACATCAAATATAAAAGATCATTTTTTTCCTATCCTTACAACATTCTAATGCCTAGGAAAGAGAAGAACCACTACCTGGCCAACATCACCACTAGGTCCGACGGCATCAATTCTACCAACTGAAGATCTCACACGCATGTCAAAGCATTCCACAGCACCATCTTCACCACCACAAGCAACTAATCCATGAAGCTTGCTAAAATTCAGATAGTATTGAAGTTTCACAGATTTAGTACAAAGTAATAAAATATACAAAGCTCTTACAAATTAAGGAAATAAAGCAAGGCAAACAAGTATTTAAGTTCCGCTACTTACCTTCGAGAAACTACATTCAATGCGGGGGATTGTGTGTTAAGGGAAGAAAGAAATCTCCCCTAACAAAATAAAAGCATGCCTATAACTCTGACACGAACAATCAAGTAGGTTTCGTTTTTAAAAGAAGGATACAAATTACAAGACAGGAAAAAAAATTGTTTATACTTTATACCAGATATGGGATATCAAGACCCAATCAAACAAGGCTTTGTAAAAGTCCACTCCAAATGAACAATGACAACCATTAAAAGATAATTTAAACCCTAGGGTTAGGTTTCAAGTATAACCATATATCAGCTTCCTATTTTCATAATTGCTTTCACCCAAAATTCAACCAAATTGAAAAGGTAGCTTTATGCTACAATAATGTAGCTGTCTAAACAGAATGTTTTAAGCTAAATACCTGCTCTAAGTTGATTCTGTACAGTTCCGAGGAGGAGGCAGCACAAAGCAAGTCAGAAGACCAACAGTCATATGTAATATCCCTTCCCATCCTGTCAAATGATAAAGTCAAGGCATGTTATCATACTCAAAAAAGTTTATTAAAAAATTTGAAATACTATTGAGGCTGAGTAAATTAAAATGCATGTCTGTCCATAATATCAAATGGAGCTCCTCACATAAAGAACCAGAAAGTCAAATGCAGCTCCTCACATAAAGAAATTGGAAAAATATGCAGAAATGCATAGATAAGTCTTATAACGAAAACTTTCATATCTGTGCTAAAATATTCATTTTAAAAAATCCTTTAAGTCAAGCTATCATGAGGGAAACATTGACAAGTTATTTGATCTTTGTTCTACTCCGTGGATCATAACAAAATTATCAAAGTAGCTACTGCAGAACAATGCTCTTAGCAGTAGACTGAGCTTCTAAAGCCTTTCAATCTTTCTTCATCTAACATGTTTTTTCCATAGAAGGATGAAAAAGAGTCGTGTATCCAATCAACAATTTCTATTTTTTCTTCAATCGAATCCAATACAATAGACAACTTCTGCAGAGTTAATCATAACGGAGGAAAAACATTACCAATGTCAAATACTAGCAAATCAAGGAAACAACAACCACCAAAACCAAGGTAGTTAAAACCAGACCGGTCATGGAACCGGTGAAGGCATCGATTCACGGTTCACTGGTCCAACCATGGTTGAACGTAGTTGAACCCGTTATAATTAAATATATATATTTTTATTTTATATAATATATTCAATAATAAAAAATAATCTAATATACTAATAAAATAGTTTACATGAATTAAACAATATAAAATATATTTAAAATAATTTTAATCTAACAGGTTATATTTGGTAATTAAAATTATTTTTTAACATTCACATTTTGTAATTTGATTAAATTAATTGGGAACACAACTAATAAAAAGAATCTATAGTGTTAAATAAGAATATTAAACCTATACCAAAAATAAGAATATTAAATACAAAACTTTATTGGAAATGAAAATGATATAAACTTTTGAAAAAACGACGACCTGAACAGATATGAAAATGATATAAATAAATACATAAGGGATGGCTGGAGAAATTGCATATTACCCCTGGACCAAAAAGAGTCTAGATGACTAGATTAAGTGTTAGACCCGTTAAGTGTTAAAAACAAAATTAAAAAAAGAGTCTACTGGACTGGACCGAACCCGATTTTTGTTCTAGATAACATAAGGGATGCATTGCATATTACCCTAGTTTCAAGGTGTTGCTGCCTACCGTCTCTCCCTTCTTCTCATCTGTCACTCTTCTTTTTGCTTTATACCGTCATGGCTATCGTCCCCTCTCTCTCACTGTTCTTCTTTCTGATTTCTCTCCCCCCCTCATCGGTGTGCCTGTAATTCGTCCTGCCTCACGTCAGAGAAGGGGAAGACACAAGCGTCGGTGGGTTGAGAAGCAAAACGCATGGTTGAAGCGGCTACCCATCGTCGGAGGTCACTTGTAAGCACCTGAGTTCGTCAGATCTAAGAAGCAAAACGCGAACTGCTATAAACCGGTGAACCACCGGTTTTGCCCGATTTCCCTGGTTCCTGACCGGTTCAGCGGTTTTTAATCCGACTCAGTTACAAAGCGGTTATAGGGGTTGTTCGGACCGGATGACTGACCGGTTCCCGATTGAACCGGTTGGACCGGCCGGTCCGGTCCGGTTTTAACTACCTTGACCAAAACACATGAATATAATAAATAACTTCAAATTATTTTGGTATAAATTAGACTTTATACTTCAGGAGCAATATACATAAAGCCTAAAGAAGAAACCTTGGTATTCGCAAACTGTAGTGCTTTCCATATTTTGTATGCAGACAAACAGAGCGATCAGCACACAAAAATGCTAGTTTTGAATAATCATTTGTTAAAACCTGCATGGGAAAAAATATTCAGTTATCGGAATACAGATTGATACAATATGTAGGTAAACTCAACTCAACCAACTAATCCATCTGCATCAAATAAAAAGACAGCTTAAAACAAAACACATCAATGGAAAATCATATACTAGTACGACAGTGCCACCAGAATCAAGCTATCAATTTTTTTCAATTATAGCTAATTTTGGAACCTGAAAATCAATAATTTCTGAATCCAAGTGCCTTTCGAACTTCAATCCAAGCTCCCTAACCTCGTATACTTTTACTTGTGGTGGATATATACCTTCAATAGTGAATCAGCATGAGTGTCATGACTCTTGAATTAATACCCATATTTCATTGCCCCACTTTCTATGCTTTAATAAATAGTTTAACAAATGCATCTCATTGGGAGTCAGAACTCCTATATTTTGTACCATAAATCAACAGTTTTTCACTTGCCTACAAATTCTTGCTGTCAAATTTTTCTTGTACTGGCCGAAGAGTGAAACCCGGCCACCGAGCTCGAATACCCGGCCCAGTCCGGAAGTTAAAGATAATAAGTTAAAGATCACTTAATTAAGGGATAGGATATTGATATTAAATCCTGATATCATCTGAAATAACCTTATCTGGTTAAAAGAGATAATATCCCTTAAATTAAGGAATCACATCTCAAAAGAGATTTAAGAGATAAATCAGATCTCTAAAAGATATTTAAGAGATAAATCATATCTCTAAAAGATATTTAAGAGATAAATCAGGTCTCTAAGAGATAGGGGAATCCTATTATAAAAAGAGGAGTACCCATGATAGAAACTCACTTTTTCACTGAACTCCGGTGACTCTCTTTTAAGCGTATTAGAGAAACTAGCACCGACCAAGAGACTATCAGAGAGTCCTTGCTTCCTAGTATTCATCAGATACAAAATTAAGAGATTGAGATCACCACGACCAAGGGTTGAACTGAGAAATACGTCTGGCTTTGATTCCCATCGGGATACGTAGGACCGGAATATCACGTTCTGTCAAGCCAAAGTATAAAACAACCCCAATTGTCCACCCCTGGTTGAACGTTCTACGGCGAGGTTCCGGCAAACCGGATCTCGGCAGGAACATTTGGCGCCCACCGTGGGGCCGAGGTGAAACTTTCCCCGGTTCCACAAGAAAGCTTAATGGTGACCACACGGAATGGTCAGCGAGGAGGGGGGAGCAGCATGAATCATGAGGACCACGAGGCTTCGAACGCCCAGAACCACGGCAATCATCTTTCCTCCCCCCTCAATGAAGATAACCCTCGGTTGGAAGAAATTATGGAACAACTCAAGCAGCTTCGGAAGGAGAACGAGGAGATACGCGCGCAAAATCAGAAGCTTTTAAAGGCCCGGAAAAGAGAAAGGTCCCTTACACCTTCTGACGAAGAGCAATCCTCACCCGAGGCTGGCCAGAAGGATCCCCCCGCGAACTCTCCTCGGGGAACTAACCAAGCATCCAAAACTAAACCTCCTCCGGGGGCTTCAGAAATCAAGTCTCACGCGGAGAGGACTAGCCAGAAAGGAAGGACATCGGACCGGCGTACGAGGTTGCCCTTCACTGATGATATTAATGAGGTAATCGTGCCAACCCATTTTAAGCCCCTTAACATCGACAAATTCAATGGCACCACTGACCCAACCGAGCATGTGGAGTCCTTTATTTCCTCTATTTACTTGGTGACTGATTCGGAGGCCGTCATGTGCAAAGTTTTTCCAACTACTTTACAAGGCCCAGCTCTGACCTGGCTAACAAATCTACCACCTCGGTCGATTGATTCCTTTGATGTGCTTATAACCAAGTTCACTGCACAATTTGCTGCAAGCCGAAGGCATAAAAGGCACTCGGTCTCACTGGTAAATTTCAAACAGGAAAGGAATGAATCACTCAGAGATTACATGGCTCGCTTCAATGCTAGGCAGATCCTGATTCCCAACATGAGCTCGGAACTCTGCCTCCACACCGTCATGGCTGGTCTCAAGCCAGGGCCATTCTTCGAGTACCTATCTCGGAAGCCACCAAGGGATTTTGAAGAGCTGCAGGAAAAGGCTACAAGTTTCATGAACTCGGAAGAGATGCTGGAATTTAAAAGGAGAGAAAGAGGTTTCGAGGACAAGAGCTCAGCCTCTAACAAAGACAGAAATAGGGGGTCTGACTCACAAAGGACCCAAAAAACCAATGAAAGATAATTCCCGCAGAGGCATCCCAGGTACCAATCTTATACTCCGTTGAACCGATCTCGGGCAGCCATCCTTCAGGAGGTGTGCAGCGCCGAGTTGCTTACTTTACCTGGACCATCCAAAACACCGACAATGCTGACAGAAGCAAAGAATGCACGTGGCATCAAAACTACGGACACTCCACAGAAGAGTGCAGAACACTCCAGAGAAAGATTGAGGATTTAGTACAAGCAGGCCGCCTTGATCGTTTCATCCGTCGAGATGACAACGGAGGCAGACGACCCGGTCGAAGACAGCGGAGACACGGTTATGATAACCGAGACCGAGATGCAAACTTGCGAAGAAACCATCAGGGCGAAGACCGGTTGAATAACCAAAGGACCCCTATTGAAGAGTCAGAAGGAGGAATCAGGGGGTCATCAATACGATCTCGGGGGGGTTTGCAGGCAGAGGAACGATGAGCTCAGCCCGGAGGCGTCATGTGAAAGCCCTCCGATCTGTTAACACGGTGTCTGGAAGGCCTCCAAGAGCAAGACCCCCCATAACATTCACAGATGATGATTTCCAAGGGGTAGATCCAAATCAAGATGACCCAATGGTGATAACGGTCGAGTTGGCCAACATTTCGGTCAGACGAACACTTATTGACCAAGGGAGCTCGGTCGATATCCTGTACCTGGCAACCTTCAAGAAGCTCGGAATTCCAGAAAAGCTGATCAAGGAGCAGGAATACAAGCTAGTGGGGTTCGCCGGGGAGCAAGTCAAAACCCGAGGTTACATATACCTCTTAACAACGTTTGGAGAAGGAAAACTCTCCAAATCCGTATCAGTCAGGTACGTCATTGTAGATGCCAACATGTCATATAACATCCTTATTGGAAGACCGACGTTGAATGAACTCGGAGCGATTGTCTCTATGCCACACCTGACAATGAAATTCCCAGTCAACTCTGGGGAGATAATTGCAGTCCGGGCTGACCAAAAACTAGCCAGGCAATGCTATGTGGACAGCCTGAAGGTTACCCGCCACCAGGATGGCCCATGGAATACCGAGGATGGCAAAGCAGAGCAGGTAAGCTCGGTCAGCTCAGTGACTTCAGCCAGCTCGGTCAGCATGTTTGAGCTGGACCCAAGGACGGAGATGTATGAGTCCAGGGCCGAACCAACAGAGTCTTTGGAAAAGTTCCAGTTGGGAGCCCATCCTGAACAATGCACCCACGTCGGTAGTCAACTGGACCCCTCCCTTAGAGAGAGGCTTCACACGGTCCTACGAAAGAATGCTGACCTGTTTTCCTGGAAGACATCGGATATGCTGGGCATAAACCCTAACTTTATGTGCTATAAGCTGTCTATATGTCCCGAAGCTAAACTTGTAACTCAGAGAAAAAGAAAACTTGGCGAGGAAAGGTGCCGAGCAATGGCCGAGGAGACTTCTAAACTGGTCAAGGCAAATTTCATCCGAGAGGTGAAATACACTACTTGGATAGCCAATGTGGTATTAGTCAGAAAGGCCAATGGTAAATGGCGGATGTGCACTGACTATACCGATCTCAACAAGGCATTCCCAAAGGATTCTTATCCCTTGCCCAACATTGATAGACTGGTGGATGGGGCCTCAGGTTACAAGGCCTTGTCCTTTTTGGATGCATATTCAGGTTATAACCAGATCAGGATGTATCCACCCGATGAGGAAAAAACAACATTTATGACTGATGGGGCAAACTACTGCTACCGAGTAATGCCCTTCGGCCTAAAAAATGCTGGTGCAACATATCAAAGGCTTATGGACAAGGTTTTTGCCGGTAAAATCGGAAATAACTTAGAAGTATATGTTGATGACATGGTGGTAAAATCCGAAGATCCAAACCAGCACCCTGCCGACCTCAAAGAGATCTTCGGCCAGCTCAGAAAGTACAACATGAGGCTAAATCCAGAAAAATGCTCTTTTGGTGTACAAGGAGGAAAATTCTTGGGATATATGCTAACACACCGGGGCATCGAAGCTAATCCGGATAAATGAAAAGTCGTCATGGAAATGCGAAGTCCTTGGAATGTGAAAGAAATTCAGAGGCTAGCCGGCCGATTAGCCTCCCTATCCTGCTTTCTCCCGAAGTCTGCAGAGAAGGCAAGACCTTTCTTCCAGCTCTTGAAAAAGTCAAAGGATTTCATTTGGACTGAAGAATGTGAGAAGGCCTTCGAAGATCTGAAACTCTTCTTAGCATCTCCCCCAATCCTTACTCGGCCTCAGCTCGGCAAAGATCTGTACCTGTACCTCTCCGTCAATGATTGTGCAATCAGTGCAGTGATCATTCAGGAGAAGGAGGAGCGACAGATGCCGGTGTACTATGTCAGTAGAATCCTGAAAGACGCGGAAACACGATATCAAGTAATTGAAAAACTGGCCTTCACCTTAGTTATGGCAGCTCGGAGGTTACGACCCTATTTCCAGTCGCACCAAGTCATAGTCAAGACTGATCATCCAATAAAGCAAGTACTCAGGAAACCTGATCTGTCAGGAAGAATGATAGCCTGGTCAGTGGAACTGTCAGAATTCGGTCTACGGTATGAACCGAGGGGGTCAATGAAAGCTCAATGCCTCTCGGACTTCATCGCCGAGCTCTCTTCCAAACCGAGGTCAGAACCCTTCATTTGGCTCCTATATGTTGACGGATCATCTAACTTGAAGGGAAGCGGGGCTGGAATAATTCTCGAGGGACCTGATGATCTGATCCTCGAGCAATCTTTAAAGTTTGGGTTCACTGCTTCAAACAACCAAGTAGAATATGAAGCCCTTATAGCTGGACTAATGTCAGCTAAAGAAATTGGGGTCCGGGAACTAAAATGCCGAAGTGACTCACAGCTTGTAACAGGACAAGTCTCGGGCAATTATCAGACAAAGGACCCCCAACTAACCAGGTATCTCTGCAAGGTTAATAGCCTCATTTCTGAATTTGAGCATTTCTCCATTGAGCACATACCTCGGGAAGAAAACTCCTGGGCAGATCTGTTGTCTAAATTGGCTAGCACCAAGAAGGTTGGTCAACTAAGAACTTTCATTCAAGAAAACCTCCTTGAGCCGAGCATAAAAAGTGCCGAGGTGACAATGACCGAGCACTATGATCGGGGCTGGATGACTCCGATCTGGGAGTATCTAACCTCGGACAAACTACCTGATGACCCAAAGGAGGCGAGGTGAATCCGTCTGAAATCTTGCCACTACACCATCCTAGACGGTGAGCTGTACAAAAGAGGATTCTCCAGGCTATTACTGAAGTGCCTCACAAAAGAGCAGTCCGAATACGTAATGGATGAGATGCATCGAGGAATTTGTGGAATGCATTCAGGTGGCCGATCTCTGGCAGCTCGGGTCAGATGAGCAGGGTTTTACTGGCCAACCATGAGACTGGATTGTTCTACTTGGACCAATAGGTGTGAGCCCTGTCAGAAGTTCGCCAGCATAGCTCGTGCTCTAGGAGAAGATCTCCACTCCATGTTCTCGCCATGGCCCTTTACAATGTGGGGGACGGACATAGTCGGTCCTTTCCCAATGGCCAAGGGTCAAGTCAAGTTCCTCCTGGTAGGTGTAGACTACTTCATCAAGTGGATTGAAGCAGAACCATTGGCTACGATAACTGCCAAAAAGGTCCAAAATTTTGTATGGAAGAACATCATATGCAGGCATGGCCTTCCTTATGCAGTTGTTACAGACAACGGGAAGCAATTCACGGATAAGGAGCTTGGAGAGTTTTATTCCAACCTCGGAATTAAGCATAATGTGACCTCAGTTGAGCATCCACAAACAAATGGCCAAGCAGAGGCAGCCAATAAAGTTATTCTAAACGAGCTCAAAAGAAGGTCAGGACAATCAAAAGGGGCTTGGGTTGAACAATTACCAAGCATCATGTGGGTCTACCATTGCTCACCACAATCTTAGACGGGAGAAACACCGTTTAAACTAACCTATGGAACCGATTCAATGATTCCAGTTGAGCTCGGTGAACTCTCTTTCCGAAGGTAGCATCACGATCAAAGTAAAAATGAAGAAGAACTCCGAGTTGAGCTTGACATGGTCGAGGAAGTCCGAGATACGGCAAAAATCAGAGACGAGCTGTGCAAGCAAAAAGCAACTCGGGAGTACAACTCAAGACTGCGCCCAAGGGAATTTGTGCAAGGTGACTTAGTGCTAAGATTGCAAAGCGACGCGAGAAAAGACCCCAGAGAGGGTAAGCTCGCGACAAACTGGTCAGGACCATTCAGGATAGTAGAAAATCTAGGAAATGGTGCCTACAGGCTAGAAGAATTGTCAGGAAAGTCGGTTCCAAGAACATGGAATACTTCCCACCTTAAGTTTTATTTTAGCTAAGGTTAGAGGTGATGCACTCTTTTTCCTATCTCGGTCTTTTTCCCATGAGGTTTTGACCGAGAAGGTTTTAACGAGGCACACTAGGGAAAATAAATAAATAAAAACATTTTCAATCGAGCTATTGTGCAAAAAATACGGCGTTAAAACCGCCATGAAACCTAAAGAGGCTGACCGAGCCTATAAAGGTGTTTAAATCCTAAAAAGGCCGACCGAGCCAAAATCGACCGATCAGGGTCGAAGTGCCGAGCCTATAAAAGTGCATAAATCCTAAAGAGGCTGACCGAGCCTATAAAGGTGTTTAAATCCTAAAAAGGCTGACCGAGCCAAAATCGACCGATCAGGGTCGAAGTGCCGAGCCTATAAAGGTGCATAAATCCTAAAGAGGCTGACCGAGCCAAAATCGATCGATCAGGGTTGAAGTGCCGAGCCTATAAAGGTGCATAAATCCTAAAGAGGCTGACCAAGCCAAAATCGACCGATCAGGGTCTAAGTGCTGACCCTATAAAGACGTTGGAAAATTTTCTAAGTACAAACAGATTCACACGTAAAACAAGAAATTCCATTAAATAAAAGGGGCAAGGTCCCGAATACATAAGGATTCAGAATAAAAAGGGCACTGCTCAAAAACAATATGTTTCCTAACCTACTAATACAATTTCAGGAGCCAAGGTCGTCCTCGGCATTTGGAGGGACGGTAGCAGATTGACCAGGTGGGCCCACTTCACCTTCGGATCCTTCCTCGGCTCCTTGACCCTAACCCTCCTCCTCGTGAGTGACGGCGTCCTCGTCCTCATCTTCCAGCTCGGTCAACGGAACAAGGATTCCATCTCGGTTAAAGTCCTTGTCCACATCGGCATAGGAGAAGTCAGCGGTCGGGTTGAGGTGCTGTAATTGCTTCACGGCTCAGGAGAAACCATTAACATGCTCCCTCATGATTGAAGCCTCAGCTTCAGCTAGATCGGCACGGAGCCTCAGATTCTCCTCCTTCTCGGTCCCTAGCAACTTCTGCAGCTCAAGACCGGCTTCCTTCTCTGCCTGAAGCCCTTCAACAACATTCTGAAGGTTGAGCCGGTCGGCCCTCTCCATATCTAGCTCGGCCATAAGGGCGGTACTGCCCCTTTCCAGCTCCATCTTTTGGGCCTTCAGCTGACCGATGATCCGGCCTTTCTCCTCACACTTGGCCAGGGCCTGAGAGATCTCGTCTCTCACCCTCAAGGCTCGGGCAGCATCCGCCCTCATCACCTCCATCTTCTTCACATTATCAGTAAGATGTTGGCTCCAGAAGCGAGTAATAGAGGCGATCCGAAGGGCATAGGCAGTGGCAGCCTCCATGCTCTCCCCCTGCCCTTGCTCTAGCAAAAGCCGAGCGTCAGAAGGTTTCAACACCTGGCTATCAATCAGGCATGTAGGATCGAACTCGTTCCCCCAGAGCGAGCTAATCCCGGGATTGCAGTTCCCATTATACCATTTGGTATCCGACGCAAGATCGATCACCCTGGGAACATCGCCCGACCTCATAGCAGCAATAGGAGTTTGCTCAATCATCAGAGGAGAAGGACTTCCAATCGGGACTTCTGACATCATGTCTTCCCGAGTCCTCTTCGAAAGCCGGGTGCTCGGTGCAGAAGCTTCAGCCGCTTTCTGTTTCTTTCCTTTGACGTTTGGAGCTATGGCTGATCCGCTCGCTCCTTGGTGGACTGATTTCTTCATCAAAGTCTTGTAGTTGAATTTCCCCATTATCATTGCAAGAAGGAAATCGGTTAATAAAAATAAGCACGCTACAGGGTAAATTACCACTTATCAACAAAAAGTTACTTACAGTCAAAATCATCTTGCCGAGTAGAGGAAGCCCTAAGCTTTAAAAGCCTACCACAAGGCAATGGCCGAGGACACAGTTTGAGGACCTCGGCGTCAGCTCACTCCTGAGAGGTCATGCAGTCGATGTCGTATCCAGAAAATTTGGTAGGGTGTGGTTGCCAATAGAAAGGAAACTTAGGGCTTCCGGACGAGTCAAAGAAGACAGACTCATTACCCTCTAGAGGTCGGATTTTAAAGAAATCCGATTTGAAGGATTTGTACGAGCTCTGGTAGAGCCCAATGACCCCCCTCTCAATTCCACTCAGTGAGATCCAACCGACTCGTTCCCCGAAGCGAACTCGGTAAAAGTACAAGAACTTAGGAGCGGTGGCCTCTATTCCTAGCTGGCCACATAGAATTTGAAAGGCTTTCAGAAATGCCCAGCTATTCGGATGAAGCTGGGTAGGAGCGACATTCATAGTTCGCAAAATTTCGTACTTAAATGGACTAAAGGGAATAGAGAGCCCAATTTGTTCAAAGAAGGTTTTATATACATATGTAAAAGGTGGCTCAGATGAAGGGGGGAAAGGAAAATATGCTCATCCTCGCCACAGGGAAGGCATTCTATGATGCCTCGTTTAACTGTGATCTTGTGTTTCATAGCTTCAAGAGAAGCAAAATCCCTAAAATTAGGGTGAAATCCAGCAACATCAGGTTTTACCCAGAAATACCCAGGAATGGTAATTTCTGGGTAGGGAACCCTAGGCATCCTAGACACACGCCTGCGATGCTTGGGAACAACAACGGCGTCTGGAGTAGCAGAGCTCCTCTAAGAAGAAGAAGAAGAAGAAGAAGAAGAAGAAGAAGAAGAAGAAGAAGAAGAAGAAGAAGAAGAAGAAGAAGAAGAAGAAGAACCCCTGTCACCCCCACCGCCGCGAGAGGAAGAGGGAGAAGAATGGGGAGAGCACCCAATCAGATGGAGCTCAGGCTCCACAACCTGAACCCCAGAGGAGGCATTCTGGGATACCTCAAATGAACTCTCCATGGATGAACAATCAGAAAGCAAACCTAAGGGAGTTTGAAAGAGCAGCACGTACCTTGAAGAGAGTATGAATGCTTGGACCAGAAAGACCTCGAGAATAAGAAAAGTCTAGGGCTTAGAGAAAGATGAAATCCCACGCTAGAGGCTCCCCCAAATTTATAGGAAAAAGTTCAACGTCCTCTCGGCGAATTAACGAGGGTTGTTGGCAGACGAGAGCAGGGAAGCATCCCTTCAAGTCTAACCGCATTCGCCAACTAATGAAAAACAACCACGTGGCAGAAGTGTCATCATGTACACTGCCATCCCGGAAAAATAGGGGCACGCCACAATCCATAAAATCTCGGAAACAATGCCACAGAGGCCACGCGTCACGCAGAGTGACGTTTCCTTTCCATCTCGAGAACCGAGAAGTATGGCGTCAGCACAAAGCAAATAATCATCTCCACCTCGGCTAGCCTCGGCTCCCGCAAAAAAGCTTCCGTGCCGTTGGCTCAAAGCTTGGGGGGCCTGTGTATGAGCCGAGATATAGAGCTCGGTACCTCGAAAGCATCAAGCTCGGCCAACCCGAGCTGCTCACCGAGTTGGATGATGTGTACATATAAGGTATGAAGCCCGGTCAAACACCTCGCCGAGCCGAAAAACCAAAGGATGAAACCAAAGTTCCTAGCCTCGGCTCCTTCGAAAAAAGCTTCCACGCTATTAGCTCAAAGCTTTGGGGGCTTGTGTATGAGCTGAGATACAGAGCTCGATTAAACATCATGAAAGCTTTTACGCCTAATCAGCTCAAAGCTTGGGGGGCTTGTGTACTGGCCGAAGAGTGAAACCCGGCCACCGAGCTCAAATACCCGGCCCAGTCCGGAAGTTAAAGATAATAAGTTAGAGATCACTTAATTAAGGGATAGGATATTGATATTAAATCCTGATATCATCTGAAATAACCTTATCTGGTTAAAAGAGATAATATCCCTTAAATTAAGGAATCACATCTCAAAAGAGATTTAAGAGATAAATCAGATCTCTAAAAGATATTTAAGAGATAAATCAGATCTCTAAAAGATATTTAAGAGATAAATCAGGTCTCTAAGATATAGGGGAATCCTATTATAAAAAGAGGAGTACCCATGATAAAAACTCACTTTTTCACTAAACTCCGGTGACTCTCTCTTAAGCGTATTAGAGAAACTAGCGCCGACCAAGAGACTATCAGAGAGTCCTTGCTCCCTAGTATTCATCAGATACAAAATTAAGAGATTGAGATCACCACGGCCAAGGGTTGAACTGAGAACTACGTCTGGCTTTGATTCCCATCAGGATACGTAGGACCGGAATATCACGTTCTGTCAAGCCAAAGTATAAAACAACCCCAATTGTCCACCCCTGGTTGAACGTTCTACGGCGAGGTTCCGGCAAACCGGATCTCGGCAGGAACATTTCTCAAGGCTCGAGCGACTTCCAAAATAAAGCCAAAATTCTAATAATCCTAGTTTGTGTCATCCTTGCTTTTGAAGAAAACCTAATTTTGGACTCTGTATATTGTCACTTGTGTCATGAAGGTGACTAGACAGTTGATTATTTTCATCAAATGGTAATACTATTACTTAATGCAATGGTCCATAAGTATCAAAGAATCAAACCTCAAATACTCATCAATATTTTCCATCTAAATCTTGTATAGTTCATATCATCCCTATCCTACATGAAATTAAGTAACCTTTTGACAAAATTTATGCCTAAATTTATCATTATTAGTGTATATACCATAGGAATTTTGAAGTACCTGATGGTATGATATACTCCCTATCAGGAGTTGCCTTAATCTTGGTTGTTGCGGTTGCGAAACTCAAATCTTCGAGAAGTTGCACATTTTGCGTGTAACCTAACAAACAAATATGCTACATGATATTAAGTAACCTTTTGACAAACTTTATGCCTAAATTTATCATTATTAGTCTATATACCATAGGCATTTTGAAGTACCTGATGCTATGATATACTCCCCATCAGGAGTTGCCTTAATCTTGGTTGTTGCGGTTGCGAAACTCAAATCTTCGAGCAGTTGCACATTTTGCGTGTAACCTAACAAACAAATATATTAATAAGAGAAAAGGAACAATAAAATATGGAAGGAATAATTTATTTATTTTTTTAATAAAAGGAGAGGTACTTTTGACGTTGCGATGAGATTTCTGCTTCTTAGTGGGGAGCCACGAAGCATGTGAGGGTTGCTGTGATGCAATAGTATACATCTTGACCCTGTTTATCGAGGTCGACTTGATACCGCCATCACGAGTCGCCATTGTTGCTTGCTAGAGTGTGTGTGAACTATGAAGAGATTATGTTTGTCTCAACTCTCACCCTTGAACCCAATTCAGAGATTTGCTATGCGTTACGGTGGGGCAGCAGGCTACATACATATCCAACGAACACAATTAGAGTGAATATTAATTAAATAAATAATCGTTATCATCATTATCATTATTGTTAATAAAAGGTGATAGTCAGATGGGTTAGGCTTGTCCCTCACCCGACCCTAAATTGCGACCAGTCAAGTTCTTTGAACCAAAACCCTACCATAGACCCGAAGGAACCCGATCATGTGCGGATTTGATTGAAACAGGGCCAAGATGGGACGGGGTCGGATTGGCCCGAAGCAGTGGTGGACCTTGACTAAATTTTTGGAGGAGCCATAAGCTACTAATTTTTTTTATTTGCTTTTTTTTTCTATGGGTGACATTGATAAGCTAACTTTTATTGAAAGAAGCCTAAAAGTAGAGCATAATGAATGCTACAGATAGCCACAAATAGACCATCAATCTGCACTAAAATGCAGGAAAAAAGACAGAAACAACTACAAATGCCCCTGCTACACAGTATTTGAATTAACAAAATAAAATAAAGCAGAGAACAATAAGACATATAATCCACAGTCACACCCAGGCAAAGACAAAAAACTGAGTAACCAAGAACAAGCAGCAGGACTTAAAATGAGCCGAAGAGGAACTTAAGCCACAAGCTACTATGGTTTCAGTGGGAAACACTATAGTTTCAGAGAAAGTACCCTTGGCATGCATGGCTTACATTGCTAATCTAGTTTCTTGGTGCTCCAAAAAGCAGGCTTTAGTTGCTAGTTCCAGCACAAAAGCTGAGTATAGAAGCATGGCAAATATTGTGGCAGAAGTCACCTGGATCCAGTCACTTCCCACCGAGTTAGCCATTCCCTTTGAAACTCCCAAACTTTATTGTGACAACCTCAGTGTAATATCATTGGCTCATAATCCTGTGCTACATGCTCGAATTAAACACATTGAGTTGGACATCCACTTTGTGCGCGAAAAGGTCATTGCCAAAGCTCTATCAGTCCATCATGTTCCCAGTTCAGACCAGCTAGCTGACTCACTCACAAAGCCCCTGTCTTCCTCTCAGTTCACACCTCTAAGAACCAAACTCAAAGTGGTTCTTGTTCAGCAACCACCTTGAGCTTGAGGGGGGACTACTAGAGTATAGGAGCTTAAGCAATGTAATCATGTATTTGGTGCACCATAACCGAATGTGCCGAGTCAGCACAAATTCGGTTATGATGGTTAGTTTAGTTCAGTTAGTTATGTTAGTTCAGCTGCCAAAGTAGCTAGCAGCCATAGGCTATAGAAACAGACGCCTCAAGCAAACGGGTAGGGGCGGTCCTATTGCAAGAGGGTCGGCCAATCTCATATTTCAGTCAACAGTTATCAACCCGAGCCCAACACAAATCAGCTTATGAAAGGGAAATTATGGCACTGGTTATGGCAGTAGAAAGGTGGAGGCATTACCTCCAGGGATAGCATTTTGTGATCAGAACCGACTAGAAGAGTTTGAAATTTCTTACTGGCCGCACAATTTTAGGGGAGGAACAATCTAAATGGACTTCTAAGTTGCTGGGATTTGACTTTGAAGTTCAGTATAAACCCGAGGTTTCAAATATGGTTGTGGATGCCTTATCTAGGCAAATGATGTATGCATCACTCTCGGGTATCAACTTGGCTGAATGGGAGGTATAGGAGAGACATATAGCTGCTAATGAGAAGCCACTACAGCTGCTGCAACAGATTATTCTCAAGCCACTTGATTTTCCGAAATTCTCAGTGAAGAACGGGGTATTGTTCCACCAAGGCAGCATAGTCCTCCTAAAGCGGTTTTCCAAGATTCCTATGATCCTTGTTGAATTTCACTCATCTCTGCAGGGGGGTCATTCGAGTTTCTTCCGCACATATAAGAGGATTGCTAGAGTATTTTTCTGGGAAGGAATGAAAGTGGATATCAAGCAATTTAACGCTAAATGCAGTATGTGTCAGCAGAACAAAAGATACCTTGTCACCTGTAGGTCTCCTCCAACCTCTGTCAATTCCCTCCATGTTTTGGTCGGATATATCCATGGATTTTATTGGTAGTTTACCCAGGGCCCATGGCAGAGATTCGATCATGGTAGCAGTGGACTGCCTCACCAAATACGCTCACTTCTTGCTATTGGGACACTTTTATACAGCTCAAGAAGTCGCAGGTGTGTTCATTGTGGAAGTGGTACGACTACATAGGTTTCCAAACACCATTGTGTCGGACCGAGATAGCATTCTTCTAAGCCAATTTTGGAAGGAACTCTTCAAGCAGACCGGCACTCAACTGAAATACAGTTCTGCTTTCCACCCCAAATCGATGGCCAAACTAGGGTAGTTAATATCACGCGATCGCGTCGCTATAGCCGAAGGACGGGGCGGAGCAGCCGGTGGCCGCTACTAGGACGGCGTGGCGGAGCATTTTTTGGTAGCGACGGTCGTGGCCGCTTTCGCGGTGGAAATCGTGCCGGAAAGCTGTGAAGCGGGAGCTTTTGGGCCGCTCCCGTGTCACGGGTCGAATTTCCGTCCACATAAGCCACAGACGATCCATTTCCGACCGAACCCAGTCGGCACCGCTGTTGGAGGTGTCACTCATGCTCTCCTGCAGCGGCTGCAAGCAGTTCTAGGGTTTACACTTAGTGGGCTGCTGCAAACAGGAATTAGGTCACACTTTTTCTCTACTCTTCCTATTTTACCCTGCTCTAACACTTCAATTCTCTATTTTACCCTCACTTACACTTGGTAAATATCAATTTTACCGTCACTTATGCTCAGCAAATCTCTATTTTACCCTTTGTTTTTTTCTATTTCTTCCTCCCACTCTCTGCCCACTCTCTCGTTCTTTTGTGTTATCAGGTTTGTTTATTCCTCTCTTCTCCCTATGCTTCTCCCCCTCTTATCCTACCGCGTCCCCTCCTTCCTCCCTTATCACTTCTCCCCACTTGCCTAAAATAGCGGCCATACCGCTATGCGCTATCCTGCAATAGCATTCTCGGGGTTAGCCACTCCGCGCCACTATCCGGGATTGATAACTCTGGACCAAACGGAGGTGGCCAACTGTTGCTTGGAGGCCTATTTGAGGTGTTTTGTGGGAGATAGACCTCGTTCTTGGCCTAAATGGTTATGGTGGGCAGAACTATGGTTCAACACAAATTTTGATGTGTCCATTAGGATGACCCCATTTAAAGCCCTTTATGGCAGGGATCCCCCTAATAGTTAAAGGTCCCACATTCCCATCTTCCAAAGAAGCTGTCACAGCCCTACTAGAAAGCAGGGATATTGTGCTGGATCAACTACAGAAGAACCTGACTATAACCCAGCAGAGGATGAAAAATAAAGTTAATAAGCATCAAAGGGAGCAAATACAGCCTGTATTTCAAATCAGCAAGCTGAAGAAGGCTGTCCTTGCTGAGTATAAGCCGCAAAGATTACTGCATCGTATCTTGATCGGCAAAGAAATTGGGAGCTCCAACCACAGATGGAGGAGGTGTTGGCCCTATGGTACAACAACAATGGAGCTGCTGAAGTGTTGGTTAAATGGGCCTGACTGCACGGTTGTGAAAATTTGTGGGACCCCGTTGTATATATAGTTGTTACTCGAAAAATACATTAGATAATCATCATGCCATAAAATTGAGAGAACTATCTGTTGAGTTGTTAATTCAGTTAGTTAGTTGTATAAGTTAGTTAGTTTGTTGAGATGTGTAAGCTTGTGTTAGTTAGATAAAGTGAAGTGAAGAAGTCTATAAATAGACTATGTGATATTGTGTAATTCATAGAATGTGCAAAGTGTAAAAAGTGTACATTGTGATTAGTGTGAAAGTTTAATAACAGTGGGGTATTTTTTCAGTATATATAGAGTGTTCTATCTTTCTCTTTTCTATTCTCTTTGATTCCTTTCCTTCCTCCAATTTGTTGTGTTTCCAAGAGTGTGAGTGTATGCCTAGGTTCCAACAATTGGTATCAGAGCTGAATGAGATCCTGAGAGAGATCGTGTTCTTGTTGAGTGATCTTGAAACAATATTCTTGCTTCAATTCGTGGCAACAATCATGGCTGCAACCAGTGGTCATTTTCCAGGAAACCTTCCCATTCTTGATGGGAAGAACTATGACAAATTGTGCATTCAAATAAGGGCGATTTATGGCTTCCAAGAAGTGTGGGAGGTGATGACAGAAGGCATGAAGGAACCAGGCAAGAATGCAACCGAGGAAGAAAGGAATGAATTCAAGGAGTTGAAAAAGAAAGATTACAAAGCTCAATTCATATTGCATCTAGATCCTGTGCACTTTGAAAAGATATCCATGGCTCCTACTGCAAAGGAAGCATGGGAAATTCTTGCAGTGGCTTGTGCTGGAGCTGACAAAACCAAGAAGGTGAAGCTTCAGACATTCAGAAGGTAATATGAATTGATGGAGATGGAAAGCAGTGAAGGGGTTGGAGCTTTCTTCAATCGAGTTCTAACCCTGACCAACCAAATGAAGAACTATGGTGAAACATTATCAAATCAGCAGATGGTGGAGAAGATTATGAGATCAATGCCCTCCAAATTTGATCATATAGTTGTCTCTATTGAGGCATCAAAAGATCTTGAAAGCTTGAAGATTGAGGATCTGCAGGTTGCATTTGAGGCTCAAGAACAAAGGGATCTAGAAAGAAATACAAGTACTGGAGTGAAGGTTACAAAGCAAGCCTTGCAGGCTCAGTCAAGCTCAAAAGATTCCAGAGAAGGAAACAGAAACAAGAAAGGGAGAGGCGGGTGGAAGGCAAACAAAGGAAGGCACCAGAACAATTCTGAGTCAAATAGAGGTCATTCAGATCAAAGAAGCAATGATCATCAAAATAGGAGAGGTGGAGGAAGCTCTCGAGGCAGTGGTGGCAGAAAGAAGGGTGAGAGATTTGATAAGAGCAATGTGCAGTGCTTTAATTGCTCAAAATAGGGATATTTTCCTGATGAATACTGGAGTAATAACAAGAGAGAACAAAGGGGTGATGAAGCTCAACTTTCACAAGAAGATGGTGATGAGTCAGAACAAGTGTTGCTGCTGGCTACTACCAAGAATGAGGGAGATGGCACTGGTTCTTGGTACTTAGATACTGGTTGTTCCACTCATATGACAAGGAGGAAAGATTGGTTTGTCAAACTTGATACTTCTTTGAAAAGTAAGGTCAAGTTTGCATATGGCAGAACTCTTACAGCAGAAGAATATGGTACAATGTTGATTAAAAGGAAGGATGGCAAGCATGCTCTCATCACAGATGTGTTATATGTTCCAGGCATGAAAAACAACCTTCTAAGTCTTGGTCAATTGCTAGAAAAAGGCTTTACTATGACAATGGAAGATAATGCCTTGAAAGTGTATGATGATAGTAAAAGATTGATTTTGATAGAACCACTGACCAAGAATAGAATTTTTAAGGTTGAGATTAGTGTAATGGAACATAAATGCCTAGCTACTGCTGTGAATAGAGATGAATGGCTATGGCATTTTCGATTTGGACATCTAAACTTCAGGGACTTGAATCTTTATTCAATATGGTTCATGGCCTTCCTCACATCCAAGTACCCAGTGAGCTATGTGAAGATTGCATGGAGAGTAAGCAGCCAAGAAGTGCATTCAACCAGCAAGTGCCAACCAGATCATCACAAAAGCAAGTGGTGATCTTTTCTGATGTCTGTGGACCATTTCAGACTGATTCACTGGGAGGTAACAGATATTTTGTATCTTTTATAGATGACAAAACCAGAAAATTGTGGTTTTATTTGATCAAAAAGAGAAGTGATGTGTTTGAACTTTTTAGAAGTTTAAGATGCTTGCTGAAAACAAAGTGATTGCTTTATTAAGTGCTTAAGAACCGACGGGGGTGATGAGTATGTAGCTGAGGATTTTAACAGGTTTTGTGAAGCTGAAGGCATAGTACATGAAATCACTCCTCCATACACTCCTCAGCACAATGGCACTGCAGAAATAAAGAACAAAACCATAGTCAACATGATCAGAAGCATGTTGAAGTCCAAAAGCTTGCCAAACCAGTTTTGGGGAGAGGCGGCAGTTACTGCTGCATGCATATTGAACAGATGTCCAACCAAAAGACTAAATGGAGTGACACCAGAAGAGACATGGAGTGGGAAGAGGCCCAGTGTGACTCATTTCAGAGTCTTTGGCTCAATTTGCAACAGGCACATTCCAGACCAGATGAGGGGAAAACTGGATGATAAAGGAGAGCAGCTGATACTTGTAGGCTACCATTCAACTGGTGGATACAAGGTGTACAATCCAAAGAACAAGCAAGTTGTGATCAACAGAGATGTGATCATTGATTAGTACAGATGCTGGAATTGGGAAGCGGAAGCCATAGGACAGAAATCAAAAGTCCTAGTAGATCTTAATACTGATGAAGAAGTGATGATTCCAGCAACAAATTCTCGAAGCAACAGGCCACAGAGACTTCGACAAGTTCCCTTGAGGCTACAGGACTATGAGATGGTGCCTGATTCCAATATAACAGCAGAAGGTGACTTCGTGTAGTTTGCACTATTCTGTGATGCAGAACCAGTAACACTTGAAGAAGCTATGAAGGATCCAAAATGGATTAGTGCCATGGAGGATGAGTTGAGTTCAATTGAGAGGAATCAAACTTGGGAACTTGTCCCATTGCCACCACAGAAACAACCTATTGCAGTCAAATGGATCTACAAAGTCAAAGTAGGTCCAAATGGAGAGGTGATCAAGTACAAGCCCAGACTTGTGGCAAAGGGATTTTAGCAAAGAGCAGGAATAGACTATGATGAAGTCTATGCACATGTTGCAAGAATTGAAACAGTGAGATTGATTGTAGAAATTGCAAGCATGAGAAACTGGACTTTGCATCAATTGGATGTAAAGTCATCATTCCTAAATGGTCCTATTGAGGAGGAGGTATATGTTGCACAACCTCCATGTTTTGTGATAACTGGACATGAGAATAAAATGTTGAGATTGAAAAAAGCCTTGTATGGCTTAAAACAAACTCCAAGAGCTTGGATAATGGCTTCATGTTACAAAGTGGCTGTGAAAAATGCACCTCAGAGCAAGGTGTTTATGTGAAAACAACCAATGCTACTGATTTGCTGCTAGTATGCCTATATGTTGATGATTTGCTGGTCATGGGGAGCAATTGAGACTGAGATAGCAGAGTTCAAAGTGCAAATGATGAAGGAGTTCGAAATGATAGGCTTAGGCTTGTTATCATACTTTTTAGGCATTGAATTTGTGAGAACTGATCAGCCTCTGGCTCATCTAGTTTTATGGCTAGTATGACCGTGGTTTTGTGCTAACTATATCCCGTTTTCGCCCAATTTAGACTTGATTGTTGTCAAGCAGCATTTTGAGTCTCTAAAGTATTTTTAGGTTAATTCAGCTGATTTAGAGTCGAATAAAGTACTTATTATTAATCCTTGTTTTCAGGTAATAAAAAGAAGCAGTTCTGGAGTTTTTCACCTCGCGAGAGGGCACTCGCCTCGCGAACCTGAAGGCTGACTGTTCCAGAAATGTAAACCTTTTTGTGTCGCCCCGCGAATCCATGTCTCGCCCCGCGAGCCCGGAAGAGCAGAAGCCATCACGCGCAGGCCCTGATACTCATAACGGGCGTAATAAGAAGACTCTTCAATTCCTCGCCACGCGAGACATTCTTCGCCTCGCGAGAAGTCCAAACGTTGCAGATTTCTTCATAATATTCGCGTCGCGAGTGAGTAAACCATGCATATATTATCCTGACTTTAGTAAACCACCACCAAGCATATGTTATCCTAACTTTGCTGGAAGTTATCAGTTTAGCAGTGATTTTGGCATGATTGGAGTGAATGAGGTGCAACCTCCCTATTCTAGCCAACGTAGTGGAGGACAGGGCATCTTGGATGAGATAGCTTCTCTGGTGCAACAACAGATGACAGAACAAAATCTTCAATTCCAAGCAAGTCTTCAGCAAATGGCAGAGAACAATCAACGGATGGAAGAAAACAATCAACGGATGGAAGCAAGTAATCTTGAATTTCAACAGAGGATGGAGGCAAGTCGTCAGGATTTTGCCACTCAAAATGCTTTCATCGTTTCCGCCTTGGCTAAACTGAAAACTCCACATCCCCTTGAAGAACATACAGATTCACAAGCAGTTGTTCTTGGCAATACTTCCTCTGAGGATAATTTTGATGATGATGTCAAGAATACTTCTGTTGATGAACTGTGTGTTGAATCTCCAGATATTCACACCTCCCCTGATTCTATCTATTATACTTCATGTGATGATTGTACTGGCATTGCTTCATGTGCAGCATGTTTTGAAAGCTCATTCTTTTCAGGAAACATAGAAAATGAGGATCTGGAGGACATCTGCTTCACCATGCTTGAGGATAATGAAGAACCTTTGGAATTAGATGATTCTATTAATTCATATGCATGTGTTGAAAGTGATGGGATGGATGAACTGAGTGCTGAATTTCTAGACAATCAAGCCTTTTCCGATTCTGTTTATTGTACCATATGTACTGATTGTACTAACACTAACCTTTGTGTGGTGTGTGCTGAGAATTCTGCATGTATAACAGGTGATGGATTTGTCAGTGCAGTGAATGAAGATTGTGCAGAAGATGAAGCAGCACCAGTAACCCTCTCTACCTATTTGCCACCTCCCACTGTGGAACCACCAGCAATGGAGTTCAAGCCTCTGGATTTTGCACCCTTGGATATGAAGACACTATGGACAGTCCAAGAGGTTGAACCCCACTTTTATTGGGAGGACTTTATGGACAAGGTTGACAAGGAGGTCATCTTTGACCCGAGGGGGAGTGAGAAGTCCGCCGCACTCAGCGGAGTCACCATAATTATCAAGTGCCCGCTCCCATACTTATGCTTCATGCCATGGGATCCGGGAGGATCATACTGCAATTTGGGCATTCCGTGGCCCCTGTATCACAGATAGTGGGATCCTGGTGGAACCACCCCCATGAGTTTTCTCTGAACCTTACTCTTTTTAATTGTTTTCCTTCCTTTATTTTTGTTTTGTTTTCTCTTAGCTCCTGAATAATTTGAGAAGATCAGGAGTATTTGCGTGTTGAGTCTTGTGTCGGTAAGCTTGATTGGATTTTAATTGAATTTGCATAGATTGATTGCATGATATTGTTATATGTTGATGATTCCCCCTAGGTCTTGAAATTTGAAAATTTGATCCCCATGAAAAAAAATTTGAAAACTGAACTTTGAGATATTTTGTTGTGATTGCATGATTTATGATAAGTTTGGGGTGAAGGGATGCACACACTAGGGATAGAATCTCGGTCAAACAATTTGCAAAAATGTCCAGGTGAGGATTTGAGCCTCCAACATGTTTTTAACTGTGTGAATCACTTTTAGTTGCACTTTCCCGAATTTGCTTGAATCTCTTTATGGTTTGCATGTTTATGTGTTTGCATCAAATGATTTAGGCATTTTCTTTGTAAATAATCACTTGGCCTGAATTGAACCAGTCCCTAATGCATGTTCCCTAGTTAGCCCCATTGAGCCTAATAAGCCTATTGTTCTTGATAACCCTATGTTATGAGCCAAAATCTAGAAAACCATGTTAACCCGATCTTAGGATTAGGAGAGCATGGATCCTTAGGAAGACAAAGGTTGCAAGAAACTAAGTTTGGGGTGGCTACAAGGATGTGACATGTCATTCTGGGGTGAAGAAAAAAAAAAGGGAAAGAAAAAGAAAAGGAAAAAAAGAAAGAAAGAAAGAAAGAAAAACAATTTGCAAAAATGTCAAAAAGGATATCTAAAGAAAAAGGCTGTAGTCACTCAAAGCATAAAGAAAAATGGAAAAAGAAATCCGAGTGGAAATTCAATGTAAAAACATGTTTCATGCTCTCTTAGTTCCTAGGGACTTCAGCCCACTGACCTTTGTATATCCTACCCTTAGCCAAGCCCTATTACAACCTTAAAAGACCTTTTGATGTTGCATGCATGTTTTCCGTGGGAACCATTTTGAGATGAAAACCAAATTCATGGGAAGTGTTCTTGAAAGGTGAATTGAGATAAATGTTGATAACCTAGACAAACTGAGCGGATGAGTGAAACACTAAATGCCCTTGTGAGGAAGGCGATTGTTTGAATTTGGTGATCTCCCTTTTGTGTGTGACTTGGAACCCTTGCTTAGATTAATGATTGCTTGAATGATGAAATTCTCAAATGTTCAGAATAATTGAATGTGGGGATTGCTTTGTTTGAAAGGGGGGAACATTGAAGGAAAAATTATTTTGATGAATTGCTTGAAATTTGTGCAAAGTTGATTGAATCTTTTAAGCTTGCCATGTCTTAAGTCTTTTTTGAGTTTTTGAGTTTAAGTTTGCTTGGGGACAAGCAAAGTTTAAGTTTGGGGTATTTTGATCAGCCTCTGGCTCATCTAGTTTTATGGCTAGTATGACCGTGGTTTTGTGCTAATTATATCCCGTTTTCGCCCAATTTAGACTTGATTGTCGTCAAGCAGCATTTTGAGTCTCTAAAGTATTTTTAGGTTAATTTAGTTGATTTAGGGTCGAATAAAGTACTTATTGTTAATCCTTGTTTTCATGTAATAAAAAGAAGCAGTTCTGGAGTTTTTCGCCTCGCGAGAGGGCACTCGCCTCGCGAACCTGAAGGCTGACTGTTCCAGAAATGTAAACCTTTCTGTGTCGCCCCGCGAATCCATGTCTCGCCCCGCGAGCCCGGAAGAGCAGAAGCCATCACGCGCAGGCCCTGATACTCATAACGGGCGTAATAAGAAGACTCTTCAATTCCTCGCCACGCGAGACATTCTTCGCCTCGCGAGAAGTCCAAACGTTGCAGATTTCTTCATAAGATTCGCGTCGCGAGTGAGTGTTCGCCTCGCGAGATCACGCAGAACTGACTGATATAAATTGTTGTTCTAGGACAGATTGCAAGAGTTGAGAGTCAGTTTAGTTTTTATCTTTTCTCCTTTTCTTTTCTTTTCACAGTTGCGGCTGTAACAGTAGACTTAGGTTTATGTTTGTAATGGAGAGCTAGTCTCCTTTGATCAATCTACTGTGATCGGGTTCCATTTACGCTTGAGGTTTTGTAATTCCTAAACTTAATGCTATTCTCTTTCAATATTTGTTCTGTATGTTCTGTTTGCTTAATTCAGAATTATATAGGATTAGTATTGATTTGTTTCGATGATTGTATGTTCCTATACTTAATCGCTTTTGCTTAATTCGCGTGTGTTCGTTCATGTTCGCTTAGTTCATGAGTGCTTCACCCCATTTGCTTAATTCGGGAATAGGAACATCTGTCTCGTAGCATTGGTTTCGCTTGTTAATTGATGCTACAATCGAAAAGAGAGTAGAATCTGCTTAGGGCATGGAATTATATAAATCGATGATAGTGGGAAACCGAAAGCAGTAGGTTGATCGTTTAGGTAATTTGGTAATTATTTAATTTGCATTGCTTTTCTGCTCTGTTTTCTTTGTTTAATTTCAAATCCAAAACCCCCCAATTCTGACTTTTTCTGTTAACAACAACCCAAGAGTCCTTGTGAGATGATTCTCGAGTTGTCGCTCCCTAAACTACACATTTTTACAAACCGCTCGCTTTTTGGCGCGTGCGCGACAGCGCGTCCAAAAATTGGCGCCGTTGTCGGGGACTCTTGTTGTTATTAACAGAAAATAATAAATTAAAAAAAAAAACTTTTGCATTACTGAATTAGTTACGGCTGCTTTGCTCTGGTTGTGAATCTTAGTGCTTCCCATGGATAATTATATGCAAGATTTTATGCCTAATGTTGATTATGAACCATGCATATATTATCCTAACTTTGATAGGCCACCACCATGCATATATTATCCTGACTTTAGTAAACCACCACCATGCATATGTTATCCTAACTTTGCTGGAAGGTATGAGTTTAGCAGTGATTTTGGCATGTTTGGAGTGAATGAGGTGCAACCTCCCTATTCTAGCCAACGTAGTGGAGGACAGGGCATCTTGGATGAGATAGCTTCTCTGGTGCAACAACAGATGACAGAACAAAATCTTCAATTCCAAGCAAGTCTTCAGCAAATGGCAGAGAACAATCAACGGATGGAAGAAAACAATCAACGGATGGAAGCAAGTAATCTTGAATTTCAACAGAGGATGGAGGCAAGTCGTCAGGATTTTGCCACTCAAAATGCTTTCATCGTTTCCGCCTTGGCTAAACTGAAAACTCCACATCCCCTTGAAGAACATACAGATTCACAAGCAGTTGTTCTTGGCAATACTTCCTCTGAGGATAATTTTGATGATGATGTCAAGAATACTTCTGTTGATAAACTGTGTGTTGAATCTCCAGATATTCACACCTCCCCTGATTCTATCTATTATACTTCATGTGATGATTGTACTGGCATTGCTTCATGTGCAGCATGTTTTGAAAGCTCATTCTTTTCAGGAAACATAGAAAATGAGGATCTGGAGGACATCTGCTTCACCATGCTTGAGGATAATGAAGAACCTTTGGAATTAGATGATTCTATTAATTCATATGCATGTGTTGAAAGTGATGGGATGGATGAACTGAGTGCTGAATTTCTAGACAATCAAGCCTTTTCCGATTCTGTTTATTGTACCATATGTACTGATTGTACTAACACTAACCTTTGTGTGGTGTGTGCTGAGAATTCTGCATGTATAACAGGTGATGGATTTGTCAGTGCAGTGAATGAAGATTGTGCAGAAGATGAAGCAGCACCAGTAACCCTCTCTACCTATTTGCCACCTCCCACTGTGGAACCACCAGCAATGGAGTTCAAGCCTCTGGATTTTGCACCCTTGGATATGAAGACACTATGGACAGTCCAAGAGGTTGAACCCCACTTTTATTGGGAGGACTTTATGGACAAGGTTGACAAGGAGGTCATCTTTGACCCGAGGGGGAGTGAGAAGTCCGCCGCACTCAGCGGAGTCACCATAATTATCAAGTGCCCGCTCCCATACTTATGCTTCATGCCATGGGATCCGGGAGGATCATACTGCAATTTGGGCATTCCGTGGCCCCTGTATCACAGACAGTGGGATCCTGGTGGAACCACCCCCATGAGTTTTCTCTGAACCTTACTCTTTTTAATTGTTTTCCTTCCTTTATTTTTGTTTTGTTTTCTCTTAGCTCCTGAATAATTTGAGAAGATCAGGAGTATTTGTGTGTTGAGTCTTGTGTCGGTAAGCTTGATTGGATTTTAATTGAATTTGCATAGATTGATTGCATGATATTGTTATATGTTGATGATTCCCCCTAGGTCTTGAAATTTGAAAATTTGATCCCCATGAAAAAAAATTTGAAAACTGAACTTTGAGATATTTTGTTGTGATTGCATGATTTATGATAAGTTTGGGGTGAAGGGATGCACACACTAGGGATAGAATCTCGGTCAAACAATTTGCAAAAATGTCCAGGTGAGGATTTGAGCCTCCAACATGTTTTTAACTGTGTGAATCACTTTTAGTTGCACTTTCCCGAATTTGCTTGAATCTCTTTATGGTTTGCATGTTTATGTGTTTGCATCAAATGATTTAGGCATTTTCTTTGTAAATAATCACTTGGCCTGAATTGAACCAGTCCCTAATGCATGTTCCCTAGTTAGCCCCATTGAGCCTAATAAGCCTATTGTTCTTGATAACCCTATGTTATGAGCCAAAATCTAGAAAACCATGTTAACCCGATCTTAGGATTAGGAGAGCATGGATCCTTAGCAAGACAAAGGTTGCAAGAAACTAAGTTTGGGGTGGCTACAAGGATGTGACATGTCATTCTGGGGTGAAGAAAAAAAAAGGGAAAGAAAAAGAAAAGGAAAAAAAGAAAGAAAGAAAGAAAGAAAAACAATTTGCAAAAATGTCAAAAAGGATATCTAAAGAAAAAGGCTGTAGTCACTCAAAGCATAAAGAAAAATGGAAAAAGGAATCTGAGTGGAAATTCAATGTAAAAACATGTTTCATGCTCTCTTAGTTCCTAGGGACTTCAGCCCACTGACCTTTGTATATCCTACCCTTAGCCAGGCCCCATTACAACCTTAAAAGACCTTTTGATGTTGCATGCATGTTTTCCGTGGGAACCATTTTGAGATGAAAACCAAATTCATGGGAAGTGTTCTTGAAAGGTGAATTGAGATAAATGTTGATAACCTAGACAAACTAAGCGGATGAGTGAAACACTAAATACCCTTGTGAGGAAGGCGATTGTTTGAATTTGGTGATCTCCCTTTTGTGTGTGACTTGGATCCCTTGCTTAGATTAATGATTGCTTGAATGATGAAATTCTCAAATGTTCAGAATAATTGAATGTGGGGATTGCTTTGTTTGAAAGGGGGGAACATTGAAGGAAAAATTATTTTGATGAATTGCTTGAAATTTGTGCAAAGTTGATTGAATCTTTTAAGCTTGCCATGTCTTAAGTCTTTTTTGAGTTTTTGAGTTTAAGTTTGCTTGGGGACAAGCAAAGTTTAAGTTTGGGGTATTTTGATCAGCCTCTGGCTCATCTAGTTTTATGGCTAGTATGACCGTGGTTTTGTGCTAATTATATCCCGTTTTCGCCCAATTTAGACTTGATTGTCGTCAAGCAGCATTTTGAGTCTCTAAATTATTTTTAGGTTAATTTAGCTGATTTAGAGTCGAATAAAGTACTTATTGTTAATCCTTGTTTTCATGTAATAAAAAGAAGCAGTTCTGTAGTTTTTCGCCTCGCGAGAGGGCACTCGCCTCGCGAACCTGAAGGCTGACTGTTCCAGAAATGTTAACCTTTCTGTGTCGCCCCGTGAATCCATGTCTCGCCCCGCGAGCCCTGAAGACCAGAAGCCATCACGCGCATGCCCTGATACTCATAACGGGTGTAATAAGAAGACTCTTCAATTCCTCGCCACGCGAGACATTCTTCGCCTCGCGAGAAGTCCAAACGTTGCAGATTTCTTCATAAGATTCGCGTCGCGAGTGAGTGTTCGCCTCACGAGATCGCGCAGAACTGTCTGATATAAATTGCTGTTCTAGGACAGATTGCAAGAGTTGAGAGTCAGTTTAGTTTTTATCTTTTCTCCTTTTCTTTTCTTTTCACAGTTGCGGCTGTAACAGTAGACTTAGGTTTATGTTTGTAATGGAGAGCTAGTCTCCTTTGATCAATCTACTGTGATCGGGTTCCATTTACGCTTGAAGTTTTGTAATTCCTAAACTTAATGCTATTCTCTTTCAATATT
This sequence comes from Sophora flavescens, assembly GCA_030762895.1. NCBI lineage: Eukaryota > Viridiplantae > Streptophyta > Magnoliopsida > Fabales > Fabaceae > Sophora > Sophora flavescens. Next base: position 1,084,309 of record CM061065.1, read on the forward strand.
TGTTCTGTATGTTCTGTTTGCTTAATTCAGAATTATATAGGATTAGTATTGATTTGTTTCGATGATTGTATGTTCCTATACTTAATCGCGTTTGCTTAATTCGCGTGTGTTCGTTCATGTTCGCTTAGTTCATGAGTGCTTCACCCCGTTTGCTTAATTCGGGAATAGGAACATATCTCTCGTAGCATTGGTTTCGCTTGTTAATTGATGCTACAATCGAAAAGAGAGTAGAATCTGCTTAGGGCATGGAATTATATAAATCGATGATAGTGGGAAACCGAAAGCATTAGGTTGATCGTTTAGGTAATTTGGTAATTATTTAATTTGCATTACTTTTCTGCTCTGTTTTCTTTGTTTATTTTCAAATCCAAAACCCCTCAATTCTGACTTTTTCTGTTAACAACAACCCAAGAGTCCTTGTGAGACGATACTCGAGTTGTCGCTCCCTAAACTACACATTTTTACAAACCGCTCGCTTTTTGGCGATTGCGCGACAGCGCGTCCAAGAACTGACAGAGGCATTGTCATGCATCAACACAAGTATGCCAATGATCTCTTAAAAAGGTTTGGAATGCTGCAATGTAATCCTGCATCAACACCTGCAGAAACTGGACTGAACAGTGAAAAGGAGGGAAATGAAGAGCTGATAGATCCTACTTATTACAGGCAAATAGTAGGTTCACTGAGATATCTTTGTCATTCCAGACCTGATCTAGCCTTTAGTGTTGGCTTGATTAGCAGGTTTATAGAAATACCAAGGACACCACACTTGTTAGCTGCCAAGAGGGTGCTGAGATATGTAAAAGGCACTGCTGATTTTGGAATTTTATTTCCAAATGGTGATGAAAGGGGAGAAGAGGAGCTGATGGGATATTCAGATGTAGATTGGTGTGGTGATAAGAGTGATAGAAAAAGCACTGCAAGACATGTTTTCCTATGTGGAAAGGCTTTGATTTCCTGGAGTTCAAAGGAGTCAAGTGTGGCTTTGTCTTCATGTGAAGCTGAGTATGTGGCAACTTCAATGAGTGCTCATCAAGCACTCTGGTTGGACACACCGATGCGGGAAATCCAAGTGAAAGACTCAATTGCAGTGAAACTGTTAGTGGATAACAAGTCTGCCATGAACCTTGCCAAACACCCGATTGCACATGGAAGAAGCAAGCATATAAAGACAAGGTTCCACTTCCTTAGAGATCAAGTAACCAAAGGAAGGATGAAGTTGGAGTCTTTGCAGAACTAAAGAGCAATTGGCAGACATCTTAACAAAGCCACTGAAGACAGAAAAGTTCAAAGACTTGAGAACCAAGCTTATTGTTGTATCACTAGCAAATTTAACACACAAATGATATGATGCAAGTGATAGATGGAGACTAGGATGCCAACCAAGTTAGGATGTTAGTCTCCATTGTGATGTAATTAGCATATAATTGTTCTTCCCATAACTGAATTAGGGAGGTGTGTTGAGTTGTTAATTCAGTTAGTTAGTTGTATGAGTTAGTTTGTTTGTTGAGATGTGTAAGCTTGTGTTAGTTAGATAAAGTGAAGTGAAGAAGTCTATAAATAGACTATGTAATTCATAGAATGTTCAAAGTGTACATTGTGATTAGTGTGAAAGTTTAATAACAGTGAGGTATTTTTTCAGTATACATAGAGTGTTCTATCTTTCTCTTTTCTATTCTCTTCGATTCCTTTCCTTCTTCTTCCAATTTGCTGTGTTTCCAAGAGTGTGAGTGTATGCCTAGGTGCCAACACTATCTACGTACATCACCCATGGCATAAATCCATCATAAAAGAACACAACCTCCCTCTTACAACACAGAATCACATATAAGTTGTGATAAAAGATTATTTCAACTCACCAAAGAAAGAAAATGAACGGTGGCGACAGCAGCATGCTCAGGCGTCGCGGTAGGTGGCAAAGCAACGACGACGAATGGAAAGTTCAATCTGACCAAATGAGAGGGGGGTTGAGAGTAGTCCGAATCCGGGTTTGGTTTCTCCGTTCGAAGCGGATGATTGACAGAAATGAGCTCTGAACCGTGGTTAGGGTTTCTCGATCTCTTCAGTTCCACCTTGTTAACCCTTTTGAGTTTGTTTTGTTTGCAAAATTGCTGCCAACCTTTTCTCTTATTTGTATAAACGCTTCCTAAAAATATGTCAAAAACAGAGGGACGCACCCTATTTTTTTTCTTTTTTTGTCGTTCTACTTCGAGGAGTATCCCACCGCCAACCTGAGACGGTGACTAATCTCTTACAGGAGTTTGTTTGACACACCTCGATGGTGGCATCCCTCCCAGCCGAGGTTTTTTCCATACCCGAGACCTTGGTTAAGGGGCGATAGGCCTTTAACCACTCACACCAACCTAGTTGGTTGTTGTCCCTATTTAGATGTTCAAAAATCATTTTCTTTTTCTTTTGTTTGTTTTTATTTCATTTTTTATTTTGATTGGTAAATGTAAAATTTGAGTGGTTTAGATTGCATTTAGAAAAATATATCAATTTTTGGCTTTTGGATCTAAAAGTGAGGAGGGGAAAAAAAATAAAATTTCAATATTCAAATTAAAATAGAGATTGATTGTTGAATTATCAATGATTAGATTAGTTTTGAACTATTTTATTTTTGAATCTAAACTTAAATGGATTAAAGCCTTCAATCATATTATTTAAAATGATATTTTTCTAAATAATAATAATAAAAACATAATATTATTGTCTTGTGAGTTTGCATACACTGCAATAACGCAATGTCAACATGCCCAATAAAAATAATTAAATAAACAAATAAAATTAAGTCGAATAACATAAAATTAATAAAATAAACGTTCAAATAATTAATAATTCTAACTATTAAATAAGATCATATATAAATATTAGGATATTACAATCAATTGTTTAATCCTAATATGTCTTATACATATAAAAATGTGGTTTGTTTATCATAAGAAGAGGGAATATGTGACACCCTCGACCCCGCATACTTTAAATATAAAATGAAACATGTTAAAAAGATGATCAAATAATTTAGCCAAAATGGTAGCAGGTATCACATGAACTAAAACATAACTAAAGGTAACAATAGCCAACAACGGTGGGAAAGAACATAAATCAAAACATAAAACATAAACCTGAAACCCGGTGTCACATATCAAAGCTGGTAACCAATCTGAAATTACATCAGAAAAACAACTAAAATAAAGTCTTAAACTACGAGCAAATGATCTCCTCGGGATCACTCCTTAACAAGTTGCTCATCATCCTCTGCATAACCTAAGGTACATGCAAAAAAACAGTAACAAATATGGAGTAAAACATCATTCATATGAACATAAACGGTAATGGAATGGGAGGTAAGATGTTCACACAGCATATAAAGAATACGCATAACAGAGTTTAACATATCAAATCTCATTACATCATATCAATTAAAATATGCTATGCAATGTCATGTTATTTCACTACTCCATATGCATGTGGATCCAGAACTAACTCAGGAGGACGACTTTGAAGTTACATATCCACATTGGCCAACAAGCACCAATGTCAGCAATCTACCAAGCCATGGGTGAACCCCTTGAGTAGCCGATGCACCTTACTCTCGGATGCATCACTAGGGAGGACCACGACCCACCTAACTCTCGGATGGATCACCACTGACGGTCAGTTCGCCATACTCTCGGGCGAGCTCCCCTGTCATCGTAACTTTCCCCAACTAACAACTTCATGCATGAATGAATTTATGCTAACACACAATTAATCATTATCACCTACCTCCATCAACATCATTAATCACGGATTAACAACTTTGACCAATAAGCATCAAAGTTTAACAGCATCAACATGCGATGACATCGTCGTTATCGTCTTAACCATTATCAACATCTTTATCATTAACTTCCTTTATTAAGGTTTATAGCATTAATTGGTCGAACTATCACTCTTGTTTTTATCACTGTTATTGTCTCATCTATTTGTTATGGGCAACCTCACAAGTTCTCCTAAAGCACTCGAGATCATCCCTAAGTGTCCTTTATGATTCCATTGGGTATTAACCCCACCTGTGAGACCTGTACCTATTACACAGGGTAATATAAATTTGACTTCAATTACTTAGGCAAATTATAATAATGAAAATACAATAAAATAATAATAATAATAATAAGCTCAATGACTAATTAACAAAGTTAGAGGGGGAATGAACAATTAGGCAAAAATTGAGAGACTAAAGGGCAATTTACACTTTTCTCCCTAATTTTGAAATAAAGAGAATGGGAGGGGGTTGCCCTACCCTTTCTCACGTAAACAGCATCAAGAAAAGAAAAAGAAAAAAAAAGGAGGAGACCTTGGGTGGTGTTAGGGATTTGTTAAGGAAAGAATTCGGGTAAGCTCCTCTTCCATTGTTTCTCTTCCTCCCTCTTAAAGGATCAATTCCTTATTCTCTTATTCTTTGTTTTTTTTTCTTTAGTAGAAGAAAAGGGCTTCGAGGGGATCTATAGAAGTTCTCCCAACTTTCTAGAAAGCTAAGTTTGATCAATTTTAAGGTAAGGGTTTCAAAACCCAAATCTTGCACATTTCTTATATTTGATTTATACACTTTGTTTTAATCTCTATTTGGGGACATGAACTAGTGAGGGTTTGTTCTTTTTATTTGAAGATTGTTGAGCTGTTGTGATGAACAAACATACTTTATTCATGTTTTCTCTTCCTAACTAATGGTGGCCTTTTTTAAAACTAATGGTGGCTAACCTTGTGAGATTTTAAATTTATATTTTGCTATTGTAACACCCTTCTCGGGCGTTATATTGTAAGTGACATTTTAAGGCCAAAAAGTAGGTTAATTAAAAATTGGCTATAAAAGAATGGGGTAATTTTTTTATTTTTTTGTAAGTCAAAAATATAACTACTTTGTTTTAAATGAATGGAAAATATTCCGTTTTCACAATTAGGATCATAAGTTTGAAAATCATTTACATAATACCTAACCCGACTCATAAACACAATTATAACGGTTTACTATGTGATTAATTCCAGATCCAGAATTGATAAGAACGTCCCCATTGCAAATTAAATCTTAAAATCAATTTATGGGTAGATAAACCACAAAAAGCATTAAGCGACGGAATTAAACACTAATACGAAGGCATAAACATGATATTCAGTTAAGTTACATCAAATCCCAACAAAAAAGGATTTAGCTACTCATAGAGAAAGAGAGAGCCAAAACCAGAACAATAAGAACAAAGGGAAGAAGAAACTCCATTGAAGCTCTCCACAGTCGTCACCACAGCCCCTTGGTTCAGAGAAATCACGCCCCTTTTTGCTTCCCAAGAGTCTCCCTAGGGTAAAAGTGCTCCTAGGTTAAAAATCCTATTTTTATGTCTGATCCCAGTCTCTTCTCTAATGGCACTGCTGTGCATATATAGTGCAGGTCTTGAATCTCCAAAATCAATCAGGCTTGAATGCGTGGGCCCCTGCCAGATTGCTTCTAGCGCTGACTTTCTTCTAATTGCAATTGAAGTGCAATTTCAATTCATTCTCTTGAACTCACGTGGGGTCAGCATTTAGTAACATATTGATTTTAAATTTCAATAAGATTCTTTAAGCAAATTTAATTTCCAAAGACAATCCTTCTTTCTTCACAAATTGGTGTGGACCCTCCTTGCATTAATTATCAGAATCAATTTGCCTTTCAAAACCAAAATAAACGTTGCTGGCCCTTTCCAAATTTGCTTTATGTTAATTGCCAATTTCTTCAATCAATTGTAAATTGATTCATGTGATTTGCTTCAGTGATTTGCTGCAGCTTCTATCATTTATAAATTGAAGACCAATTCCTCTCTCCATTTATGGTAAGCCAGTAATATCCAAATCATCCAATCCATCAATTAGGCCTCTTACATTGCTGTTGGAATTTTATCAATTGTCATCAAATATTTCCATTCCAAATTAAATTGGAGTCATCCAATATCTTCACTTTTCAAGTTCCAACTGCATCCAGGCTCCATCATGGCTCATCTTGGGCATTTAATCCTTAATTTCTGCAAAACAATACCACAAAATCACCTTACCCGTTCCAAGGGAAAAACTAACAAAAATCAAAGTAAAATTGCCTAAACTATATGAAAATGCATGCAAAAATGTACATGAAATATGATGTGAAATCACACTATCAGTGGCTAACCTTGTGAGATTTTAAATTTATATTTTACTGCTGTAACACCCTTCTCAGGCGTTATATCGTAAGTGACATTTTAAGGCCGAAAAGTAGGTTAATTAAAAATTGGCTATAAAAGAATGGGGTAATTTTTTTCTTTTTTCGTAAGTCAAAAATATAACTACTTTGTTTTAAATGAATGGACAATAAAATATTCCATTATCACGATTAGGATCATAAGTTTGAAAATCATTTACATAATACCTAACCCGACTCATAAACACAATTACAACGGTATACAGACCCAGCATAAAGATATGGAGACACAGCTCCTAAAATATAAGATACTTGAAGTCGCAGCTTCATAGCAGTAATATTAACTCCCAAACTTTCCCAGCTGATCAAACTAAAATAGAAAAGACAATCCTTTCTCATACACCGTGAGAAAGACAAACCCACTGACGAGATCTAGTGAAAACTCGATTTGAGTCCACTACCGACGTCGTCACAAAAGACACTACTAGAGCTACTACAATAGTAACTCTCGAACTAAGCCATTTCCTCTTCCAAGAGGAAAAAATGGTCTACGAACCATCGACAGTCTGGAAGACGTCCACTGGAAACTCCACCATAGCGTCCGCAAGCTCAAACATCGATCTCTACGATGCGTCAGCCAAGCGATATCTTGACATCTCAATCTTCTCAAAAGAATACAGAAGACACATAGCCCACCGATATAGGCAATATACAATTAAGGAGGTGAGATTTCCATTTATCTTATACATAAGGCAGACATGCAGTGGTACGACTCTCAGGTACGTACAGTTAACAATTATCAATCATATCTACACTCATAACAAAACAATAATGCTTCACAGAAACATGACCACAGCTCCGCATTTTCCTAGATAGAAGACATCTAAGACTTGAGGAAAGACCTCTGAATTCCAATACTATGGTTTTACGAACAGTCGGAGAGAGTGGTTCGGAGGATTGTTCCGGAGGTACCAGCCTTGGGTAATAAAGAATGTGTCAATAGAAGAGGGCGTGCACGTCATAGGATTTTTCGGGAACATCCTACACTACTAGAAAACACGTAGTGTTTAGTCAAGTATGTTGGTGCATTGCAAGATCACCATGCCACAGAGGAGCTACCAACTAGGCCTATGTGAGTATTTCATACCCCGACACCCCCTATAATAAGCAAGATTCACCACTACGGAATTCGCACCCGCATTAAAGTGTTAGATCCTTCTCCTAGGCACAACGACCCTACAGAACATAGTTTCACTATGTGTTTAGGCGAAATTGTCGGAAAATGCGTTCTTCTCGTCTTTCCATCGAATGACATCTTAATTCCATCAGAATCCTTTCCACGTGCTTTCTCATATGCTAGAAGTTCTTAACATCGAGCGGAAGTTCTCAAGTAACCTCTCATTTTTGTGTAAAGAAATCTTAAAACAATTTGTTTAAAATTCCTAACGTATTATGAGATTAGAACACAAGTCCAATTATTCATTTCTCTGTACTTTTCTAATTGAGCCTTTATCTTTGACTTCCAAGAAAAAAAATCATTCTGAGTCCATTAAATTTTATGGAATATGGATAATGAATTATCCATACTTTATGACATAAGGTCGTGTTCCACCCCACGTCATAAATTATTGCGTTCGTATTTTCACTAAGTCGTTCTTGACTTAGGTTTTTTTGCATTTTACTGTAAAAACTCGTCTTTGAAGATGAAAATCCTTTTGGCTTAAAACCAAAACCTTTAGATAAAATCAAATCAATTTTCAAGAATAATTTCCATCAAAGATACATAGGTATCAATTTCTCAAAACATTTGCTCGAAAAACCTTAAAAACTTTTAACGACGGTTTCGCCGCTTTTTACTGAATTTAGGCCCAAAAGCCATATTTTTGAAAACATGGTTCTTCACCTCAAATGTATTGCTCTCCTAGGTTATATTACTCATATGAAAATGTTGAAACATTGATTTTACATCTAAATCTCTATTTATACAAAATTTCTAAGAATTTGACCGAACGTCGTTAATTTTGTAAATCGCGTAAATCCTTTTTCAACGATTTTACACTCTAATAATCCAAAACTCATTTTGGAGTTTTAGAACAGTTAAATAGGTATGAACAACATTTTCTAACTGTCCAATAACATAATATTTTTGAAAATTACAATTTAGTCCCTAAACTTTCATTAATTACAAAAAGGTCCTTATTCACTTAAAACCTTGTAACATTTTTTATGAAAAAAATATTTTAAAAAAATTAGGAAACAAATAATTAGGAAAAAATATATTTAAAAAATAACAAAAATAAAATTAATTAAAAAATATAAATTAATTATAAAAAAGATTATATTTAAAACAAATTAGGAAAAAATATATTCAAAAAAATTAGAAAAAATAAAAAAAAGTAAATTAGGAAAAATAAATTAGAAAAAAAGTATATAAAAATATTTTAAAAAAATTAGGAAAATAATAATTAGAAAAAAATATTCAAACAATTAGAAAAATAAAATTAAGTATAAAACAAAAATATTTTAAAAAGATCAATTATAAAATAAACATTTAAAAAAAAGTAAATTAGAAAAAAAACTAATTCGGGGAAAAAATAAGTTTTTAAAAAATATTATAAAGAATATATGTTTAAAAAATAAATAAATAAATTTAAATAATTCAAAATAATCTACCGGTTGACAACTCCTTCAACTGTTACAGGAACGGTAGAAGAAAAGTTGTTAATTGATAAAGTGATATAGATATTGAATATCAAAATATAATAATTGGTTCGGTTCCAAAATAACCGAATTAATGACCATTGAGTTTGGTTCAATTCGGAGTCGTTCATAAAAAAGAAAAAAAAACGAACCAATTTAATTGGTTGATTCGGATTTTCAAATTCATTGAATTATTGGTTCGAGTCTTACGACCCTATCGCTTTGACTTATACTGTATTCACTAAACTACCCGATAAAACAAATCAGGCAAATCCCTTTAAAACTCTCAAGACGTGAAGCACACTCGAATAATTCGAATATCAATAAAATGAAATACAAAAATTTCCAATAGATTTGGAAATTTGAATGATTCAAAACTTTGACTCTCAGTGACGGTGGCGATTCTAACACACCGATGGTAAATAAGAACTCAGAATTTGAACAAAGAATTTTCAAGAAGAGAAAATAATCTCTAGACTTTACTCTCTCAAGAAGAAATAAAGTAGAATGAATAGAAAAACAACGGATATTCTTTATACAAAAAGTATCTTTAATAGGTTCCTGAATGTAAAAATGCATTGTACAGCCACATATTTACAAACGTGACCCTAATAAAGTTCCTTCCTCAATAGAAACTTCCTTCAAAAGACAAAATTTGAAGATGACAATTTTCTTAATTTCCAAGAGTCTAGATTTTAAATCAAAACTTATCTTATTCTTTAAGAGAGCAACAATAAATTTTTGTGAATTCCCTCACTCGAGGTAATTCTGATTTAGTTGGCATAAAAAAAAATTGATGTGTATTGTCAAAACTTCATTTGCCAAAAAATTTATAACTTTTCACCCACAATGGTAACAAAATATGATCCGCAAAAGATCATTCTATTTTCAATTGCACTCATTTGCGGAAAAAGCAAATGGTCAAGTTTACAAAACTCAATTCCCAACAACAAGGAAATATCCAAACAGATTTTCCCAATCAGTATGAGTTATCAAGAAACTATAAAGATAATTGCATTAAGGAATAAAATAAGAATGCAATTCTGATTGTGCCGCATGAAACTTAGACAACAAAAGATGCGACGATAAAACTCAACCAACTCAAAAACATGTGGGCGACAACATAGGTAGTACGTAGATAAATATACAGAGTATTTTACACATCCATAGAAAATCAAGAATGATTCTCCACTGAATTAACAGTATAGTCAAAAGTCTACTTTCTATGACACACTTCACTTAAAGATATTTATTTAATTGTTATACTTCAGTCCTACTTGTTGTGAAGATTTTACCCGTTAACAACCACCCACGTATTCAAACTTTAAATATTGGTGGACTACCTCCTCTTGCACAGTGTTCTCTAATCGAATCTTGTCCGTGGTCTCTCGGCTCACATGTTGCCTCCAGAAGGTACATCCTTAGGCTTTCCGCACATTCTAGCGACATGTCTAGGCTGTCCACACTTAAAACAAATGAGGCCCTGAATCTTGCAGTGCTTTGTAGCATGACTCATGCCACACTTCATGCACTTCGGTAAAGACTTCTTAGACGATCCATAACCTTTACTGCTACCACTAATCCACCTCCCTTTTGGTGGTGTCCACATTGGTCTTGCATACGGTTTCTCTTGGAAAGATCCAAAGCTTCTCTTTCTGCCTTTACTCACTTCTAGATCTCAAGGAACTCGACACTTTTCCATCAAGATCGGAAACTGCAATAGTTTCAATGACCATATTGTCTTCCTCATTTCAACCTTTAGATTTTCCTCCAATTCCTTACACGTTCGTACTTCGTCGTAATTCTTTAAATACAACTCCTTGAAATTAATCAGCTCTTCCAACTCAGCGGCATACTCACTGATAGTCAAGTCCTCTTGTCCATGCTGTAGAAACTCAATCTCCTCTGCACGATTCACTTCAGTGGAAGCATACTTCTCCATAAATTTGCTTCGAAACACATTCCAGGTGATCGCTTCTTGTCTTGCCACTAACAACTGGCAAGTTTTTCTCCACCAAAATCCAGCATCACCTATCAACAGAAATGTCGCACAAGCTACCTTCCAATGATCAGGGTACTCCATGGTTTGCAAGTTCCTTTCTATTTTTGTAATCCAAAACTCATCTTTCTCCGGGTTAAGCTCGCCATCAAATCAAGGTGAATTACTACGACAGAACTCAACTAGTCCTCTCTTCTCCGCCATTTCATCGTTATGACATGCCACAGTTGATGTTAGCTCCCTCAAGACTTGTACAGCTACAACCATATCTTCGGAATCCTTGAATGCATAATCAAATCTACTCGTTCTCGGACTAACCATGATTTTCTATAAAAGGATGGTAGTCAGAACTAGGAAGAAAACAATACATCAAAATCTGTTCAATATTATTCCTCCTTAGGAATAATAATGAAAAGATCAACAAACAATGTCATATCATTCGGAACAACGTCATGAAGAACATAAACACAACAAAGGATAGACTAACGTCATTATTCTTCCAGACATTGGTTCTTTATTGAACCAAAAACACAACAACACAAGACACAACCAGAGAAAACACAACAAAAACGACAACAGACCAAAACCCCAAAGCCCAAAAGACTCGGTCATCTCTGATACCAATAATGTAACACCCTTATCGGGCGTTACATCGTAAGTGACATTTTAAGGCCGAAAAGTAGGTTAATTAAAAATTGGCTATAAAAGAATGGGGTAAGTTTTTTCTTTTTTTGTAAGTCATAAATATAACTACTTTGTTTTAAATGAATGGACAATAAAATATTCCATTATCACAATTAGGATCATAAGTTTGAAAATCATTTACATAATACCTTATGAGTGTATTTTTACCTCATAATTCTTCATCATTTTGCATGCATTTTCATGTAGTTTAGGCATTTTTATTTTGATATTTGTTAGTTTTTATTTTGGAACAGGTAAGGCGGTTCTGTGGTGTTTGTGTGCAGGAATTAATGATCAAAATGCTCAAGTCCAGTTAATTTGGAGTTTGCATGAAGATGGAGCTTGAAAAGCAAGAAAAATGAGCAAAGCAGAGACCATCACGACCTGGGTGTGACAACCATCATGACCACGATCGTGTAGAGTGAAGAAAAAAAGAAGGAAGCAAAACTTGGAAGCTATCACGGCCTGGCCGTGACAACGATCACGACTGTGACAGGCCAATCAGCGCAAGAATTCACAAAGCAGAAGCTGTCACAGCCTGGCCCTGACAGCCGTCACGGCCATGACGCGTAAAATCTGGGATTTTGGGGTCAGTTTTTGATCTGATATGTAATTGTTTTAATCCCAAGTTAACCTACACTATAAATAGGATATTTTAGGCTCGAAATTAGATATATGTTGGCTGCTACCTTTGGCTTAATTTAGGATTTCTCTTCTTATCCAATTTCTTCTTTTCTCTTAGGATTTTTATGTTCTTGTTAATCAAGATTGCTATGATCATGGCAATGCTTGAGTAGTTGTTTTATTTTTAGGAATTGGGGCTATGCCCAAGACTCGTTTTATGTAATGAATTGATGTTTTTCCCTTTTTATTAATTTCCATTTGCTTTAGATTTGGTTCTTATTGTGCTTCATCCATGTGAATTGATTGATCACCTATTTGCATGTCTTAGATATTCTAGGGAGGAACTGAGAAGTGAACCTAGGTATTGGATCCATAAGAATTGAACTGAGTACTTAAATCAATAGAGTTAAAAGCGGTCCTTCGAGGGTTCATTGAATTGTCACAAATATCAATGGGTCCAATTTAAATACAATTACCACAAGAGTAGGGGTTGGTTTAATTGGGCACGATTCTTGTATCTCAAGGGGGAACATTAACTTTATTAGGATAAATTCACCTTCAAAACATTTTGATAATTAACAAGAGGGGTAGTCAATTTAGTAGCATAAGCAGTCTTGTTAGTAACCCAATTCTTGGAAATCTCTTTTAATTTGAAAAACACCCGAATTGATTTACTTTCCTATTTTGTTTGATTGCGATTTTTATAATTGATTTGTTACTTAATTTTAAATTCAAAAACCAAAGCTTTCCTTGTTTAGATTAATTGATTTAATAATTAATTGTTGTTCAAGATCGCGGTCTCTGTGGGTTCGATCTTTTTATTACTTGACGACAAATCCGTACACTTGCGGAATCACGCTATCAAGTTTTTGGCGCCGTTGCCGGGGACTGTGCTTTCTTGAATATCAAGTTATTTTTAAATTGATTTTTCTAAACATTTTTTTTCTTTTTTTTTCTAATGTATCTATTTCTCTCTTTACAAGTGATTTTTCTCTTTTATGCGAAGATCTCAAAGTCTTGGAACTCTTATTGAAGTTGATCCCGAGATCGAAAGGACTTTTCATAGACGTAGAAGACTACAAAGACAAAGAGCGAGAGAAAAGTTGATCCTCATTCCACTCATGGCCGATCAACTAGATACCAAACCACTGAAGGACTACGCAACCCCAAACGCTAGGGGTTTGCGAACTGGGATTACTAGGCCAGAAATTGAGGCGGGGAACTACACTATTCCACCCCAGTTAATTGGCATGATTAGACAACATCAATTTGGAGGATTACCCTCAGAAGACCCGACTGATCATGTGGAGACATTCTTGGAATTTTGTGATACAACAAGAATTCAAGGTGCCCCAGTTGATGCTATCCGCTTGAGGTTATTGCCATCCTCTTTGACTGAAAGGGAAAGAGCTTGGTTGAAATCAGTGCCTTCTAATACTTTGTAGACATGGGACCAACTGGAGCAGGCATTCTTGGAAAAATTCTTTCCAACCTCCAAGACTGCTTACCTAAGAACTCAGATCACCGATTTCTTCCAAAAGGACAGAAAATGCTTATTCGAAGCTTGGGATCGTTACAAGGGATTGCTAGAGTCTTGCCCACATCATGGGCTCGAGAAGTGGTAGTTAGTGCATACCTTCTACAACGGATTGGACTACTCTTCGAAGGTATCACTTGACTCCGCAGCTGGTAGAGCATTGATGAATAGACCACTGACTGAAGCATTCAATATCATTGAAAGCGTAGCCACCAACTATCATCAATGGGGTTCATAAAGAGGTAATAACCCAAAAAAGCTTTCGGGAGGTAAGTTCGATGTAGGTGGTACGAAATTGATTTTGTCTAAATTTGATTCATCGAGTAAGCACTTTTATAAGCTTGAAAAAGCTAATGTGAGTTCAATAGGTGGTACAAATGTTGCTTGTGAGATTTGTGGAATGCAGGGGCATGACTTCTTGGAGTGCCCATATGGTAGTGCTCCTGCAAAAGGCACTTCGGGTGAACAAGTGAATTCATGTCACAATTTTTATGACACGAACCTGAAGTTGCCAGACTATGTTCCCCCGAATTCTTACAACCAAGGAAGGAAGAATAGCCATTATCTCTCCTACGGGAACTATAACAACACGTTGAACCACGAATTCCAAGAAGGCCATGGTAATAGGAAACTTGCAACGGGGTATCCTCACGTACAAAAGTCTAAACTTGAGTCTCTTTTGGAAAATTTTGTTGAATCTCAAACAAAGCAAAATAAAGAGTTTAGGCAACAAGGTAGGGCAGTTAATGAGGCCATTAAGGAACTTGCATCTAAGGTAGATAACTTATCCATTCACCATAAGATGCTAGAGACACAAATTGCCCAACAAACTAGTACATATTCTAGGACTAAGGGCACGTTTCTAGGACAACCCGAAGTTAATCCCAGTGAGCACTATAATGCTATATACTTGAGGGATGATAAGATTCGGGTAGTTGAAAAAGGTGTGGAATGTGAGGTGGACATGAGTGAACAAGAAGAGATTGAACCAAAGTATATCCCTTCGCCACCTTACCAACCTCCAATACCTTTCCCACAAAGGCTAGTCAAGAAAAAACAAGTAGAAAAAGAGACTAGAAGCTTAATTGAATTGTATTTCATGTTAATGAAATAGAGGTGTAAGCGACAAATCATGTATCTTAGATGATGTTAAGTAATGAGGGATGAGTGCTAATTGACGGTTTAGAGGCCTAATGACATAAGTGATGATTGGTGACTTTTACAGTGTGGGACCCAGCTCGATGGAGCCTCTTTGTTGGTTTGATTGGTTGTGTGGGACCCAGCTCAGTGGAGCCTGTTTATGGGTATCATTTGTGAATGTTTGAGACCCAACTCCAAGGCATGTTTGTGGGACCCAACTCTGAAGAGCCTGTTTGTGGGGCCTAGCCTATGAAGAGCCTGTTTGTGGGAACCAGCCTATGAAGAGCCTGTTTGTGGGAACCAGCACCTAGGGAGCCTGTTTGTGGGTGCTCAAATGTTTCACGATGAGGAGTTCGTGGGGACTTTGTTGCTAGCATTGTATCGCGAATATGTTCAGGAGCTATATTAAGTTGATGTGATGTATGGTCATCCATTATGACATGGTTGACTTGATGTTGTAAAGAGTGCATTGTATTGCTTTGCTTGTGTTTGATTTAATTACTTTTCCTTCATACCATTTAAGCATAGTTATGACGTATCTCACCCTTGTATTTGTCTCTTCTTGGTGCAATATATGAATTGTACCAATAAGCTTCATACTGATGAAGGAAAGTAACTCTCAGGAGCTTACGTGGATTTTAAATGCTTTAGTTTATTAGTTATTCTTTTATTGATTTCGCTTTCAGACTTTGAGTCTCGTTATTTTATTTAGTATGAGATTTTATTTAGCTCTGATCCATGTGACATCGGGATAGGGGATTATTTTGTTGATATTATTTATTCCTTATAAGAAACTTGAAAATGATTTATGAAACTTATATTTAACCTTATTGATTTGAGACTTTGAGTTTATGAATGGTGACGCTCTTAACTATTGCGAAAATGTTTTTTTTTAAAACTAGTATCTTTATTCCGCAAGGAAGCTTTGAAAAATTAATATTTATATAATAAACATATGTTTGGGGTTAAGGGTGTCATAGAGAATCCTGCTCGATTTCTAGATGAGACAGAGCAACTCTCACTTCCTTTGGATGCATGCCCACCAGGGTAGTGGAGGTAGTTAGCTTCCAGCTGCTTAGGGCAGCTATGGTCGACGGGCGGTGGTCGACGGCTCCGTGGTGGTGGCGTGGTCTGGTAAGAGTGAAGGAGGAGGGGACCATGACTTAAGATGAAGAAGGAATATGAGTATGCGTGCTTTTGTTATGAAGAGAGGAAGAAGAAAGATAAAATAGAGAGGAAGAAAGATGAGGGTCGTGGGACGTTCCTGTTCAGGTAAAATGGAGTGTTTAGTTTTTCATTTACTTAGTGGGTAACTACAAAAATGAGTGGTTGAGATTGAGTTTAGGAAAAAGAAATAAGACTGGCCCTTGGATCCAAAAATTATGAGTGATAAATATATAATTTCAAAATTTGAATTAGAGTAAAATATGAAAATAAATTTCTTTCAATCATCCTATTTGAAATATTTTTCTAAACAAATAATAATAGTGACAATATCGTAATATTATTGTCTAGCAAGCGTGCATACATTGTAGGGTCGCAGTGTTAACGCACCCAATAAAATCTTTTAAATGAGTAAATAAAATTACTCAAACTAAACAACATAGCAATAAACAAAAATAAACATCTAGATAATTAATCACTCCAATAGATAATTAAACATATAAGCAAAAATTGGAATGTTACAAAAAAGATGAAGGGTTTCTGATAAAAAGATGCTTTCTTTTTAAGAGAGGGAGAGAGGTTTCAAAAAGAGCGAAAGAAGTAAAGACTCGCAAAAGACATGAATATTTTGTATTTCAAATATGTTTTAGAAAACTGCAATATAAAGTGTCAGTCATTTATCCACGTCATCAAACGCTTTCTTAATTAATTTAAGTATATGACGTATTCAAACATGTTAGTCGTTAATGAAATGCATGTTCAAATTATCTCTTATGTAAACAAACATGTCTTCGGCTAAGGGTTTTGTGAGAATATCAGCATGTTGATTTTCAGTTTTGACAAGGATTAATTGTACTTTTGGTCCCCCAAGTATCACGATTGTGCGATTTTGGTCCATCAGGTTTCAATTGCGACAATTGGGTCCCACAGGTATTACGATTGTGCAATTTTAGTCCCCCAAGTTCCAATTTCTCTAATTAGGTCCCCCAAATATTACAATTGTGCAATTTTGGTCCTCCAGATATCACAATTGTATCATTTTTAATGTCAGTAGCCTATGTAACACACGTGAGACCGATTTGACACTTAGTGAGACCAACTTGGTAGCTTATATGACATTCCTATGTGTTAATTAAAGTGTGTGAGGTGTTAATAATGCCATATAGGAATGTCATGTAAGTTGTCAAGACGATCTCACTAAGTGCCAAATCAGTCCCACATGTGTCACATAGGCTATTGACATTTAAAATTACATAAATGTGATATCCGGGGGACCAAAATTGTACAATCATGATACTTGAAGGACTCAATTGACACAATTGGAACCTGGAGGACTAAAATTGCACAATCGCTATACTTGGGGGACTCAATTGTCGCGATTGAAACATGAGGGACCAAAATCACACAATCGTGATATTTGAGGGACCAAAAGTGCAATTAAGCCTTTTGACAAACTAAATGTCAAAAAAACCCTTTTGAACATAGTCCCTTATACAATGATGTTTAATTACTATATGTTTTGTCTTAGAATGTTGTATGGGATTCTTAGATAACTTATAGCACTTGAGTTATCGCACCATATAAATATGTTATGCTCAAAAATAGAATAATCTTCAACTTGTTGTTTTAACCATAGAAGTTGTGAGCAACAGCTTGCAGTTGAAATGTATTTTGCTTCTGCAGTTGATAATGCAATTGTTGTCTGTCTTTTGCTTATCCAAGAGACTAAACTTGCTTCAATGAAGTGACATTGTCCACTGGTGCTCTTTCTTTCAATTATGTCTCCAGCATAATCAGCATCACAAACCAACTAATATGTATTCTTGTGTTCTTAAATACATCAAACCAAGATTAGTTGTCCCAAGCAAATACCTATATATTCTTTTAACAGCCTTAAAATGAGATTCTCTAGGATCAGATTGGAATCGTGCACACATACAAATACTGAATTGAATATCAGGTCTACTATAAATTAAGTACAGAAAAAAACCAATCATACCTCGGTAGACAGTTTGGTCTACCTTTTACCTTCTCAATCTCTATTTAGATTCGCATTGGGTTGCATGGGAGTTTCAATTGGTTTTGCACTATCTAGCTTATATTTCTTTAGGATCTCCTTGGTGTACTTTTGTTCATGGATGTATATGCCATCATTTGTTTGCTTGATTTGTAAACCAAGGAAGAACTTCAATTCTCTCATCATGCTCATTTCAAATTCATTCTGCATTAGCTTAGAGAACTCTTTGCAGAGCTTTTCATTAGTAGAACCAAATATAATATCATCAGCATAAAATTGTACTATAATGAAATCCTTAGTTTTTCTCGAAAATAGTTGTATCAACCTTTCCTCTTGTAAAACCAGTATGCATGAGAAAAGTACTAAGTCTATCATATCATGCTCTGGGTGCTTGTTTTGATCCATATAAAGCCATTTTAAGTTTAAAAATATGACCTGATTTGTAAAAGTCTTCAAAACCAGGTGGTTGTTTAACATACACTTCTTCTTCAATTTTCTATTTAGAAAAGCTCACATCCATTTGAAATAATGTGATTTGATGTTGTGCAGCATATGACACGAGAATGCGTATAGCTTATATTCTAGATAAGGTGCAAAGTTTTCAGTGTAGTCAATACCTTCTTGTTGGTTATAACCTTGAGCTACTAACCATGCTTTGTTTCTAACAACTTTGTCATCATCGTCAAGCTTGTTTCTGAAAACTCATCTTGTTCCAATAATTGGTTTTCCTATAACTTTTGGAACTAATGATCATACATCATTTCTTTTGAATTGATTTAGTTCCTTTTGCATAATTAAGATCCAGCTTTCATCTTCGAGAGCTTCACTAATATTTTGAGTTCTATCTTAGATTGGAATGCTATATTGTTTGAGTCTCTGAATGTTGATCTAGTTCTGACACCTTGAGAGGGATTGCCAATAATCAATTCTCCAGGATGATGTGTCTTGAATTTCCAATCTCGTATGTTGTTTTCTGTATCAGACTCCAATCTAGAAGGTTGTTAAAATGCTTGAGTAGACGCTTCTATTTCTTTAGTCTTTAAGTTGTCATTTTGTTGAATATCTTGTTTTCCAAGATCCAAACCTTCAAAATTATCTTCAAGATCTGATAGTACCCTATCAGTCTTTCAGTCATCATTAAATTTGATATGAATTGACTATTTCACAACATCAGTTCTAGAGTTATAGAGTCTAAAAGCTTTAGATGTTTCAGAATATCCAAGAAATACAACTTTATCTACTTTGGAATCAAACTTTCCAAGTTGATCCGTAGTATTTATAATAAAGCACTCACAATCGAACACATGAAAGTAAGAGATGTTGGGTTGTCTGCCTTTCCACAATTCATAAGGAGTTTTGTTTAATAAGGGTCTTACCAAATTTTTTTTTTTGTACATAACAAGCAGTGTTCACTGCCTTAGCTTAGAAGTACTTTGGGAGTTTTCTTTCATTGGGCATAGTCTGAGTCATCTCTTGTAGAGATCTGTTATTTCTCTCTACTACTCCATTCTGCTGAGGAGTTCTAGAAGCATAGAAATGGTGAGAAATCCATTTTCTTCACAGAACGTGTTGAAATGCTCATTTACAAACTCTCCCCTGTGATCACTTCTGATAGCTGAGATATAGAACCCTTGTTCATTATACACTTTCTTACAGAATATGAAAAACATCTTAAATGACTCATCCTTGCGGGTTAAGAAGAGTATCCATGTATATTTAGAGCAGTCATCCACCATGACAAAATCATATTTATTTCTGCCTTACTAACAACACTTACTAGACCAAACAGATCCATGTGCAACAGTTGTAGTGGTCTAAAAGAAGATACCTGATTTTTGGATTTGAAGCTAGACTTAACTTGCTTGCCACTCAGACAAGAGTTGCATAAGACATCCTTGAAATAGACAACTATAAACACGAGAAGGGGGGTTGAATTGTGTTTATCAGAAATTAAACAAAGTTGAAAACTTTTCTTATATAGAAGCTAGGTTCAGACGAGTGGAAAGATACCAGACAGACAAGTGATCTGTATGATGAAATTTTAACAGTGACTTAGGCAAACACATCACTTGATAAACGGATAAGAAAACTGAAGCAACTAAAGAGTTTATAAGGAAAGACAGATTGACACAGTTATTTATCCTGGTTCACTCTTCAAAGCAAAGAGCTACGTCCAGTCCTTCGTAGTACCAAGTTTTATCCATTATAACTGATCAGGTTACAGACTCCAAGTATTGTTTGCACACCTAGCCTCTTCAGGCTCCAAGACAAGTATTCTTTTCACACCTAGCCTCTTCAGGCTCACTCAGATTTGTTTGAGAAATTTGGTTTGTAAAAAATACAACTTCAGACAGAAAGATCTTTCACTAACACTCAGAGAGTGGTTTAAATGTAAAACTTAGCAAAGTCTGCGTAATTACTTCAAATGATTGAAGAATACAGAATGAAAGAATGAAGATATTAATGCGCAGAGTAATGGCTCTTTAATGCTATGAGTATTCTCCATGTCTTCATCTTCAACAACTTCTGTATTTATAGTCTTCAAGCATTTAAGATCCGTTAGAGACATTCCCTCTGATGTTGGCTTCAAGCAGAAATTCATTAAATGAAATATAGTCGTTCTGGGCAGCCATTAATGCAATAGGAACATTGGTTGTACTCTAACTTGAAGGATCATGGCTTTATGCATCATGAATCAGCCATATCAGAGTTGTGCAGAGAGCTTTTTGTACTTTGCTGAGTACAATTCCCTTTTCGTGAAAGGACTAGAGGTACTAGGGAATAAAGCATGTTGGAAGCATTCTTTAACTGGTCTTTGGTTCTGATAACCGAGATTGCTTGAGAGAGTAACTTCTGACTTTTCTTGATAAGCATGAGACTAAGTAGGAGAGAAGGCTTCAAGTCTCTTTCTGATGGGATAGCCAACAAAAGCTTGTTAGGTCCTTGGTTCTTAAACGAGTAACCTCGGACTAGTGTAGGAACTCGTGGAGAGACAGGTTGAAAACTTTTCTTGAAAGAAGTCAATAATCCTAGTCAGCAAACAGGTTGACTTTCGCGTATCCAGATAGGTAGTCATCTCTATATGAGCAGACAGATGATTCTTACTGTTTTAATCTACACACTAGATAGACAGGTTAACAACCAATATGAAGGTCAATTAAATCATTAACCAATGTTTAGGGAAATGCACATCAGACATTTTAGAGACTTAACAATCTCCCCCTTTTTGATGATGACAAACATTGATATGGTTTAATGAACCTTAGAAAATATCAACAAATGAAAGTAGCATATATCAGACAGTTTGAAATTTTCTTAAGCGGACGGGTTATACAGATGCTTGATCAGACATTAAGATTAATCATATAATCCGGTTAACTTAGTCACACATAAATTTGAATTGTCTTACCTAGAAATTATCAGAGCAATCTTACTTAAGATTTATTTGAGCAATTATAGCAACTATCAGAACATAATTTGATCATATCAGACATATATTATTTTCTTATTAAGATCATATCATATTCATTCTCCCCCTTTTGTCAACAGCAAAAAGGAGTAATCATTAAAAAAATAAGAAAAGTAAGGAAGAAATAAATTTTATTCATCATGAGCTTTGTTAAGTACATGGCAGTTTACAAGAGAGAAACAAAACTACCTAGATTGACTAAGTAACAAATATAAAGTAGCAACCCTTTTCTCTAAGAGCAGCCTAGCTCGTCTTTTGTCATCCAGTTGTCTTCTTAAGTCTTCTACTTGTCCTTGAAGCAGATGAAAGTCATGTAAGGCCACTGTCTGAGAAGTGGAGGCTTCTGTAGACAGGCTTGAGGAAGAGACAGACAGAGAAGCGTGCCAGGGTAAGGCTAAAATTAGGGGTGCCTTAGGTAGAGATATGGGAGAGGTGATGGAAGGGAAGAAGAGTTCATGGAGGGTTTGAAGAGCATATAAAGGAAGAAAGACGAATTTGAAGATAAGACTAATTCTGACAAAGTCAGTATCAGGTGAAGGAAACACACAGGAAAGTCTCTCGGACAGAGACAATCTAGTGATGATTATTTGGATAGGTAGGGGAAGAGGTGTTTGAGCTAAAGCAGAGGGAGGGATAGGTAATAAAGAATCAATATGACAAAAGAAATAATTTTATCTAGTATTTAACATAACAAAATAGCTAGACCTACGAGGTAGCATTATAACAGAAGCAGGATAGTGAGTTCCAGCTAATGTTCTAATGAAGACAACAACAGGTGGGTAGAAGAAGAGTTCTCTACAGGGGTTAAGAATATGAGGTGGAGGAGAAGGAATGACAGAGACATGTGAGATACTTGCAAGCAAAAGAGATTGCAGAACAGACACAAAGAGTCTCGATGATATGCCAGTTTGTTCTTTAGGAGTAGAGTCCCTGTGAACAACTGTGTACTGACAGTCATCAGGTACAATAGTGAAAGTAGATTTTTGAGTTTGAAAGGAGTGGATAGTGAAGAAAGTGGAGATGCAATAGAGAGACGTTGAACAAAAAGGACAGATGGAGAAGAGACAGATGGGGTGATGACACCTTGATGTAAGGGGGAAGGGAATGAAGGAGATGTCTACTGTTCAGATATCTTCAACTTCTTGTGAGAAGGAGACACTTGGTCATCCTCGGGTACAACTGTCTGAGCTACTCCAGACAGGTCTTCTGCAGTGTTAGCTGCTGTAGGCACTTCAGTCTTTGCAGGTACTGGGTAACCAGATCTTCTCTTTTTGGGAATAATTCCCAAAATGAAAGTCTTTTTTGGTTCTTCCAAAACTTGCTCGGTCTGCTTCCCCTGAGCAGATGCTTCCTCTTTGCTAGGCTCAGACTCAACTTGTCTGACCTTGGCAAAGGTCTTCACCAGCTTCCTCTTCTTGCAGGAACATCTACTAATTCCTCAGCTTCACTAGTCTTCCTTTTGGGAGAGGGTCTCCTTGGCCTGAATCCCAATGGCTCAACTGTCTCAGCAGAATCTTCAGACACTGAAGGTTGCAACTCTGAAATTTTGTCTTGTCTGGCCACCTTTCCAGTCGATTTGAATAGTCTCACGGAAATGGGGACTTCAGACTCATTAGTGGAAACCACTGGTTATTTTTCCTTCTGCTCAACAGCAGGCTTCTTCTTCTGCTTCTTCTTATCATCTGCCTCCTCATCAGCAAGAGCGATTCACTTGTTGTCCATCATAGACAGTATCTTTCTGTCTATGGGCAGTGACATGTCCACAAAGTGAACACCACTGGGAACAAACAGCTTGTTCCTGAAGATCCTTGTCAGCAACATCCCATAAGGATAGGTTTGCATGTTGGTTCTCTTGATCAAAGTCTCAAGGTACATGTAGATAAGGTCGTTGATGTCAACCTTGATTTTGTGGATCAAGTGGTACAGAGCAAATCTGTCCATCTTGGTCACACTGTCTCGTGAGCATTTCCTTGGCATCACACACTCCAACTTCATCTTCATTTCCCAGTTGGGTGTGAAGCCACCTCCGATTCTCGGACAAGCTCCAGAGAGCTAATGGGGAAGATAAAGGTTCTATCCCCTATTTCAGCCTTAAAGCTTTTGATTCCGTTGAGTCTGTTGGTGACAACCACAGCATTTCTCCAGAACGTTTGAACGAACTTAGGGTGAACAAGCTCCTTGATGTTAAAGAAAGGAGTCCATTTGGAGTACTCAAACTCTTCAGTGACATCCATACTTAGTTTCTTCATATATTGAAGATCAACAGTCTTTCCCAGAATGATCTTCTCGATCTCAGTAACTTTGAGATTGTATTTCTCAACGATTTCTTTTGCAGAGAGACGCTTGGATGATGTCATTTTTGAGATAAAACGGTTTTAGGGATTCGAGAGAGAAGAGAGTTTCAAAGACGAAAAAACAAAGAGATTTTGGAATTTTGAAAACGTAAAGGTTCAACCTTTCTGATCTATTGTCTTTTATAGTCATAAAAGTAGGAGAGAGAAAAATGACATCATTAATTCAAAACGGCACGATTTGTATGGGGAACCGCAACGCCCACTTAAGACATAATGAAAACATGGTTTCGAGATATATAAACTACCGTGCACATGATTAGCTTCATATAAAGGAATGGTATTAAACACTTAATAGCCATTTCAACAAAACTGTTGAGTTCTAGCATAGTGACTCAGCAGAGTCAGACAGGTAAGCATAGACAGGTGATAAAGCACATACAGGTTAACACTCAGACATGTCATTCAACAATGTGATGCATGTTTAGATTATCTCTAATAAATCAAAACCTTTCTTCTGCTAAGGGTTTAGTGAAAATATCAGCCCATTGAATTTTAGTTTTAACAAACTTAATATCAAAGATGCCTTTCTGAACATAATCCCTAATAAAATGATGTTTGATTTCAATATGCTTAGCCTTAGAATGTTGAATTTGATTTTTAGTTAAGCATATAACACTGGAATAATCACACCATACATATATGTTATGTTCATAAATAGAGTAATCCTCAAGTTGATGTTTTACCCATAAGAGTTGAGAGCTGCAACTAGCAGCAGAGATGTATTCTGCTTCAGCAGTAGACAGGGCAATAGTTGTTTGCCTCTTGCTTGACCATGAGAATAATCTTGCTCCAATGAAGTGACATCCTCCACTAGTGATTTTTCTTTCTATTCCGTCTCTAGTAAAATTAGCATCACAATATCCCACTAATCTGTATTCTTTTGATCTTAAATACAGCAAACCAAGATTAGTAGTTCCAAGCAAATATCTAAATATTCTTTTAACAGCCTTAAGATGAGATTCTCTAGGATCAGATTGGAATCTAGCACACATACAGACACTAAAATGAATGTCAGGTCTGCTTGAAGTTAAGTACAGTAGAGAGCCAATCATACCTCTGTAGACAGTTTGGTCTACCTTTTTACCTTCATCATCTTTGCTTAGTTTTGCATTGGGTTGCATAGGGGTTTTCATGAGCTTTGCATTTTCCATTTTGTATTTCTTGAGTATATCCTTGGTATACTTTTGTTGATGGATGTAAATTCCATCACTTGTCTGCTTGATTTGTAATCCAAGGAAGAACTTCAATTCTCTCATCATGCTCATCTCAAATTCAGCTTGCATTAGAATTGAAAATTCCTTGCACAGCTTTTCATTAGTTGCTCCAAAAATAATATCATCAACATATATTTGAACTATAATAAAGTTCTCTTTAGAGCATTTCTTGAACAGAGTAGTGTCTACTTATCCTCTAGTAAAACCATTATGCATGAGAAAAGAACTGAGTCTATCATACCATGCTCTGGGTGCTTGTTTCAAACCATATAATGCCTTTTTGAGTTTGAAAACATGATCTGGTTTATCAGTATCCTCAAAACCAGGGGGTTGTTTAACATACACTTCTTCTTCAATTATACCATTTAGAAAAGCACTTTTTACATCCATTTGAAACAGGGTGATTTGGTGTTGTGCAGCATATGACATTAAAATGCGTATGGCTTCTATTCTAGTTATAGGTGCAAAGGTTTCATTATAATCAATACCTTCTTGTTGGTTATAGCCTTGAGCTACTAACCTTGCCTTATTTCTGACAACTTTACCATCTTCATCCAATTTGTTTCTGAAGACCTATCTTGTTCCAATAACCGACTTGTTTTTAGGCTTAGAGACAATAGTCCAGACATCATTTCTGGTGAACTGATTAAGTTCTTCTTACATAGCAAGAATCCAGCTTTCATCCTCAAGAGTTTTTTCAATTTGTTTTGGCTCCAATTCTGATATAAAGGCCACATTGCTTGATTCTCTTTAGTGTGGATCTGGTTCTTACTCCTTCAGAAGGATTTCCAATAATAAGATCCTTAGGATGATGAGTGTTGAACTTCCAATCTATTTTGAGATCATCATCAAGATCCTGTTGACTCGTCTGCTGACTTATCTGCTCTAATTGTCTGTCAGCCTCAAGCACAGGTTCTGTCTTGGTTAGATAAGGTTGTTGACTTTCTGGCTTGTTTATATCAAGACCTGCAAGATCATCTTCTAGATCCGATAGTTCTTTATCAGTCTTTAATCCATCATTGAATTTAACACGAACAGATTCTTCAATAATACAAGTTCTTGAATTGTAAACTCTAAAAGCCTTAGACATTTCAGAATATCCTACGAAAATACCTTTATCTACCTTAAAATCAAACTTTCCAAGATTATCTCTGGTATTCAGAATAAAACATTCACATCTAAAAGCATGAAAATAAGATATGTTGGGGCTTTTTCTTTTCCACAATTCATAGGGAGTCTTCTTTAGAAAAGGCCTAATAAGTATTCTATTTTGTACATAACAAGGAGTGTTTATAGCTTCTGCCCAAAAGTATTTAGGGATATTATTTTCATTGAGCATAGATCTAGCCATCTCTTGCAGAGATCTGTTCTTTCTCTCAACCACTCCACTTTGTTGTGGAGTTCTAGGTGCAGAGAAATTGTGAAAGATCCCATTCTCCTTAAAGAATTGTCTAAACTGGTCACTTTCAAATTCTCCCCCATGATCACTTCTAAGGGTAGAAATACAGAAACCCTGCTCATTTTGTACTATTTTGCAGAATACTGAGAAAGCCTTAAAAGACTCATCCTTGTGGGTTAAGAAGAGTACCCATGTGTATCTAGAATAGTCATCAACTATGACGAATCCATATTTTCTTCCAGCCAGGCTGACAACACTAACGGGTCCAAACAGATCTATGTGTAACAACTGAAGAGGTCTAGAGGTTGATACTTGGTTTTTAGATTTGAAACTTGATTTTATCTGTTTACTTCTCTGACATGCATCGCACAAGACATCTTTCTTAAAACTACTGTCAGACATTCCTCTCACAAGGTTATTCCTTTTTAATTTAGAAATTAGTTTCATACTAGCATGTCCTAGTTTCTTATGCCATAACCATCTTTCATCCTATTTAGACATCAGACAGGTTACACTTTCATTTGAGAGATCAGACAGTTCAATCTTATAAAGATTTTGTTGCCTTTTAGCTGAAAAGAGGGTTTTGCCACAACTGTCTTTAACTATGCATACATCCTTGGTAAAGGAAACATCAAATTCACTATCACATAATTGACTTATGCTAAGCAAATTGTGTCTTGATCCTTTAACCATAAGAACATTAGATATAGAGCGAAGAGGGGGTTTACCACCAATAGTACCAATTCCTATAACTTTTCCTTTCTAATTCCCTCCAAAGGTAACGTGTCCTCCTTTCTTAAGTTGGAGGTCTAGGAACATAGACATTTCTCCTGTCATATGACGCGAGCAACCATTGTGCAGGTACCAGCAGTGGTGTTTTCTTTGTCCTGTTGAGGACATCTACAACAAAAGTTATTTGAACTTTAGGTACCCATATTTTTCTGGGTCCTTTTCTGTTAGTTCTAGGAGTCTATAAAGACTTCCTTCTATTCTTATGGACACACTTAGACATAACATGTCCAGTTCTTCCACAGAAGTTACAGACAGGTGTAGACTTGGTTACAGTTGACTTAACAGATACTGTAGAAGCTTTAGTTGATACTTTATGATGTGTCTGATGGACATATCCAATACCTTCTTTGTTAAGAGAGTGCCTCTGACAGCCAAGTAGCTTAGTCAAATTGTCTCTACCATTAACAAATTTGGCAAGATCAAAAGTAAGCACTTCCACTTTCTGTTGAAGTTTTTCAACTTCTTCAGATGGTGACGTTTCACTTGAGATCTTAGCTTCTTTAGACTTTTCAGTTTTCAGCTTACTGTTCTCTTTAACCAGCTTCTCACACTCTTGAGATTTCTGTTTATGCTCACTGGTGAGATTTTCATACACTCTCTTGAGGGATTTGAAGGCCTTAGATAAGCAGTTGGATTCCTCCAGCAACTCCTCATAGGGATCAAGTAATTCTTCATAGCATGATGTACCTCATCGTCTGAATCAGAGTCAGTGTTGGCCATCAAACAGAGATTGACTTCTTCCTCTGTTTCTTCATCAGAAGATGTTGACTCCAGATCCTCCTAAGTAGCCATCAATCCTTTCTTCTTCTTCTTGAAAAATTTCTTAAAAGGGGCCTTCTTGAGTTGAGGACATTCAGCCTTGATGTGACCAGGCTTCTTGCACTCATAGCAGACAAATGAACTTTTGTCTGTTGAAGTGGATTCTTTGAAGTTCTTGTCCTTGTTGAACCTTCTGAATGACTTATCCCTCTTGAACTTCTTTTTCTGTAGAAGAAGCTTTATCTTCCTGGTCAGGAGAGGCAATTATTCATCACTCTCAAAATCCTCGTGTTCAGACAGGTTAGCATCACTGGATGACTCGTCTGCCTTTAGTGCCTTGGAGGCTTTTGCTGACTTTTGATCAGCTTTCAGAGCTGCAATTGACTTGCCCTTCTTTGGTGCAACTTCATCTCCAAGTTCTTGCTCATGAACAGTGAGTGTTCTAAGAAGTTCATCCATAGTCAAGGTAATGAGATCCTTGTTTTGAGAGATAGCAGTGACCAAAGGTCTCCATTATTTAGGTAGACTTCTCAGAATCTTTCCAACCTTCTCAGCATTGGTGTAGACTTTGCCAAGAGATTTTAAATTGTTGACTATAGTTTGAAATCTTCCTATCATTTGAGCAACAGATTCTCCTTCCTCCATGACAAACAGTTCACACTTTCTGACAAGTATGGCAATCTTTGACTCTTTGACTTTGGCAGTTCCTTCATGTGTGACAGCTAACGTGTCCCATATTTCTTTGGCAGAGTCACAAGCACATATCTTCTCAAACTCCTCAGGATTGAGAGCACAAATGATGTTATATCTAGCTTTGTGGTTCAGCTCCCATTTTGTCTTTTTTGCAGTAGTCCACTGAGTTTTTGACTTGTCAGTGTCATCATCATTCTTGGGAATGAATGGACCATCTGTAATGACATCCCAGAGATCAAAGTTTGTAGATAGAATGAACCATTGAAATCTACATTTCCAATAGTTGTAGTTTTCTCCATTGAAGTAAGGAGGTCTGGTTAGGGAAGCTCCTTCAGTCTGGTGACTTCCACTTGAACTAGCTCCAGCAGTCATGTCTATTCTTCGGGACCTTTTACCTCGCACTGTTAGATGCTCAACCCAAAGGCTGAGCTCTGATACCAACCGAAATAGATAACTATAAACACGAGAAGGGGGGTTGAATTGTGTTTATTAGAATTTAAGCAAAGTTGAAAACTTTTTGCATACAGAAGCTTGATTCAGATGAATGGAAAGATACCGGACAGATAGGTGATCTGTCTGATGAAATTTTAACAGTGACTTAGGCAAACACACCACTTAATAAACGGATAAGAAAATTGAAGCAACTAAATAGTATATAAGAAAAGATAGATTGACACAGTTATTTATCCTGGTTCACTCTTCAAAGCAAAGAGCTACGTCCAGTCCTTGGGAGCACCAGGTTTTATCCACTATAACTGATCAGGTTACAGACTCCAAGTATTGTTTTCACACCTAGCCTCTTCAGGCTCCAAGACAAGTATTCTTTGCGCTCCTAGCCTCTTCAGTCTCACTCAGATTTGTTCGAGAAATTTGGTTTGTAAAAAATACAACTTCATACAGACAGATCTTTCACTAACACTCATAGTGGTTTAAATGTAAAGTTTAGGAAAGTCTGCGTAATTACTTCAAATGATTGAAGAATACAGAATGAAAGAATGAAGATATTAATGCGCAGAGTAATGGCTCTTTAATGCTATAAGTATTCTATATGTCTTCATCTTCAATGACTTCTGTATTTATAGTCTTCAAGCATTTAAGATCCGTTAGAGACATTCCCTCAGATGTTGGCTTCAAGCAGAACTTCATTAAATGCAATAGAGTCGTTCTGGGAAGCCATTAATGCAATAGGAACGTTGATCGTACTCTAACTTGAAGGATCATGGCTTTATGCATCGTGAATCAGCCATATCAGAGTTATGTAGAGAGCTTTTTGTACTTTACTGAGTACGATTCCCTTTTCGTGAAAGGACCAGAGGTACTAGGGAATAAAGCATGTTGGAAGCATTCTTTAACTGGTCTTTGGTTCTGATAACCGAGGTTGCTTGAGAGAGTAGCTTCTGACTTTTCTTGATAAGCGTGAGACTAAGTAGGAGAGAAGAGAGAAGGCTTCAAGTCTCTTTCTGATGGGACAGCCAACAAAAGCTTGTTAGATCCTTGGTTCTTCAACGAGTAACCTCGGACGAGTGTAGGAACTCGTGGAGAGATAGGTTGAAAACTTTTCTTGAAAGAAATCAATAATCCTAGTCAGCAGACAGGTTGACTTTAGCTTATCTAGACAGGTAGTCATCTATATGAGCAGACAGATGATTCTTACTATTTTAATCTGCACACTAGATAGACACATTAGCAACCAATATAAAGGTTAATTAAATCATTAACCAATGTTTAGTTCTCATCAAAACTTAGGGAAATGCACATCAGACATTTTAGAGACTTAACAATCCTTTTTGAAACTAATGTTAGGTAGACCTTTCACAAGGCTATTTTTCTGAAGCTTGGATATTAGTTTCATACTTGCATGTCCCAGCTTCTTATGCTAGATCCATCTCTCATCTTCTCTTGACACAAAACATGTTACACCTTGATCTGACAGTTCAGTTAGATCAATCTTTGCTAAAAAGAAAACTTTGTCATTTGTGTTTTTGACTATATAACCATTCTTGGTAAAGGAGACATTGTATCCACTATCACATGATTGACTTATGCTAAGCAAATTATGTCTTAATCCTTCAACCAGAAGAACATTAGAGATAGATGGCAGATGAGGTCTTCCACCAATTTTACCTATCCATATAATCCTCCAAAGGTGACATGTCCTATTCTTTAGGTTGGAGGTCTAGGAACATAGACATTTCTCCTGTCATTTGTCGTGAGCAGCCACTGTCCAAGTACCATGATAAGTGTGTCTTAGTTCTATTAAGGATAGACATTTCTTGGGTCCTTTTTTGTTAGTTCTAGAAGTTTGTGACAACTTCTTCCTCTTGTGAATGCACTCAGATGTGATATGTCTAGTTTTGCCATAATTCTTGCAACTATTCTTATTAGGAATTAAATTGACTTTATCATAAAGATATTTAGGCTTTTGTCCTAAGTTTTGTTAGATGCTTTATCATGTGTCTGATCAATGAATCCTATACTAGTTTAATCAAGAGTGTCTCTGACTTCCTAAAAGCTTTGTCAGATTATCTCTACCATTGACAAAACTAGCAAGATCGTAGGTGAGCTCTTCTACTTTCTATTTAAGCTTCACAACTTCTTCAGATTGTAGATTCTCAGCTACGATCTCAGCTTTAGGCTTTGCAACCTTTAGCTCACTGTTTTCCTGAGACAATCTATCACACTCCAGAGTTTTATGTACATGCTCTTTTAAGAGTTTAACATATTGCCTTTTAAGTGATTTGAAAGCCTTAGTTAAACAATTAGATTCTTCAATCAGTTCATCATAGACATCCTGCAATTCCTTAAGATCATAAATTACCTCTGAATCAGAATTAGTATATGCCATAAGACAAAGATTTGCTTCCTCGTTTTCTGAATCATCATCTGAGGAGCTATCTGAAATAGACAACTATAAACACGAGAAAGGGGGTTGAATTGTGTTTATCAGAATTTAAGCAAAGCTGAAATCTTTTCGCAAACAGAAAGCTAGCTTTGGACGAGTGGAAGAATACAGGATGGACGGGTGACTATTGCACACACACCACTTGACAGATGCAAGAAAAACTAAAGCAATTAAAGGGTTTAAGGGAAGAGAGATTGACACGGTGATTTATCCTGGTTCACTCTTCAAATCAGAGAGCTACGTCCAGTCCTTAGCAGCACCAAGATTTATCCACTATAACTGATAAGGTTACAGACTCAAGTATTATTTGCACACCTAGCCTCTTCAGGCTCAAGACAAGTATTATTTTCACACCTAGCCTCTTCAGGCTCACTTAGGTTTGTTTGAGAGATTTGGTTTGTAATAAATACAATTTCTCACAGGCAGATCTTTCACTAACACTCAGAGAGTGGTTTAAATGTAAGGCTCGGGAAAGTCTGCGTAATAACTTCAAAATGATTGAAGAATAAAGAATAAAAGAATGAAGAAATAAATGCTCAGAGTAATGGAGTTTTTAATTCAACGTGTATTCTATATCTTCATCTTCAATGACTTCTGTATTTATGGTCTTCAAGCATTTAGGATCCGTTAGAGACATCCTCTCAGATGTTGGCTTCAAGCAGAACTTCATTAATTGTAATAGAGTCGTCCTGAGTAGTCATTAATGCTATAGAGTCGTCCTGAGTAGTCATTAATGCAATAGAGTCGTTCTGGGCAGCCATTAATGCAATAAAGTCGTTGGTTGTATTTTAACATGAAGGATCATGGCTTTATTCATCGTGCTACAGCCATATCAAAGTTGAGCAGAGAGCTTTTTGTACTTTACTGAGTACACTTCCCTTTTTGTGTAAGGATCAGAGGTACTAGGGAATAAAGCACGTTGGAAGCATTCTTTAACTGGTCTTTGGTTCTGATTATCCAAGGTTGCTTGAGAGAGTAGCTTCTGACTTTTCTTGATGATCGTGAAACTGAGTATGAGAGAAGGCTTCAAGTCTCTTTCTGGTTCTTGAACCATGATTCTGATAATCCTTAAAGAATTTGCGATCATAAGATAAGTGCTTCCATCTTGAAAATAATCACGTCTATCTAGTCATTTGAGTTTTCATTCGGGCTAGTAGACGAGCTCCATATTAAGGACTCAGCAAGTCCAAAGACTAGTGGACGAGCACTTCTGTCACCTTTAGTGGACGAGCACTTCTGTTACTCTAGTAGACGAGAGCTTGTCACTTTAGTGGACGAGCACTTCTGTTACTCTAGTGGACGAGAGCTTCTGTCACTTTAGCGGACGAGCACTTTTGTTACCTTTAGTGGACGAGAGCCTCTATTACTTTACTGGACGAGAGTCTCAGTTAGTCTAGTGGATGGAAACATTTTGACCTTAATGGACGAGCACCATTTTCCACGTCATTGGACGCGTATTGCTGATACTTTATTGGACGAGCTCAAAGTGATTCCTTAATGGACGAGCTCCATCTGATTCCTTAATGGAAGAGCTCCATCTGATTCCTTAATGGAAGAGCTCCATCTGCCACATCATTGGACGGACTTTTCTGATACCTCACTGGACGGTCTTTTCTGATATTTTGATGGACGCGCTATTCTGATACTTTGATGGACGCGCTCCAAGTGCCACATCATTGGACGGATAATTTTGATACCTCACTGGACGGGTTTTTCTGATACTTTGAGTAGACACTGCCTTCTGTTGTTTTTAGTAGACGCGACCTTATGATACTTTTAGTGGACGCGACCTTCTGATACTTTTTATTGGATGCGGGTTTCTTTCTCTTGTGTTTTGGACGTGCGCTTCAAACACTACAGTGTTGGACGTCTTCTTGTTACACTTTGTTGGACGTCTGCTTGTTTCACTTTGTTGGACGTCTGATTCTATTTCTTAATCTGCACACTCAATAGATAGGTTAGCAACCAATATGAAGGTTAATTAAATCATTAACCAATGTTTAGTTTTCATCAAAACTTAGGGAAATGCATATCAAACATTTTAGAGACTTAACAATCTCCCCCTTTTTGATGATGACAAACATTGAGATGATTTAATGAACCTCAGAAAATATCAACAAAAAAA
The DNA here is from genome assembly GCA_030762895.1 of Sophora flavescens. Classification (NCBI taxonomy): domain Eukaryota; kingdom Viridiplantae; phylum Streptophyta; class Magnoliopsida; order Fabales; family Fabaceae; genus Sophora; species Sophora flavescens. The sequence goes on from CM061065.1 coordinate 1,118,068, forward strand.
ATAGCATATATAGACAGGTTGAAATTTTCTTAGGTGAATGGGTCATATCATATTCATTCTCCCATTCTATTTCTCCTATTCTCCCTAATCTCCCTTTCTTGAAATTTTCTTAAGTGAGCAGGTCATATCATATTCATTCTCCCATTCTATTTCTCCTATTCTCCCTAATCTCCCTTTCTCCCCCTTTTGTCAACATCAAAAAGGGTTATCAAGTTTTATTTATGTGATATGTCAAGGGCAAGATACCATTTTAAGAAAATCATAGTAATGCAGCAAGCATATTAGACATATACTCCACTTGAACTATTGTATCATTACTCCCCCTGAACTAATGCTTAGTTGAAAGAACATGTATATAGGAGTAATGACAGATTTATCATAGACAGCTTAACATTCATACATGTCATTCAACAATGCAATGCATGTTTAGATTATCTCTAATAAATAAAAACCTTTCTTCTGCGAGGGGTTTAGTGAAAATATCAGCCCATTGATTTTCAGTTTTAACAAACTTAATATCAAAGATGCCTTTTTGAACATAATCCCTAATGAAATGATGTTTGATTTCAATATGCTTAGCCTTAGAATGTTGAATTAGATTTTTAGTTAAGCATATAGCACTGGAATTATCACACCATATAGATATGTTATGTTCATAAATAGAGTAATCCTCAAGTTGATGTTTTACCCATAAGAGTTGAGAGCAAAGAACTAGCAAAGAGAGGTGTATTCTGCTTCAGCAGTAGACAAGGCAATGGTTGTCTGCCTCTTGCTTGACCATGAGACTAAACTTGCTCCAATGAAGTGACAACCTCCACTGGTACTTTTTCTTTCTATTCTGTCTCCAGCAAAATCAGCATCACAATATCCCACTAATCTGTATTCTTTTGATCTTAAATACAGCAAACCAAGATTAGTAGTTCCAAGTAAATATCTAAATATTCTTTTTACAGCCTTAAGATGAGATTCTCTAGGATCAGATTGGAATCTAGCACACATACAGACACTAAATTGAATGTCAGGTCTGCTTGAAGTTAAGTACAGTAGAGAGCCAATCATACCTCTGTAGACAGTTTGATCTACCTTTTTACCTTCATCATCTTTGCTTAGTTTTGCATTGGGTTGCATAGGGGTTTTCATGAGCTTTGCATCTTCAATTTTGTATTTCTTGAGTATCTCCTTGGTATATTTTTGTTGATGAATGTAAATTCCATCACTTGTCTGCTTGATTTGTAATCCAAGGAAGAACTTCAATTCTCCCATCATGCTCATCTCAAATTCATCTTGCATTAGATTTGAAAATTCCTTTCACAGCTTTTCATTAGTTGCTCCAAAAATAATATCATCAACATATATTTGAACTATAATAAAGTTCTCTTTAGAGCATTTTTTGAACAGAGTAGTGTCTACTTGTCCTCTAGTAAAACTATTATGAGTGAGAAAAGAACTGAGTCTGTCATACCATGCTCTAGGTGCTTGTTTCAAACCATATAATGCCTTTTTAAGTTTGAAAACGTGATCTGGTTTATCAGTATCCTCAAAACTAGGGGGTTGTTTAACATACACTTCTTCTTCAATTATACCATTTAGAAAAGCACTTTTTACATCCATTTGGAATAGGGTAATTTGGTGTTGTGCAGCATATGACATTAAAATGCGTATGGCTTCTATTCTAGCTACAGGTGCAAAGGTTTCAGTATAATCAATACCTTCTTGTTGGTTATAGCCTTGAGCTACTAACCTTGCTTTATTTCTGACAACTTTACCATCTTCATCTAATTTGTTTCTAAAGACCCATCTTGTTCCAATAACTGACTTGTTTTTAGGCTTAGAGACAAGAGTCCAGACATCATTTCTGGTGAACTGGTTAAGTTCTTCTTGCATAGCAAGAATCCAGCTTTCATCCTCAAGAGCTTCTTCAATACGTTTAGGCTCCAAATCTGAAATAAAGGCCACATTGCTTGATTCTCTTAATGTGGATCTGGATCTTACTCCTTCAAAAGGATTTCCAATAATAAGATCCTTAGGATGATGAGTGTTGAACTTCCAATCCCTTTTGAGATCATAATGAAGATCTTGACTTGTCTGCTGACTGGTCTGTTCCACTTGTCTTTTAGCCTCAGGCACATGTTCTGTTTTGGTTAGATCTGGTTGTTGATTTTATAGCTTGTTTATATCAAGACCTGCAAGATTATCTTCTAGATCTGATAGTTCTTTATCAGTCTTTAAACCATCATTGAATTTAACATGAACAGATTCTTCAATAATACAAGTTCTTGAATTGTAAACTCTAAAAGCCTTGGACTTTTCAGAATAACCTACGAAAATACCTTTATCTACCTTAGAATCAAATTTTCCAAGATTATCTTTGGTATTCAGAATAAAACATTCATATCCAAAAGCATGAAAATAAGATATGTTGGGGCTTTTTCCTTTCCACAATTCATAAGGAGTCCTTTTTAGAAAAGGCCTAATAAGTATTCTGTTTTGTACATAGCAAGCAGTGTTTGACTTCACGCCCGAAGTACTTAGGGAGATTATTTTCATTGAGCATAGATCTAGCCATCTCTTGCAGAGATATGTTCTTTCTCTCAACCACTCCATTTTGTTGTGGAGTTCTAGGTGCAGAGAAATTGTGAGAGATTCCATTCTCCTCACAGAACTGTCTAAACTGCTCATTTTCAAATTCTCCCCCATGATCACTTCTAAGGGTAGAAATACAGAAACCCTGCTCATTTTGTACTCTTTTGCAGAATACTGAGAAAACCTTAAAAGACTCATCCTTGTGTGTTAGGAAGAGTACCCATGTGTATCTAGAATAGTCATCAACTATGATAAATCCGTATTTTCTTCCAGCCAGGCTGGCAACACTAATTGGTCCAAACAGATCCATGTGTAACAACTGAAGAGGTCTAGAGGTTGATACTTGGTTTTTAGATTTGAAACTTGATTTTATCTGTTTACCTCTCTGACATGCATCACACAAGACATCTTTCTTAAAGCTAATATCAGGCAATCCTCTCACGAGATTATTCCTTTTTAATTCAGAAATTAGTTTCCTACTGGTATGTCCTAGTTTCTTATGCCATAACCATCTTTCATCCTCTTTAGACATCAGACAGGTTACACTTTGATCTGAGAGATCAGACAATTCAATCTTATAAAGATTTTGTTGCCTTTTAGCTGAAAAGAAGGTTTTGCCACTACAGTCTTTAACTATGCATACATCCTTGGTAAAGGAAACATCAAAACCACTATCACATAATTGACTTATGCTAAGCAAATTGTGTCTTAATCCTTTAACCATAAGAACATTAGATATAGAGGGAAGAGGGGGTTTACCACCAATAGTACCAATACCTATAACTTTCCCTTTCTGATTTCCTCCGAATGCAACGTGTCCTCCTTTCTTAAGTTGGAGGTCTAGGAACATAGACCTTTCTCCTGTCATATGTCGTGAGCAGCCACTGTCCAGGTACCAGCAGTGGTGTTTTCGTTGTCTTGTTGAGGACATCTGCAACAGAGATTATTTGATCTTTAGGTACCCATATTTTTCTGGGTCCTTTTCTGTTAGTTCTAGGAGTCTGTAAAGACTTCCTTCTCTTCTTATGGATACACTTAGACATAACATCCCCAATTTTTCCACAGAAGTTACAAATAGGTGTTGATTTGGTTACAGTTGACTTAACAGATACTTTAGAAGCTTTAGTTGATACTTTATGATGTGTCTGATGGACATATCCAATACCTTCTTTGTTAAGAGAGTGCTTCTGAATGCCAAGTAGCTTAGTCAGATTGTCTCTACCATTAACAAATTTGGCAAGATCAGAAGTGAGCTCTTCCACTTTCTGTTGAAGTTTTTCGACTTCTTCAGATGGTGATGTTTCACTTGAGATCTTAGCTTCATTAGACTTTTTAGTCTTCAGCTCACTGTTCTCTTTAGCCAGCTTCTCGCACTCTTGAGATTTCTGTTTATGCTCACTGGTGAGCTTTACATACTCTCTCTTGAGGGATTTGAAGGCTTTAGATAAGCAGTTGGATTCCTCCAACAACTCCTCATAAGCATCAAGTAATTTCTCATGGTCAGGATGTACCTCATCATCAGAGTCTGATTCAATGTTGGCCATCAAACAGAGATTGGCTTCTTCCTCAATTTCTTCATCAAAAGATGTTGACTCCAGATCCTCCCAAGTAGCCATCATTCCTTTCTTCTTCTTCTTGAAGAATTTCTTAAAAGGGGCCTTCTTGAGTTGAGGACATTCAGCCTTGAAGTGACCGGGCTTTTTGCACTCATAGCAAACAATTGGACTTTTGTCTGTTGAGGTGGATTCTTGGAAGTTCTTGTCCTTGTTGGACCTTCTGAATGGCCTATCCCTCCTGAACTTCTTTTTCTGTAGGAGAAGCTTTATCTTCCTGGTCAGGAGAGACAACTCTTGATCACTCTCAGAATCCTCGAGTTCTGATAGGTCAGCATCACTGGATGACTCATCTGCCTTCAGAGCCTTGGAACCTTTTGCTAACTTTTGATCAGCTTTCAGAGCAATTGACTTTCCCTTCTTTGGTGCAGCTTCATCTCCAAGTTCTTGCTCATGCACAGTGAGTGTTCCAAGAAGTTTATCCATAGTCAAGGTAGTGAGATCCTTGGCTTGGGAGATAGCAGTGACCAAAGGTCTCCACTGTTTAGGTAGACTTCTCAGAATCTTACCAACCTTCTCAGCATTGGTATAGACTTTGCCAAGAGATTTTAAACTGTTGATGATAGTTTGAAATCTTCCTATCATCTGAGCAACAGATTCTCCTTCCTCCATGATGAATAGTTCATACTTTCTAACAAGTATGGCAATCTTTGACTATTTGACCTTTGTTGTTCCTTCATGTGTGACAGCTAAGGTGTCCCATATTTCTTTTGCAGAGTCACAGGCACATACCTTCTCAAACTCCTCCGGACTGAGAGCACAAATGATGTTGTATCTGGCTTTGTGGTTCAGCTCCCATTTTTATTTTTCTGCAGCAGTCCACTGAGCTTTTGGTTTGTCAGTGTTATCATCATTCTTAGGAATGAATGGACCATCTGTGATGACATCCCAAAGATCAGAGTTTGTGGATAGAATAAACCACCGAAATCTATCTTTCCAGTAGTTGTAATTTTCTCCATTGAAGTAAGGAGGTCTGGTTAGGGAGGCTCCTTCAGTCTGATGACTTCCACTTGTACTAGCTCCAGGCGTCATGTCTATTCTTCAGGACCTTTTACCTCTACACTGTTAGATGCTCAACCCAGAGGCTGAGCTCTGATACCAACTTAAATAGACAACTATAAACACGAGAAGGGGGGTTGAATTGTGTTTATCAGAATTTAAGCAAAGCTGAAATTTTTTCGCAAACAGAAAGCTAGCTTTGGACGAGTGGAATAATACAGGATGGACGGGTGACTATTGCACACACACCACTTGACAGATGCAAGAAAAACTAAAGCAATTAAAAAGTTTAAGGGAAGAGAGATTGACACGGTGATTTATCCTGGTTCACTCTTCAAATCAGAGAGCTACGTTCAGTCCTTGGCAGCACCAAGATTTATCCACTATAACTGATAAGGTTACAGACTCAAGTATTATTTGCACACCTAGCCTCTTCAGGCTCAAGACAAGTATTATTTGCACACCTAGCCTCTTCAGGCTCAAGACAAGTATTGTTTTTACACCTAGCCTCTTCAGGTTCACTTAGGTTTGTTTGAGAGATTTGGTTTGTAATAAATACAATTTCTCACAGGCAGATCTTTCACTAACACTCAGAGAGTGGTTTAAATGTAAGGTTCAGGAAAGTCTGCGTAATAACTTCAAAATGATTGAAGAATAAAGAATAAAAGAATGAAGAAATAAATGCTCAGAGTAATGGCATTTTTAATGCAATGTGTATTCTATATCTTCATCTTCAATGGCTTCTATATTTATGGTCTTCAAGCATTCAGGATCCGTTAGAGACATCCTCTCAGATTTTGGCTTCAAGCAGAACTTCATTAATTGCAATAGAGTCGTTCTGAGTAGTCATTAATGCAATAGAGTCGTCCTGAGTAGTCATTAATGCAATAGAGTCGTTCTGGGCAGCCATTAATGCAATGGAGTCATTGGTGGTATTCTAACATGAAGGATCATGACTTTATTCATCGTGCTACAGCCATATCAAAGTTGAGCAGAGAGCTTTTTGTACTTTGCTGAGTACACTTCCCTTTTTGTGTAAGGACCAGAGGTACTAGGGAATAAAGCACGTTGGAAGCATTCTTTAACTGGTCTTTGGTTCTGATTATCCAAGGTTGCTTGAGAGAGTAGCTTCTGACTTTTCTTGATAATCGTGAAACTGAGTATGAGAGAAGGCTTCAAGTCTCTTTCTGGTTCTTGAACCATGATTCTGATAATCCTTAAAGAATTCGCGATCATAAGATAAGTGCTTCCATCTTGAAAATAATCACGTCTATCTAGTCATTTGAGTTTTCATTCGGGCTAGTAGACGAGCTCCATATTAAGGACTCAGCAAGTCCAAAGACTAGTGGACGAGCGCTTATGTCACCTTTAGTGGACGAGCACTTTTGTTACCTTTAGTGGACGAGCACTTCTGTTACTCTAGTGGACGAGAGCTTCTGTCACTTTAGTGGACGAGCACTTCTGTTACTCTAGTGGAAGAGAGCTTTTGTCACTTTAGTGGACGAGCACTTTTGTTACCTTTAGTGGACGAGAGCCTCTGTTACTTTACTGGACGAGAGCCTCAGTTAGTCTGGTGGATGGAAACATTCTGACCTTAATGGACGAGCACCATTTTCCACGTCATTGGACGCGTATTGCTGATACTTTATTGGACGAGCTCAAAGTGATTCCTTAATGGACGAGCTCCATCTGATTCCTTAATGGAAGAGCTCCATCTGATTCCTTAATGGAAGAGCTCCATCTGCCACGTCATTGGACGGACTTTTATGATACCTCACCGGACGGTCTTTTCTGATATTTTGATGGACACGCTATTCTAATACTTTGATGGACGCACTCCAAGTGCCACGTCATTGGACGGATAATTTTGATACCTCACTGGATGGGTTTTTCTGATACTTTGAGTAGACGTTGCCTTCTGTTGTTTTTAGTAGACGCAGCCTTATGATACTTTTAGTGGACGCGGCCTTCTGATACTTTTTATTGGACGCGGGTTTCTTTCTCTTGTGTTTTGGACGTGCGCTTCAAACACTACAGTGTTGGACGTCTGCTTGTTACACTTTGTTGGACGTCTGCTTGTTTCACTTTGTTGGATGTCTGATTCTATTTCTTAATCTGCACACTCAATAGATAGGTTAGCAACCAATATGAAGGTTAATTAAATCATTAACCAATGTTTAGTTTTCATCAAAACTTAGGGAAATGCATATCAAACATTTTAGAGACTTAACACTATCATCTAGATCCTCCTAGGTAGTCATCATCCCTTTCTTTTTCGTTTTGAAAAACTTTTTGTGAGGTTGCTTCTTCAACCGAGGGCATTCATATTTGATATGTGCATGTTTCTTGCATTCACCACAAACAATAGAACTTTTATCTGTATTGCTACCTTCTTTGAAGAACTTTTCTTTGTTGAACTTCTTGAAGGATGGTCTATCCTTTCTGAAATTCTTCTTTCCATAACTTTCTCATTTTTCTTGTTAGTAATGACACTTCATCATCACTATTAGAGTCGTCTTCAGATGCGTCTGATTCTGAATCTAATTCCTCAACCTTCAATGCTTTTGAAGGGGTTTTGTCAGCTTTGAGAGCAATGAATTTCCCTTTCTTAGTAGTGCTAACTTCATTTAGTTCTTGTTCATGAACTTGAAGAGTTTCAAGGAGATTACTCATTTGAAATGTTGAGAGATCTTTGACTTAAGATATTACTGTGACAAGAGGTCTCCATTGTTTTGGAAGGCTTCTCAGAATTTTGCCGACCCACTCTGCATTGGTGTAGGTTTTTCCCAAAGATTTCAGACTATTGGTGAAGGTTTGGAATCTTCCTATCATTTAAGCAATGCTTCCTCTATCCTCCATGGTAAACAACTCATACTTTTGTACAATCATGTTTATCTTTGTTTCTTTAACTTTTGTTGATCCTTCATGGGTTACTTCTAGGGTATCCCATATTTCTTTTGTAGATCCACATGCATGGACCTTTTTGAACTCTTCCTGACTAAAGGCACACATTAATGAATACGGTTTTTTATGATTCAACTCCCATTTGGTCTTTTCTGCAACTGTCCACTGAGCTTTTGGTTTCTCAGTGTTGTCATCATTCTTTGGAATATAAGGACCACCAGTGATGATCTCCCATAGATATGAGTTTGTAGACATGATCAACCATTGGAATCTTTCTTCCCAATACATTTAGTTTTCTCCATTGAAGAATGGAGGTCTGGTCATGGATGTTCTTTTCATCCCTAAGTTGTTCCCGCTTGTGCTAGCTCCAGCTATCATGGTTTCTGTTCAACATGATCTTTCCTCAACACTGTTAAGTGATCAACCTAGAGGTTAAGCTCTGATTCCAACTGAAATGAACAGATGAAAACACGAGAAGGGGGTTGAATTGTATTTTACTTAAACTTTTAAAATATATGAAACTTTTCTCAAAGAAGCAATATCAGTCACTTTAATGCATTTGATGCAATTTAAACAATAATAAGTTAATTTAATTTTAACACTTTTAACCCCAGTTAGCACAATAAATATATAAACAAACTTATAAGGATAAGGATAAGGAAGTTGACAAAAAAATTTATACTGGTTCACCCCAAACCTTGGGCTACATCCAGTCCTTGGTTTAATCAAGTGTTTCACTATAACTGATCAGGTTACAGGCAAATATTATTTGCACACCTAGCCTCTTCAGGCTCCTTCAAGTATTTTTGCACACCTAGCCTCTCCAGGCTCCTTAACATGTATTCTTTTTGCAAGCCCTCTACAAAGGTTGGCGTGACTGCAGAAATAACTTCTCAATAAATACAAATGATTGAGCAGAGAAGTATTCTCATAATGTAAATCTTTAAGAGATTTAAATGCTATAAGAGTATTGGGTGATGGATGGTTGATTTATGATCGATGTCTTCAATTAGTCTTCAAAGTCTTTCCTTTATCCTCATCAGTAATAAATCCGTTGTGAGACATTCTTCAGATGAATATATGTTTTTTCTTCATTCATAAATGCCAAAGAGCCGTTCTGAATCTTCATTTAATGTTTATGTTTGTTGGAGAGCTTCAAGACAAGTTGAAAGAGTTTTTTGGCATAACTTTATTAGAGTACATCATGATTCAGAGCAAGTACAATTGCTTTTCTGACTTGGGCAACACGACTTTCCTTATTTGTGAACATAGGTATATGACCGTATGAAGGTGCCTTAACTTGTTACAACAAAAGGAATTTGCAGCAGGTTCTTTGTACTTTATGCTTTACGTACTTGAGTCAACATTCTTTGATTTGAAAATGCTAAGGAAAATGCTTGACTTTCGAATGAGAGAATAATGAAGCACTTTTAGACACTTTGTTGGGTCAGACGCATATTCATAATAAGTTGCTACTGGGTTTGAAGCCAAACGCATTTTATAAGTAAACACAAATACATTTATAAGACGCGTTATCTTACTTAAATGCTTTTGTTTTATATCTTTGACACTTAATACACCCATTAGTAAATTTCAAAAGGTTCAATTGAAATTATTCTTTGTTTGGATTCATCAAAATTATAGATATAAAAAACTTAGACTTAACAGACATGTGGCAAAAGTTTCCACTCATGGTTTTTACTTTATAATATATATTTATAGATTTATAGATGTCCTGATATTTATACATGTGCTTATTTAATAATTAGAATTATTAATTAGTTGAATGTTTATTCTTATTAATTTTATGTTATTTGACTTGATTAATTTTGTTTGTTTATTTAATTATTTTTATTGGGCATGTTGACACTGCAATATTATAGTGTATGCAAGACAATAATATTATGTTACTATTATTTAGAAAATTATTATTTTAAATAATGTGATTTAAGACTTTAATCCATTTAAGTTTAGATTCAAAAATAAATTTGTTTAAAACTAATCTAATCATTGACAATTCAACAATCAATCTCTACTTTAATTTGAATATTGAAATATTTTTTTTCCTTACTTTTAGATCTAAAAGCAAAAAATTGATCTATTTTTCTAAACTTGATATCAACCACTCAAATTGTACACTTATCAATCAAAAGAAAAAAATGAAATAAAAAGAAACAAAAGAAAAGGAAAATAATTTTTGAACATATAAATATGACAACAATACAACGACCATCTATTTTTTGATGTATTTTTAGAATGTGTTTATACAAAAAGACAAAAAAAAAGTGAGAGACAAAGATAAACATATACGGAATCATATAATGTGTCCAAAATTTGATGTTCAAATAATACCTCAAGCAAAAGTTCTCTTCCCTCACTCATCCGGTCCTTACTTCGTGGTCCAACAATATCCATTAGAGGTGTTCTTGGATTGATTTGAATCGGTTATGAGGCAAAAAGTCATCCGATCCAAATATTAAAACAACACGCAGTTCGGTCTTGTATTGCTTTCTTAAAAAAATCTGATCCCGATCCGATTAAATGTAGTTTGTATTGGAATGATTTATTGGGTTTTTATCGATAAATCGTTACATAATTATATTACATCAAATAATCATAATTACAAGATAAATTGAATAAAATCTTAAACAATTATATACATGTTGATACGATCATGTAATAACATTTCATAAAATATATATAAAATAAATAAATATCATCTCTTTTTTTGGTTATTTTTGGAACATTAGAAGGAATAAAATATTACGTAAACTCAAACTAGCAAGTATAATTAAAAAAAAAAACCAACCAATAAAAGATTAATAATACAAAAGATAGAATAAATATGTATTAAATTTTAGATATAATTTAGATTGGATTAATTCATTTTAAAAAATTGAACCAAATAAAATCTAAAAAAATACAATATACATCGATGTTATTTGGTTTTCAATGTTTTTGGATTGGTATGGAAATGTGATGCCGTCGTCATCTTCTTTCTTTATCACTTCTCTCTGTTGAAAGTCTCTCCCTTCTCTTTAAAGCACCGCCACCGCCGCCCTTCTCGGCCAGATTCCGGCCGCCACAACCCCCCTTTCCGACGAACCAAAATGATCGAAAGAATCCTCTCAACCTCCTCTATCAAAGCCCCATGAATTTTTTTGCAAAGGAAGAGACTGAGAAACCCTAGCCGCTGGTCAGAGCCCATTTCTGTCAATCATCCGCTACGAACGGAGAAACCAAACCCGGATTCGGACTCGTCTCAATCCCCCTCTCATTTGGTCCGATTGAACTTTCCATTCGTCGTCGTTGCTTTGCCACCTGCCGCGGCGCCTGAGCATGCTGCCGCCGCCACCGTTCATTTTCTTTCTTTGGTGAGTTGAAATAATCTTTTATCACAACTTATATGTGATTCTGTGTTGTAAGAGGGAGGTTGTGTTCTTTTATGATGGATTTATGCCATGGGTGATGGTCGTAGATAGTTCTCTCCATTTTATGGCATGATGATTATCTGATGTCTTTTTCGAGTAACAACTATATATACTATGGTACTCTGTTGTGCAAATATTATCTTGGCATATGGGCTGGGTACTATCTTGTCTATTTTCTTTATTCTGATTCTTTTTTAATGTTAGATCGGTGTTGTTATAAAAGAAGAATCTTGTACTGAGCTATTTGTTGATATTAACTGGATTTACTTAACTGCTCAGTTTGTTAGCGTTAGAATTTAGGTGCATTTTTGGTGATTTCATGTAAATAATATTGGGTAGTGTGGCGCTGTAGGCAAATCTCAAACAGGCGCTGAAGTTGATTTTCTTTTGGCTGCCATTTTGCATTTACTCCTCACATTTTATTTTGTTTTGATACTGCCTTTTCTATTTTAATAGCATTGAGAATTATGTTCTTTCACGTGTCTTTTATCATGGTTTCTAAACTTATTGAGCTCTTATCCAATTTAGACTTAACTATGTTTGGTCAATGCACATGTACAGATCCTGTAGTATGAAGTCAACTAGTCTTGCGTGGCATGAATCTAAGTGTAGAACACTAAATGTTATGTGATTGTCTGTGTGGAAGTCTCGGTGTACTAAAATTAAAATACATATGATATCATCACATTATAATAATAATATTCATATTTCAGGGTCTGCTTCTTCTTTCTTTTCTTTTCCATTTGATAACATGGTGTAGTTGTTTAGAAATATTATCTTGATAGATTCAACTGATATTTGAGAAAGAACAGAGTGAATCTGTGTAGAATACCCTTTATATTATTCTCTGTAAAACTACAATGGAGGCAAATTCGAGAGTTACCTCTTCTCTCCTATACAAGTTCAGATGAGTTTCTAACTGCCTATAACAAATTCTGCTATCTTCTATTTATAGGGTCAGTTAGGTTGTTATTCAGTTCCAATTAACTACCCTATCTGTTACAAGCTTTGCCGCCCCTTCCTACTAGTGTTTCCCTCTTACATATACATGTTTAACAGTAGGCCTCTTATCAACCACCACCAGATCCCCCCCACCCAACCACCACCACGCGGACTTTCAAATTCTGGAAATGGGGCTTGGAGCTTGTCGTCGGCTTCCCACAAATGTTCACAATTGTGCAGTCAGGCCCATATAACCAACACCTCAGCAGCTCCGTTGTTGTTGTACCGCAGGGCCAACACCCCCTCCCTCTGTGGTTGGAGCTCCCAATTTGCTGCCAGTACAGCTGCAGGTAACTGCTGCGGACAGCCTTCTTCAGCTTGCTGATGTGAAATACAGGGTGTATTTTACACTAAGCCGGCAAGCCCAGTTTGTAGGCATGATGATTATCTGATGTGTTTCTCGAGTAACAACTATATACTATGGTACTCTGTTGCATATGGGCTGGGTATGTCATAATTTTTTTTTTATGGATATTTGCATTCTTGTCTATTTTCTTCATTCTATTCTTTTTGAATATTAGATTGGTGTTATAAAAGAAAAATCTTGTACTGAGCTATTTGTTGATATTAACTGGATTTACTTAATTGCTAAGTTTTCTTCGCTTTAGAATTCATATAAATAATATTGGGTAGTGTGGCGTTGTGGGCAAATTGCAAACAGGGGCTGAAGTCGATTTTCTTTTGGCTGCCATTTTGCATTTACTCATCATATAAATGACCATTTTATTTTGTTTTGATACTGCCATATCTATTTAATAGCATTGGGAATTATGTTCTTTCACTTGTCTTTTATTATGGTTTCTAAACTTATTGAGTTCTTATCCAATTTAGACTCAACTATGTTTGGTCAATGCACTTGTACAGATCCTGTAGTATGAAATCAACTAGTCTTGCATGGCATGAATCTAAGTGTAAATCACTAAATGTTATGTGATTTTCTGGGTGGAAGTCTCGGTGTACTAAAATTAAAATACATATGATATCATCACATTATAATAATACTAATAATATTCATATTTCAGGGTCTTCTTTTTTCTTTCTTTTTTCAGAGTCTTCTTCTTTCTTTCTTTTCTTTTCCATTTGATAACAGGGTGTAGTTGTTTAGAAATATTATCTATCCCATTTTAATTTCACATTTAATTTTATGATCCCATATGTTTTATTAGTCTGGTAAGATGTTTCTCACATTGCTCTTTATTTTTTGTGTTTTTGTGTGTTAGTGTTTTTTTATGTACAAAACATCTCAAGAAATGCTTACCAACTCTTTGACTTTGATAGTATGTGTGTTAGAGCTGTGGTCTGCGGAGCTTAAAACTGCAGAGAAGTCAAATCATAATGTCTTTTATCCACTTTGTTTAATGTTGTCTTGGGACCTTTTTTTTCTGCTCTAAAATTAGTTCTACTGTTATGCTCTGATTTTTTTTTCCCGCTCTACAGCACATGAGTAGTGCTAGACAGCATACCCTCGGGGGAGGGGGACATCATTTGTTGGACTATCTGAGGCGCATGCAGGCAGAGAATCCTGCTTTCTTTTATGCAGTCCAATGTGACAATGATCACTCGGTTGGAAATATATTTTGGGTTGATGCAACATCTAGAATGAACTACTCTTATTTTGGGGATGCTGTTATATTGGATACAACCTATAGGACTAACCGGTATCGGGTACCATTTGCCTCTTTCACTGGGTTTAATCATCATGGGCAACCTGTGTTATTTGGTTGTGCATTGATTCTAAATGAATCTGAATCGTCGTTTATATGGCTATTCAGGACTTGGCTCCAAGCCATGTCTGGACGCCACCCTGTCTCCATAACAACAGACTTTGACCCGTTCATACAAGTTGCTGTTGCCCAAGTTCTCCCTCCAACTCGCCACCGGTTCTGTACATGGGGCATATTCAGAGAAACCCGAGAGAAACTGTCTCATCTATTTCAGTCACATCCTGCTTTTGAAACTGAATTCAGGAAATGGGTTAGTGAGAGTGAGACCATTGATGAGTTTGAGTCTTATTGGCAAACACTGTTGGAAAAATACTACATCATGGATAATGAATGGCTTCAGTCAATGTACAAAGCCCGGCGACATTGGGTCCCTGTCTACTTGCGGGACACATTCTTTGGGGAGATATCTGTAACTGAGGGAAATGAATGTTTGAACTTTTTCTTTGATGGATATTTGAATGCATCCACCACCATACAACTATTGGTTAAACAATATGAGAAAGCTGTATCAACTTGGCATGAAAGAGAATTAAAAGCAGATTATGACACTATTAATAGCAGCCCAGTTTTAAAAACACCATCTCCTATGGAAAAACAAGCTGCAAGTCTTTACACAACAAAGATATTCATGAAATTCCAAGAGGAGTTAGTAGAGACTCTTGCAAATCCTGCTACAAAAGTTGATGATTCAGGAACTCTCACTACTTATCGAGTTGCTAAATTTGGAGAGAAGACGAAATCTCACATTGTCACTTTTAATTCTTTGGAGATGAAAGCTAGTTGCAGCTGTCAGATGTTTGAATATTCAGGAATTATTTGTAGGCATATATTAGCAGTCTTCAGAGCTAAAAATGTTCTCACACTTCCATCTCAGTATGTGTTGAAACGCTGGACAAGAAATGCAAAAACCGGTGCTTTGTTGGATGAACATGCATCTGAATTTCCAAGCAGTTCGCATGAGTCTGTAACAGTTCGTCATAACAATCTACGTCAAGAAGCAATCAAATATGTGGAAGAAGGTGCAAAATCTATCCAAATCTATCATGTTGCAATGAAAGCTTTGCAAGAAGCCGCTAAGAAGGTTTATGCCATAAAAAGTCATAGTACTGGAACTGCAGTGGGAGCCACACTAGCCAATGGTGGTAGGGGTGAATTGGTTGCAGCAGATGAAGATGTTCCAATCTATCAATCTGCGGTTAGTTTCTCCGAACTTGTGATTTTTTCCTTAGATCATAAACCTAGTATTAGGTAGAAGTTCTCACTAGAGCAATCATGTACGCGAAGTTTTTACTTGAATTCTATAATGTGCTGCATGCAAGGAAATATGCTATTACTGTATAGTGCATACTATTGTTTATCCACCAAAGCAAACAAAATTGTAGGAAAGGTGGGAAGGGGCCATTTTTTGTTTGCTGGTTCTTAATTTCTGACTGATAGTCATTTAAGATTTAGATAATGGAATTGGAAGTAAAAGGGCAGAGGCCAGGGAGCTATTTTTCACCCATACCTCATGCTTTTTTGTTAGTTTTATTAAGAAAACATCTAGTGAACTGGACACTTGTACACCATACATCTTGTTGATTTCTACTTAAACCTTTTGTAAGTGGTAAGTCAATAACATTGGATATTTGATATTTAGAAAAAGGTATGCTTTTGATATGATTTTATGAGAAGAATCCGTATTCCATACGTTTTGGTTATAACATGTTTATTGATCTATGAATAGCTGTTTTTCTTTTTTTGAACATGACGGTTTTGTCTTATCCATGTAGTTGACCGCAGCTAGTAGGAAGCTAGTAGGAAAAGATTTTGGTCGTTGTTGTTGTATTCCATGACTATGACGATCTTCTTTCCGCATCCCCTGTTACATATGAAGTTTTTTCCATTTTTAAGCAATAGAAATTGCATTGGCAGTAAATCTTAGGTAATTAATTTATAGGTCCCTGAACTATGTGAGAAATTTCAAATAGAACCTTATACTTTAAAAGTTTGTAATTGAGTCACTGAACACAGAGAAAATTTGTAATTGGGCCCCTTATAAACTTTTCCGTTAGAGTTCCAAAAAGTATACGGACCTATTTGAATTTTCCTAAAAGTATAGGGACTTATTTGGATTTTCCAAAAAGTTCAGGGGCTCAGAAATGATGAGCGGATGGAGTACATGACAAAACCCTAACAGATACTTAAAGAAACCGTAATGGAAAAGTGTCTGAGGGCCCCAATTACAAATTCATAATGTGTTCAGGAACCCAATTACAAACTGTTAAAGTATAGAAACCTATTTGAAAATTTTCAAATAGTTCAGGGACCTACAGATTAATTTAACCTAAATTTTAATTTTAATTGAGCTTGTTATTCATGAACTTGGGAAAATGTTAATTGCTTATCATTATGCTATGAATATGGAAGTTTCATTTTTACCAATTAGTTGGCAGATTATGGCACCAAATTTATGTATATTGTGTTTATTTGTGCACAGTCGAGTAAGACTTATGTGTGGCTTGTATGTTTGCAAATACATGTGGTATAGTACTGATGTTTCCATTTGGATCCTATTCTTCAGGAGGAGAAGCAAAAGAAAATCCGAGAGTTGACTACTGAGTTAGAGATTACAAATCAACGATGTGAAGTTTATAGGGCAAACCTGCTGGCTGTGCTAAGGGATATGGAAGAACAGAAGTTAAAGCTATCGGTGAAGGTCCAAAATGCAAGACTTAGTTTGAAAGAGTGAGTGCTTTATTTTTTTTGGGGTAAAAAGGCCCATTTTGGTCCCTAAAAAAAATCGCGGGTCTACTTTTGGTCCCTGAAAAAAAATAAATTAATCATTTGGTCCCTCAAATTTACAAATGTGGGACATGTTAGTCCCTCGATCAGTTCCAACGTCCGTTTACTTGTTTACGTGTCCCGTTAACCATCATGCTTGGCTCATCAGTGATCCTGTGTGGCATGTGATGTATTTCCACCGTAGAAAACGAATGAAAAATGAAAAATAAAAACATGATCAATTTTTAGGTATTCGGATTTTAAAAATTGCTCATTTTTCACTTTTCTTTATTTTTCATGGTGGAAATTTGTCATAGGCCACACATGACCATTGATGAGCTAGGCAAGATGGTTAACGGGATCAAATGGTTAATTTATTTTTTTCATTGACAAAAAATGGACCCATGAATTTTTTCAAGGACCAGACCCGGCCTTGAGTCGTTTTTTTTTTTTTTTTAATCTCCCCTTTTGGCTAAAATGCAACGGATACCCTTGAATTATAGGTTGAATTGTTGAAGTCACCTATGGTTCAGCACTCGAGTCCTTAAATTTGGCGTTGTTTTTATACTCTGAAGGGACTTTGGTGAAGAAATCTTTGTAGAACGAATGTGGTGTGAAATTTGTTGGCCATACCCATACCAGTGTGGCAGTATCATTGTATTAATATTTTGTAGCCAAGTTGATGGACTACATTGCATCACTCTCTAAAATCTTAGTTGTTGTGTTGATTTCTTCTCGCTGTTGTGAATAGAAGTAGACAGTAGGTGGCTATCAAGTGCTTGCTGTCAAGCATTGTGGAAAACTAGAAGCTTTGTTTTTGTAAAAATCCGAATGGGTGGCCTAAGCCTTCACTTGATACGGAAAGTGACGATTTTGTTCTGCAATTTTTTGTTTTAATGGAAAAGAAAAGAATGGAACCATAATTAAATTATTAAATTAATTGATTTTTAATTAAGGATTTCCAAATAATAATTAGGATTGACAGATTTTAACATTCCTAACTAACCTGCCCTTTTTATAAGAGTAATGATATTTGAATACAAAAATGATGTTCAACAACATATAAAAATATTTTCTAGCACTTATTTATTGTTTTATTCTATCTCATTATGTATTTTATTACTTCTAAAATATCCCATCAGTTATAAGATGTTTCTACATGGTGTCAAAATTTGTGTTCAAATATCATTATTATTTAAAAAAAATTCGATATCAACCGATCCGACTGAACACTTCTATTATTTAATTCATTTCATACTTTCATTTCATTAGGCTGGGACCACCACTCTCATTTCATTTCATCTGACCCTAACTTTCATTTCCCTCTCCCAAACTTTCGTCTCCCTCTCCCATGACCTAAAATCTTTTGTCTCCTCCCCCTCCCTCCCTAGCCGGAAGTCGTTGCGGCTCTCCCTTCCCGTCTCATCGCCGTCGAAGCTCGTCGCTACCTCTCTCAATCTCCCTCGCCACGCCTCGCTTCTCCCTCCGCTCGCAGTCAAAGCTCTCTTCCATCGCCATCGAAGCTCGAGCTCCCTCCCCTCGTCGTCGCTTTTCACTCCTAAATCCCCTAGCCCTCGTCGGTGCATACACCTACTCTGAGCAAAGTAGTCTTAACGGGTTCGTATCATATTCAGATCTACAACAGATCTATTAAAGTTTGAACCTTTTGTGTAAAGTTGATTTCTTTGGATTTTTTGTTGGACTATTTATGTTTTTTCTTCTTGTCACCGATCTGTAAATCTGGAATCATTGGATTTGTTGTTGTTCTGTCTTCTCCTCTTCGTACTCATATGTAAATATGGAAACATTGGGTTTGTATCAGATTCAGATCTATAGCAGATCTGTTAAAGTTTGAACCTTTTTGTGTAAAGTTGATTTCTTTAAGTTTTTGTTGAAAGATTTATGTTTTTTCTTCTTGTTACTGATCTGTAAATCTGGAAACATTGGATTTGTTGTTGTTCTGTCTTCTCCCCTTCATACTCAATTTTTTTTATCCAAACCGTGCGAACCCACCGGTGTACCCGTCGACCCGCTCAATCCGATGCTACAAACGATCGGAGATGGGTTAGATGTTTAGGGATTGGATTTTCTCCGGGTTGGGTTTTTTCGATCCGAAACCGACCGAATCCGCCCGTTGTCCACCCTTACTAAGCCTCATCCCCATCCCAGGCAACTATTCCCTTCACACCAAGACAAACTTTTCAGTTATTATTATAATTTGTTTGCACCATGTATCTCTCTACTGGGTCTGCTTAACAGCTTGTCTACTCGCTCTGTACTCAATATTTGTACATACTTCACTTCTATTGTATCCGTATCTAGTCACAAGACATGCATGCACTTCCAACTTCAACACAAGCTTTTTCTTTTCACTTTGCTCTGTTCACTTACATTTCTTCACCAAACTCAACCACATGCTCACTGAAGAGGTACTAAATTGTCGATCTGGCTAACTATAATAATCACTACAATTATTTCCCATCTTAATCTTTATCTCAATAATGATTCTTAGTTGTAAACAAGGTCCAAAACAGATGGCATTACAATCCATTTGGAAGGAAAACATACTGGGATTAGTTGATCATAATTAATGATACAAAATTGGATGCTATTAAAGACAATTTGTACTAAAATAAAAGGAAAAGATTCTTCTAAAGTAGGAAAAGTAAGAGTATCTATCCTTAGTTTGATGAAGTTTATCATGATCTTAACTCACTAAATGATGTAAGGGTGGATGCACTCTCACTTTCTCACTTTACAACAGTTTTTGTACACATACAAGAACTTGAGTGAAGACTACAAAACAAAAGAGACTATCGAAAAGAGAAAGATGGAGGGATCTAAATAACACAACCAAAAGAGACAAGCTAGACTCATTATTTTACAACCATCGTCTGCAGAGGTATGTGATCAAGAATTACACATTGATACTCTAAGTTTGCTTGTGAATCTTCAATGCAAAAATACTAATATAAAACACAAAAATGTATACAAAAAGAATCGTGAAGCTTCTAAACCTTGCACATATGGAATTGCAGACTTAATCTAGGTAAGGTGCATTGTACCAAAGCTAATACCAACAAAACTTTGATGATTAAACGTACCATGAGACCCATCTATGGATTGATGTTGCATTCTCGCAAATACATATGATCAAAATCGACATACTTTGTCCAATAACCTCGAAACTTGGTAATACTTGTCACAAGCCATGGTTTCAGGTTTCCATTGTAGTGTATAATAGCTGTTCGTTCAATATCTTTTTGGTTGATGTTAGGGTTGTAGCAAAGACCAAAGGCAGTTTACCAAAATGTTATAAGAGCAGGCACCGATGTTCCTAACTTCCATGGTTGTCTATCGTGATTCTGTATGACAGTTTAATTAGAAAGGGAAAATCAGTTCGCAATTCAAATAAGAATGAAACAAGACAACAAGTTAAGAACAGATGCATGTCACTTCATATTGGAGGGAGTCAAACTATGTTTAGCCTTAAAATAAGCACAAAAAATTTTCTATATGTGTGCTTTACAACCAAAATTCCCAAAAAAAGACATTATATCTAATCTGAATTACTGCATATAAAGGATACTTTCTTAAAAGTAAACCTAACTGCAACACTTACCAGATTCTGCCAGTTGTGGTACCCCTCTTCCATTCCAATAAATCAAAAGCATTCATACCATATGCCCATCCACAAGCATGAGCGTCAAAATTCTTTGCAAAAAGAGGATTTGATAAGTTGAGATAACATCAAAGATGGAAACCTTCTCTACAAGTTTCTACAACACCATTTACGTTTCCTTTCAAATCAATTGACCAAAGACCAGTCAAATCCTTCTGCACAACTATATCTTCATCCAAGAACAGAACCTTGTTGAGCTTTAGAAAGATCTAGGGCAGGTAGAAGCGAAGGTGGTTCAATATAGATAAATACTTTGGATTCCGAAACTTTAGGTTTGAATCAGAAGGTGCCCAATAAGTCTTGAAGCAATAGTTTATCATAGAAGGAGAACCCAACTGCTTCAGAACCAGACGGTAACTTGAATTCAACCACACGAACTCTTCAATGTTACGAACTTGAATGGCTGCCTTTCCCGGTGGATTCGCCAAAAACCACATTCTCATTGCTGCATAGTTGAGCTTGTCGGTAACAATGTGAAAACATGTTTTGAGGCATCCTGCAAATTTGTTAAAATAACATTATATTAGCGTTGTCAATCAGAAATAAAAGTGCAACCGTTGATATTGACATGCCTTAGTTTGTTTGTTTGTTTGTTTTTTACATTT